>JAADKA010000027.1:0-700694 GCA_009982855.1 Lizonia empirigonia
AGCCTTGGCACAAAGTAGTGCTCCACAATATACCAACCTCTTTCTCTACCAATGAAAGCCTAGAGGTGCTAAAAACAGAGATCTCTACATTCAATAGAGGGTTCCAGACTGTAGGCAACCCCTACTGGCTTACTAGCAGAGAGAGAAGACAAACTCAGCACACAGGCTCAGTGTGCATTGCCTTTGCAACAGAACAGGAGGCTGTAAGAGCTATTCGAGGCAGACTCTACTTACTAGGCATTAGTGTTAGAGTAGAGAAGCTGTACTCTACGCCTGCCTCAACACAATGCCAGAAGTGTCAACGCTTCGGTCACCTAGAGCGAGGTGCCTACACAGCACTGCCTGCAAAATCTGCGCAGAGCCTCACGCTACAGCTCTGCACAGATGCAACACCTGCGGCGCTAAAGGCAAGACCTGTGTACACACATTACCTGTCTGCGCAAACTGCAAAAAGGCACACACAGCAGACAGCAGGCAGTGTGAGATGTACACGGCTACTTGAACGCGCCAACAACAACAGAATGTTAGACAACATAAGAGTTCTTCAGATTAATCTAAACAAGAGCGCCCAGGCCACTGAAAGCGCTCTTCAGATAGCAGTAGAGCTAGCTATTGATCTTGTTATTGTACAAGAGCCTTGGCTGTTCTACCGCACCAGACGCCTTTAGATTTCTCAGAAACGCGCTCAGTAAACCACCCTCGTTTACGCAGCTTTCTACCTACTCTCCCTCATTCATCACTACGCCCTCGCGTCCTTATTTACATCTCTCGCTCTCTTCAGGCTCAGGTGAGCCCTCTGCAAAATCTAGTAGCCGATCCAGACTATCTAGCAGTTGCGGTAAAGACAAAAACCCACTTCCACATCTACAACCTCTACAACGAGCAAGACCAACAAGGCTCCTCGCAAATACTATCGAAAGAGCACTATTGACAAACACTCTCTTACCGTCTTCCATTCTCCTAGGCGACTTCAACACACACCACCCTTGGTGGGACCCTCAGTCAGCTACTATCTCTTCTAAAGCTAGCGTGTTCGTAGACTGGATTGAACGACAGAATCTAGAGCTGCTAAACACACCTGGAGAAGGCACCTTTTTCGCTCAAATATGAGCAGAGAAAGCGTCCTAGACCTAGCTTTTGCTACTCCAGACCTTGCAAGCAAGATAGAAGACTGGCAAGTAACAACCAGCATTGGCTCTGACCACTTTGGCATTCTGTTGCCATCAAGGTTCCTGCTAGACACAACAACAATCTCTCTACACTGAGATATAACACAAAGAAAGCGAACTGGGACCTCTTTAATGGCAGGCTTGCTACAGCTATTGCTCGCAGCTCCACTCTCAGCAATCTTCATAGTCTCCCTACTGTCTCTACAGAATCTTCAAAGGTTGCTTATACAGGAGCAGAACCCTGCTCTACAACAACAACTAGAGCAGCTTGGAAATGAGATTACTGCTGCTATCATAGAGGCAGCAACAGCTGCTATTCCACGACTAGCAACAAGGCCAAAGAGCAAGCCATGGTGGAACCAAGACTTGCACTCTCTACGAACTACGATGCTAAACAGACAACGCTTGTTCCAACGCAAGGTAGCTGCCTCCTCTATTGTAGAAGGTTTTCTATGGAAGAAAGACTATCTGGTAGCTAGAAACGCGTATCTGCGAGCTATCAAAGCAGCAAAACAGGACCATTGGAACCAGTTTCTGGAGAAGGAGGATGCGAAGTCTATCTACAAGGCAATGGCATATACTAAGCGAACTGCTAGTCAAAGCATCCCTGCAATCCAGTCAGCAAACAGGCTCGAAGAGTCGTTTCAAGGCAAATGCTCTGCCTTTAGAACTACGCTCTTTCCACCTCCACCAGCATCTAGCGCGATCCAGTGGAACACCTACCAAACAGGGCAATTGGATTGGCCAGCACTCACTAGAGCAGAAGTTCAAGCAGCCTGCTCACCTCAAGTTAAGAGTAGCAGTCCAGGACCAGACGCTATCAACCAGGAGATAATCACGGCCGCCTACAAAACACAGCCAGAAACTATCTTTCAGGTATTCTCTGCTCTCTTCAACCACGGCTACCACCCAAGTAGATGGAAGCAAGCTACTGCATCATTCTAAAGAAGCCTAAAAAGCCCGACTACTCAGCGCCTAAAGCATACAGAGTAATTTGCCCTACTCAACTGCCTAGGAAAAGTAGCAGAGCGTCTAGTAGCTAAACGTCTAGGCGCGCTAGCAGAGGTTTCGCACCTCCTACATCCTTCGCAAATTGGCGGTAGAATCCAAGAAGTCTGCGATTGACGCGTCTCTGCTCCTACTCAACCAAGTGCAGCAAAACAGAAAACAGGGACATACTACCTCTACAGTCTTCTTAGACATTAAAGGAGCCTTTGACCACGTAGCCCGGAATCAGCTACTTGCTATCCTGCAACAACTAAAGCTACCCTGCAGCCTAATAGCGTGGATCCAGTCTTTTCTCACAAATCGCCAGCTTCGGCTATCGTTTAATGGAGAAACAGAAGACTTTAGCAACATATCAGCAGGCATCCCACAAGGCAGCCCAGTATCACCAATTCTGTTTCTGATATATATCAGACCTCTGTTTTCATCAAACCGTCAACTACTCACTTTCGTATATGGACGACCTCTCCATCTCTGCTTCTTCAACAAGCCTACAGAAAAACATACGCCTGCTAGAACGCGACATAGCTAGTCTCTTTACCAAAGGAGCCAGCTGTGCTATACAGTTTGACGCTGCAAAAACAGAGCTTATACACTTTACTACAAGTGATAAGGCTTCCGCAGCATCACTCACGCTCCCAGATCAATCTACGGTCACACCAAAAAAGACAGTCAGATGGCTAGGCATCTACTTTGACAACGCACTCGCATTCAAGGAGCATGCTGCTAATAAGGATTAGCCAGGCCAGGTCAGCCTTCTACAGGATGTGCAGACTAGCAAACAGCGAGAGAGGACTCTC
This sequence comes from Lizonia empirigonia, assembly GCA_009982855.1. Taxonomy (NCBI): domain Eukaryota; kingdom Fungi; phylum Ascomycota; class Dothideomycetes; family Pseudoperisporiaceae; genus Lizonia; species Lizonia empirigonia. The sequence goes on from JAADKA010000027.1 coordinate 2,975, forward strand.
TCCCTACGCTATGCGGCAACTCTATCTAGCTTGTGTAACAAGTGTAGCCGACTACGGATGTGAGGTCTTCTGGAGAAAACAAACTGCCATCAAGAAGCAGCTACAAGGACTCCAAAACATGGCTCTTAGAAAGATACTAGGCACCTTTCGCACCTCACCAACGATTCCATCAGAGGTAGAGGCTGCGCTACCTCCGCCAGCGATCAGGCTTAACACTGCTATCAGAAAATACGCCTTCAGAGCAAGGAAGCTACCAGCTAGTCACCTAGTTCGCATCGCTATCCAAGCTCTAAACGAAGCCCTACAACCAGAATCAGACGCAGACACAGATGTAGAAGACCTTGGACGCCAACTCAAGAAAGGCCCGCCTACGCAACTCACTCAAATTATTCAATCTATTCAGACTGCTGTATCAAGCCCTGAAGAGAAGCTACTCGCAAACCACTACCAGCCATGGACCAAAAATATGCCCTATACAGCTACACTCTCTACACTACCAAGGACGAAGAAGCAGAGGCTCACAAGGCTTACATGCTATCAAGACTAGGAGACAACATGCTCGCTATCTACACAGACGCATCGTCAATCCAAAAAGGGACAGGAATTGGCATTGGCCTAGCAGCGTTCGACTACGCTCAACAAGCTCTAGAAACACACTACGAGACGCACAACATCGGCAAAGGCCAAATTGTATACAATGGGGAGCTAGAAGGCATCACTAGAGGCTTTGAACACGCTGCGACTGTAGCTGCCCCCTACCAGGAGATTCAGATCTATGCGGACAACCAGGCTGCTATCCATAGACTGAAGACGCCCTCTAACCTACCTGGACAAGCGTGGCAGATACGCTGCGTAAAAGCAGCCAAACAGGTCATCAGCAAAGGAGCTACTATCAGCATTTACTGGGTCCCTGGACATCAAGACATAGCAGGCAACGAAAGAGCAGACTGTCTAGCCAAACTAGCTGCCAAAAAGAGGCCAGCCACGAACTCTACTAGCCTCGCCATGACTAGTACCAGGATCAAGAAGCTAGCAACGCAGGAATGGACAAAAGAACTCAAAAACTACTCCTCACAGGCAACACTACGCAATCCAAATACCTACTCAGCTAGGTACAGCTTGTCAATTCAGAAGAGAGTCAGAGTCCCACCAGGAACAAGAAGAGAGATTGCTAGCGCCTACTATCAGCTCAAACTTGGCCACGGATACAACAAAGCATACCTATTCCAGATAGGCAAAGCAGACCACCCCTATTGCAGCTGCGGAGCTAAGCAAACAGTGGAGCATCTACTACTAAGCTGCAAGTGGTACAAACAAGAACGCAAAATCCTCCAAAAATACGTGAGAGAATCAAGGCTGACTCTGCCTCTTCTCCTACACACAACACAAGGAATAAAGGCTACTCTAGCCTTTATAACAAGCACAAAGATAGGCACTCGCAAGTGGCATCTCAACCAGGACGTAGAGGAATAACTTTCCTTTATATCTCTTTACTGCGCAGCAACTTTGTTTCCTAACAACCTTGCTTAGGGCTAAAGCCCTCACCATCTCTTGTATTTTGATAGAAACACTCCCTGCAAAAACACCCTTTGTATTACCAGAGCAGCTTAGCTGCTCTCGTCTTCCATAGTCTTCGACTCACATAGGACGTTAAACTAATAAATAAATAAAAAAAAAAAAAAAATAAGACTGGCAAGTAACAACCAGCATTGGCTCTGACCACTTTGGCATTCTGTTTGCCATCAAGGTTCCTGCTAGACACAACAACAATCTCTCTACACTGAGATATAACACAAAGAAAGCGAACTGGACCTCTTTAATGGCAGGCTTGCTACAGCTATTGCTCGCAGCTCCACTCTCAGCAATCTTCATAGTCTCCCTACTGTCTCTACAGAATCTTCAAGGTTGCTTATACAGGAGCAGAACCCTGCTCTACAACAACAACTAGAGCAGCTTGGAAATGAGATTACTGCTGCTATCATAGAGGCAGCAACAGCTGCTATTCCACGACTAGCAACAAGGCCAAAGAGCAAGCCATGGTGGAACCAAGACTTGCACTCTCTACGAACTACGATGCTAAACAGACAACGCTTGTTCCAACGCAAGGTAGCTGCCTCCTCTATTGTAGAAGGTTTTCTATGGAAGAAAGACTATCTGGTAGCTAGAAACGCGTATCTGCGAGCTATCAAAGCAGCAAAACAGGACCATTGGAACCAGTTTCTGGAGAAGGAGGATGCGAAGTCTATCTACAAGGCAATGGCATATACTAAGCCGACTGCTAGTCAAAGCATCCCTGCAATCCAGTCAGCAAACAGGCTCGAAGAGTCGTTTCAAGGCAAATGCTCTGCCTTTAGAACTACGCTCTTTCCACCTCCACCAGCATCTAGCGCGATCCAGTGGAACACCTACCAACAGGGCAATTGGGATTGGCCAGCACTCACTAGAGCAGAAGTTCAAGCAGCCTGCTCACCTCAAGTTAAGAGTAGCAGTCCAGGACCAGACGCTATCAACCAGGAGATAATCACGGCCGCCTACAAAACACAGCCAGAAACTATCTTTCAGGTATTCTCTGCTCTCTTCAACCACGGCTACCACCCAAGTAGATGGAAGCAAGCTACTGGCATCATTCTAAAGAAGCCTAAAAAGCCCGACTACTCAGCGCCTAAAGCATACAGAGTAATTGCCCTACTCAACTGCCTAGGAAAAGTAGCAGAGCGTCTAGTAGCTAAACGTCTAGGCGCGCTAGCAGAGGTTTCGCACCTCCTACATCCTTCGCAAATTGGCGGTAGAATCCAGAAGTCTGCGATTGACGCGTCTCTGCTCCTACTCAACCAAGTGCAGCAAAACAGAAAACAGGGACATACTACCTCTACAGTCTTCTTAGACATTAAAGGAGCCTTTGACCACGTAGCCCGGAATCAGCTACTTGCTATCCTGCAACAACTAAAGCTACCCTGCAGCCTAATAGCGTGGATCCAGTCTTTTCTCACAAATCGCCAGCTTCGGCTATCGTTTAATGGAGAAACAGAAGACTTTAGCAACATATCAGCAGGCATCCCACAAGGCAGCCCAGTATCACCAATTCTGTTTCTGATATATATCAGACCTCTGTTTTCATCAACCGTCAACTACTCACTTTCGTATATGGACGACCTCTCCATCTCTGCTTCTTCAACAAGCCTACAGAAAAACATACGCCTGCTAGAACGCGACATAGCTAGTCTCTTTACCAAAGGAGCCAGCTGTGCTATACAGTTTGACGCTGCAAAAACAGAGCTTATACACTTTACTACAAGTGATAAGGCTTCCGCAGCATCACTCACGCTCCCAGATCAATCTACGGTCACACCAAAAAAGACAGTCAGATGGCTAGGCATCTACTTTGACAACGCACTCGCATTCAAGGAGCATGCTGCTATAAGGATTAGCCAGGCCAGGTCAGCCTTCTACAGGATGTGCAGACTAGCAAACAGCGAGAGAGGACTCTCTCCCTACGCTATGCGGCAACTCTATCTAGCTTGTGTAACAAGTGTAGCCGACTACGGATGTGAGGTCTTCTGGAGAAAACAAACTGCCATCAAGAAGCAGCTACAAGGACTCCAAAACATGGCTCTTAGAAAGATACTAGGCACCTTTCGCACCTCACCAACGATTCCATCAGAGGTAGAGGCTGCGCTACCTCCGCCAGCGATCAGGCTTAACACTGCTATCAGAAAATACGCCTTCAGAGCAAGGAAGCTACCAGCTAGTCACCTAGTTCGCATCGCTATCCAAGCTCTAAACGAAGCCCTACAACCAGAATCAGACGCAGACACAGATGTAGAAGACCTTGGACGCCAACTCAAGAAAGGCCCGCCTACGCAACTCACTCAAATTATTCAATCTATTCAGACTGCTGTATCAAGCCCTGAAGAGAAGCTACTCGCAAACCACTACCAGCCATGGACCAAAAATATGCCCTATACAGCTACACTCTCTACACTACCCAAGGACGAAGAAGCAGAGGCTCACAAGGCTTACATGCTATCAAGACTAGGAGACAACATGCTCGCTATCTACACAGACGCATCGTCAATCCAAAAAGGGACAGGAATTGGCATTGGCCTAGCAGCGTTCGACTACGCTCAACAAGCTCTAGAAACACACTACGAGACGCACAACATCGGCAAAGGCCAAATTGTATACAATGGGGAGCTAGAAGGCATCACTAGAGGCTTTGAACACGCTGCGACTGTAGCTGCCCCCTACCAGGAGATTCAGATCTATGCGGACAACCAGGCTGCTATCCATAGACTGAAGACGCCCTCTAACCTACCTGGACAAGCGTGGCAGATACGCTGCGTAAAAGCAGCCAAACAGGTCATCAGCAAAGGAGCTACTATCAGCATTTACTGGGTCCCTGGACATCAAGACATAGCAGGCAACGAAAGAGCAGACTGTCTAGCCAAACTAGCTGCCAAAAAGAGGCCAGCCACGAACTCTACTAGCCTCGCCATGACTAGTACCAGGATCAAGAAGCTAGCAACGCAGGAATGGACAAAAGAACTCAAAAACTACTCCTCACAGGCAACACTACGCAATCCAAATACCTACTCAGCTAGGTACAGCTTGTCAATTCAGAAGAGAGTCAGAGTCCCACCAGGAACAAGAAGAGAGATTGCTAGCGCCTACTATCAGCTCAAACTTGGCCACGGATACAACAAAGCATACCTATTCCAGATAGGCAAAGCAGACCACCCCTATTGCAGCTGCGGAGCTAAGCAAACAGTGGAGCATCTACTACTAAGCTGCAAGTGGTACAAACAAGAACGCAAAATCCTCCAAAAATACGTGAGAGAATCAAGGCTGACTCTGCCTCTTCTCCTACACACAACACAAGGAATAAAGGCTACTCTAGCCTTTATAACAAGCACAAAGATAGGCACTCGCAAGTGGCATCTCAACCAGGACGTAGAGGAATAACTTTCCTTTATATCTCTTTACTGCGCAGCAACTTTGTTTCCTAACAACCTTGCTTAGGGCTAAAGCCCTCACCATCTCTTGTATTTTGATAGAAACACTCCCTGCAAAAACACCCTTTGTATTACCAGAGCAGCTTAGCTGCTCTCGTCTTCCATAGTCTTCGACTCACATAGGACGTTAAACTAATAAATAAATAAATAAAAAATAAATAGCTATGTCGCGTTCTAGCAGGCGTATGTTTTTCTGTAGGCTTGTTGAAGAAGCAGAGATGGAGAGGTCGTCCATATACGAAAGTGAGTAGTTGACGGTTGATGAAAACAGAGGTCTGATATATATCAGAAACAGAATTGGTGATACTGGGCTGCCTTGTGGGATGCCTGCTGATATGTTGCTAAAGTCTTCTGTTTCTCCATTAAACGATAGCCGAAGCTGGCGATTTGTGAGAAAAGACTGGATCCACGCTATTAGGCTGCAGGGTAGCTTTAGTTGTTGCAGGATAGCAAGTAGCTGATTCCGGGCTACGTGGTCAAAGGCTCCTTTAATGTCTAAGAAGACTGTAGAGGTAGTATGTCCCTGTTTTCTGTTTTGCTGCACTTGGTTGAGTAGGAGCAGAGACGCGTCAATCGCAGACTTCTGGATTCTACCGCCAATTTGCGAAGGATGTAGGAGGTGCGAAACCTCTGCTAGCGCGCCTAGACGTTTAGCTACTAGACGCTCTGCTACTTTTCCTAGGCAGTTGAGTAGGGCAATTACTCTGTATGCTTTAGGCGCTGAGTAGTCGGGCTTTTTAGGCTTCTTTAGAATGATGCCAGTAGCTTGCTTCCATCTACTTGGGTGGTAGCCGTGGTTGAAGAGAGCAGAGAATACCTGAAAGATAGTTTCTGGCTGTGTTTTGTAGGCGGCCGTGATTATCTCCTGGTTGATAGCGTCTGGTCCTGGACTGCTACTCTTAACTTGAGGTGAGCAGGCTGCTTGAACTTCTGCTCTAGTGAGTGCTGGCCAATCCCAATTGCCCTGTTGGTAGGTGTTCCACTGGATCGCGCTAGATGCTGGTGGAGGTGGAAAGAGCGTAGTTCTAAAGGCAGAGCATTTGCCTTGAAACGACTCTTCGAGCCTGTTTGCTGACTGGATTGCAGGGATGCTTTGACTAGCAGTCGGCTTAGTATATGCCATTGCCTTGTAGATAGACTTCGCATCCTCCTTCTCCAGAAACTGGTTCCAATGGTCCTGTTTTGCTGCTTTGATAGCTCGCAGATACGCGTTTCTAGCTACCAGATAGTCTTTCTTCCATAGAAAACCTTCTACAATAGAGGAGGCAGCTACCTTGCGTTGGAACAAGCGTTGTCTGTTTAGCATCGTAGTTCGTAGAGAGTGCAAGTCTTGGTTCCACCATGGCTTGCTCTTTGGCCTTGTTGCTAGTCGTGGAATAGCAGCTGTTGCTGCCTCTATGATAGCAGCAGTAATCTCATTTCCAAGCTGCTCTAGTTGTTGTTGTAGAGCAGGGTTCTGCTCCTGTATAAGCAACCTTGAAGATTCTGTAGAGACAGTAGGGAGACTATGAAGATTGCTGAGAGTGGAGCTGCGAGCAATAGCTGTAGCAAGCCTGCCATTAAAGAGGTCCCAGTTCGCTTTCTTTGTGTTATATCTCAGTGTAGAGAGATTGTTGTTGTGTCTAGCAGGAACCTTGATGGCAAACAGAATGCCAAAGTGGTCAGAGCCAATGCTGGTTGTTACTTGCCAGTCTTCTATCTTGCTTGCAAGGTCTGGAGTAGCAAAAGCTAGGTCTAGGACGCTTTCTCTGCTCATATTTGAGCGAAAAAAGGTGCCTTCTCCAGGTGTGTTTAGCAGCTCTAGATTCTGTCGTTCAATCCAGTCTACGAACACGCTAGCTTTAGAAGAGATAGTAGCTGACTGAGGGTCCCACCAAGGGTGGTGTGTGTTGAAGTCGCCTAGGAGAATGGAAGACGGTAAGAGAGTGTTTGTCAATAGTGCTCTTTCGATAGTATTTGCCGAGGAGCCTTGTTGGTCTTGCTCGTTGTAGAGGTTGTAGATGTGGAAGGTGGAGTTTCTTGTCTTTACCGCAACTGCTAGATAGTCTGGATCGGCTACTAGATTTTGCAGAGGGCTCACCTGAGCCTGAAGAGAGCGAGAGATGTAAATAAGGACGCGAGGGCGTAGTGATGAATGAGGGAGAGTAGGTAGAAGCTGCGTAAACGAGGGGTGGTTTACTGAGCGCGTTTCTGAGAAATCTAAAGGCGTCTGGTGCGGTAGAACAAGCCAAGGCTCTTGTACAATAACAAGATCAATAGCTAGCTCTACTGCTATCTGAAGAGCGCTTTCAGTGGCCTGGGCGCTCTTGTTTAGATTAATCTGAAGAACTCTTATGTTGTCTAACATTCTGTTGTTGTTGGCGCGTTCAAGGTAGCCGTGTACATCTCACACTGCCTGCTGTCTGCTGTGTGTGCCTTTTTGCAGTTTGCGCAGACAGGTAATGTGTGTACACAGGTCTTGCCTTTAGCGCCGCAGGTGTTGCATCTGTGCAGAGCTGTAGCGTGAGGCTCTGCGCAGATTTTGCAGGCAGTGCTGTGTAGGCACCTCGTCTCTAGGTGACCGAAGCGTTGACACTTCTGGCATTGTGTTGAGGCAGGCGTAGAGTACAGCTTCTCTACTCTAACACTAATGCCTAGTAAGTAGAGTCTGCCTCGAATAGCTCTTACAGCCTCCTGTTCTGTTGCAAAGGCAATGCACACTGAGCCTGTGTGCTGAGTTTGTCTTCTCTCTCTGCTAGTAAGCCAGTAGGGGTTGCCTACAGTCTGGAACCCTCTATTGAATGTAGAGATCTCTGTTTTTAGCACCTCTAGGCTTTCATTGGTAGAGAAAGAGGTTGGTATATTGTGGAGCACTACTTTGTGCCAAGGCTGGATAGGTAGCGCCTCTTTGAAAGCAGTAATGTTCTTCCAGATCTGTATGTTCTCAAGTAGGTACTTGGCGCTGAAGGAGGGTGTAGTCGTCAGAACAATGTTCTTCTTTACGCTAGTAGTTACTGATGCTACAACAGGGAGCTTACTCCTTTGCTAGCAAAGGCCTCGTTGAAGGCATTACGCATAGCAAGAGAGCTAAAGGAGTTTGTAGTAGAGTTTGTACTAGTTTGTTGGTCCTGGAGCAAGACAAGTTGGCGAGTGCTAAGCGAGTTCTTAGGTGTCGGAATAGATGTCTTCTTTGCAACTGTTTGCCAGTCTGTTTTTGGTTGACCCTTTGCTGCAACAGTAGCGTAGGAAGAGGCCGTAGTGGTAGAGGCAGAAGTGGAGGCAGAAGTGGAGGCAGAAGTGGACCCAGAAGTAGAGGCAGGAGTGGAGGCAGCAGGGGTAGAGCGCTGAGGCAGGGCTTGAGGAACGGAAGCCAAAGCTGGCTTCTGTAGGAGCTTGGTTTTCGATCCAATTGCTCTAGATACTGATTCCAGATTTGATACTTGCGAGGCTAAGACAGAGACGCTGTGTTTGTTGACTCTGTTATTCTCTGTGTAGTCTCTAAAAACTTCGAGCAGATCCAGAAGATCTGTCTGGGTCTTACGAGATGTGGCGAGAGCAGATGCTTGGATTACCATGCTTCTAGCAATGCTGAGAGCTTCTTCACAGGTGCTGGCTACTGGTGCCTGGGCTAAGGGTCGGCTAGCAGCTGTGAATTGGAACGGGGCTGGTCGTAGGGCGTCAGGGATAGCAGATCTACTGCTAGCAGTTCTTTTGTGGGAGGTAGCAGTAGCTGCATTGGCAGTAAAGGCGTAGCTGGATTGTGTAGGGCAGTGTGTTGAAGGGTCTAGCTCTCCTAGAGGGTCGGGAGAGCTAGGGACATTTAGGTCCATCTCTACTATAGACTCTGTGTCTACAGGGTCCAGAGTAGAGTGTCTAGAAGCTGGCGAGATTCTAGAGCTCTGGTATAATCCAGGGTCCGGGATGTCCATAGGTCTAGGTAGTGGTCCTGAGAAGAGCGTGGTCCAATTTGCGGTGGTTTGTGGTGGATCGTGCTTTTGCTGATAAGATAAGAGCGGTCTGTGCGCAGAACGTGAAAACTCAGAAGAGCGTGAACTGTAGGTTTGCACCTGGCTGCGCTCCTCTACCACGAGCTTAGAGGCTGTGAGAGTGATAAGAGAGCTTCTCTGTGTTGTACTGCGATGGATTCTAATGGTTTTGGGATGCTGGAGGCGCTGGTTTCGATTTTGCTGACCCGGCAATTGTCGCTAGGTGACGCGACATAGCTAGTCTCTTTACCAAAGGAGCCAGCTGTGCTATACAGTTTGACGCTGCAAAAACAGAGCTTATACACTTTACTACAAGTGATAAGGCTTCCGCAGCATCACTCACGCTCCCAGATCAATCTACGGTCACACCAAAAAAGACAGTCAGATGGCTAGGCATCTACTTTGACAACGCACTCGCATTCAAGGAGCATGCTGCTATAAGGATTAGCCAGGCCAGGTCAGCCTTCTACAGGATGTGCAGACTAGCAAACAGCGAGAGAGGACTCTCTCCCTACGCTATGCGGCAACTCTATCTAGCTTGTGTAACAAGTGTAGCCGACTACGGATGTGAGGTCTTCTGGAGAAAACAAACTGCCATCAAGAAGCAGCTACAAGGACTCCAAAACATGGCTCTTAGAAAGATACTAGGCACCTTTCGCACCTCACCAACGATTCCATCAGAGGTAGAGGCTGCGCTACCTCCGCCAGCGATCAGGCTTAACACTGCTATCAGAAAATACGCCTTCAGAGCAAGGAAGCTACCAGCTAGTCACCTAGTTCGCATCGCTATCCAAGCTCTAAACGAAGCCCTACAACCAGAATCAGACGCAGACACAGATGTAGAAGACCTTGGACGCCAACTCAAGAAAGGCCCGCCTACGCAACTCACTCAAATTATTCAATCTATTCAGACTGCTGTATCAAGCCCTGAAGAGAAGCTACTCGCAAACCACTACCAGCCATGGACCAAAAATATGCCCTATACAGCTACACTCTCTACACTACCCAAGGACGAAGAAGCAGAGGCTCACAAGGCTTACATGCTATCAAGACTAGGAGACAACATGCTCGCTATCTACACAGACGCATCGTCAATCCAAAAAGGGACAGGAATTGGCATTGGCCTAGCAGCGTTCGACTACGCTCAACAAGCTCTAGAAACACACTACGAGACGCACAACATCGGCAAAGGCCAAATTGTATACAATGGGGAGCTAGAAGGCATCACTAGAGGCTTTGAACACGCTGCGACTGTAGCTGCCCCCTACCAGGAGATTCAGATCTATGCGGACAACCAGGCTGCTATCCATAGACTGAAGACGCCCTCTAACCTACCTGGACAAGCGTGGCAGATACGCTGCGTAAAAGCAGCCAAACAGGTCATCAGCAAAGGAGCTACTATCAGCATTTACTGGGTCCCTGGACATCAAGACATAGCAGGCAACGAAAGAGCAGACTGTCTAGCCAAACTAGCTGCCAAAAAGAGGCCAGCCACGAACTCTACTAGCCTCGCCATGACTAGTACCAGGATCAAGAAGCTAGCAACGCAGGAATGGACAAAAGAACTCAAAAACTACTCCTCACAGGCAACACTACGCAATCCAAATACCTACTCAGCTAGGTACAGCTTGTCAATTCAGAAGAGAGTCAGAGTCCCACCAGGAACAAGAAGAGAGATTGCTAGCGCCTACTATCAGCTCAAACTTGGCCACGGATACAACAAAGCATACCTATTCCAGATAGGCAAAGCAGACCACCCCTATTGCAGCTGCGGAGCTAAGCAAACAGTGGAGCATCTACTACTAAGCTGCAAGTGGTACAAACAAGAACGCAAAATCCTCCAAAAATACGTGAGAGAATCAAGGCTGACTCTGCCTCTTCTCCTACACACAACACAAGGAATAAAGGCTACTCTAGCCTTTATAACAAGCACAAAGATAGGCACTCGCAAGTGGCATCTCAACCAGGACGTAGAGGAATAACTTTCCTTTATATCTCTTTACTGCGCAGCAACTTTGTTTCCTAACAACCTTGCTTAGGGCTAAAGCCCTCACCATCTCTTGTATTTTGATAGAAACACTCCCTGCAAAAACACCCTTTGTATTACCAGAGCAGCTTAGCTGCTCTCGTCTTCCATAGTCTTCGACTCACATAGGACGTTAAACTAATAAATAAATAAAAAAAAAAAAAAATAAAAATAACTTTCCTTTATATCTCTTTACTGCGCAGCAACTTTGTTTCTTAACAACCTTGCTTAGGGCTAAAGCCCTCACCATCTCTTGTATTTTGATAGAAACACTCCCTGCAAAAACACCCTTTGTATTACCAGAGCAGCTTAGCTGCTCTCGTCTTCCATAGTCTTCGACTCACATAGGACGTTAAACTAATCAATCAATCAATCAATCAATCAGCACACTGAGCCTGTGTGCTGAGTTTGTCTTCTCTCTCTGCTAGTAAGCCAGTAGGGGTTGCCTACAGTCTGGAACCCTCTATTGAATGTAGAGATCTCTGTTTTTAGCACCTCTAGGCTTTCATTGGTAGAGAAAGAGGTTGGTATATTGTGGAGCACTACTTTGTGCCAAGGCTGGATAGGTAGCGCCTCTTTGAAAGCAGTAATGTTCTTCCAGATCTGTATGTTCTCAAGTAGGTACTTGGCGCTGAAGGAGGGTGTAGTCGTCAGAACAATGTTCTTCTTTACGCTAGTAGTTACTGATGCTACAACAGGGGAGCTTACTCCTTTGCTAGCAAAGGCCTCGTTGAAGGCATTACGCATAGCAAGAGAGCTAAAGGAGTTTGTAGTAGAGTTTGTACTAGTTTGTTGGTCCTGGAGCAAGACAAGTTGGCGAGTGCTAAGCGAGTTCTTAGGTGTCGGGATAGATGTCTTCTTTGCAACTGTTTGCCAGTCTGTTTTTGGTTGACCCTTTGCTGCAACAGTAGCGTAGGAAGAGGCCGTAGTGGTAGAGGCAGAAGTGGAGGCAGAAGTGGAGGCAGAAGTGGAGGCAGAAGTGGACCCAGAAGTAGAGGCAGGAGTGGAGGCAGCAGGGGTAGAGCGCTGAGGCAGGGCTTGAGGAACGGAAGCCAAAGCTGGCTTCTGTAGGAGCTTGGTTTTCGATCCAATTGCTCTAGATACTGATTCCAGATTTGATACTTGCGAGGCTAAGACAGAGACGCTGTGTTTGTTGACTCTGTTATTCTCTGTGTAGTCTCTAAAAACTTCGAGCAGATCCAGAAGATCTGTCTGGGTCTTACGAGATGTGGCGAGAGCAGATGCTTGGATTACCATGCTTCTAGCAATGCTGAGAGCTTCTTCACAGGTGCTGGCTACTGGTGCCTGGGCTAAGGGTCGGCTAGCAGCTGTGAATTGGAACGGGGCTGGTCGTAGGGCGTCAGGGATAGCAGATCTACTGCTAGCAGTTCTTTTGTGGGAGGTAGCAGTAGCTGCATTGGCAGTAAAGGCGTAGCTGGATTGTGTAGGGCAGTGTGTTGAAGGGTCTAGCTCTCCTAGAGGGTCGGGAGAGCTAGGGACATTTAGGTCCATCTCTACTATAGACTCTGTGTCTACAGGGTCCAGAGTAGAGTGTCTAGAAGCTGGCGAGATTCTAGAGCTCTGGTATAATCCAGGGTCCGGGATGTCCATAGGTCTAGGTAGTGGTCCTGAGAAGAGCGTGGTCCAATTTGCGGTGGTTTGTGGTGGATCGTGTTTTGCTGATAAGATAAGAGCGGTCTGTGCGTAGAACGTGAAAACTCAGAAGAGCGTGAACTGTAGGTTTGCACCTGGCTGCGCTCCTCTACCACGAGCTTAGAGGCTGTGAGAGTGATAAGAGAGCTTCTCTGTGTTGTACTGCGATGGATTCTAATGGTTTTGGGATGCTGGAGGCGCTGGTTTCGATTTTGCTGACCCGGCAATTGTCGTGTATGCCAATTCCTGTCCCTTTTTGGATTGACGATGCGTCTGTATAGATAGCGAGCATGTTATTTATTTATTTATTTATTTATTAGTTTAACGTCCTATGTGAGTCGAAGACTATGGAAGACGAGAGCAGCTAAGCTGCTCTGGTAATACAAAGGGTGTTTTTGCAGGGAGTGTTTCTATCAAAATACAAGAGATGGTGAGGGCTTTAGCCCTAAGCAAGGTTGTTAGGAAACAAAGTTGCTGCGCAGTAAAGAGATATAAAGGAAAGTTATTCCTCTACGTCCTGGTTGAGATGCCACTTGCGAGTGCCTATCTTTGTGCTTGTTATAAAGGCTAGAGTAGCCTTTATTCCTTGTGTTGTGTGTAGGAGAAGAGGCAGAGTCAGCCTTGATTCTCTCACGTATTTTTGGAGGATTTTGCGTTCTTGTTTGTACCACTTGCAGCTTAGTAGTAGATGCTCCACTGTTTGCTTAGCTCCGCAGCTGCAATAGGGGTGGTCTGCTTTGCCTATCTGGAATAGGTATGCTTTGTTGTATCCGTGGCCAAGTTTGAGCTGATAGTAGGCGCTAGCAATCTCTCTTCTTGTTCCTGGTGGGACTCTGACTCTCTTCTGAATTGACAAGCTGTACCTAGCTGAGTAGGTATTTGGATTGCGTAGTGTTGCCTGTGAGGAGTAGTTTTTGAGTTCTTTTGTCCATTCCTGCGTTGCTAGCTTCTTGATCCTGGTACTAGTCATGGCGAGGCTAGTAGAGTTCGTGGCTGGCCTCTTTTTGGCAGCTAGTTTGGCTAGACAGTCTGCTCTTTCGTTGCCTGCTATGTCTTGATGTCCAGGGACCCAGTAAATGCTGATAGTAGCTCCTTTGCTGATGACCTGTTTGGCTGCTTTTACGCAGCGTATCTGCCACGCTTGTCCAGGTAGGTTAGAGGGCGTCTTCAGTCTATGGATAGCAGCCTGGTTGTCCGCATAGATCTGAATCTCCTGGTAGGGGGCAGCTACAGTCGCAGCGTGTTCAAAGCCTCTAGTGATGCCTTCTAGCTCCCCATTGTATACAATTTGGCCTTTGCCGATGTTGTGCGTCTCGTAGTGTGTTTCTAGAGCTTGTTGAGCGTAGTCGAACGCTGCTAGGCCAATGCCAATTCCTGTCCCTTTTTGGATTGACGATGCGTCTGTGTAGATAGCGAGCATGTTGTCTCCTAGTCTTGATAGCATGTAAGCCTTGTGAGCCTCTGCTTCTTCGTCCTTGGGTAGTGTAGAGAGTGTAGCTGTATAGGGCATATTTTTGGTCCATGGCTGGTAGTGGTTTGCGAGTAGCTTCTCTTCAGGGCTTGATACAGCAGTCTGAATAGATTGAATAATTTGAGTGAGTTGCGTAGGCGGGCCTTTCTTGAGTTGGCGTCCAAGGTCTTCTACATCTGTGTCTGCGTCTGATTCTGGTTGTAGGGCTTCGTTTAGAGCTTGGATAGCGATGCGAACTAGGTGACTAGCTGGTAGCTTCCTTGCTCTGAAGGCGTATTTTCTGATAGCAGTGTTAAGCCTGATCGCTGGCGGAGGTAGCGCAGCCTCTACCTCTGATGGAATCGTTGGTGAGGTGCGAAAGGTGCCTAGTATCTTTCTAAGAGCCATGTTTTGGAGTCCTTGTAGCTGCTTCTTGATGGCAGTTTGTTTTCTCCAGAAGACCTCACATCCGTAGTCTGCTACACTTGTTACACAAGCTAGATAGAGTTGCCGCATAGCGTAGGGAGAGAGTCCTCTCTCGCTGTTTGCTAGTCTGCACATCCTGTAGAAGGCTGACCTGGCCTGGCTAATCCTTATAGCAGCATGCTCCTTGAATGCGAGTGCGTTGTCAAAGTAGATGCCTAGCCATCTGACTGTCTTTTTTGGTGTGACCGTAGATTGATCTGGGAGCGTGAGTGATGCTGCGGAAGCCTTATCACTTGTAGTAAAGTGTATAAGCTCTGTTTTTGCAGCGTCAAACTGTATAGCACAGCTGGCTCCTTTGGTAAAGAGACTAGCTATGTCGCGTTCTAGCAGGCGTATGTTTTTCTGTAGGCTTGTTTTTTTTTTTTTTTTTTTTTTTTATTAGTTTAACGTCCTATGTGAGTCGAAGACTATGGAAGACGAGAGCAGCTAAGCTGCTCTGGTAATACAAAGGGTGTTTTTGCAGGGAGTGTTTCTATCAAAATACAAGAGATGGTGAGGGCTTTAGCCCTAAGCAAGGTTGTTAGGAAACAAAGTTGCTGCGCAGTAAAGAGATATAAAGGAAAGTTATTCCTCTACGTCCTGGTTGAGATGCCACTTGCGAGTGCCTATCTTTGTGCTTGTTATAAAGGCTAGAGTAGCCTTTATTCCTTGTGTTGTGTGTAGGAGAAGAGGCAGAGTCAGCCTTGATTCTCTCACGTATTTTTGGAGGATTTTGCGTTCTTGTTTGTACCACTTGCAGCTTAGTAGTAGATGCTCCACTGTTTGCTTAGCTCCGCAGCTGCAATAGGGGTGGTCTGCTTTGCCTATCTGGAATAGGTATGCTTTGTTGTATCCGTGGCCAAGTTTGAGCTGATAGTAGGCGCTAGCAATCTCTCTTCTTGTTCCTGGTGGGACTCTGACTCTCTTCTGAATTGACAAGCTGTACCTAGCTGAGTAGGTATTTGGATTGCGTAGTGTTGCCTGTGAGGAGTAGTTTTTGAGTTCTTTTGTCCATTCCTGCGTTGCTAGCTTCTTGATCCTGGTACTAGTCATGGCGAGGCTAGTAGAGTTCGTGGCTGGCCTCTTTTTGGCAGCTAGTTTGGCTAGACAGTCTGCTCTTTCGTTGCCTGCTATGTCTTGATGTCCAGGGACCCAGTAAATGCTGATAGTAGCTCCTTTGCTGATGACCTGTTTGGCTGCTTTTACGCAGCGTATCTGCCACGCTTGTCCAGGTAGGTTAGAGGGCGTCTTCAGTCTATGGATAGCAGCCTGGTTGTCCGCATAGATCTGAATCTCCTGGTAGGGGGCAGCTACAGTCGCAGCGTGTTCAAAGCCTCTAGTGATGCCTTCTAGCTCCCCATTGTATACAATTTGGCCTTTGCCGATGTTGTGCGTCTCGTAGTGTGTTTCTAGAGCTTGTTGAGCGTAGTCGAACGCTGCTAGGCCAATGCCAATTCCTGTCCCTTTTTGGATTGACGATGCGTCTGTGTAGATAGCGAGCATGTTGTCTCCTAGTCTTGATAGCATGTAAGCCTTGTGAGCCTCTGCTTCTTCGTCCTTGGGTAGTGTAGAGAGTGTAGCTGTATAGGGCATATTTTTGGTCCATGGCTGGTAGTGGTTTGCGAGTAGCTTCTCTTCAGGGCTTGATACAGCAGTCTGAATAGATTGAATAATTTGAGTGAGTTGCGTAGGCGGGCCTTTCTTGAGTTGGCGTCCAAGGTCTTCTACATCTGTGTCTGCGTCTGATTCTGGTTGTAGGGCTTCGTTTAGAGCTTGGATAGCGATGCGAACTAGGTGACTAGCTGGTAGCTTCCTTGCTCTGAAGGCGTATTTTCTGATAGCAGTGTTAAGCCTGATCGCTGGCGGAGGTAGCGCAGCCTCTACCTCTGATGGAATCGTTGGTGAGGTGCGAAAGGTGCCTAGTATCTTTCTAAGAGCCATGTTTTGGAGTCCTTGTAGCTGCTTCTTGATGGCAGTTTGTTTTCTCCAGAAGACCTCACATCCGTAGTCGGCTACACTTGTTACACAAGCTAGATAGAGTTGCCGCATAGCGTAGGGAGAGAGTCCTCTCTCGCTGTTTGCTAGTCTGCACATCCTGTAGAAGGCTGACCTGGCCTGGCTAATCCTTATAGCAGCATGCTCCTTGAATGCGAGTGCGTTGTCAAAGTAGATGCCTAGCCATCTGACTGTCTTTTTTGGTGTGACCGTAGATTGATCTGGGAGCGTGAGTGATGCTGCGGAAGCCTTATCACTTGTAGTAAAGTGTATAAGCTCTGTTTTTGCAGCGTCAAACTGTATAGCACAGCTGGCTCCTTTGGTAAAGAGACTAGCTATGTCGCGTTCTAGCAGGCGTATGTTTTTCTGTAGGCTTGTTGAAGAAGCAGAGATGGAGAGGTCGTCCATATACGAAAGTGAGTAGTTGACGGTTGATGAAAACAGAGGTCTGATATATATCAGAAACAGAATTGGTGATACTGGGCTGCCTTGTGGGATGCCTGCTGATATGTTGCTAAAGTCTTCTGTTTCTCCATTAAACGATAGCCGAAGCTGGCGATTTGTGAGAAAAGACTGGATCCACGCTATTAGGCTGCAGGGTAGCTTTAGTTGTTGCAGGATAGCAAGTAGCTGATTCCGGGCTACGTGGTCAAAGGCTCCTTTAATGTCTAAGAAGACTGTAGAGGTAGTATGTCCCTGTTTTCTGTTTTGCTGCACTTGGTTGAGTAGGAGCAGAGACGCGTCAATCGCAGACTTCTGGATTCTACCGCCAATTTGCGAAGGATGTAGGAGGTGCGAAACCTCTGCTAGCGCGCCTAGACGTTTAGCTACTAGACGCTCTGCTACTTTTCCTAGGCAGTTGAGTAGGGCAATTACTCTGTATGCTTTAGGCGCTGAGTAGTCGGGCTTTTTAGGCTTCTTTAGAATGATGCCAGTAGCTTGCTTCCATCTACTTGGGTGGTAGCCGTGGTTGAAGAGAGCAGAGAATACCTGAAAGATAGTTTCTGGCTGTGTTTTGTAGGCGGCCGTGATTATCTCCTGGTTGATAGCGTCTGGTCCTGGACTGCTACTCTTAACTTGAGGTGAGCAGGCTGCTTGAACTTCTGCTCTAGTGAGTGCTGGCCAATCCCAATTGCCCTGTTGGTAGGTGTTCCACTGCATCGCGCTAGATGCTGGTGGAGGTGGAAAGAGCGTAGTTCTAAAGGCAGAGCATTTGCCTTGAAACGACTCTTCGAGCCTGTTTGCTGACTGGATTGCAGGGATGCTTTGACTAGCAGTCGGCTTAGTATATGCCATTGCCTTGTAGATAGACTTCGCATCCTCCTTCTCCAGAAACTGGTTCCAATGGTCCTGTTTTGCTGCTTTGATAGCTCGCAGATACGCGTTTCTAGCTACCAGATAGTCTTTCTTCCATAGAAAACCTTCTACAATAGAGGAGGCAGCTACCTTGCGTTGGAACAAGCGTTGTCTGTTTAGCATCGTAGTTCGTAGAGAGTGCAAGTCTTGGTTCCACCATGGCTTGCTCTTTGGCCTTGTTGCTAGTCGTGGAATAGCAGCTGTTGCTGCCTCTATGATAGCAGCAGTAATCTCATTTCCAAGCTGCTCTAGTTGTTGTTGTAGAGCAGGGTTCTGCTCCTGTATAAGCAACCTTGAAGATTCTGTAGAGACAGTAGGGAGACTATGAAGATTGCTGAGAGTGGAGCTGCGAGCAATAGCTGTAGCAAGCCTGCCATTAAAGAGGTCCCAGTTCGCTTTCTTTGTGTTATATCTCAGTGTAGAGAGATTGTTGTTGTGTCTAGCAGGAACCTTGATGGCAAACAGAATGCCAAAGTGGTCAGAGCCAATGCTGGTTGTTACTTGCCAGTCTTCTATCTTGCTTGCAAGGTCTGGAGTAGCAAAAGCTAGGTCTAGGACGCTTTCTCTGCTCATATTTGAGCGAAAAAAGGTGCCTTCTCCAGGTGTGTTTAGCAGCTCTAGATTCTGTCGTTCAATCCAGTCTACGAACACGCTAGCTTTAGAAGAGATAGTAGCTGACTGAGGGTCCCACCAAGGGTGGTGTGTGTTGAAGTCGCCTAGGAGAATGGAAGACGGTAAGAGAGTGTTTGTCAATAGTGCTCTTTCGATAGTATTTGCCGAGGAGCCTTGTTGGTCTTGCTCGTTGTAGAGGTTGTAGATATGGAAGGTGGAGTTTCTTGTCTTCACCGCAACTGCTAGATAGTCTGGATCGGCTACTAGATTTTGCAGAGGGCTCACCTGAGCCTGAAGAGAGCGAGAGATGTAAATAAGGACGCGAGGGCGTAGTGATGAATGAGGGAGAGTAGGTAGAAGCTGCGTAAACGAGGGGTGGTTTACTGAGCGCGTTTCTGAGAAATCTAAAGGCGTCTGGTGCGGTAGAACAAGCCAAGGCTCTTGTACAATAACAAGATCAATAGCTAGCTCTACTGCTATCTGAAGAGCGCTTTCAGTGGCCTGGGCGCTCTTGTTTAGATTAATCTGAAGAACTCTTATGTTGTCTAACATTCTGTTGTTGTTGGCGCGTTCAAGGTAGCCGTGTACATCTCACACTGCCTGCTGTCTGCTGTGTGTGCCTTTTTGCAGTTTGCGCAGACAGGTAATGTGTGTACACAGGTCTTGCCTTTAGCGCCGCAGGTGTTGCATCTGTGCAGAGCTGTAGCGTGAGGCTCTGCGCAGATTTTGCAGGCAGTGCTGTGTAGGCACCTCGTCTCTAGGTGACCGAAGCGTTGACACTTCTGGCATTGTGTTGAGGCAGGCGTAGAGTACAGCTTCTCTACTCTAACACTAATGCCTAGTAAGTAGAGTCTGCCTCGAATAGCTCTTACAGCCTCCTGTTCTGTTGCAAAGGCAATGCACACTGAGCCTGTGTGCTGAGTTTGTCTTCTCTCTCTGCTAGTAAGCCAGTAGGGGTTGCCTACAGTCTGGAACCCTCTATTGAATGTAGAGATCTCTGTTTTTAGCACCTCTAGGCTTTCATTGGTAGAGAAAGAGGTTGGTATATTGTGGAGCACTACTTTGTGCCAAGGCTGGATAGGTAGCGCCTCTTTGAAAGCAGTAATGTTCTTCCAGATCTGTATGTTCTCAAGTAGGTACTTGGCGCTGAAGGAGGGTGTAGTCGTCAGAACAATGTTCTTCTTTACGCTAGTAGTTACTGATGCTACAACAGGGGAGCTTACTCCTTTGCTAGCAAAGGCCTCGTTGAAGGCATTACGCATAGCAAGAGAGCTAAAGGAGTTTGTAGTAGAGTTTGTACTAGTTTGTTGGTCCTGGAGCAAGACAAGTTGGCGAGTGCTAAGCGAGTTCTTAGGTGTCGGAATAGATGTCTTCTTTGCAACTGTTTGCCAGTCTGTTTTTGGTTGACCCTTTGCTGCAACAGTAGCGTAGGAAGAGGCCGTAGTGGTAGAGGCAGAAGTGGAGGCAGAAGTGGAGGCAGAAGTGGACCCAGAAGTAGAGGCAGGAGTGGAGGCAGCAGGGGTAGAGCGCTGAGGCAGGGCTTGAGGAACGGAAGCCAAAGCTGGCTTCTGTAGGAGCTTGGTTTTCGATCCAATTGCTCTAGATACTGATTCCAGATTTGATACTTGCGAGGCTAAGACAGAGACGCTGTGTTTGTTGACTCTGTTATTCTCTGTGTAGTCTCTAAAAACTTCGAGCAGATCCAGAAGATCTGTCTGGGTCTTACGAGATGTGGCGAGAGCAGATGCTTGGATTACCATGCTTCTAGCAATGCTGAGAGCTTCTTCACAGGTGCTGGCTACTGGTGCCTGGGCTAAGGGTCGGCTAGCAGCTGTGAATTGGAACGGGGCTGGTCGTAGGGCGTCAGGGATAGCAGATCTACTGCTAGCAGTTCTTTTGTGGGAGGTAGCAGTAGCTGCATTGGCAGTAAAGGCGTAGCTGGATTGTGTAGGGCAGTGTGTTGAAGGGTCTAGCTCTCCTAGAGGGTCGGGAGAGCTAGGGACATTTAGGTCCATCTCTACTATAGACTCTGTGTCTACAGGGTCCAGAGTAGAGTGTCTAGAAGCTGGCGAGATTCTAGAGCTCTGGTATAATCCAGGGTCCGGGATGTCCATAGGTCTAGGTAGTGGTCCTGAGAAGAGCGTGGTCCAATTTGCGGTGGTTTGTGGTGGATCGTGCTTTTGCTGATAAGATAAGAGCGGTCTGTGCGCAGAACGTGAAAACTCAGAAGAGCGTGAACTGTAGGTTTGCACCTGGCTGCGCTCCTCTACCACGAGCTTAGAGGCTGTGAGAGTGATAAGAGAGCTTCTCTGTGTTGTACTGCGATGGATTCTAATGGTTTTGGGATGCTGGAGGCGCTGGTTTCGATTTTGCTGACCCGGCAATTGTCGTGTTGGTGTTCTGTAGGCTTGTTGAAGAAGCAGAGATGGAGAGGTCGTCCATATACGAAAGTGAGTAGTTGACGGTTGATGAAAACAGAGGTCTGATATATATCAGAAACAGAATTGGTGATACTGGGCTGCCTTGTGGGATGCCTGCTGATATGTTGCTAAAGTCTTCTGTTTCTCCATTAAACGATAGCCGAAGCTGGCGATTTGTGAGAAAAGACTGGATCCACGCTATTAGGCTGCAGGGTAGCTTTAGTTGTTGCAGGATAGCAAGTAGCTGATTCCGGGCTACGTGGTCAAAGGCTCCTTTAATGTCTAAGAAGACTGTAGAGGTAGTATGTCCCTGTTTTCTGTTTTGCTGCACTTGGTTGAGTAGGAGCAGAGACGCGTCAATCGCAGACTTCTGGATTCTACCGCCAATTTGCGAAGGATGTAGGAGGTGCGAAACCTCTGCTAGCGCGCCTAGACGTTTAGCTACTAGACGCTCTGCTACTTTTCCTAGGCAGTTGAGTAGGGCAATTACTCTGTATGCTTTAGGCGCTGAGTAGTCGGGCTTTTTAGGCTTCTTTAGAATGATGCCAGTAGCTTGCTTCCATCTACTTGGGTGGTAGCCGTGGTTGAAGAGAGCAGAGAATACCTGAAAGATAGTTTCTGGCTGTGTTTTGTAGGCGGCCGTGATTATCTCCTGGTTGATAGCGTCTGGTCCTGGACTGCTACTCTTAACTTGAGGTGAGCAGGCTGCTTGAACTTCTGCTCTAGTGAGTGCTGGCCAATCCCAATTGCCCTGTTGGTAGGTGTTCCACTGGATCGCGCTAGATGCTGGTGGAGGTGGAAAGAGCGTAGTTCTAAAGGCAGAGCATTTGCCTTGAAACGACTCTTCGAGCCTGTTTGCTGACTGGATTGCAGGGATGCTTTGACTAGCAGTCGGCTTAGTATATGCCATTGCCTTGTAGATAGACTTCGCATCCTCCTTCTCCAGAAACTGGTTCCAATGGTCCTGTTTTGCTGCTTTGATAGCTCGCAGATACGCGTTTCTAGCTACCAGATAGTCTTTCTTCCATAGAAAACCTTCTACAATAGAGGAGGCAGCTACCTTGCGTTGGAACAAGCGTTGTCTGTTTAGCATCGTAGTTCGTAGAGAGTGCAAGTCTTGGTTCCACCATGGCTTGCTCTTTGGCCTTGTTGCTAGTCGTGGAATAGCAGCTGTTGCTGCCTCTATGATAGCAGCAGTAATCTCATTTCCAAGCTGCTCTAGTTGTTGTTGTAGAGCAGGGTTCTGCTCCTGTATAAGCAACCTTGAAGATTCTGTAGAGACAGTAGGGAGACTATGAAGATTGCTGAGAGTGGAGCTGCGAGCAATAGCTGTAGCAAGCCTGCCATTAAAGAGGTCCCAGTTCGCTTTCTTTGTGTTATATCTCAGTGTAGAGAGATTGTTGTTGTGTCTAGCAGGAACCTTGATGGCAAACAGAATGCCAAAGTGGTCAGAGCCAATGCTGGTTGTTACTTGCCAGTCTTCTATCTTGCTTGCAAGGTCTGGAGTAGCAAAAGCTAGGTCTAGGACGCTTTCTCTGCTCATATTTGAGCGAAAAAAGGTGCCTTCTCCAGGTGTGTTTAGCAGCTCTAGATTCTGTCGTTCAATCCAGTCTACGAACACGCTAGCTTTAGAAGAGATAGTAGCTGACTGAGGGTCCCACCAAGGGTGGTGTGTGTTGAAGTCGCCTAGGAGAATGGAAGACGGTAAGAGAGTGTTTGTCAATAGTGCTCTTTCGATAGTATTTGCCGAGGAGCCTTGTTGGTCTTGCTCGTTGTAGAGGTTGTAGATGTGGAAGGTGGAGTTTCTTGTCTTTACCGCAACTGCTAGATAGTCTGGATCGGCTACTAGATTTTGCAGAGGGCTCACCTGAGCCTGAAGAGAGCGAGAGATGTAAATAAGGACGCGAGGGCGTAGTGATGAATGAGGGAGAGTAGGTAGAAGCTGCGTAAACGAGGGGTGGTTTACTGAGCGCGTTTCTGAGAAATCTAAAGGCGTCTGGTGTTAGGGACGTCAAATTGAGAGAGATTGGATTGATTGATCGGTAACCAGAAAGTAAGTACAAAGAGCTAGGGGGGTTTGGTAACCTCGCGAATATGTCGCGAGGTGTTGCCAAGACCCTGATGACTAAGCTAATCACGTGACAGAGCACGTGACCGGGGAACGGGCAGGTATGTGGGATGGATATCGGAGATCCATAACACCACTCCCCCTCCCAAAAAGCAGCTCCTGCGCGCTAAGGCTCATAAAATCCTTCACAACCCACCAGTATGTCCATTGTCCTCCCTTCCATCCATGAATACCGTGTCGGTCATCGGTCGGTCGGTCGGTTGGTCTGGTGAGGAGCGAAGGCGTCCTTGATCGTCAACTTGTCAGCGGTCATACCACCCGGAGAGTATACTCCACGTCGCCAAAGGCTTCCTCAGTGGGTTCAGAGCAACCGTGGGGACCATCCCCACTGCTGGTGAGCTTACCACCTTCTGCACTAAGACGGGCGAGTATACTTCCAGCCAAGTAGACGTGATTAGTCAAGCCACAAGAACGCTAACCGCTCCTCATGTTGACCAGGTTCCCGGAGGGGTGTCGGCATGGCGATGTCGGGATGTCTGTGGTGGAAGCGGGCTAGGTGCTCTCCGCAGCCCGTGACGTCGTAGTATGGGACCCAGTCTGGCTTGTCGTAACCTGTCCACTTGATGAGGTAGCGGAGGACACCTTTCTTACCAGTAGCGGGATCCCTGCAGCGCTTATCAACTTTAGCGTCAAGGATATCGTCAACGTAGTAAGTCTCGCCTTCATCATCAACTTCAACAGGGCCTTGTGGGTCTTGACGCTGCCCCGGGAGCGGGTTGTTGTCAACCGGGTGGAGGAGCCATGGGTGGAATACCGGATAGATTTGGGCCAGATCACCGTGGTCTGACAGGTCCAGTCGGTAAGCCTTACCACCATATGATTCCTTCACTGTGAAGGGGCCCAAGTTCTTTGGGGAGAGACCTTTGTTCTGCTGACGGGTGCGGATATTGCGAGCATCAAGCATCACCAGGTCACCAGGGTGAAACTCAGGTGCTGGTTGCCTGTGCTTGTTTGCTTGTTCCTCCATTTTGGCTGACGCCCACGCGAGGCTCCATTTGAGGAATACTTTGACTGACTCAATGCGTTGGATGAGGTTGTCTGCCGCTCGAGAGTCGCGCGAAGCTTTCCACGTCAATGAGGTGTCAGTGACTGGTTCAATACCACTGCGAGGGTTGTAGCCTTTCGTTGCGTAGAATGGGGACACTCCTGTCGCTGCAGTGACTGTGGAATTGGCATGAAATTCAGCGAGAGGTAGTAGCTCAGCCCAGTTCTTCTGGTCATAGTGCACGAAGGCGCGGAGGTACTGTTTGACTGCACTGTTGACTGCTTCGGTTTGACCATCAGTTTCTGGATGGAACGCCGTGGATAACTTTGGTTTGGTACCAATGCGTTCACATAAGCGTTTCCAGAAGTGTGAGGTAAACTGTGCGCCGCGGTCGGATATGACCTCCATCGGGTAGCCTTCCTCACGCCATACGTACTCGAAGAATGCCTGGACTACAGTCTCTACCTCTAGGTCTTCCAATGGGATAAACTTCTTCTTCTTGGAGAGGCGGTCGACGTTCACCATGAGGTGGTTGTACGTCAATCCTCTCCAGGTCGAGGGTGGAAGTGGAGTGATGAAATCCACAGTAACACTGTTCCAGTAGCGATCTGCGACGGGGAGCGGGTTGAGTAGACCATGTTTGCCTTCTCGGTGGGGCTTGGACCGTTGACACACCAAACAGTTCTTTACGTAACGTGCGACGGTATCGGTGCAGGATGGCCAGTAGTACCATCGGGAGAGTCTCTCGTATGTACCATGCTTGCCGCTATGGCCTCCTACCGTGGTGTCGTGGACGTGGCTCACCACAGCGGCCCGCAGTGCTTCGTCGTCGGGGACGTACAGTTTATCGTGGATGTAGAGGAGACCGTCTTTCATGTGACAAGAGGATAGTTCTACCTTGACGCCTTGTTTGGCATAGGACACTGGGAGACGGCGTAGGCCTTCTTCTTTGCACCTGATGATGTCGTTCATCAGCGGATCTTCAGCTGCGGTGACCCGGATACGCTGGATGAGCGACTCAGTATCCGGGAGGTCTTGGTGTTCAGAGTCGGGCTCCCGATCGTCCCCGTCCTCAGAGAGGCCAGGCTCCCGATCGTTCCCTTCCCCGTCGACCTCCTCTCCCAGGGCGACTGTCAACGATTCTTCATCGCCACAGCCCGTCTCTTCACTGAACGCTTGTATCCATTGTGTCAGGTCCATCACGCTGAGTTCGAGCTGATCGTTGACTATGTCGGCTAGGTGGATAGCGTGGTGACAACCATCGTCGGGGGTGAGGGAGAGTACGGCCGTCGCCTCCACGCCCGGTGGGGGAGGTTCGAACATGTGGTCTTTGAGCAGTTGCTGCTGTTGTTGTTGTATTCGATCATCAGACACGTTGTCTGGCACGTCATCGGTTCGGCGGGTTAAACTATCAGGTTTAGTACCTTGTTTACCAGGCCTATACTTAATGATGAAGTTGAACTCAGCTAAGAACTCAGCCCAACGGGCTTGTCGGCGCGAGAGTTGTTTGGTGCTCATAAACCATTGTAACGTTCGATGGTCTGAGAATATCTCCACTGGGTCCTCAGTCCCTGCTAGTTCGGGTCTCCACTCTTCAAATGCCTTGATGATCGCAAGGAGTTCTTTGTCGTAGATTGGGTAGTTCAACTCAGCAGCTTTCATCTTCATCGAGAAGTATGCCACAGGGCGGAGCACGTCGTCGTGCCACTGGGAGAGTATTGCCGAGACCACCCAATCGGACGCGTCGCATTCGATGATCGCTTTAAGGTCTGGGTCAAAATGGGCGAGAACTGACTCGCTGGTGAAAGCTTCCTTAAGTCGTTCAAATGCGGCGCGAGCCTTATCGTGGAAGTTAAGCTTTTGGCCCACTGCTGTGTCACGAATGAGCTCGATAAGCGGTCGTACAATGAGTGAGAACTTGAAGATAAAGCGTCGGTAGAAATTGGCAAAGCCAATGAACGCCTGTACGTCCTTGACGGTGCGAAGATCCTTCCAGTCCTTAATCGCTTTGATCTTGTCTGGATCCATCTGTAGGCCTTCGCAGGTGAGTATCATGCCCAGATATTTGACTCGAGTGACGTGGAACTCGCACTTGCGGATATCTAGGTAAAGACCGGCATCTCTCAGACGCGTGAGGGTTTTGGTGCAGTGCTGCACGTGTTCTTCTTCGGATGAACTGTAGACGAGCACGTCATCAAGATATGCAGAACAGAAATCATCCAAATAGTCTCGCAGGGTGGAGTTGATAAATGACTGGAACGTGCCGGGAGCGTTGCAGAGTCCGAAGGGCATCACCACGTACTCGAACAGCCCAAAGCGGGTGAGGAATGCTGTCTTTTCTTGATCCTCTTTGCGAACAAGCACTCGATTAAACGCGGCGATCACGTCAAACTTTGAGAACAATCTGACTTTGTTCAGACGCGCTAGAGTATCCCGAATCTTAGGAGGCGCATTGCGGTTTTTTACTGTAAGGGCGTTCAACTGTCGATAGTCGATACAGATCCTCAGCCCGCCAACTGGCTTCTTTACTACCAGCACGGGCGCCGCGTAGGGTGAGGTTGACTCGCGAATAAATCCTTTGCGCAGCTCTTCTTGGATATAGGCCTTCAAGGCCATCATCTCGTTACGTGACAAGCCGTACGCTCTCTGGTGTGGTGCCGCGGCTCCTTCGATGAGTCGTATCTCGTGATCTACCCCAGGCTTGCTCAAGGGGACGGTGTCCGCCTCCTTGGGGTCCCATACGTCTATCAGGCGGTGATACTGCGGTGGTACCAGCCTATAGAGCTCGGACTTGGTGATCTTTGGTAGGGTCAGCTTGTCGTGGAACTTCTGGAAGTCCTCTGTGGTGAGGGCGGCGCAGTCAGCCGCGAACAGGCTCATGAATGATGCTTCTATAGGATCGTCTGGTTTCTTGAGTTTCTCCCAGTGTTCCGGGTACACCCAAGTGAGTGTCGACTCATCGCGACGTCCGAAGGCCAGGGCAGCATCAGCGCTGATGAGGGCGATGTTGTCTTTCATGGCCGGGGTGATGTTGGTGACGTGGCTTTTCCCATCACGAGCACAGGTGACCTGTACGCACTTTCCGTGGGTCAAACAGTTCGCTGTGCAATAGTCGCTGCAGAACGTGATGGTGCGGTCGTTGTATCTCTTGACGGGGTCGTGGGTCTCCAGCCATGGCTGTCCTACGATGAGGTCGTATCCAAGTAGCTCCGTGACCCACATCCAGTCCTCGCTATAGTGATCGCCGATGTGTAGCTTCACCAGCGCCATGGTATCCATGCTCGCTGCAATCTTGCCATTGGCGAGTCGGAGTTGCACTGGTTGCGATGATTTCACAGTGTGTAGCTTGTGCTGTGTGGTGAATTGTCGACTGCCGACTTGCCCCGAGCACCCATCATCGGGTAAGGTATTGGCCTTCACGGGGTGCCCCAACGGGGTGGTAACTTGGCTAGAGAACTTCATCTGCGGCGAGTGAGGTGGGCGA
Organism: Lizonia empirigonia; assembly: GCA_009982855.1. Classification (NCBI taxonomy): domain Eukaryota; kingdom Fungi; phylum Ascomycota; class Dothideomycetes; family Pseudoperisporiaceae; genus Lizonia; species Lizonia empirigonia. The sequence goes on from JAADKA010000027.1 coordinate 30,526, forward strand.
TTTGGAATACCCGGATCATCAACCAGCGCGAGCTCGATGACATCGCGCTGGTGCCTAGTTTGATAATCCTCACTCAACGACACAGCTGATATGTAAACCGCTGGTCGTGCCGCAACGCGGGACTCCTCTTCTCTAGTGAGGTCATCCTGGAGTTGCGCGATGTGTCCTTGACGGCGACTGTCATCAAGGACTACTCGTTTCCCGACGGGTTGGATGGTTCACTGGAAAGGGTATCCGCGGCGTTAACCTCCAACGCGGAGTCCCAAGTGGAAGTGGCTTTGTTCTTGCATGGAGCATCAGGTTGATGGGGGAGATGACCAGGTCTGAGACAGCGGGCGCACAGCTTCTTGGATACGATGATCCTGAACTGAGCGGGTGAGCGCTTGTACCCAGAGTCCCTGGTGGAGTCTTTATTCTTTGTTCCACGGTCGTCGCCGCGTCCTCCCTTCACATCACGCTTCTTATCTCGAGTGTGGTTTCCTCCATGACCGTAAGCCGCGCTAAAGTCTTTCTCCAGTTGTCGGAGGCGGGCTGTGAACTCAGCCCAGGTTTCACCGACGCGCGCGCCTTGGGTGGCGGGTGACTTGTAGTGGCTGTTGAGGTTCTGGAGGGCGTAGAATCGTCGGGTGGCCGCATCAAGCTGGGCCTCTACCGCGATGAGGTTGAATCGGGCTAGCCACTCACCAGCTCCTTCACCAGCCTTCTGTCGGCAGTCGCCTGAGGTCAGCTTTTGTAAGGCTGACGCCTTCTTATCCTCGGAGCTCATGCCAAAGTTGGCTTCTAGGTCTGCGATGAGCTGATCGGCGGATTCATACGGTTCTTCTGAGCGGGGAAGGGCCCGAAGCTTCACTACACTGTACGCGGTATCTTTGCAATGGTCGCGGAGATACTCTACCTTGCTCCACTCATTAGGGAAGTTACCCCATGAACGGGAGAATTTGGTGAGAGCAGACGCTGTCCATTGCTCAAGATCCTCATCGGGCTTGCCACTGTAATCCTTGATGTCAGGATATCTAGGGTTGTTGGCGTTGGGATCGGTGGTGTGGGTATCCTGACCAGAACGGATCGTGATAGGCGTCTCGCCACGTGGACCCAGAGCTGGACCAGCGCTGCGTTGAGTGCGGGTGTCCCTCCTGTCCTCGGAGTCGTCCTCGGTGGACGAGCCGGAGTCATCGGATGGGTCAAAGTCACCCCGAGCCTTCTTGGGGCGAGGTTTGCTCCGAAGGGCCTTCTCTAGATCCTTCTGTGTCTCTTCCAGAGCTTGTTGCAGGGCCTGCATGTTATCTTCAGCATCGTGGAGCTTGGTATTGATCATCTTGTTGTCCCGACGGAGTTGATTTCGGTCGTCGCGCAGGCGTCTAACGGCCTCGCGCGCCTTGTCCATCTCGGTCTCAGCGTCAGTCAACTTCTGCTGGAGGTTGCCATGCTGCTTGTCACAGTTGTGTCGGTACTCCTTCAAGGAGCGCTCTGCTTTGGCTTTAGCATGAAGGGAGTTGACCTGAGACTCAGTGGCTTGTTCCAGGAGCGCGGTTGCATTCTGAAGGTCTTCTTCAGCGATTTCGCGGCCATCGATGTATTTACTGATGACGCGGAACCAAGCGTCTGGATGGTTGTGTACTGATTGCACTAAGGCGGTAGGGTCTTCCACTCGGTCGATGCGATTCTCGGAGGTAATGGTGCCTTCCTCGTTGGGCGTGTACAAGTAGATGGTCTCAATGGGGTTCCCAGCATCGTCAATGGCGTGCGTGAGTTCGGTCTGGTCTACTGCGAACTCCGCGCGCGCGACAGATACGCGTCGGGAGGAAGAGAATGACTGGTTACCCAATGAGGACCGGAGGCGTGGGTACTCAACGTCACGTGCCTCATCGTGGGCGAAGCCAGGAGTTTCGTCAACCAGCAGCGTGACTCGCTTCTTGGTCTTATGACTTGTGGGAGGCTTCAGAGATGAAGGCTTGGGGTGTGTAGCGTCGAGGTCGTCCTCTTCGTTTTCTGAGTTATAGAATTCTCCCGGGCGGCGCTGCGTGCCGGAGAGCTCGGGGCCGCCCATCTGGGAACGACCGATGGTCTGGGAAGTACCCGGGGTGATCTGATCACTCGGGCGGCCTAGGCCCCCGAAGGTACCAATCCGTCCACCCGCGCCCGCCATAGTAGCGTCGGAGGTAGAGCGGTTGTGAATGGATGGATTGCGCTCGTGTGGCATAAGCGCCGGGTTTCGCAACCTAGTTGGGTTGGTGGGCAGACTGTCGCACCACACTACTGCGGGGTACCGATGCTGCGGCGCTCGCTGTCGCTGTCGCTGTCGGGCTGTGATCGTCGCGCTGGACGGTCCGTAGATGTGTGGTACTTACTTTATGTTAGGGACGTCAAATTGAGAGAGATTGGATTGATTGATCGGTAACCAGAAAGTAAGTACAAAGAGCTAGGGGGGTTTGGTAACCTCGCGAATATGTCGCGAGGTGTTGCCAAGACCCTGATGACTAAGCTAATCACGTGACAGAGCACGTGACCGGGGAACGGGCAGGTATGTGGGATGGATATCGGAGATCCATAACATCTGGTGCGGTAGAACAAGCCAAGGCTCTTGTACAATAACAAGATCAATAGCTAGCTCTACTGCTATCTGAAGAGCGCTTTCAGTGGCCTGGGCGCTCTTGTTTAGATTAATCTGAAGAACTCTTATGTTGTCTAACATTCTGTTGTTGTTGGCGCGTTCAAGGTAGCCGTGTACATCTCACACTGCTTGCTGTCTGCTGTGTGTGCCTTTTTGCAGTTTGCGCAGACAGGTAATGTGTGTACACAGGTCTTGCCTTTAGCGCCGCAGGTGTTGCATCTGTGCAGAGCTGTAGCGTGAGGCTCTGCGCAGATTTTGCAGGCAGTGCTGTGTAGGCACCTCGTCTCTAGGTGACCGAAGCGTTGACACTTCTGGCATTGTGTTGAGGCAGGCGTAGAGTACAGCTTCTCTACTCTAACACTAATGCCTAGTAAGTAGAGTCTGCCTCGAATAGCTCTTACAGCCTCCTGTTCTGTTGCAAAGGCAATGCACACTGAGCCTGTGTGCTGAGTTTGTCTTCTCTCTCTGCTAGTAAGCCAGTAGGGGTTGCCTACAGTCTGGAACCCTCTATTGAATGTAGAGATCTCTGTTTTTAGCACCTCTAGGCTTTCATTGGTAGAGAAAGAGGTTGGTATGTTGTGGAGCACTACTTTGTGCCAAGGCTGGATTGATTGATTGATTGATTAGATTAACGTCCTATGTGAGTCGAAGACTATGGAAGACGAGAGCAGTAGAGCTACTCTAGTAATACAAGGAGTGTTTTAGCTAGGGGGGGTTCTATCAGAATACAAGAGATGGTAAGGGCTTTTTTGCCCTAAGCAAGGTTGTTAAGAAACAAAGTTGCTGTATGAGAAAGGAGATAGTTACAAAAGGGGAATAGAGGGGTCTGTTACTTTGCTGTCACACAGACAAGGGCTGTGGTAGATAGCATATGTTGAATATAACAAGGAGCTCTCTTACTATCATTGTAGCGTTTCGTACCCGTATCCCTCCTCTTGCCTATCAAGGCTTTGGCAGTTGGAATAGCACAAAGTGTGCAGTTGGTTGAAGGGAGCTGGTGCTCTGTCGAATTGCGGTTGTTGATACACATATAGCTTGATAAAAGCTATTGCTTGGGTTGCTGGAGGTGTATAGGGCTAGCTTAATTAAAGGCTATTACTCCGGTTGCTAGTGAAGAGAGCCGTTGCTCTGTCGATTTGAGTTGGTTTGTAGATATAGGGGGTCGGTATAGCTAGGTCGGTAGAGGGTGGTTCGGTATAAGGCAGCTAGGTATATAGATCTATTGCTTCGCTAAGGCAGTAGATCTATATATCTAAGTAAAGAGCCGTTGCTCTGTCGTTCCGAGTCGCTTGGTATGGTAGGTATAGGGGGTCGGTATAGCTAGGTTGGTAGGGAGGGTTCGGTATAAGGCGGTTAAGTATATAGATCTATTGCTTCACTAAGGCAGTAGATCTATATACCTAAGTAAAGAGCCGTTGCTCTGTCGTTTCGTTTCGGTTGGGTTACCTTCGATCGAATCTAAAAATCAGTTGGCGCACAGGCCATGTGCAGAGATTTTATCTCAACTGAGTGTTACGATCCAACATACCAGGTATGGGGAGCGGCAAGTTATGAAGGAACGACGACCAGTCAGTCGTACGAGGCTCTCAGGTGGGTCGCGTGCCAAGCACAGGTCACGTGAGTCTCACGAGTCTCAGAGCGCCAAGCGCTCAACCCCGCACCAAACCCCACGTAAGACTCCGTAGGAATCTCACGAAGTCCCATCAGTCTCAACGAGTCCCACGACCGCCAAGGCGAGTGAGACCCGTAGGACTTCGTAGGACGGATGAGACGCCCCAGGTATATAAGCAAGTAGGAACACGACTCTTATAGTTCGTGTTCAACCTAGTCAATCAAGTTTGTCTTTGGAATCTCAACCTGCCTTCGATACAGATAGTACCCTCTATACTCTTCAAGTGCAACCCCCTATCAACACGAGCTTTGCTTAGTTGATAACCCTACCGATCCAGAGCCGGCACTCATCCCGAGAACCAATAGAATCAGTGCTTACGGTCTTTGACTAAAGTACGACTTCAACATTTTGAACACCCCCAAGATGAGTATCGCTTCAGGATCACGCTCTACCCCCCGCTCCGACCCCATGGACGAAGACAACGTTAGCGTTGCCGAGGAACTTCCCCGCAACGTCATGAACGTCAACAGACCAGACCTCTACCATGGAGATCGCAGCAAGCTCGACGACTGGCTCATCCAGTGGGACCTCTTCTTTCTATTCCAAGGAGAGCGTGTGCCCGAGGACAAGCGAGTCACCCTCGTCGCAAGCTACATGCGTGGCCCAGCATTCAAGTGGATCAAACCTTTCCTCATCAAGTACCGAAACGACACCCTCGACTCAAGCGACATTAACGAGTGGATGGAAGACTTCGATGAGTTTAAGGACAAGATCCGAGTCGTGTTTGGAGTCACCAACGAGCCCGCAATCGCTCGACGTGACATCCAGCGCATTCGACAGACCCAATCCGCTGCCGACTACGCCGCCGAGTTTCAGCAACTGGCCGCCAACACGGAATGGGACGAAAATGCGTTGATGACCATGTTCCGACAAGGGCTTAAGCCTAAGGTCAAGGAAGAGCTGATGCGCACCGGCGCCAGCACCGACACCCTTGACACCCTCATGAACACGGCCATCGACATCGACACCAAGCTCTACGAACTTCAACAAGAGCTTCGAGACGACCCACGAGCACGCGTCATCAATACTGATCGACGCCCGCCGCCACGCAACCAATGGCGCAACCCGATCGCGGATCGAGGAAACCGGTACCGTCCTAACACGGGACGACGTATTCATAGTAACACTCAGAGTGGGTACTATGGACCGGAAGCCATGGACTTGTCAAACCTCAACAAAGGACCAACAGCACCTTCGGCTCGTTGGAATGACAAGGGCAGGGGTAGTAGCAACAAACGTGGCACGTCAAAGGACTGCTACAACTGTGGCAAACCAGGCCACTTTGCGAGAGACTGTCGTCAGAAGAACAAGGTTCTCCGACAGCTCAATATGATTACCAGCGGTCAGGAAGAATGCGACGCTGATGCCAGTGAATGGGAAATTCTCACTGATGACATTGGACGACTCATGGAAGATCCAGAGTCCGGTCCCGATAACGATGAAGGATACATCGAACCAACTACGCAGTACCGCGCACCAACACCCCATCCGGACTACTACGAGGATGCGGTAGAACATCAACAGCTTTCAAGACAGCACGAGAGTCGCAAGGAGCGACAAGCTCGACGAACAAAGCGGCGCGATTCAAAGCTCGAGCGCGAGCAGCAGGCCAACGCGGAAAACGACGCAGCTTACGCACAGATGTGCCAGGAGCTAGTTATTCCAAGCGTTGAGGACGACTCAACGGAGAATTGGTGTGAGAAATCACTACGCGAGTACCACGAGCGATGCGCTGCCACCAACCGAGAAGAACAGGAGAAATTCCTCCAGCGCTACGCTATAACGGCAGAAGAAGCACCCGAGTACGAGTCATCACTCTACAACCTAGACCCGCGCAACCCACACCATAGGACACTGTCGTTTACTAGCTGCTTCAAGGATGGATGCGGCATCCACCATGCGGACAAACTAGGAAGTGGATTCTTCCCAGGATGGAAACACCTCTGCAAGCGACACTGGACACGATGCCTAAACGACTACTGCGAGATGCACCTTATCGACAAGCGAGAAAACAAGTGTTTTCCAGGGAACGACACCCCTGAGTCTCGCGGAGCCCAGCAATTGGTGATCAACGGAAGATGCACCAATGCCCGATGGCAACATTGCCTCAACCCTGACTGCACCACTCACGAAGGAGCAAAGCAGCGTCACGGGTTTGGAGAAGAGAATCCTTTTTTAGGACTGCGCCTGAGAGCGCCAGGGATCGATCCATCAACAGTATTGGGACCGATCACCAACTAATCAGACTACCCGTTCAGATAAACGGAAGGTGGATGAAGGCACTCTTGGACTCTGGAGCACAGTCTAATTACATCTCTTCGCGAGCGGTACGGCTAGCTGGACTACGCCCTACTCGGAAGACGACATCCTACCCGCTCAGAGTTGCCAATGGAGAACCGATGCCTGAGGAATCCGAGATCACACACGAAGTGACTGCGGTACCCCTCCAGATCCACAGACACCACGAGGAAATAACCCTAGACGCTTTTGGGATGGCCACTCACGACGTCATATTAGGACTTCCATGGTTAAGAAAGCACAATCCGGATATCGATTGGAAGAATCGACGGCTTTCGTTAGAACGATGCGACTGCGGCACCACCGCATCGAAGCCTACGCAACGCACGCTGCAGTTGGTAGATGAGAAGACGATCAACAATATCGCTTCGCACAAGACGCGCCAAGTTAGAGCGGTCGACTCCACAGACACCGAACGCCCCACGGGTCACGAAGTGAGAGTTAAGGAGGATCGGAGTGCACCTCCTGACATCCCGGATGAATACAAAAGCTATAGAGAGCTTTTCCGCGATGATAAGACGGCTTCGGCATTGCCCAAGCATAAACCCTGGGATCACGAGATCGTGCTACAGGAAGGAAAGGAACCGCCTTTCGGGCCCATATACGGAATGTCGGAGAAAGAACTCGGCGTACTACGCGAGTATCTCGACGAGAATCTTAAGAAAAGATTCATACGACCATCAGAATCCCCAGCGGGATTTCCCATTCTGTTCGTACCTAAGAAGGACGGAAAACTACGCCCATGTATCGACTACAGAAAGCTCAACGACATCACGGTCAAGAATCGATACCCGCTACCGAACATATCAGAATTACAGGATCGGTTAGCCGGAGCACAGTACTTCACCGCATTGGACCTAAGAGGAGCGTACAACCTCATACGGATGAAGGAAGGCGAAGAATGGAAGACGGCGTTTAGAACGCGTTACGGTCATTACGAGTATTTGGTTATGCCATTTGGGCTAACCAATGCGCCAGCTACGTGTCAGGCCCTAATCAACAACGTGCTACGGGCACACCTCGACAAGACAGTAGTGGCATACCTAGACGATATCTTGGTATACTCACGGACCATGCCAGAACACATCCAACACGTCAAGGAAGTTCTGAAGTGCCTAGCACAGGCAGACCTACGACTTAAGCCAGAGAAGTGCGAATTCCACAAGGACGAAGTAGAGTTCCTAGGATTCGTCGTAGGCAGATACGGAGTTAAGATGAGCGCTACTAAGACACAGGTTGTGAAAGATTGGCCAACCCCAACGAACGTCAAGGGAATACAGGAATTCCTTGGGTTTGTCAACTTCAACCGACGCTTCATCAAGGACTACTCCCTGAAGGCCTTGCCGCTAACCAAGCTAACGCGGAAGGACATACCATTCAAGTGGGAAAAAGCGCAAGAAGACGCTTTTCAATCGCTTAAACAAGCATGTGTAGAGCCACCCACGATGATTACATTCGAGAGCAACAAACCTCTACGAATCGAGACCGATGCCTCGGATTTGGCATTAGGAGCATGCGCAACGCAAGAACGAGATGGACAATGGCACCCGATCGCCTACTACTCAAGAAAGTTCTCAGGACCGGAAGAACGCTACGATGTGCACGACAAGGAATTACTAGCAATCGTCTCAGCCCTGGAACATTGGCGGATCTACGCACAAAGCTGCTCGGAGCTCACCATCTACACGGATCATAAGAACCTAGTACATTTCACCACCACCAAAGTACTCAACCGACGCCAAGTGCGCTGGTCTGAGATGCTTGGACAGTACAAGTTCAAGATACTGTATACGCCAGGAAAAGATAACGGCAGAGCCGATGCACTAAGTCGCAGACGCGACCTTGCAGGAGACAAGACCATTAACGAGTTCGCAGTGCTCGGAGTTAATGACGATGGGTCACTAGGACCATCACAACAACTCAATCAGGTTATGCAGGTTCAGCAGGAACAACGCATACCAGCCCAAGTACCAGACGAACTTCAAGAGGAAGTTATAAGGAGTCACCATGACGACCCGCTCCACGGACACCCTGGTATCACACGAACAATGGAACTCATCAAGCGACACTATGAGTTTCCAAACATGAAGGACAAGGTCACCAAATTTATCAAGCAATGCGTCAACTGCCAGCAAAACAAACACAGCACGCACGCCAAATACGGAGAAGCACAAGCAATGGAGCCGCCAACGGCACCCTGGACGAACATCACGATGGACTTCGTCACACAACTACCAATCTCCAAGGACCCTGTCACAGGATATGAATACGACTCGATCTTCAACGTCGTATGTCGATTCACGAAAGCTGCCGAGTTTATACCATTCCGACACAGCTACACTGCAGAGCAACTCGCTCGCGTGTTCCTGGATCGAATAGTACGACACCACGGCATCCCGGAATCGATTATCAGCGATAGAGATAAGCTCTTCACGTCAAACTACTGGACTACGCTGTTAGCAGCAATAGGTACCAAGAAGAAGCTATCCACGGCATATCATCCGCAGACGGATGGACAGACTGAACGAGTAAACCAGACAATGGAGACGTATCTCCGCATTTACTGCAACCAGCAGCAAGACAACTGGGTTTCACTCTTGCCTATGGCGCAAATCGCATACAACAACAAACTATCGGAAGCAACGGGCGTCACGCCGTTCTTCGCGAACCACGGGAGACACCCAAATCTCTTTACCAGATCATTGGACAGCAGCATCCAAACGGAATCAGCGATCACCTCAGTCGAAGCACTGAAGGAAGTACACCAGAAATCGCTTGATAACATCGCCAAAGCTCAGTCAAGGAGCATCTCTTATGTTAACAAGAAACGAAAAATGGCGCCTCTGCTAAAGGAGGGGGATAAAGTGTATCTCCTCACAAAGAACCTACGCACACGGCGACCAACGAAAAAACTGGACAAGGTCAAGGTCGGACCATTTTTCATCTCCAAACAAATTGGCCCAGTCAACTATCGACTAGAGCTACCCAAGGATGCGAAGATTCACCCAGAGTTCCACGTATCACTATTGGAACCAGCCGACCCCAAAACGCCAATCCAGAAAGACTTCCACTACCAAGCCGACGGCGAAGACGAGTGGGAAGTCGAGGAATTAATAACGCATCGAGGAACGGGACCTAACAAGGAATATCTAGTCAAGTGGTTAGGATACCCAAACTCAGAGAACACATGGGAACCAGCTACGCACCTCACGAACTGCCGTCAGCTACTACGCCAGTATCGCCAAACTCCCAGAGACTCGACCAATCCACCACGGCGGCCTCGGCAGGCGCCTCGGAATTAGCCGAAGCAATGGCTTGGTTAAGCCGCTCCAGCTCCTCGAGACGCTCGAGCTCCTCGGCATCCTCACGACCCTCGTCAAATATTTCCTGTTCCCGTAGCTTCAAACGCTTTTTCTGTTTATGCAAGCGCCGAAGCTTCGCACGAGACGCACGCGACCGATCCTGCGACTCCGCCACAACCCGCTGCGCTTCAGCTATCGACGCTAGTATCGTCGCCTGCGCAGTACTCACGGCTTCCTCATCTTTTTCCATTTGAGCTTCAAGAGCTCCCTCTTGCGCTTCGAGACGCGCTATCTCTCGATCGATTTTCGAAAAGTCCGGCACAGGGATATGCGCCGGCAAACACTCTTTTACTCCATCACGATAACAATTTCCACATCGTGACGACAAAGACGACATCCGACACCCCAACTTCTTCTGGACACAGTGGCTACACGCAACCATGGCTAGAACCCCTTCAGCGTTGATACGGTCACCGCGTCGATGGCGAAAGATGGTACTGCGAGAAGACATCGCGTTAGCCTATGAGGACATAAGGCCAGAGAGAGGGAGGATAGTGTTACGATCCAACATACCAGGTATGGGGAGCGGCAAGTTATGAAGGAACGACGACCAGTCAGTCGTACGAGGCTCTCAGGTGGGTCGCGTGCCAAGCACAGGTCACGTGAGTCTCACGAGTCTCAGAGCGCCAAGCGCTCAACCCCGCACCAAACCCCACGTAAGACTCCGTAGGAATCTCACGAAGTCCCATCAGTCTCAACGAGTCCCACGACCGCCAAGGCGAGTGAGACCCGTAGGACTTCGTAGGACGGATGAGACGCCCCAGGTATATAAGCAAGTAGGAACACGACTCTTATAGTTCGTGTTCAACCTAGTCAATCAAGTTTGTCTTTGGAATCTCAACCTGCCTTCGATACAGATAGTACCCTCTATACTCTTCAAGTGCAACCCCCTATCAACACGAGCTTTGCTTAGTTGATAACCCTACCGATCCAGAGCCGGCACTCATCCCCGAGAACCAATAGAATCAGTGCTTACGGTCTTTGACTAAAGTACGACTTCAACACTGAGATCAGGTCACAACTCTGCTCAACTGCAGTGGCCAGCGCGCCTGCTACAACGCCTGCACTACAAAGCAGGCGTTGGAAACTGATATTAGGAAGGCATTTCGGATCACAGGCAACACTACGCAATCCAAATACCTACTCAGCTAGGTACAGCTTGTCAATTCAGAAGAGAGTCAGAGTCCCACCAGGAACAAGAAGAGAGATTGCTAGCGCCTACTATCAGCTCAAACTTGGCCACGGATACAACAAAGCATACCTATTCCAGATAGGCAAAGCAGACCACCCCTATTGCAGCTGCGGAGCTAAGCAAACAGTGGAGCATCTACTACTAAGCTGCAAGTGGTACAAACAAGAACGCAAAATCCTCCAAAAATACGTGAGAGAATCAAGGCTGACTCTGCCTCTTCTCCTACACACAACACAAGGAATAAAGGCTACTCTAGCCTTTATAACAAGCACAAAGATAGGCACTCGCAAGTGGCATCTCAACCAGGACGTAGAGGAATAACTTTCCTTCATATCTCTTTACTGCGCAGCAACTTTGTTTCCTAACAACCTTGCTTAGGGCTAAAGCCCTCACCATCTCTTGTATTTTGATAGAAACACTCCCTGCAAAAACACCCTTTGTATTACCAGAGCAGCTTAGCTGCTCTCGTCTTCCATAGTCTTCGACTCACATAGGACGTTAAACTAATAAATAAAAAAAATAAATAAAATAAAAAAAGGCATTTCGGATGGGTTTGGGTGAAAAATCGATGAAAATCGACCTTTCGCCAACTAACAAAAGTTGGTGTTCGATGTGCCAAGGCTGGATAGGTAGCGCCTCTTTGAAAGCAGTAATGTTCTTCCAGATCTGTATGTTCTCAAGTAGGTACTTGGCGCTGAAGGAGGGTGTAGTCGTCAGAACAATGTTCTTCTTTACGCTAGTAGTTACTGATGCTACAACAGGGGAGCTTACTCCTTTGCTAGCAAAGGCCTCGTTGAAGGCATTACGCATAGCAAGAGAGCTAAAGGAGTTTGTAGTAGAGTTTGTACTAGTTTGTTGGTCCTGGAGCAAGACAAGTTGGCGAGTGCTAAGCGAGTTCTTAGGTGTCGGGATAGATGTCTTCTTTGCAACTGTTTGCCAGTCTGTTTTTGGTTGACCCTTTGCTGCAACAGTAGCGTAGGAAGAGGCCGTAGTGGTAGAGGCAGAAGTGGAGGCAGAAGTGGAGGCAGAAGTGGAGGCAGAAGTGGACCCAGAAGTAGAGGCAGGAGTGGAGGCAGCAGGGGTAGAGCGCTGAGGCAGGGCTTGAGGAACGGAAGCCAAAGCTGGCTTCTGTAGGAGCTTGGTTTTCGATCCAATTGCTCTAGATACTGATTCCAGATTTGATACTTGCGAGGCTAAGACAGAGACGCTGTGTTTGTTGACTCTGTTATTCTCTGTGTAGTCTCTAAAGACTTCGAGCAGATCCAGAAGATCTGTCTGGGTCTTACGAGATGTGGCGAGAGCAGATGCTTGGATTACCATGCTTCTAGCAATGCTGAGAGCTTCTTCACAGGTGCTGGCTACTGGTGCCTGGGCTAAGGGTCGGCTAGCAGCTGTGAATTGGAACGGGGCTGGTCGTAGGGCGTCAGGGATAGCAGATCTACTGCTAGCAGTTCTTTTGTGGAAGGTAGCAGTAGCTGCATTGGCAGTAAAGGCGTAGCTGGATTGTGTAGGGCAGTGTGTTGAAGGATCTAGCTCTCCTAGAGGGTCGGGAGAGCTAGGGACATTTAGGTCCATCTCTACTATAGACTCTGTGTCTACAGGGTCCAGAGTAGAGTGTCTAGAAGCTGGCGAGATTCTAGAGCTCTGGTATAATCCAGGGTCCGGGATGTCCATAGGTCTAGGTAGTGGTCCTGAGAAGAGCGTGGTCCAATTTGCGGTGGTTTGTGGTGGATCGTGCTTTTGCTGATAAGATAAGAGCGGTCTGTGCGCAGAACGTGAAAACTCAGAAGAGCGTGAACTGTAGGTTTGCACCTGGCTGCGCTCCTCTACCACGAGCTTAGAGGCTGTGAAAGTGATAAGAGAGCTTCTCTGTGTTGTACTGCGATGGATTCTAATGGTTTTGGGATGCTGGAGGCGCTGGTTTCGATTTTGCTGACCCGGCAATTGTCGTGTTGGTGGGTAGAGAAGCTGTACTCAACGCCTGCCTCAACACAGTGCCAGAAGTGTCAACGTTTTGGTCACCTAGAGACTAGGTGCCTACACAACACTACCTGCAAAATATGTGCAGAGCCGCACGCCACAGCTCAACATAGATGCAACACCTGCGGCGCCAAAGGCAAAACCTGCATACACACACTACCTGTGTGCGCAAACTGCAAAAAGGCACACACAGCAGACAGCAAGCAGTGCGAGATCTACACTGCCACATTAAACACGCCAACCACTACAGAATGCTAGACAACCTACGAATCCTCCAGATTAATCTAAACAAGAGCGCTCAGGCTACTGAGAGCGCTCTTCAAATGGCAATAGAACTAGCCATTGATCTTGTTATTGTACAAGAGCCTTGGCTTGTCTCATCGCACCAAACACCTTTAGATTTCTCAGAAACGCGCTCAGTAAACCACCCTGCGTTTACACAGCTTCTACCGACTCTACCTCATCCGTCACTACGCCCCCGCGTTCTTATCTACTTTTCTCGCGCTCTACAGGCCCAGATAAGCCCTCTGCAAAACCTAGTAGCCGATCCAGACTACCTAGCAGTAGCAGTTAAGACAAGAAGCTCTACCTTCCACATCTACAACCTCTACAACGAGCAAGACCAGCAGGGCTCCTTAGCAAATACTATTGAAAGAGCACTGCTTCCAAACACTCTTCTACCATCCTCTATCCTACTAGGCGACTTCAACACACATCACCCCTGGTGGGACCCTCAGCTAGCCACTACCTCTTCTAGAGCTAGCTTGTTTGTAGACTGGATTGAACGTCAAAATCTAGACCTACTAAACACACCTGGAGAAGGCACTTTCTTCCGCTCAAACATGAGTAGAGAAAGCGTACTAGACCTAGCCTTTGCTACCCCAGACCTAGTGGGCAAGATCGAAGACTGGCAAGTTATACCCAATATTGGCTCCGACCACTTTGGCATACTGTTTGCTATCAAAGCGTATAATAGAGATGAAAACAACCTCTCTACGCTAAGATACAACACAAAGAGAGCAGACTGGGATCTCTTTAATAGCACACTTGCAGCAGCTATTGCCAATAGCCCTGCTCTTAGCAATCTCTGCAATCTCCCTACTCCCTCTATAGCCACCTCTAGGCTGCTTATACAAGAGCAGAACGCTGCTCTACAACAAAAACTAGAGCAGATTGGAGACGAATTTACTTCTGCTATCACAGAGGCAGCAGCAGCTGCTATCCCACAACTAGCTACACAGCCAAAGAGCAAGCCATGGTGGAACCAAGACCTGCAGCTTCTACGCACCAGTATGCTAAACAAGCAACGCTTATTCCAACGCGAGCTAGCTGCCTCCTCTATCGCAGAAGCTTTCCTATGGAAGAGAGACTACCTACTAGCTAGGAACGTCTATCTACAAGCCATCAAAGCAGCAAAACAGGACCATTGGAACCGGTTTCTGGAGAAGGAGGATGCGAAGTCTATCTACAAGGCAATGGCATATACTAAGCCGACTGCTAGTCAAAGCATCCCTGCAATCCAGTCAGCAAACAGGCTCGAAGAGTCGTTTCAAGGCAAATGCTCTGCCTTTAGTGTGACGGATCGAACCCACGACCTCTGGGTTGGTGTTCCCGCACGGGCCCACCAGCTACGCGCTAAGCCACAGGCTTAGTCATCCCTACTAAATATCGTCGTGAGGCTGCCCCTCCGGAGCTCCTCACGCAGTATCTCACTTTGTAGAGGCAATCAACCTACTAGCAGATCCACATCGTGTGCCCGTGTTACGTGCCCTTACACTATACTGCGTCATTTCAACATACCCAGGATACGACAATTCAGGCTCAGTTACCGAACGAGTCGCGCGCGCGCCAGTAGTGCGACACTACCCCGCGCCAGTGCAAACCTGCACTGCATCAGGAATCAACTCTGATCGACGAGGATCCAAAGCCCAGGCTCTGTTACACGACTGCGGAGTGGAACTGCGCTGAGGATTACGCTCAGTTGATCGCTGACCTCTGATTGGCGACAAGGTTCGGCAACGAGGAACTTGCGTATTGCGCTGGAAGCCCACGGGCGGGACATCTGGCTCTGTTGACGAAAGCTCTGGTGAAGCTGCTCTGTCAACGAGGACTGTCACCGACGCTGGTAGAAGGAAAGGCTCCCCTTAACAAATCTGAGCAAGTGGAGTGAAACAAGCGCGATCGTCAAGGGCTGCGCGCTTCGAGTAAGGCTCTGCCACCGACGCATACACCACCACCATCATCAACGACATGGCCGGCAGTTCAGCTCCCGGTGCGTTCCCTAGCGACACACAGGGATCGCGTGGTACCACCATCGGAAACGATACCCAAAACACACAACCCATGGCGCCGCCGCCCGCTCCTGACCGAGCCCGCCGATCAACCCGGCGCGAGAGCACCTTCCGGGCGGCGCACCCGTTTCAGCCTTCGGTTCCAGATAGCGAATCACAAGAGCCCACAATCCCAGAGGGAGAAGAAGAAGACACCCGCGTATTCAACGACATTAAAGTCACCAACGCTCGCATTGAAGTTCTCAAGGATGACCACAAGCATGTGCGCATCACATTCAATGATGACCATTGGTTTGATGTCGAAGAAGACCCCGGTTCAGAGGACGACGGAACTTCTTTCTTCACCCTCCGGGTAGGCCAGAATCGCACCGAAGGCAACATCATCCGAGCTATCACAAACTCAGAGATCACGAATGCCCCACAATGGGTAAAGCAAGCTCGTGACAAACCAGAGTATTGGTATCGACTGCTCATCGATATCATGGTCACTATCCGCGACTGTGGCTTCTCGATTGACTATGAGCTGCTAGCAAATCAGACTAAAGACCTGGAGATTCGAGCCCTCCACGAACAACTCACCGAGGCTTCACGTCCCCAATTTGCAGTTGGTCAAGTCGACAGCCATACACACCAGTCTGCACTCACCCAGATCCGACGACTCGAAACCACGATAGAGCGTCTGAAGGGCAAGGGCGCTGCAAGCAACGTAGTCACCACCGCCCAATTGCAATCGCATCCGCTGTATCAAGCTCTCACCACTGAACGCAACAGTATCGCCGAGGAGCGTGGCAACCTCAAGGTCGACGTTGAAGAGCTGAATCGAAAGCTCGCCAACTTGTCACAGAGCAACATCTCGCCAGAAGACCTCACCAAGCTCCGTGACGAACTAGTGCAAGAGCGCAACGACGCTGACCTTTGGCACGATGAGTGCAAGAAAGCTCGCGAACAAGCCGATCGGTACTACGGCACCATTACACAACGCGACGATGAACTCACGGCGATGACCAAAGACCTCAATGATGCAAATGGCAGAGTCAACCAGATCGGACGCCAGAACAAGGATCTACTCTCCCGACTGCTTAAGTATGAACCAGGTTATAAACCCTACACATTCCTTCGACGCGAACAAGATATCCCACGTCTCACGACTGAAGCTGCGGACCGACGACGCACGGGTTATACACCACTTCCCAGCGACGCCGAACGAGCTGCCGCACGATCGACATCTGTTGCCGCGCGAAACGCGCCCGCTGCGACCTTCCCACAGATGAACAACTTCGCGCCAGGACACGTTGGAACCCACACGCCCACGCCGACAAACGTGTCGACCATCGGAACCCAGATCAAGCTTCCTGAGGTTGAGATATTCAAGGGCAGTCAGTCGCAGGGTTATGAGCGATGGCGACGCCTTGTCATTGCAAAATGCAAGACGTACCATGAGGAAGACCAGCGCATCTCATACTTAGAAACCCGTATATCTAACGAGGCGTGGCGACTAGTTGAGGACCTTAACCCTAGTTACTTTATGGATTACATCGACGCGCTAGACGACCTATACATGAGCTATGACAAGGTAGCGGAGGCAGAAACCCAACTTCACGACGGTACCTCCGTCAGAAGTCGGGCGAGACCTTTGTGGCATGGAAGGCTCGCTTTCTTGCCTGCATGCGTACCCTTGGGTTCAAAGACCACACGTCTATCCATCACGCTCGACAGACAATGCGAAAGAACCTTGCACTGGCTACAACCAACGGTTCCTTCCGAGACGAGACAATCACTGAATTCCTGAATCGGGCTCAGCATTTGGATATGGGACACCAACAGATCGCTAATGCCCACACCAACACTAGATCAATGTCTCGTGGCGCCACCGCAACACCAGCGACCCGACCCTCAGGCCAACGCACATCCTTTGCTGGAAACAACTCGAACAACCGTCACACGGAGCGTAAGGTTGTCATTGAACGCAGCGACAAGGACAAGAAGCGTCTCGCTGAGCTGGGTCTGTGCTTCAAATGCGGGGGTAAGCATCAGATGCGTCATATCAACGCACCTTGTCGCGGCAAGCCCTTCACTAGATCGCGGACATTCCTGAGTTACGGGTCATGAGCGTAGTCGACGACGACAACGATGCCTATGATAACGGCACCACTTCTGACGAGGATGGAGCACCCATGGCAGCCATGCGCATGCTGGACCCCGATGACAATGACAACGTGGATGACGAGGGCTACCTTGTCGGTCACGACCTGTCGGAAAACTAGACGCTCCTGCGCAAAACCGCGCACAGGAGCACGTTTGGCGTACAGCTCGAGAACACACACAGCGACTCCGCGATCATCATCGCCGCCTCGAGATCGCCGCTTCCGAGCTCGCCGCTCCCCAAGTTGACGATGCCGAGTCGTCCACACACTATGTCTCCACCATCTCCCTCCAACCGAACCCTACCATCGACGTCCGACGACAGTTGGAATTCCCGAGCCACATACATACACAGAGAGGATGGAGGAAGACTACGAGTCTTGTGGACACCGGCGCAAGCGCCAGCTTTGTCAGCCATCGCTGGGTGAAGCAGCATGGCTATACCATAATGAAGGTCACAAAACCGATCCGCTTATCGCTAGCAGACGGGGGAGAAGTTGACCAGCTCACACAAGCTGTGGACGTTAGAGTACGCCATGGTAGTCACACCGCGAACGTACTGTGCTACGTGACCCATATCGGCAAGTACGAACTTATCCTGGGCATGAACTGGTTAGAGGACCACAACCCTGCTATCGGCTTTAGCCCCCGGTCAATGCACTTCCACGTGGCCTCATGCAAACTGAATTGCCTTCACGAAGGTCTCCACGAAACCGTTTACGTCGACCGGCCGCCCAACAGCGATACACGACGATCTACAACTGCTGGAGTGGTCAATATGGTTTCGGCAAGAGCAGCGTGTCTCATGGCCGCGCGCGATCCTGCGCGAGTGACTTGGTTGGAACCACACCACTGGGAGAAGTTACAACAGGACCCGGTCCATGACGGCGTCCCAGATGCCAACAATGTCGCTCGTATCGCAGCTATCACGCAGGCTGACTTTGAGAAATACATGGATAAGATAGAGAGGCCGCCCATGACAGAAGCCGAGATCAGAGCTCTGGTCCCAGACTTTATCTGCAAAGACAAGAACCTTCTTGACCTGTTCAATCCGAAGCTTGCGGACCAACTCCCGCCGCGCCGCGCTGGAGTGGACCACGCTATCACGCAAGAACCTAACACTGGAGCACCCAAGCCGGTGATGTATGGGCTCACACGCACTGAGACTAAAGCGGTGAAGGCATATATCGACGACATGATATTAAAAGGGTTCATACGTCCCAGCACGTCGCCATACGCCTCTCCCGTCCTGGTTGTCAAGAAGCCAGGAGGAGGGTTACGTATCTGCGTGGACTATCGTCAATTGAACAGTGTCACACGGAAGACCCGCAACGCGCCGCCTGCCATTAAAGAGACCCTAGCCCGGATGGCGAAAGTACAGATGATGAGCATCGTCGATGTTATCGCGGCGTTCAACACGGTCCGCATGGCTGACGGCGATGAAGAGAAAACAGCATTCCTCACTCGGTACGGGCTATACGAATATCTCGTGATGCCATTTGGCCTATGCAACGCCCCGGCACCTTTCAGACCTTTATCAATGAAACACTGCGCGACCACCTCGATCACATATGCACGGCATATCTTGACGACGTGCTGATCTATAGCGAAAACGAGGATGATCACGAGACACACGTACTCCAGGTACTGCGTAAGCTCAAAGCAGCTGGCCTGTATCTGGATGCCACGAAGTGCAAGTTCAAAGTCAAACGCGTTAAGTACCTCGGCCTCATCCTCACCACCGATGGTATTGAGATGGATCCGGAGAAGGTCTCCACAGTGCTGGCCTGGCAGACGCCGCGCAACGTCAAGGACGTGCAATCATTCCTTGGGTTTGCCAACTTCTACCGCCGCTTTATAAAAGGATTCTCCTACATCGCAAAACCGTTGACCGCGTTAACGGGCGACGGGGGACCTGCCATGTTCCCACTGGCGCCAGATGGACCGGAGGTACGGTCCTTTCAGCGACTCAAGGATGCGTTCCGGACAGCAGGTATACTCACCCACTTTGACCCCGACAGAGAAACGTGGCTTGAGACGGACGCATCGAATTTCGTCACCGCCGCCATACTGTCGCAGATGGTCGACGGCGTATTGCGACCGGTCGCGTTCTTGTCTCACAAGATGAGTCCGGCTGAGTGCAACTACGAAATCTATGACAAGGAACTGTTGGCTATCGTCAAGGCGTTTGAAGAATGGCGTTTTGAACTTGCTGGGACAGACGACCCTATCCAAGTGTTGTCTGATCATCAGGCCTTACAGACCTTTATGACCACGAAGCGCCTCAATCGCCGACAGGCGCGATGGGCTGAGTTTCTCTCTGAGTTCAACTTTCGCATCAAATACCGACCGGGCAAGCAAGGCACCAAGCCTGACGCGTTGACTAGGCGTCCTGGCGACTTACCGGAGGGGGATGACGCTCGCACTCGTCACCAGATGCAAGTGCTCATCAAACCTCACAAGGTTGATCCACAAGCCAGAGTTGCCACTCTGCGCTGCCATCAGGATGGTGGCGCCAGGCACGCCATCCACCTCGCCCAGGCAACACAAGGACAGCTGTCATACTCACCGGTAGAGCTCGCGCACATGATGTACTGTGACGCAGAAGCGGAGGATTTCAGCGAGCAAACTTTGTTCGGGTTGAACGCTACCTCAGCGACTCCGACAGACGACACCCCGCAGGCTGCTGATGGCACCATCATACAAGATATCAAGGATGCTTATGCAAGCGACCCTGTGGCCACAATAATCATCAAGGCTAAGGAAGCAGGCCACCGACGCATCCCTCACGAACTGATACACGGTCCCGCCCGACTGCGCCTCGAATTAGGCGACTGTAAGTGGGATGATGGACTTCTGTTCGTTCGGAATAAAGTCTACGTCCCTGAAGGCTCTCTGCGTACCCGCGTGCTAGAGACAGCTCACCGATCCTTGTGCGGAGGCCATAGCGGCAAACACGGCAGCTACGACAACGTTAGTCGATGGTACTACTGGCCCAAGATGATTAACGACGTATCGCGATACGTAAAAGCATGTATCATGTGCAGAAAGTCAAAACCTTACAGGGACGGCAAACATGGACTACTCCATCCGCTACCAATACCTGATCGGTACTGGAGTAGCATCTCTATGGACTATATTACTCACCTTCCCCCATGCACGGATAATGGACGCACTTACACTGACATCCTTGTCATTGTGGACCGACTGAGTAAGAAGAAGAAGTTCATTCCTGTCACAGACCTGAAAGTAGACACATTGGTACGCGCATTTGTTGAGTACGTGTGGCGCGAGGAAGGGTACCCAGAGGAGATCATCAGTGACCGCGGAGCACAATTCGTCTCCCACTTTTGGACCCGCCTGTGCCAACGCTTGGGAACCAAGCCCAAGCTCTCTACGGCGTTTCACCCGGAAACCGACGGTCAGACAGAGAACGCCAACGCATATCTGAAGCAGTACCTCCGCGCCTACGTGAATTACGAACAAGACAACTGGGCTCTCTTCTTACCAATGGCAGAGTTTGAAGCCAACAATACGGTCAGCGCCAGCACCGGTACTACTGCCTTCCGGCTCACCAAAGGATATGACCCGCGCTCGGGTTTAGAGCCGCCCATACCTCTGTCACCCTCACTCAGCACGCCGGCAAAGCGCGACCGCCAAGACGCTGATCGCTTCGCTGAAAAGCTTGATAAGCTGCGCGTTCAACTACGGTCAGAACTAAAATGGGCCCAAGCCAAGCAAGCACAATACGCCAACGACGGTCGACTACCTGCACCAGAGTTCCGCGTTGGAGATCTGGTCATGGTCGACGCGAGACACATACGCACAACTCGCCCCAGCCCGTCACTGGACTTCAAGAACCGCGGCCCGTTCAGAATTGTGCGCGCAATTGACAATATGGCGTATGAGGTGGAATTGCCACCTGGACTTGGCAAGATGCACAACGTGTTCCATCCGTGGCTCCTCCACTTGTACGAGGGCGATCCGCTGCCACATCAGACCCATGACGACGACGATGACGCCCAGCTCGCTGACCCCGACATCGACGACGACAACGAGTACTACGTTGAGGAGATATTGAAATCGCGCATCAACCAGCGCGAGAGTGACCCTGGTAACCGCGGTCGCAAGGGTCTCCTGCAGTACTACGTGAAGTGGTCTAACTACCCTGTTGGACCTGACAACCCGTCCTGGGAGCCATACATGAACCTGGTCGGCTCGGCTGCACTAGTGGAGACTTTCCATCAACTACACCCGAAGTCCCCAGGTCCACACAAGAGTTTCGCAACGCTGACAAGCAAACAGGACCTGGTGATGATGACCCTCGCAGAGCTGTCGCGACGACGGACCCCTTGACAGACAAACGGTTTTGGTAGGCAAGCGATCACGTCCCACCTCGACGCACACGTCTCCGCGCTCGAGAAGGTCGCCGCTACTGCCAACTTAGTCGACTATTCGAGGACGGAACCCGCTTCCGGCACCCACGAGGGTCACAAGCCAACCTGTGTCAAGGATGTCACGATCAAGTCTGTGGATAGAGGACCAGGTGCGCTCGTTAGCCGCGGCGGACGAGGCCTGGTTGTGCTCAGTTGACGGACTTGCTCGAGGCATCACGACGCGCTCTCTCAAACTTGCGATACTCAGCAACCCACCTCTCCACGACGACCCTCGCACCACCCAACACGCGCGACCACGACTGCAATGGTAATACAGGATAGACAATGGGGTTTTGGGCAGGGTATAGCTTTAGTGAACCCACTTGGTACATGTTTGGCCGACGTAGCTTTCGAGAAGTCTGGCACATGGAGGATTTTTGCAGATTTGAGCGATGGAACTGCTCTTTTTGAAGGGGGGGTAGTGTGACGGATCGAACCCACGACCTCTGGGTTGGTGTTCCCGCACGGGCCCACCAGCTACGCGCTAAGCCACAGGCTTAGTCATCCCTACTAAATATCGTCGTGAGGCTGCCCCTCCGGAGCTCCTCACGCAGTATCTCACTTTGTAGAGGCAATCAACCTACTAGCAGATCCACATCGTGTGCCCGTGTTACGTGCCCTTACATTTAGAACTACGCTCTTTCCACCTCCACCAGCATCTAGCGCGATCCAGTGGAACACCTACCAACAGGGCAATTGGGATTGGCCAGCACTCACTAGAGCAGAAGTTCAAGCAGCCTGCTCACCTCAAGTTAAGAGTAGCAGTCCAGGACCAGACGCTATCAACCAGGAGATAATCACGGCCGCCTACAAAACACAGCCAGAAACTATCTTTCAGGTATTCTCTGCTCTCTTCAACCACGGCTACCACCCAAGTAGATGGAAGCAAGCTACTGGCATCATTCTAAAGAAGCCTAAAAAGCCCGACTACTCAGCGCCTAAAGCATACAGAGTAATTGCCCTACTCAACTGCCTAGGAAAAGTAGCAGAGCGTCTAGTAGCTAAACGTCTAGGCGCGCTAGCAGAGGTTTCGCACCTCCTACATCCTTCGCAAATTGGCGGTAGAATCCAGAAGTCTGCGATTGACGCGTCTCTGCTCCTACTCAACCAAGTGCAGCAAAACAGAAAACAGGGACATACTACCTCTACAGTCTTCTTAGACATTAAAGGAGCCTTTGACCACGTAGCCCGGAATCAGCTACTTGCTATCCTGCAACAACTAAAGCTACCCTGCAGCCTAATAGCGTGGATCCAGTCTTTTCTCACAAATCGCCAGCTTCGGCTATCGTTTAATGGAGAAACAGAAGACTTTAGCAACATATCAGCAGGCATCCCACAAGGCAGCCCAGTATCACCAATTCTGTTTCTGATATATATCAGACCTCTGTTTTCATCAACCGTCAACTACTCACTTTCGTATATGGACGACCTCTCCATCTCTGCTTCTTGATTGATTGATTGATTGATTGATTAGTTTAACGTCCTATGTGAGTCGAAGACTATGGAAGACGAGAGCAGCTAAGCTGCTCTGGTAATACAAAGGGTGTTTTTGCAGGGAGTGTTTCTATCAAAATACAAGAGATGGTGAGGGCTTTAGCCCTAAGCAAGGTTGTTAAGAAACAAAGTTGCTGCGCAGTAAAGAGATATAAAGGAAAGTTATTCCTCTACGTCCTGGTTGAGATGCCACTTGCGAGTGCCTATCTTTGTGCTTGTTATAAAGGCTAGAGTAGCCTTTATTCCTTGTGTTGTGTGTAGGAGAAGAGGCAGAGTCAGCCTTGATTCTCTCACGTACTTTTGGAGGATTTTGCGGTCTTGTTTGTACCACTTGCAGCTTAGTAGTAGATGCTCTACTGTTTGCTTAGCTCCGCAGCTGCAATAGGGTGGTCTGCTTTGCCTATCTGGAATAGGTATGCTTTGTTGTATCCGTGGCCAAGTTTGAGCTGATAGTAGGCGCTAGCAATCTCTCTTCTTGTTCCTAGTGGGACTCTGACTTTCTTCTGAATTGACAAGCTGTACCTAGCTGAGTAGGTATTTGGATTGCGTAGTGTTGCCTGTGAGGAGTAGTTTTCGAGTTCTTTTGTCCATTCCTGCGTTGCTAGCTTCTTGATCCTGGTACTAGTCATGGCGAGGCTAGTAGAGTTCGTGGCTGGCCTCTTTTTGGCAGCTAGTTTGGCTAGACAGTCTGCTCTTTCGTTGCCTGCTATGTCTTGATGTCCAGGGACCCAGTAAATGCTGATAGTAGCTCCTTTGCTGATGACCTGTTTGGCTGCTTTTACGCAGCGTATCTGCCACGCTTGTCCAGGTAGGTTAGAGGGCGTCTTCAGTCTATGGATAGCAGCCTGGTTGTCCGCATAGATCTGAATCTCCTGGTAGGGGGCAGCTACAGTCGCAGCGTGTTCAAAGCCTCTAGTGATGCCTTCTAGCTCGCCATTGTATACAATTTGGCCTTTGCCGATGTTGTGCGTCTCGTAGTGTGTTTCTAGAGCTTGTTGAGCGTAGTCGAACGCTGCTAGGCCAATGCCAATTCCTGTCCCTTTTTGGATTGACGATGCGTCTGTATAGATAGCGAGCATGTTGTCTCCTAGTCTTGATAGCATGTAAGCCTTGTGAGCCTCTGCTTCTTCGTCCTTGGGTAGTGTAGAGAGTGTAGCTGTATAGGGCATATTTTTGGTCCATGGCTGGTAGTGGTTTGCGAGTAGCTTCTCTTCAGGGCTTGATACAGCAGTCTGAATAGATTGAACAATTTGAGTGAGTTGCGTAGGCGGGCCTTTCTTGAGTTGGCGTCCAAGGTCTTCTACATCTGTGTCTGCGTCTGATTCTGGTTGTAGGGCTTCGTTTAGAGCTTGGATAGCGATGCGAACTAGGTGACTAGCTGGTAGCTTCCTTGCTCTGAAGGCGTATTTTCTGATAGCAGTGTTAAGCCTGATCGCTGGCGGAGGTAGCGCAGCCTCTACCTCTGATGGAATCGTTGGTGAGGTGCGAAAGGTGCCTAGTATCTTTCTAAGAGCCATGTTTTGGAGTCCTTGTAGCTGCTTCTTGATGGCAGTTTGTTTTCTCCAGAAGACCTCACATCCGTAGTCGGCTACACTTGTTACACAAGCTAGATAGAGTTGCCGCATAGCGTAGGGAGAGAGTCCTCTCTCGCTGTTTGCTAGTCTGCACATCCTGTAGAAGGCTGACCTGGCCTGGCTAATCCTTATAGCAGCATGCTCCTTGAATGCGAGTGCGTTGTCAAAGTAGATGCCTAGCCATCTGACTGTCTTTTTTGGTGTGACCGTAGATTGATTTGGGAGCGTGAGTGATGCTGCGGAAGCCTTATCACTTGTAGTAAAGTGTATAAGCTCTGTTTTTGCAGCGTCAAACTGTATAGCACAGCTGGCTCCTTTGGTAAAGAGACTAGCTATGTCGCGTTCTAGCAGGCGTATGTTTTTCTGTAGGCTTGTTGAAGAAGCAGAGATGGAGAGGTCGTCCATATACGAAAGTGAGTAGTTGACGGTTGATGAAAACAGAGGTCTGATATATATCAGAAACAGAATTGGTGATACTGGGCTGCCTTGTGGATGCCTGCTGATATGTTGCTAAAGTCTTCTGTTTCCCCATTAAACGATAGCCGAAGCTGGCGATTTGTGAGAAAAGACTGGATCCACGCTATTAGGCTGCAGGGTAGCTTTAGTTGTTGCAGGATAGCAAGTAGCTGATTCCGGGCTACGTGGTCAAAGGCTCCTTTAATGTCTAAGAAGACTGTAGAGGTAGTATGTCCCTGTTTTCTGTTTTGCTGCACTTGGTTGAGTAGGAGCAGAGACGCGTCAATCGCAGACTTCTGGATTCTACCGCCAATTTGCGAAGGATGTAGGAGGTGCGAAACCTCTGCTAGCGCGCCTAGACGTTTAGCTACTAGACGCTCTGCTACTTTTCCTAGGCAGTTGAGTAGGGCGATTACTCTGTATGCTTTAGGCGCTGAGTAGTCGGGCTTTTTAGGCTTCTTTAGAATGATGCCAGTAGCTTGCTTCCATCTACTTGGGTGGTAGCCGTGGTTGAAGAGAGCAGAGAATACCTGAAAGATAGTTTCTGGCTGTGTTTTGTAGGCGGCCGTGATTATCTCCTGGTTGATAGCGTCTGGTCCTGGACTGCTACTCTTAACTTGAAATGAGCAGGCTGCTTGAACTTCTGCTCTAGTGAGTGCTGGCCAATCCCAATTGCCCTGTTGGTAGGTGTTCCACTGGATCGCGCTAGATGCTGGTGGAGGTGGAAAGAGCGTAGTTCTAAAGGCAGAGCATTTGCCTTGAAACGACTCTTCGAGCCTGTTTGCTGACTGGATTGCAGGGATGCTTTGACTAGCAGTCGGCTTAGTATATGCCATTGCCTTGTAGATCTCTGCTTCTTCAACAAGCCTACAGAAAAACATACGCCTGCTAGAACGCGACATAGCTAGTCTCTTTACCAAAGGAGCCAGCTGTGCTATACAGTTTGACGCTGCAAAAACAGAGCTTATACACTTTACTACAAGTGATAAGGCTTCCGCAGCATCACTCACGCTCCCAGATCAATCTACGGTCACACCAAAAAAGACAGTCAGATGGCTAGGCATCTACTTTGACAACGCACTCGCATTCAAGGAGCATGCTGCTATAAGGATTAGCCAGGCCAGGTCAGCCTTCTACAGGATGTGCAGACTAGCAAACAGCGAGAGAGGACTCTCTCCCTACGCTATGCGGCAACTCTATCTAGCTTGTGTAACAAGTGTAGCCGACTACGGATGTGAGGTCTTCTGGAGAAAACAAACTGCCATCAAGAAGCAGCTACAAGGACTCCAAAACATGGCTCTTAGAAAGATACTAGGCACCTTTCGCACCTCACCAACGATTCCATCAGAGGTAGAAGCTGCGCTACCTCCGCCAGCGATCAGGCTTAACACTGCTATCAGAAAATACGCCTTCAGAGCAAGGAAGCTACCAGCTAGTCACCTAGTTCGCATCGCTATCCAAGCTCTAAACGAAGCCCTACAACCAGAATCAGACGCAGACACAGATGTAGAAGACCTTGGACGCCAACTCAAGAAAGGCCCGCCTACGCAACTCACTCAAATTATTCAATCTATTCAGACTGCTGTATCAAGCCCTGAAGAGAAGCTACTCGCAAACCACTACCAGCCATGGACCAAAAATATGCCCTATACAGCTACACTCTCTACACTACCCAAGGACGAAGAAGCAGAGGCTCACAAGGCTTACATGCTATCAAGACTAGGAGACAACATGCTCGCTATCTATACAGACGCATCGTCAATCCAAAAAGGGACAGGAATTGGCATTGGCCTAGCAGCGTTCGACTACGCTCAACAAGCTCTAGAAACACACTACGAGACGCACAACATCGGCAAAGGCCAAATTGTATACAATGGCGAGCTAGAAGGCATCACTAGAGGCTTTGAACACGCTGCGACTGTAGCTGCCCCCTACCAGGAGATTCAGATCTATGCGGACAACCAGGCTGCTATCCATAGACTGAAGACGCCCTCTAATCTACCTGGACAAGCGTGGCAGATACGCTGCGTAAAAGCAGCCAAACAGGTCATCAGCAAAGGAGCTACTATCAGCATTTACTGGGTCCCTGGACATCAAGACATAGCAGGCAACGAAAGAGCAGACTGTCTAGCTAAACTAGCTGCCAAAAGGAGGCCAGCCACGAACTCTACTAGCCTCGCCATGACTAGTACCAGGATCAAGAAGCTAGCAACGCAGGAATGGACAAAAGAACTAAAAAACTACTCCTCACAGGCAACACTACGCAATCCAAATACCTACTCAGCTAGGTACAGCTTGTCAATTCAGAAGAGAGTCAGAGTCCCACCAGGAACAAGAAGAGAGATTGCTAGCGCCTACTATCAGCTCAAACTTGGCCACGGATACAACAAAGCATACCTATTCCAGATAGGCAAAGCAGACCACCCCTATTGCAGCTGCGGAGCTAAGCAAACAGTAGAGCATCTACTACTAAGCTGCAAGTGGTACAAACAAGACCGCAAAATCCTCCAAAAGTACGTGAGAGAATCAAGGCTGACTCTGCCTCTTCTCCTACACACAACACAAGGAATAAAGGCTACTCTAGCCTTTATAACAAGCATAAAGATAGGCACTCGCAAGTGGCATCTCAACCAGCACGTAGAGGAATAACTTTCCTTTATATCTCTTTACTGCGCAGCAACTTTGTTTCCTAACAACCTTGCTTAGGGCTAAAGCCCTCACCATCTCTTGTATTTTGATAGAAACACTCCCTGCAAAAACACCCTTTGTATTACCAGAGCAGCTTAGCTGCTCTCGTCTTCCATAGTCTTCGACTCACATAGGACGTTAAACTAATCAATCAATCAATCAAGGCCCGCCTACGCAACTCACTCAAATTGTTCAATCTATTCAGACTGCTGTATCAAGCCCTGAAGAGAAGCTACTCGCAAACCACTACCAGCCATGGACCAAAAATATGCCCTATACAGCTACACTCTCTACACTACCCAAGGACGAAGAAGCAGAGGCTCACAAGGCTTACATGCTATCAAGACTAGGAGACAACATGCTCGCTATCTACACAGACGCATCGTCAATCCAAAAAGGGACAGGAATTGGCATTGGCCTAGCAGCGTTCGACTACGCTCAACAAGCTCTAGAAACACACTACGAGACGCACAACATCGGCAAAGGCCAAATTGTATACAATGGCGAGCTAGAAGGCATCACTAGAGGCTTTGAACACGCTGCGACTGTAGCTGCCCCCTACCAGGAGATTCAGATCTATGCGGACAACCAGGCTGCTATCCATAGACTGAAGACGCCCTCTAACCTACCTGGACAAGCGTGGCAGATACGCTGCGTAAAAGCAGCCAAACAGGTCATCAGCAAAGGAGCTACTATCAGCATTTACTGGGTCCCTGGACATCAAGACATAGCAGGCAACGAAAGAGCAGACTGTCTAGCCAAACTAGCTGCCAAAAAGAGGCCAGCCACGAACTCTACTAGCCTCGCCATGACTAGTACCAGGATCAAGAAGCTAGCAACGCAGGAATGGACAAAAGAACTCAAAAACTACTCCTCACAGGCAACACTACGCAATCCAAATACCTACTCAGCTAGGTACAGCTTGTCAATTCAGAAGAGAGTCAGAGTCCCACCAGGAACAAGAAGAGAGATTGCTAGCGCCTACTATCAGCTCAAACTTGGCCACGGATACAACAAAGCATACCTATTCCAGATAGGCAAAGCAGACCACCCCTATTGCAGCTGCGGAGCTAAGCAAACAGTGGAGCATCTACTACTAAGCTGCAAGTGGTACAAACAAGAACGCAAAATCCTCCAAAAATACGTGAGAGAATCAAGGCTGACTCTGCCTCTTCTCCTACACACAACACAAGGAATAAAGGCTACTCTAGCCTTTATAACAAGCACAAAGATAGGCACTCGCAAGTGGCATCTCAACCAGGACGTAGAGGAATAACTTTCCTTTATATCTCTTTACTGCGCAGCAACTTTGTTTCCTAACAACCTTGCTTAGGGCTAAAGCCCTCACCATCTCTTGTATTTTGATAGAAACACTCCCTGCAAAAACACCCTTTGTATTACCAGAGCAGCTTAGCTGCTCTCGTCTTCCATAGTCTTCGACTCACATAGGACGTTAAACTAATCAATCAATCAATCAACAGCTTCTCTACTCTCACGCTGATACCTAGTAGGTAGAGCTTGCCTCTGATAGCTCTTGTCGCTTCTTGTTCTGTTGCAAAAGCGATGCACACTGATCCTACGTGCTGAGTTTGTCTTCTCTCTCTACTAGTAAGCCAGTAGGGGTTGCCTACAATCTGAAAGCCTCTGTTGAAGGTAGAGATCTCTTTTTTTAGCACCTCTAGGCTCTCATTTGTAGAGAAGGAGGTTGGAATGTTGTGTAGCACTACTTTGTGCCAAGGCTGGATAGGTAGCGCCTCTGTAAAAGCGGTGATGTTCCTCCAGATATCTATGTTTTCAAGTAGATATTTGGCGCTGAAGGAGGGCGTAGTAGTAAGTACGATGTTCTTCTTTATGCTAGTAGTTACTGATACTACAACTGGGGAGCTTACTCCTTTGCTAGCAAAGGCCTGATTAAAAGCATTGCGCATAGTGAGAGAGTCAAAGGAGTTTGCAGTAGAGTATCTACTAGTTTGCTGGTCTTGAAGTAGAACTAGTTGGCGAGTGCTAAGCGAGTTCTTGGGTGCAGGGATGGGTGTCTTCTTCTTAGCAACTGTTTGCCAGTCTGTTTTTAGGTGACTGTTTGCAGCAGCCGCAGTAGCGTATGAGGGAGCCGTGGTAGTAGAGGCAGGAGTCGAGGCAGAAGTAGAGGCAGAAGTCGCGGCAGAAGTCGAGGCAGAGGTCGAGGCAGAAGTCAAGGCAGAAGTCGAGGCAGAAGTAGAAGCAGTGGGTGTAGGGCGGTTAGGCGGAGATCGAGTGGCGTTTTCTAACGCTGGCTTTTGGAGGAGCTTGACCTTTGTTCCAATTGCTCTAGACACAGATTCAAGGCTTGATACTTGAGAGGCTAAGATAGAGACACCTTGTTTGTTGACTCTGTTGTTCTCTGTGTAGTCTCTGAAGACTTCTAGCAGATCTAGCAGGTCTGTTTGGGTTTTGCGAGATGTAGCGAGGGCAGAGGCTTGGATTACCATGCTTCTGGCGATACTGAGAGCTTCTTCACAGGTGCTAGCTACTGGCGTCTGAGCTAGAGGTCTGCTGGCAGCTGAGAATTGGAAAGGAGCTGGTCTTTGGGCGTCAGGGGTAGCAGATCTACTGCTAACAGTTCGTTTGTTGGTAGTAGCAGTAGCTACATTGGCAGTAAAGGCGTATCTAGGTTGAGATGGGCGTCGCGTTGAATCTGGCGCTCCTAGAGGGTCTGGGGAGCTAGGGACGTTTAGGTCCATCTCTACTATAGACTCTGTGTCTACAGCGTCTAGTGTAGATACGCTAGAAGCTGGCGGGCTTCTAGCGCTCTCATGTGATCCAGGGTCCAGAATGTCCATAGGTCCAGGTGATAGGTTTCCTTCTCTTTTATTTGACAAAGAAATAGTTGAAATGACTAGAAGAAAGCTTGTTTTTGCACAGATAGAGGTACCTAGTCTCTATCAGCTTTTCAGAGCTGAAAAACAGGGAAAAAGGCGTCTTAGTTTTACTCGTTTTGCTCCCTCTCTCTTCTTACTAGCCTAACTAGTAGACCTCTAGGAATTGATTAGGAGTAAAATAGCAGAAAACTAAGCAAAAGGCTGCAGTATGGTGTGTTGTGTCCAATTTGCGGTGGTTTGTGGTGGATCGTGCTTTTGCTGATAAGATAAGAGCGGTCTGTGCGCAGAACGTGAAAACTCAGAAGAGCGTGGTCCAATTTGCGGTGGTTTGTGGTGGATCGTGCTTTTGCTGATAAGATAAGAGCGGTCTGTGCGCAGAACGTGAAAACTCAGAAGAGCGTGAACTGTAGGTTTGCACCTGGCTGCGCTCCTCTACCACGAGCCTAGAGGCTGTGAGAGTGATAAGAGAGCTTCTCTGTGTTGTACTGCGATGGATTGTAATGATTTTGGGATGCTGGAGGCGCTGGTTTCGATTTTGCTGACCCGGCAATTGTCGTGTTGGTGGATGTTATGTTCCAAGGAGAACGAGTACCCGACGAAAAACGAGTTACTCTCGTCGCAAGCTACATGCGTGGACAAGCCTTCAAATGGATCAAACCCTTCCTTATCAAGTACCGAAACGACAACCTCGACTCCAGTGACATCAATGACTGGATGGAAGACTTCGATGAGTTTAAGGACAAAATTCGAGTCGTGTTTGGAGTCACCAACGAGCCCGCAATCGCCCGACGTGACATCCAGCGCATTCGACAGACCCAATCCGCTGCCGACTACGCCGCCGAGTTTCAGCAACTGGCCGCCAACACGGAATGGGACGAAAATGCGTTGATGACCATGTTCCGACAAGGGCTTAAGCCTAAGGTCAAGGAAGAGCTGATGCGCACCGGCGCCAGCACCGACACCCTTGACACCCTCATGAACACGGCCATCGACATCGACACCAAGCTCTACGAACTTCAACAAGAGCTTCGAGACGACCCACGAGCACGCGTCATCAATACTGATCGACGCCCGCCGCCACGCAACCAATGGCGCAACCCGATCGCGGAACGAGGAAACCGGTACCGTCCTAACACGGGACGACGTATTCATAGTAACACTCAGAGTGGGTACTATGGACCGGAAGCCATGGACTTGTCAAACCTCAACAAAGGACCAACAGCACCTTCGGCTCGTTGGAATGACAAGGGCAGGGGTAGTAGCAACAAACCTGGCACGTCAAAGGACTGCTACAACTGTGGCAAACCAGGCCACTTTGCGAGAGACTGTCGTCAGAAGAACAAGGTTCTCCGACAGCTCAATATGATTACCAGCGGTCAGGAAGAATGCGACGCTGATGCCAGTGAATGGGAAATTCTCACTGATGACATTGGACGACTCATGGAAGATCCAGAGTCCGGTCCCGATAACGATGAAGGATACATCGAACCAACTACGCAGTACCGCGCACCAACACCCCATCCGGACTACTACGAGGATGCGGTAGAACATCAACAGCTTTCAAGTCAGCGCGAGAGTCGTAAGGAGCGACAAGCTCGACCAACAAAGCGACACTGGACACGATGCCTAAACGACTACTGCGAGATGCACCTTATCGACAAGCGAGAAAACAAGTGTTTTCCAGGGAACGACACCCCTGAGTCTCGCGGAGCCCAGCAATTGGTGATCAACGGAAGGGAAAACACTTGTTTTCTCGCTTGTCGATAAGGTGCATCTCGCAGTAGTCGTTTAGGCATCGTGTCCAGTGTCGCTTTGTTCGTCGAGCTTGTCGCTCCTTGCGACTCTCGCGCTGACTTAAAGGCTGTTGATGTTCTACCGCATCCTCGTAGTAGTCCGGATGGGGTGTTGGTGCGCGGTACTGCGTAGTTGGTTCGATGTATCCTTCATCGTTATCGGGACCGGACTCTGGATCTTCCATGAGTCGTCCAATGTCGTCAGTGAGAATTTCCCATTCACTGGCATCAGCGTCGCATTCTTCCTGACCGCTGGTAATCATATTGAGCTGTCGGAGAACCTTGTTCTTCTGACGACAGTCTCTCGCAAAGTGGCCTGGTTTGCCACAGTTGTAGCAGTCCTTTGACGTGCCAGGTTTGTTGCTACTACCCCTGCCCTTGTCATTCCAACGAGCCGAAGGTGCTGTTGGTCCTTTGTTGAGGTTTGACAAGTCCATGGCTTCCGGTCCATAGTACCCACTTTGAGTGTTACTATGAATACGTCGTCCCGTGTTAGGACGGTACCGGTTTCCTCGATCCGCGATCGGGTTGCGCCATTGGTTGCGTGGTGGCTGGCGTCGTTCATTGGACACGACGCGCGCTCGTGGATCGTCTCGTAACTCTCACTGGAGTTCGTAGAGCTTGGTGTCGATGTCGATGGCCGTGTTCATGAGGGTGTCAAGGGTGTCGGTGCTGGCGCCGGTGCGCATCAGCTCTTCCTTGACCTTAGGCTTAAGCCCTTGTCGGAACATGGTCATCAACGCATTTTCGTCCCATTCCGTGTTGGCGGCCAGTTGCTGAAACTCGGCGGCGTAGTCGGCAGCGGATTGGGTCTGTCGAATGCGCTGGATGTCACGTCGGGCGATTGCGGGCTCGTTGGTGACTCCAAACACGACTCGGATCTTGTCCTTAAACTCATCGAAGTCTTCCATCCACTCGTTAATGTCGCTTGAGTCGAGGGTGTCGTTTCGGTACTTGATGAGGAAAGGTTTGATCCACTTGAATGCTTGGCCACGCATGTAGCTTGCGACGAGGGTGACTCGCTTGTCCTCGGGCACACGCTCTCCTTGGAATAGAAAGAAGAGGTCCCACTGGATGAGCCAGTCGTCGAGCTTGCTGCGATCTCCATGGTAGAGGTCTGGTCTGTTGACGTTCATGACGTTGCGGGGAAGTTCCTCGGCAACGCTAACGTTGTCTTCGTCCATGGGGTCGGAGCGGGGGGTAGAGCGTGATCCTGAAGCGATACTCATCTTGGGGGTGTTCAAAATGTTGAAGTCGTACTTTAGTCAAAGACCGTAAGCACTAATTCTATTGGTTCTCGGGGATGAGTAAGGTATCTGGATCGGTAGGGTTATCACCTAAGCAAAGCTCGTGATGATAGGGGTTGCACTGAGTAGTATAGAGGGTACTATCTAGCTCGAGGGCAGGTTGAGATTCCAAAGACAAACTTGATTGACGAGGTTGAACACGAACTATAAGAGTTGTGTTCGTATTGTTTATATACATAAGGAATATGCACTGCCATCATAGCCGGTCGCGCCATCACGGATGGTCGCGCCATCACGGATGGTTGTGCCTTGGCGGGATGGTGTCAAGTCACGTGACCCGTGACACGTTGTCATCCGAAGCGCTGCCCCGCTTCCTATCAGTACCTGTTCCTTCGAAGATCGTAACAGATCGTAACAGTTTTACTCGTTTTGCTCCCTCTCTCTTCTTACTGGCCTAACTAGTAGACCTCTAGGAATTGATTAGGAGTAAAATAGCAGAAAACTAAGCAAAAGGCTGCAGTATGGTGTGTTGTGTCCAATTTGCGGTGGTTTGTGGTGGATCGTGCTTTTGCTGATAAGATAAGAGCGGTCTGTACGCAGAACGTGAAAACTCAGAAGAGCGTGAACTGTAGGTTTGCACCTGGCTGCGCTCCTCTACCACGAGCCTAGAGGCTGTGAGAGTGATAAGAGAGCTTCTCTGTGTTGTACTGCGATGGATTCTAATGATTTTGGGATGCTGGAGGCGCTGGTTTCGATTTTGCTGACCCGGCAATTGTCGTGATGTTGTGAAATGGGTAGACTACGCTAAACCGACATGGGAACCTGTGAGTAACGTACTCAAGACTGACGCTTGGAAGAAATGGACCAAACTACGCGCCAAGAAGAAAGGAGGGGGGTAATGTAACGGGCTGAGCCCTGGGTCACATGACTAGGCCGCTGGCCTAGTCGCTTCCTTCCCTCTATCACTCTTTCCGCAACAGCACGTGGGCCGTGCGCCAACCCAAACAAAAGCTGGATGGCCGCCCACTCTCCTCTTCTTCTCCTCATCTCGACTGTAAATAGCATCTGGACTAGGTAGCTGGAATACAGTACCTACAGACCGTTCACAGTCAGGAGAGCTAGGGACATTTAGGTCCATCTCTACCATAGACTCTGTGTCTACAGGGTCTAGAGTAGAGTGTCTAGAAGCCGGCGAGGTTCTAGAGCTCTGATATAATCCAGGGTCCGGGATGTCCATAGGTCCAGGTAGTGGTCCTATCCAGTAGACCTTTTTGTGCTGTTTCTTGTGTTTTTGCTGATAAGATAAGAAGAGTGGTCTGTGCGCAGAACGCGAAAATTCAGAAGAGAGTAAACTGTAGGTTTGCACCTAGCTGCACTCCTCCGCCACAAGCCTAGAGGTTGTGAGAGTGACAAGAGAGCTACTGTGTGTTGTGCTGCGATGGATTCTGATGTTCCCTCGCTCTTCATGATGAGTAGACGTCGCTTGAGACATTATGGTAGAGCCAGAGGGAAACCAGTGTCATACCATCAACATCTTATTTTTCAAAATCCGCCTCCACAAGGAATAATGATCAACAGCCATACACGATCCTGAACCCTTGAACCGGCCAAGCAGGCGGAGAAACGTTCGAGAAATCCCAGTAATTCGGCAAATCAGCCCCATCGTATGCCATGCCCATCTGGAAGGTCATCGTCTCCGCACAAGCTGCCTCATTGACTGCTGCAATACCACCAACGCTCCTTGTCCTCTCCAGGGCTTCTGGCTCTCCATTGACACGGCCAAAGAGGTCAGCTCCATCATTGCCCTTGTATGTGTTCCAGGTTGCGATTGCGTTTGTGTCGCGCTGGACTTGGTATATGTTGAAGGTTGGGTTGGCGCCTTGGATAGTCTGTAATCTTGTATCAGGTATGACGAACTCGAGTCGACATGTTTTATTCGAGGCTGCCGAGGGAAGACCCATGAATTGCACACGGGTAGCGATCTCGCCTTCGCCTAGGGTCTGACGGCGGAGCATGAAGAAGCGGTTGGCGTCATAAAGGTGACCAACATCATAGTCCGGGTAGCGAGAGTTGACAACAGTAAGGTCAGATGGGTAAACCCTCTGGCAAACGTATGGGCCACCAGAAGGTGTGCTGAAGGTGGTATTTGTTATATCTGTAACATTCGTGAATGGGTACGGCGCTGCGGAAGTGTGCTGCAAGACCACGGCGACGAGGCTTGATAATACCGAAGGGCGCATTGAAAGGCTTGGTGCCTGATGTTGATTAGTTTGCGTTCGCCAATTGATCTGGACGCACGACTACTTGACACAGGTCGCGAATTGAGGTCTGAAAGTTATTAAGCGAGGATGTATTACAAGTTGCTCGATAGATATAGGTTGTAGAGTAGTGCAGAGTAGACCATGTTGACGCTTTCGTTGCCGTTAAGTTGTAGGTGTCAAGAAGCTATGACGGCACTCTTGAAGTGTGGAAGCTACGATGGTGAGTCGTAAATCACCTGTGAACGCTCCCACCCCGGTGATGGTGTGCAGGGCAACGACCCATTGTGTATCCACCAATTCTCATTTCACCTTGGGCAGCTTTGGCTTCCCTGGACCTTCGATATACCGGTCAAATAGCAGCGATGGCACCGTGTGTGGGAATGAAGGGCGCTCACAGGTAACAACATATGGCTGTGAGGCGTGAGCAGACCACTCCGGGCGACAAGTACGCCGCCTGCCTTTCCGTCAACAGATCGCTCAAACTCCTCCTCTGCAGCACACAAGTACAAGTTTGAGATTTCAATCCTTTGGTCTCCCACCTGAGCTACGTTGCTGGGTGTACACGTATCATGCCCATTTCTTACCGAACCTTAGGCGAGGACATACCATTGAAGAGGAGCTGCTCGCTTACGGAGAATCGAGCCCAGTGGGGATGAACAGGGGAACTCACACTGCTCATCGATGCATTGCCCCTGCAAATTCTGCGCACATGTCAGCAGATCTATAAGGCGTGACTTTTCATCCATGAAATACTCGAAACTATCAAGGAAGGGACGCCCAGACTATCAAGGATTCTGACGCTGACAAGGACGAGTAGCTGAAGATTGTATGCTTCATGTATTCTTACATTATTTCGACGTCTTTTGAGGGGACTCCAATGCTGACTCCAAGCAGTATGTCTCTCGCAGATGGCTTATCTTTGTTGAAGGTATCGGCGGCTTTGCTGATGAGTTGGCCTTCAGATGATCTCGTGTTGACAGAGACAAAGACGGGCGTTGAAGCTATACTTGCAGATGTTGAGGATGCACAATGCGATATCGAACGCAATACTAAGCTATATCATGCCTCTGCGAGAGCTGCCTGCAGGATTTTTGTCGGGAGTGTACCATGAGACATGTCTGCTGCAGTGGTAGTTCCCTTGGATGTATCTCCCAAAAGGCGATTTGCGAGTGACTGGTTGAGGCGAGACTTGGGACTGACCTATGGGTGGGACTGGGTGGACATCGCTTAGCAGAGGACACAATGCCGGGCGTCGCTGCCGAGGAGCTGAAGGACCACGCGCGCCAGAGGATCAATAACGATGACTTGGAAAACGATATTAAGAATATATCGTTGGCTACGAGACATTATGGCAGGATCAGTCGTGGACTGATGCTATACAGTTGCAGTTCAGTGCCATCGGCATCACCAAACACCTCCAACATTCGATCTCAGATGCAGACGTCGGGACACCTTAGCGCACATGTTTGCATTCCATCAGGAGACGCTCATGTCGAAAGTTGGCGAAACTAACGCAAGTCTATGTGAGGACGATATCAAAAAGCTACGTTGCACACATGTGTTCTTGTTCCTGGAGCAAGTCAGCTTGAGCTCTTTGTTACTGTTCAGAAAGCAGAGAAAGCGATTTAAAAAAGATCAGACATCCAAGGAAGACATTCGTATTACGTTCAGCGCCTCTGTCTAGGTTCAGGTCGAGACTAACGTGGAAACTGCGAATAGTAGGAATATTTCATCATGAAAAGCGAGTTATGAAAACTGTTCGAACTTACCGACTGGTGAGTGCAACAAGAGACCAGTTTTAGCATGTATTGATGCTGCATGGTGAAACCTCAGTGAGTTGGAGAAGTTCAGGGCACTGTTGACAGGAACTTTTTTAATATGGGCCCGGCTAAATGTTCGGCCGAAGCGAGGCCATGGACACGTCGCGACGCGTCTGGCAATCTCAAGTGGGGTCTGCACTCAAGGTTTTAGACAAGCTCCCCTTCCAGGTGTTGAAATGTTGTCAAATCGTGTGCAATTTATTATTAGGCGCCATGTTTACAACTCTACGACGACCTTGCCAAAGCTGACACCAGCCTTCTGCTTGTTGAGGCCCTCCTGAACAGACTCTAGGCCACCCTTGACCACGATAGCCTCCAGTAACGCCTTCAACGTGCCCTTTTGCAGAGCCTCCGGCACCCACTTTGCCCACACTACGTCACCAATGTACTTGTCGTCGAGTACAACAGTCGGAGCGAATACACTTGTGCCCTCGATTCCCTCCGGCAGGCCCTCAGCACCAGGCATCACAGAGCCGTACTTTCCACCGAGTTTCTTGTACACCGGAGCCCATGCCTTTGCAGCGTCAGGAGTGCCAATAGCGTCGCAGACACCAGCGAACTCGGTGCCCTCGAGCGCGGCGATGATATCATCTACGACGGTGGAGGAGTTGTAGTCGAAGACGGCAGCAGCTCCCAAGGCCTTGACTCTATCGATATTGCGCTTGGACGCAACACTAACGACCTTGTGCCCTGCGCCAGCTGCGAGCTGAATGGCTGTCGCGCCTACACTGCTCGAGCCACCCCAGATCAGGACAGACTTGCCGCTCGAAGGCGGGTTGGCATCTGAGCTCTTGGGCAAAGAGAGAGCCAGCGTCTCCTTCTTAAAGAGGCAGGCAGCGGCGGTCGAGATGGCGAGTGGAAGGACGGCTGCTGAGGTGTATGATAGACTGTCTGGGATTTTCGACACGACGTCCGCATTGAGGGCCGTGTAGAGCTGGAAGCCGCCCTGTGCAGGGTTGTTACTCACAAGAGAGAATGCGTGTCTATACACGTCTGCGGTCAGGTTGGATCACCAATTCTTACAGGGTGAGCACGTACCCAAGGACACGATCACCCTTCTTGACATGTGTGACGCCCTCGCCCACTTCGTAAACCTCGCCGGCTACATCAGTACCCAGTACGTTGGGGTATTTCTGAAGGAAGATACCTGCTGAAGTCAATTGATGTACGCTTTCGACTAGAACAAGTGGATGCCGTACCGTAGTCCTGGATCTTCCCTTGATTATATCAGCTACCGACGGTCCTAAAGCTTTCTTGAAGTGCTTACAATCGACAGGGTTGACGGCAGCCGCGTGGTTCCTCACAACAACCTCGCCCTTACCAGCAGAAGGCAATGGGGCTTCTTTAACCTGCAATGGATTGGCCTTAGCCTCTGTGATGTACGCGGCTTTGTTAGACGTGTTTGGAGTCGAATCTGTTCGTCGTGAGTCCGTAAAAGTAGATACCAAAGACTACGCCCGGAGAATCTTAAAATCTCGAGAAGCTCAGCTTTGTCATCGCTCATTAGTAAGCTCATTGACATGGTGCAATAATGGCGTTCCTAGAGTACGAAGTATTGAGCCAACATTCCGAGGTAGCGACAGTGACATCATGGTTATAACCGGAAGTTTACAAGCGTTGGCCTATTCCGGCGCGTCGACCACGGAAGCTCTCTTTGCTCATCTTGTACTCTACATCAGATCCAAAGTCGAAGGCCACGGCTTGGGTCTTCCACAGCTTGTCATGCGCTACCTCGAAGGCTTCATGATGCAATAATATCTCAGGAATATTCCTGCATGTTTCCTCAATGTTATCTTTCCCCACCCTTAGCAACTATGGTATGCGACACATCATGTTAAGTATGTACTAATAAATACTTGCCGGAACTAGGTCGACTTCCAGCATCGCGTTACACCATATTTTTATTCACTGTCATAGACCCGCTCGGGGTCCAATCGCTCAAATCAAACTGGGGTTGCTTTCACTCACTGCTAAGCAGCTCCGCCAGCCACGAGTCCGAGTTTGGTTTCAAAGGCGTATCGGATTCTGTGGAAGATCTGACGCAGTGTGGCTGAGGAGCTGACTGCACCAGCCATGCCTTGCCAAGTGTAGTTGTAGCGTGGTATGTCAGTGTCTTTGCTACAGACCCAGAGTGCACGTCTATCTCGACGGAAA
The DNA here is from genome assembly GCA_009982855.1 of Lizonia empirigonia. Taxonomy (NCBI): domain Eukaryota; kingdom Fungi; phylum Ascomycota; class Dothideomycetes; family Pseudoperisporiaceae; genus Lizonia; species Lizonia empirigonia. The sequence continues at coordinate 70,855 of JAADKA010000027.1, forward strand.
ATGCTCCTTACCTTTCACCGACCTCCGTTCTATCCTCACAGAACGCGCTCTCCCGGTCTAAGGCATGTTCTTCATGAACGTGATGACTATAGCGCAGCATTGGTAAGAAAGCAACAGCAGGATACTGAGGATGCTTTTACGAACGGCCCGCCATACGGATGATGCCGCCATGTTCAAGGTCTTGAAGGCCAGCTGTGATAGTTCCAATCGACGGAACTCAAAGCCAAATCGCCACTAGGGGCAGCCTCCAGACTTATAGGGAGCTCTTGAAAAAGGACGGAACGAGGTCATGCTGACTAAACACTGAGGATCCAACGAAGGGTAGCCTTGAGCCTCATCATATACTACCAGACGGTATTGATTCATCTCGATGGAGCTGAATCTTAGCACCCTAGAATTTCGTGGACTGCTGAGGCATTGCGACTTCGCCAGTCAATCACTGTCTCCAATATCTTGTAGAGTTGCCAGCGGGGTAACTATGTCACACTACATGCCCAGGTGGATCACAGTCGACCATATCGGACCGCGCCTGCAGCTCCCTACAACCACCGATCTGCGCCAAGTGCTCTGGGACTTATATACCGTGTACGGCAGTCACTAGCCTGAATGTGGGTGGTCAAGATAACAGGTGCCTGCCAAAAGAGTGTGGAAAGCAGCGCTTCAAGCGTTTGCCCACATCATAATTAAAACCCGAACAAAGCTCGTGACACTAGATCAATCTGATCGATGTGAACTTACAAGGTGACGTCGCTTTTGTGCGGTTAGTTAGTTCTCTTATCCTGCCTTCTCATGTTGGTATGTATAGCCCCACATGGGTCCTTGATAAGCCACTAGCACGCCCCGTAAGGATATAAATGCTCATGGGGTTAGGACTGGCGCTTTGTGAGAGCTTGAACGTACAGTTGAAGCCCCCACAAATCAGCCTAAGATCTTGCCTCATCCGCGAATCCAGAACGAACCATCATGGTGGCCAATTTGCTCTTCCTGTTCGGAGCAGTATTCGTGTTTAGCTCGGTTTTACTGCTTACCTTCCAGGATGAGAGAAGAACCAATGTTCTCAAACGATTTTGTTCGAAACGATGGAGGGACTCTAGATCCAAAACACCTCCTCGCTCGCTCTCGCCAGAAAAGCAGAAGGCCTACCATGCTCTACCCCCTGATTATTCGTCGATATTTCCACCTTCAAAGCGAAGTGTTATAGGTACATTAGGAGTGCCTCTACAACCGCACACCAGGTGCATGCTTCCCATGACGATATCGCACCATGATGCTGCTGGCGATATGCTCACACCGTGTGGCTTTTCGATCGCAGAGATTAAAGCGCAGGGTGACTTCCCTGATTACGCCAGCTTGAGTGGTGTGCCTCTTCCCAAGCCTTATCACGACTTTGACGTTTGTAAAGCGCTTCCAAGACCTTACAGACCCTTCCGATGGGCATACCATCAGACAATGTGTAAGTTGAATCGGTTTTGTCATTACGCGCGAACTTACTGGCTGCACAGCACTTTCCAAGATGGATCCCGATTGGTGGCTGGAACTCGAAAACACCTATGAAGAGCGAATGAAGCAGCGATGGCAACTTTTCGCAGAACACGGTGATGCTGTCTTGCAAGCACTCTCAGGCTCTGAACTGGCGTGCAAGGAGTTGATGGAGATGGTGCTGCAGTTCCTGTGCGCTCGCTATCCTCACTACTTCTCATTGAACAAACCCAAGACGGTTTTCCAGAATGCCATCCTCAAAACTGAGCATGACCTCCGGCAAACGCCACCATTACAGGTTATCTTCCAAAACATACCGGAGGATTTCGCCGTTATGATGCGCGACGAGAGAACCGGGTACTATGTCTTCCGAGCAGGCATAATCTGTAGTGCCTTAGGATGGAACGTCGGTACGAAGATCGGTCTCCATTTGCATGAGATCCACGCCCCGATCCCAGACTACAGGGAGAAAATGCAGCTCTCCATGGATAGGTGACTACCACCATAGCAGTGCAAAACGCAGAGTGGCTGACTCAATACAACAGATACTTTGCCAAAATGCCCACAAATAAACCTATCCAGCGCGGCTCCTGGGGTCTCGAGGTTGATCAACCATTGTTTATGCCGCCTGGTGATTCGCATGAGAGCTATAGAGGTTACCAGATGCCAGATCTTGAGCTTTCTCGATGCCATTTACGTGTGGACTGGCAGACTTTACGTCGTCTTCCGCTTTCAGGCGCTGTTGTGTTCAACTTCAAGGCCCTTTTCACACCGGTGGAGGACTTTAGAGATGAGCCATACGTTCCGGGCTTACTACTCAAGGTGCTCAATGAAGGAAAGAAGAGTTTGATGGAGTATAAGAATGCGTGGCATACTGAGCATGTCGTAAAGCCAGCGCTCGAAAAGTTCCACAAGGAGCAGGTAGAAAAAGGGATTGTGGGAGAGGGGTGGGAACCGAAGACATTAGATGATAGCCCGTGGTTTCTAGGGTGGGAGGAGAAGTGGCATCGTCAACAGGGGTTTTAGTTGTGTTTGTAACGGTGTTCGTAGTTGAGTACTATTCCACAGTGCTTACAATTTGCTTTCGCCCTCACTGCCTCGAGACGTGCCTCTCCGCCCACTCAGTGTAGCACCTCCGTCGATTTCAATAGCGTTACCTGTCATGTGGGCGCTGGCCTTGGAGCTCAGGAACAATACCAGGCCTCCAAAGTCGCTAGGCTTGCCAATGCGACCTGTGGGTTGTCCGGCAGTGAGTGCCTTCCTGTACTTCTCGAGTCCAAAGTTTGTCATGCGGCTAGGAAAGACGCCAGGACAGATGACGTTGACCATGATGTTCTTGGGCGCGAGTTTAGACGCAGTCATCTTGGTGAGGTGGATGGCTGCTGCCTTCGCGGGTCCATCTGCACGGTAGTGATCAGTATGTCAGGCTCGAATTTGGGGGGCTGCAAACTCACAGCTGAAGGTACCATGTCCTGGCTTGGACAACCCACCTGCCTCCCCCGTTGTAACATCCAGGGTCTGGATACCTGCCATACTTGCAATGTTGATGACTCTTCCGGGACTATCTGGGTTTGCACCCTTGAGGAGCAGTGGCTCCAGTTCTACAGTCATGTAGAATATGCTCTTGACGTTCAGATCGTACAACTTATCCCATGCATGTTCTGGGTAGTTATAGTAGTCGTCGCCCCAGCTAGCTCCGGTATTGTTCACCAGCACCGTCAACCGGTCTGTCCTCTTCTTCAGTTCATCGCAAACTGCAAGACAACCGGCCTTGTTCTTCAGATCGCCGACGATGTAGTTGCATTTGCCAGGACCCAATGCGTTAAGACGATCAGTTGTTGCTTTGAGCTCTTTCTCTTTGCGAGAAGCGATGAACACTGTTGCGCCGTTTTGTACGAAAGCTTGGGCGGCCATTTCGCCCAGGCCTGTAGCTCCACCAGTCACGAGTGCGACATGGTTGGAGAAGTCGAACAGCGTCGAGACGCGCAGATCGTCGGCGGAGGCGGCGTGGGTCATGGTGTGTAATGTGCTGTCGTGGCCTGAGTGAGGAATGTTCAGGGAAAGCTTACTTTCAGCAAAGGCATTGAGGAGGATTTTAGTGACCCTATGAGCATCCACTGAAGCATGACTCTCGGCATCCGCGTAACTTTGTTGTGGAGATGGAAAGGAACCTCGGCAGCACCGTTGGTGGGTCAAATGCGGGGTCTTAGTTATCTCACGAGTTAGTCTCTCCGGTTAACCAATTAGCAGCAACGCGGCCAAAAGGTTGTAGTAAGTCTAACGTGGTTCACCAGCGAGCGGGCCACCCCACCGAGTGGGCCAGCAAACCACACCAAAGCGCCTACGCAGCGACGTAGCGCAACACCACAACAAATTACTGTACTGTACATAATAGCGTAATATTATTCAGAAGCGTCGCTATCATCTACGTCCTCTATTTCTACCTTGCAGGCGCGGGAGTTATGCCCAACCTCGCTGCAACGGCCGCAGCGTCTCTCTGCGCGCACCCTCTTCGCAGGCGTCTCGCCCTCCTCACGACTACCACCCTCCTTTTCAGCAATCAGGTCAGATACCTCACCAACTGTAAGAGTCTCCTCTGCGCGTATATACCGCCTTTTACGGGTTTTGCGCTTTGTAAGCGTATCAACAGCGTCTCGAAGGCGGCCTATTTCCTCCTGCACCAACACCATATTATAAGCTATCTGCTGAGCGCCTTTACTTAGCTGCTTGACCTGCTCATCTAATGAACTTGCTGGAGACCCCTGATAGTTTTGTATGCGATTTCGAATTAGCGTAGATTGCGCCTCTATCTCGCGGGCGTTGCGCGGTGTTTGCGCCTCCCAGGCGACAGTGCCTGGTGTAGGTGGCGTTGGCGTACGTAGCTGCACATCCAGCTTCGATAACACAACGTCAGGGTCATACGGGGCTAGCCCAGCGCCTCGAAACCCTGCGCGGATATTCTCTGGTGTAAATGTCTTCTCAAAAGCTGCTTTAAATGCTGGTAGGAAGGTTTCTTTGTCAATATGGTGGATGCGGCTGCGTGCCAAGAGCGAGATCCCGTCGCCGTAGTGGCGCTTCAACAGCGAGTAGGGGACAACGTCAAGAGGCTGCAGGAGGTGCGATGAGTGTGGTGGCATACAGAGGGTAATAATCTTGTTCTCCTTGCAGTAGTCCTGGAATTCGATTGAGCAGTGGCTGTCATGGCCGTCAATAATGAGCAGCCTGTATGCCCCAGCAGAGGACGCCTTCGTATGGGCGTCGAAGTGCTTGAGCCACGCCAGCGCGACGTCGTTGTTGGTCCAGCCAGTAGGAGAGACTGTGACAACCCAGTTGCGAGGTAGACCAGTGAACCAGGAGGAGATAAGGACCTTGCCTGCAAAGATGAGGAAGGGTGGGATAATGCGCCCCGTCGCAGCGACGCCTTGGACCAGGGTAACCCACTCGCGATCGCCAGGCTGTAGTTTCTTCTGTTTCCCAGGTTTCTCTGAGCCTGTAACAACAAGCTGAGAGGATATCTTGCCCATCATGAAGCCAGACTCATCAAAGTTCCAGGTGTCCTCACCTACGATACCATACTTCGCCTTCATCGATTGAACCAGGCTGAACCAGGGCCGGATAACCGCTGGGTCTTCGCAGGCAGCTCGCTGGCGATGGTACGGACGACTCCATGGCGTGCGCAGCTCAGGTGTACGCGCGATAAACCTATCAACCCAGTTCTTGCCTGTAGGCTTCCCGCCACGCTCTCGCAGTAGTCTATCAGCCATAGCTCGTACGTGTAGCTTCGAGGGCGGTACGCCACGTAGACTCTCGTCAAGTATCCGCTGTATAATCACCTCCTCTTCTAGCTTTGTAAGGCGCTTTGAATTCGGCTCGCAATCGCGTCGATAGCGTTTCCCGTCGCGTCGGTGTTGCACAGTTGTTCGAGGGACGTTGTTCGAGGGACGTTGTAGATAGCTGCAGCGCGTCTTTCACTTTGGAACTGGTTTGATTGGATATCAGAGATAGCAAGCTGTATATCAGCTTCAGTATAGGTTCTGGGAGCTTTGCGTTGTTGCGACATTACGTGTTGTTGTCGCGAAGGCGCTTTGGTGGGGTTTGCTGGCCCACTTGGTGGGGTGGCCCGCTCGCTGGTGAACCACGTTACTACAAGGATAACAAGATTATTACTCTCTATATGCCTCCTTACTTGTCGCATATCCTCTAGCCGCTTAATATAGGCTGCTTTGCGCCGTTGAAGGTCGCGTATGGCCGCTAACGCTAAGCTAAGAACCTAATACGCAGCCACATCAACCACATTACAAAACTTAAGTTCCTACTATGCTTTAAGGCTGCCTTCAGCGCCTTAATTACGACCAATAATATCCTAGGAGGGTTTAGAGGGGCTGGATTGGTCCTATTTGAGCCAGAAGCAGTCATATCAAAGCTTGATGTGCGGTTGCGCACGCCATCACCACTTCCTGTCAACACTGCTCCCTGGCAGTCAAGGACACCAAGTAACACCCTTGAATTTGGGTCGCAATCGAAGCTTGTTTGAGAGAGGATTCAGCGACATGTAGATAGCTCACCTACTTCAACGGTTAATGCCCTTGAAAAGCTCTCAAAAGGCGCTGAGCGGATGGCGCATTCCTTAGTGTTGATGCGCAACCAAGTGTTGAAGTCGTACTCTAGTCAAAGACCGTAAGCACTGATTCTATTGGTTCTCGGGGATGAGTAAGGTATCTGGATCGGTAGGGTTATCACCTAAGCAAAGCTCGTGATGATAGGGGTTGCACTGAGTAGTATAGAGGGTACTATCTAGCTCGAGGGCAGGTTGAGATTCCAAAGACCAGAGTTGGCAACAAACAAATCAAGTCCAAATCAAGTCTCTCCACGCAGCACCATCTGGTCCGTGTTAGCGGGCACATACCAACAGTAGGGCCGTTCGCGGGACTTGATTTGATTTGATTTGTTTGTTGCCAACTCTGATGGGAAGAAGGCAAGGAAGAGAGCGCGCGCTGATGAGGGCGACCAGCCTACAAGGCGCTGTAGATAGTGCGGCGAGGCAGGGCACAACTCGTGCACGTGCAAGAATAACGCAGAAGTAGCACAAGAATAGTATATAATGCAATTCTATACTGTACTAGCCAGAAGGGCGCCATAATGGCCTAATTTGTAGTGGTTTTTGGTGGGGTCTTAGCAAAGGTGGCCAGCTCGCCTGTGGGGTACGTTAGAGTTGTGGCTGCTTAAAGTTAACTCTCCTTGTGGTGTTGATGCTACCAATGTCTATAAAGCGACCAACGCAAGCTGTCTGCGACGTGAACGGAGCAGACTAGTACAAATCGAGAAATACGAGTCGTTCAGGTCGAGTCGGCGGGGACCCGTGGACCATCAGGCCGGGGCTGGTGCTAGCTTCCGCGGCGGGACCTAGCCCCACCCCCACATGTAGAGGGATCCACACCCCTGCGAGCATCCAACGCCCGTCGGCAGACCTTCGTGAGGTCGGATTCTACGTTGATCAGCAAGATACCTGAACGTAGCTCAGCAGCAAGAGAAGACAAAGGCCGAAATCATGGCGACTACTTCGACTTGATACAACAAGATGTTGCAACTGAGTGTGAACAAACACTAAGCCCGCATGCAATTACCTCGGAGGAACCAAAGAGGGGGGAAGTCACGTCCCACACCGTGATGATCCCAGCGTCTTTTGAGGCGTGCCGCTCGCGTCTCGCGTGCCACTGCTTCTTGATTAGGACCCGGTTGTCCGAACCCGGAGACGGCATGCTTAAAGTGTCGCTTCCGTCTCTACTTTGGCCTCCATTGACTTCACAGCACTCCTTCTGTGTGTAACATCCTTTGACATCCTTTCTAGCTTGAAGAGCACGCAGATTAATATGGGCGGTACGCAACCATGGCCACAGGTCCCTGTGGGAAATAAAGACCATACAAGTGCGGCGGTGGTGATCATTGGGGCCGGAATATCTGGTGAGTGACCCTCAAAGGCTATTGCAGACCAAACTCACCGTACCAAGGCATGTGCATGGCTATTGACCTGATCAAACGCAACAAGTGTCACAACTTTATCATTATCGAAAAATCAACAAGTATAGGCGGAACCTGGCACGACAACAAGTACCCCGGGTGCTGCTGTGACATATGGAGCATGCTCTACTCCTACTCTTTCGAACAAAACTCAGATTGGACGCGCGAGTACCCAGGCCAGGAAGAGATCCTTGTACGTTTCTCAATGAAGGCATCTGCTGAAGCTACTGACAACGAGCAGGAGTATCTTCGGAACGTAGCGAACAAGTACCAGCTCTACAAGTACATTCGTTTCAACACATCAGTCGAAGCTGCAACCTGGGACAACAGCAAGTCGCGCTGGAAGGTCCATGTCAAAGTAACAGGTGGAAAAGATGCCGAGTTCAGCCCAAGCTATTCGATTGAAAGCGACTTCTTGATCTCGGCAGTTGGCCAGCTCAACCAGCCACGGTATCCCGACATCGAGGGACTGGAAGTATTCAAAGGAAAGATTATGCATAGTGCAAGATGGGACTGGAGCTACGACATGCAAGGCAAGAAGATTGGGGTGATCGGAAACGGTTTGTTGATCCGCTCTTCCAAGCTGCGAAAGGATATTTACTGACTGCTCGACAGGGGCAACAGCTGCCCAAATCATCCCAGAGATTCTACCCGTATCCCACAGCCTCACAGTTTACCAACGCTCTCCCAATTGGGTGATCCCTCGCGAAGACGGTCCTGTATCAGACCTCCGCCGTGCGATTTACCGCTACCTCCCACCCGTCCGTTGGCGCAAGCGTGCGGGCATGATGGACTTCCGCGAGTCTTTTTACGATGCCGTAACAGACGGCGACTCGGCATTCGCAGACATGCTACGCACACTCTGCAATGGTATGATGCGTAAAGACATCCCAAACCGTCCCGACCTCTGGGACAAACTCACGCCGACCTACAACCCGGGCTGCAAGCGGGTCATTATATCAGACGACTACTACCCCGCCATCGCAAACCCCAAGACAACCCTGGAGACGAACAAGATCAAACGAATCACGGAGAATGGTATTGAGCTCGAGAATGACGAACATCATGACCACGACATGATCGTCCTTGCCACTGGCTTCCGCACCGTCGAATTCCTCTTTCCCATCAAAGTCGTGGGCACGCACAGCCGCTCCCTGGCAGAAATTTGGTCCGACGGCGCCTCAGCTCTGTACGGCACCACAGTGCCCTCCCTCCCCAACTTTGGCATGTTCTACGGACCGAACACCAACCTGGGTCACAACTCCATCATCCTCATGATCGAGGCCCAGTCTCGCTATCTCAATACGCTTGTTTCCGCTGTTCTTGATGCGAGAAACCGCAATACTCGCATCGGTCTCATGCCCAAGCAGGTCCGTACGGATGCTTTCAACGACAAGATTCAGGCCATCCTCGAGAAGAGCAGTTTCGCAGACCCGAACTGTGGGAGTTGGTACAAGAACAAGGACAGCAAGATTACGAACAACTGGTCCGGCACGGTGGTCGAGTACCAGGAAATGCTGAGCAAAGTGGACTGGGATGACTTTGAGACGACGGATGCCTTGGGCGGGAAGAGGGATGCGAGCAAGGTTGTGTTTGGCGGTGGGAAGAAGGAGTCGAGGATTGGAAGAGTGAGGGAGGAGACGCTTGTGAGCAATACGGCGCTGGTGCTGGGTGCAGTCAGTACGGTGCTGGCGGGGGCTGCGTGGGTGTATGGTGGAAGTTTGAAGAGAGTGCGCTTTGGTCGATAAGTACTCGACATGGGATCACACTACTCTATACAAGTTGCGTTGGCTGAGCAAATGACCCTGTAACAATACCTTGGAAGGAAAATTGGATTTATCTTGAATAATATTGTTCAATCTCGCTACAAACATCACGACGAAGGATGTTAGAATGACTAGTCATCTTCCTGGTCCAGCTTGTTCCTCATAGTGGTCGCTGCTATCTTGCCGTAGTGCTCTGCTGTCAGCCTACACTTTTCATTCTCCAAAAGCTTTATGTTCTTGCAGTCGCTTTGCGCTGAGTCCCTGACTCAGCCGTCGAGAGCCGTGACATGTACTGGCAAATGCCATAGTCTGCTTAAAAACATCCTCGAGAATTTTCCTCCAGTCTGCTGAGGCGTACGCTGATGAACAGTTTTGTTGGTCATCCTAGAGCCTGAAACGACATGGAACGTGTCACGACATGGGGTCTCCCTGCACTGTAGTTGTGCGATACATTCGTTAGCCAGCTTCGGCCAAGAACAGCTGATGTATTATTCAGAAAGTAGGGGTCCAAAAACTGCATACGTGGCCACCCTCATGGCAGAATGCGCCTACTTCATGCCGGTCCATTATATCAGAACTCCAGAAACTCGGGACGCTTTAACGCAAGTCTTGTATGTTTGGTCTGCAACTCCAGATTACACTCCCATGGTGAAGTCGTGTTCGATACCAGGTGTTACACTTTTTTGAATTAGCGCATGAGATCCTATGACAAGTACAATGACTGACCTGGCCATAAACTTCAGGAAGACGATGAGGTACTGGTCCACACGAATGGCTACCTCGTCGTCCTGCTCCTCAAGTACTTCCCAATCATCTTTGGCGTCCTCTCCACCCTTGTTCTTCGCTTGCTCGGTAAGCTTCAGAAGCCTGGTGTCGTCGACAAGAGCCTCCATCCCGCTGTCAAGCTTACTCACATCCTTGCCTGCCTTGAGCTTTGCAAGACGCAGCTTCAGAGCAGCATCTGCGCGGTCAAGAAGCACCTTCATTACAGAAGCGTGCTTGCAAGGATGCACGGACGCTGTCTTGAGAGCATGCTCAAAGAAGGGGAAATCCTCGATGGTGACCGTCTTGTCTTTATAATCACCCACAATGTCTTCCATCATCTCTTGCGGTTTCAATGGTACTGATGTCGAGCCATAGCCGGAGAGGTACAGACGTGGTGTTCGATAGTGCGCCGAGTATGTGATGTAGAGGGTATAGGTTCGTAGGGGACTGGAGCATTGTCAGAGACATGGTTGGTCTACGAGCAGCCTGGCGTTCTGGTGCAAAGACGGCACTCTTAGAGCAGGCAACTTACGCTTGTGTGTTTGAATTAGCCTGCGGATCTCTTATGATCGCCTCCTCGTCATCTTCATCGTCCTCCATGTCAGGGATCTCGTCCTCTTCCTCAGCTGCGCCTAGGTTGCCACTCTCGTCGACTGTCCTCACGTCGCGCACCTTGGCTTCCTGGCTGGCTGCCATGCCCCCCGTGCGCAACCAGCCATCGTCATCTGCGCCACCTTCTCCAGCAGTGAAGCCGTCCCCCACTATCGTTTCATCCTGCCCAGCCTCGCCGGCAAAGTTGTCATCGAGTCGGCGGTGGCAGGGTACGCCGCGGGTGACCAGGAACTGCTTCCCTTCGGGCAAGTATGACACGCGCTTTGCTGGTGATGAAGCATCTGCCCACTGCCACGAAGGAAACTTGAAGACCAGGAAGTCGCCAGCAAGGACGAACTCTTCTGGTGTAATCTGCCCGGTCTCGCGGAATGTGGATGTGTGGCTGATGGCGGCGGTCCGCTCCCGGAAGGTGTCTATGTACGAACGCACAAAGTTGTACGCCATGCTGCTGTTTGCTTCACTTTGTCGAGGGCGGGTGTGTGTACGGGAGTGGTTGTCGGTTGGTACGTTGGGCAGCTGTGCCTTGGACGTGCTTCGCCGCTGAGCATGGAGGGGTGACGGAGGGGTGCAGCTGCCTACGCTAGGCTAGCGCCGCAGCCACCCTGCAGCTGTCCAGGTCACAATACTCAGCTCGCCCCTGAGGTGCAAGACATCATCACGAGCTTTATGGTCATCAACAGGGGGCTCGAGATGACCTTCACGAGGCGTCTGAAGGGAAGCCGTCAACGGTACGACGAATGTGCGATCGAACGCCCAGGCCAGACGGACTTCACAAAACAGCCGTCAGGTGTTTTGAACGCTGAGCCTCATCCTGGCTGGCCTTTCCATTTGTCTGCCCACTTGCGACATGCGCGACTAACTGGAACCGCTTCAGACAACTTGGTTCTCTCTGTCCGTCTTGCTCATGGCTCGGACTGAAAGCAAGGGCCGGCTCGCGTACGCAACTGGGTTGTGAGTCAACCCCAACAGTTCGATGCCTGCCCTTCGAAGAGGAACGTATCCGAACAACCTGCTCATGACCGCACATCTGTCCTTGGCACCGGAAACATGTTCAGATTGACCCCACGTCTGTTTACCTGGTGGCTTCTCTCTGCACGAGCACCCTTTGGTTAGGCAGTGCCATCCCGTTTGGGCCTGCTTGTCGACTCTGCGGCACGATCGACGGACATGCACGTCAGCTTATGTCCTGCAAGCCCATCTGAAGAAGGCAGAACATCAAGGCGCTCACATGTCCAATTATTTCTAGCCTAAATCCGGAAGACAATACGCCTCTACAGTTACTCAACTTCTCTCCTTTGTGTGCTCTTCCTTTTGTCAGCAGGGGTTGCCAGTCTTGAGAGACTCAAAGTAGCTGTAGCTATGTTGCATATTCTTAGTTTATATGCAAAACGTTATGAAAGCGTCGATCACCATGTCAAACGTAACACGATTGAAGTACAAACCACTGCATGTTCCCGACAGACATTGACATGGATCATTAGCGACGTCTGGTGATTCTGCTCGTGCTGGATCCTCTGCGGTTACAATCGCAGTATGGGAGTACATCGTCTGTTCAGGATCCTCCTACGAAAGAATCACAGTACTTCCGTTGTTATCAGACAATTGTCCATTGCGTCAGACTATCCTCGAACTAATGGCACTAGATCGCAGCTTCGCATCATCATCACTTAGACAAGTTTTAACAGGTAGTCTGAGCTTTCACTACATGGGTCTCGATAGCTGTGAGTGGCTTGGACGCCCTCGACTAACATCGTATCACAATCATTGCGGCCAAGAAAACCTCACGTCCTACACCTCCAGCCCTGCCACTGTACGTGCAACCTTCCACAGCCCTGTGAATTAGACCGAGCCGACCGCCGAGTCAAGTTTGCATGCATATCATGCAGCATTAATGTATGTCGCGCATATTCCAGCCTTGTCATATAGATGCGTTTGAACCGATTCAGAAAGGCAAACGCTGAAGTATGAAGTGATCATGGGTCTGTAAGCACGTACAGCAGCGATCAGAGTACCCTGAAAGGCCACGATCTCATGAGCCTCCAGTAACAATCATTGGGCGAGAATACTACCAATATAGCAACTCCAATAGTGTATTACCATACAGATCACTTCCAACAGAGGAAGACCATAACCAATGCAATATATGAGCAGATCAATGTCTCAAGACTGTACTTTCGCAGAGAATCTTAACTTCTCTTCAAGCTCTTGTGTCTGACGTTGCTCAAAATCTAGTATCAGCGCTCCTGTATTCTATTTGGAGATTTGATTGCAATCATCCCTAGTCCTTATCAGCACGATCAACCGGGGCCCAGGTCTTGCCTCTTCAGTCATGGCAACTCCCAACCCTTACGCCGACACTCAAGGCACACAGCCTCGATGCGGAGGATTACGTGAGGGATCACATTGCGACAGCGAACGGGTGAGTGCCGCAATGGCCCATCGAACGGCATCGTTGATCAGATCATGTCAGCATAGCCTCGGATCACTTTCCAAGGCTTCTCAAACAGTCCAGTATACAGTGGTAAAGATGTCTTGGTGGAGAGTCGAAAAATTCAGCTATAACTTAGTAGATTGGCTGCAAGAAAAAACACGGCAAGGACGAGCCGTGGTCTTTCGAAGCACAATTTCGAATCATGTCGTCTGTCGTTCGTCTGCATTCTTTCCATCCCTTTAGTGCTCTGTATAGCATGGGAAGTATCTGCATCTCTGCAGTTTATCCGTGCTTCTTTTCGCAACAGTACTGTGTACTCTTGTATTCATGAAGTGGCGAGATGAACGTGGACACCTTTTTGGGGCAAAGCTCGTAGCTCATTTCCTTGATGATTACACAACCGCTGCAAGTTCTTCTTCCGAAGATCTGGCAGGATGCGTAGGTCGCATAATATATCGGGGGTTTCAAACGTCGTCTACAAGTCGAGGAGCAACATTTTGCTACAACATGAAGCTACCGTAGGTACGAAGAAGCTCGTTTTTTTGGCCGATTACTCTAAAGAACACTAAAACACCTACCTTATTTTAGCTTGCTCTTTTTCTGTCTATGCAACAGAATATTTTAAAGTACTTATATAAAGTTATAGCCAAGGTAATTTCCTACTATCTATAACGTACCTCACGGGCGAGTGGGCCACCTGCGCCAAGACCCTATCAAAACCACGACTGTACACGACTATATAGCACCGTCAAAGATAGTAAATAGAAATCGTAATAGGCTATTCTACTCAGAATCTATCGCTGCTTCTTGCCTACATGTGCGCGCGTTATGTCCTGCCTCGCCGCAGCGTCGACAGCGTCGTTGGCTAGGCTCACCTGCCTTGACGCGCACCCTCTTCTTCGCCTTCTTCCCATCACTACGCGCCCCAAACTCCTTAAGAGTCGTCAGTCGCACGCCCTCATCAATCTTCAAGATACCATGCTGCTGTATACGCTTCCTTTTATGTGATCTACGCTTAGTTGAGGCCTCGTTGGCGGCTTGGAGCTCAGCGTTGCGCTTGGTCATCAACACCATGGATCACTGTAGTCCACTCTCGATTGCCCTGCTGAACGCTCTTCGGCCGTCCTCGACGCTCAGAGCTAGTGACTACTGCTCTAGTTGATATCATGCCCATCATGAAGCCAGACTTGTCAAAGTTGTAGGTGTCGTCATCAAGGATACCGTACTTGGCCTTTGTGTTCTCTACAAGTCGGAACCAGCCTTGTATAACCTCAGGATCCTCGCAGAGGGCTCGCTTATAGTCATACTTACGATTGAATTTGACCTTGAGCTCAGGGCGACGTTTGACGAAGTTTGCAGCCCAGTTCTGGCCAACAGGGTCGCAGTGGCGCTCAGCCAGCAAAGAATCAGCCATATCCTTAACAGCAGCAAGCCGGGGCGGAAATCCTCGCGCGTCGAGGTCAAGGATATGCTGGATAATTACATCCTCCTCTGTCTTCAGGAGATTCATTGAGTTGGGCGTGCAATCGCGTCGAAGAGGTATTCCAGCGAGCCGAGTACTGAGTGTACTTTGAGAGACGTTGTAGATAGCTGCAGCGCGTCTCTGGGATAGCGTCGCGTCGCGTTGGATAGCTAGAAGCGCAGTCTGTAATCGAGCTTCTTTTGAAGGTAGTAGATTGTTTTGTTGTTGGCTCATCGCGAACGTACTGTAGGCAACAGGTAGTTTTGGTAGGGTCTTGGCAGAGTGATCAGCTCGCTTGTGTGATCAGCTCGCTTGTGAGGTACGTTACTTATTTTATACTAACGTAATCCACCATCGAGTTGGCCACACCATCGAGTTGGCCACTATATGCAGCTACCTACTGTACAACCTTAATATCTCAACACCACAATAAGATAAAATAGTGCACTATAGCTTAGATTAATCGCCTTATCTAGCTGCATCTTTCTTGCACGTGCGCTTGTTGTGCCCTGCCTTACCACACCTCCTACAGTGGGGAATACCCCTATTGCTAACACCTGCCTGGACCTTCTCTATACGCCTATCTACCTTAACCTGAGCCTCAGCGCCCCTTTGGGCAATTATTTCCTCTGCCTCTGCCTGTGATAGGTTACCACCCTTCTGAATCCGCTTCTTCTTTCGCTTCTTACGCTCAGAAGCAGCGTTGTTGGCTGCTTGAAGCTTGATTACTTCACTAGCTAAAAGCACCTGTGAATGTGCTAGTATTACAGCTCCTTTCTGCAACTGTTGCACCATCTCAAGTACTGATTCTTGTGATGAGCTCCGGTGGTCTCTTATCCTCTTTTCAACCAACGTTGATTGAGCCAAAATCTCAGCAGCGTTGCTTGGTGTTTTAGGCTGCCAGAGGGTTGACCCAGGTAAAGGTGGTGTTGGCGTACGAGGCTTCACATCGAGCTTTGATAGCACTGCTTCTGGGTTATGTGGGACTAACCCAGCTGTCTTAAATCCAGCTTTAATGTTGTTAGATGAAAAGGCATCCTTATGAACCTCCTCATACGCAGCCAAGAACGCCTTCTTGTCGATATGGTTGATGTGGCTGTTTGCCAAGACATTGATTTCCTTCTTGTACGCACGCTTCAAGGCGGCAAAGCAACCCACGTCAAGCGGCTGGAGGATATGGGAGGTATGAGCAGGCATACAGAGAGTAATGATCTTGCTTTCCTCACAAAGGTCTTGAAACTGGAGCGATTGGTGGCTCTCGTGGCCATCGATAATAAGCAGTCGGTAACTACCCATTGTACGGGCTGTTGTATGCTGGATAAAGTGCTTCAACCAGGCAAATCCAATCTCGTTTGTAGTCCAGCCATTATCGCTGACAGCTATTCTCCACTCCTTGTCTTGTTGGTGATACCAGGCTTGGTTGTGGTGCTTTGCTTTGAAGATGAAAAAGGGTGGGATACCCCACCCCATGGTGTTGATTGCAGCAATCAACGTTACCCACTCACGATCACCAGGTTGGACTCCAAGTGGCTTAACACGTCTCTCAGACGCAGTTACCACCTTGACCGACCCCCCAACACCCATTTGGAAGCCTGTCTCATCAAAGTTGTAGGTATCTTCATCCAGGATCCCATACTTGGCTTTGACGTTGCGTACAAGGTCAAACCAGGGACTAATAATAGCCAGATCGCTGCACAGGACCCTCTGGTGATCCCGAAGTCTGGTTACCTGAGACTTGACATCAGGTCTCCGGTTAACAAGACGGTATACCCAGTTGACCCCAACCTCACTACCATCACGTACGGCTAGGAGT
This sequence comes from Lizonia empirigonia, assembly GCA_009982855.1. NCBI lineage: Eukaryota > Fungi > Ascomycota > Dothideomycetes > Pseudoperisporiaceae > Lizonia > Lizonia empirigonia. The sequence continues at coordinate 87,201 of JAADKA010000027.1, forward strand.
TGATTGGCCATACTGCGTACGTGGGTGAACGTAGGGGCAAACCCTCGCGCGTCAAGCTTCCTTATGTATTGTATAATCGTCTCCTCTTCGTGCTTTGAAAGCTTTGATCGGTTGGGCTGGATATCGCGTCGTGAAGTTTGACCAGCGCGTCGGTTGGAGAGCGTGCTTCGAGGAACGTTGTACGTGGCTGCAGCGCGGCGCTGACTCATTGACGCGTCGGATTTCCTTACTTGGATAGCAAGGATGACTCTATCTTCACGGGGAAGTAATTCAAGATTAGGTTGTTGAGACATCACGATATAATGTAGGTAGTAGGTTGAGTTTTGGTGGGGTGGCCAACTCGATGGTGTGGCCAACTCGATGGTGGATTACGTTAATTAAATATATTGTGTAACGTACCTCACAAGCGAGCTGGCCACACAAGCGAGCTGGCCACCTGCGCCAAGACCCCACCAAACATACTATTGCGCATAGTATAATCGCGATGAGCCAACAACCAGACAATCTACTACCTTCAAAAGATGCTCGACTACAGCTTGCTCTTGAGGCTATCAAACGCGACGCGACGCTATCCCAGAGACGTGCTGCAGCTATCTACAACGTCTCTCGAGCAACACTCAGTAATCGCCTTGCTGGAACACCTTATCGACGCGATTGCACGCCCAACTCAATAAATCTCCTTAAGACAGAGGAGCATGTAGTTACTCAGCATACCCTTGACCTCGACGCGCGAGGATTTCCGCCCCGGCTTGCTGCTGTGAAGGATATGGCTGATTCTTTGCTGGCTGAGCGTCACCGTGATCCTGTTGGCCAGAACTGGGCTGCAAACTTTGTCAAACGTCGCCCTGAGCTCAAGGTCAAATTCAATCGCAAATATGACTATAAGAGAGCTCTCTGAGAGGATCCTGAGATTATACAAGGCTGGTTTCGGCTTGTAGAGAACATGAAGGCTAAGTATGGTATCCTTGATGACGACACCTACAACTTTGACGAGGCTGGCTTCATGATGGGCATGATATCAACTGGAGCAGTAGTCACTAGTTCTGAGCGTCGAGGACGGCCAAAGAGCGTTCAGCAGGGCAATCGCGAGTGGACTACAATGATCCAGGGCATCAACGCGATGGGCTGGTCGATCCCACCCTTCATCATCTTCCAGGGCTACTATCACCTCTCTGCCTGGTACAAGGAGGATAACCTGCCTCGCGACTGGGTTATTGCAGTCTCTGAGAACAGCTGGACAACAAATAAGCTTGGCCTGCAGTGGTTGAAGCACTTTGACGAGCATACAAAGAGGAGGGTTATAGGTGCTCATCGGCTGCTCATTATCGACGGCCATGAGAGCCACGACTCGCTCGATTTCCAGCAGTACTGCAAGGATCACAAGATCATCACTCTCTGCATGCCTCCTCACTCGTCGCACCTCCTGCAGCCTCTTGATGTGGGGTGTTTCTCGCCTTTGAAGACGGCGTATGGCTGCCAAGCCGAGGATCTGATGCGCAACAAGATCACCCATATCACTAAACTGGAGTTCCTACCGTGCTTTAAAGGCGCTTTTGACGCTGCGATCACAAAGGCTCATATACAAGGAGGCTTTTGAGGCGCTGGCTTAGTCCCATTTGATCCAGAGGCGGTGATATCGACGCTTGACGTACGGCTGCGCACTCCACCACTACCTACGATTGAGGACGTTCCCTGGCAGTCGCAAACTCCAAGCAATACCCTGGAATTAGGTCGCAATCGAAGCTGATTCAAGAGAGGATTCAGAGACACGTAGATAGCTCTCCAACTTCAATGGTAGAGGCCCTTACAAAGTTCACAAAGGGAGCTGAGATGATGGCGCACTCTATGGTGTTAATGACTAATCGCAACGCTGAGCTCCAAGCCGCCAACGAGGTCTCAAGTAGGCGTAGATCATATAAAAGGAAGCGCGTGCAGCAGCAAGGGACCTTGACGATTGAGGAGGGCGTGCGACTGACGACCCTTAAGGAGTTTGAGGCGCGTATTGATGGGAAGAAGGCAAAGAAGAGGGTGCGCGTTGAGGCAGGTGAGCCTAGCCAACGACGCTGTGGACGCTGCGGCGAGGCAGGGCATAACGCACATACGTGTAAGCAAGAAGTATTAACGTAAAGCACCACCGAGCCGGCAACTTTTCCTTGGCATTGCGAACACCATGTACAAAACAAGCAATTACTTACTACCCTCTGCAGAACCCACGTACGACGCACTTGTATTAGATGCAGAATCTTCTTCTGCATCTTTTTGGCACGTACGAGCGTTGTGCCCAGTCTTTCCACAGTTGCCACAGTGCCGTTGACCTGGCTGGGCTCTTTCTTGACCACTACCACTGCGCGCTCTCTTTGACACCGTACGAGCTGCAGCTGCGCTCTCAGCTACAGACAACGCTGCAGCACCATACTCTATTGTCCCACCATACTGAATCTGCTTTCTTTTACGCCCTTTGCGCTTAGTAACCTCTGCTAATTGCTCCTCAAGCTCTCGTACACGAGCCTTGATGATTACATTTTCATGCAGCATCTCCTCAGCTCCTTTTACCAGCTTTGAGAACCCTTCCTGAGCAGATGTTCGTGATCGTACGAAGTGCTCACTTACGAGCTTTGATTGCGACCCAAATTCGTACGTATTGCTTGGGGTTCTGGATTGCCATGGTGTTTCTGGTAGAGGTACTGGTGGAGGGGTATGAAATCGCACTTCAAGCCGATCAAGGACTACCTGCGCGTCAATAGGGACTAGTCCTGGGGCCTGAAAGGCCTTCCTGCAGTTCCCGTACGTAAACACGTCAAAAAACGCGTCTCTAAAGGCTGGGAGGAAGCCTTCCTTGTTGATGTGGAAGATGCGTTGGGATGCCAAGGCTCGTACGCGTTGGGAGTACTTCAGTTTCAATGGTGAGAAACACACTACATCAAGTGGCTGAAGTATGTGTGATGAGTGAGGAGGCATACAGAGGGTCAGGATTCTGTTCTCCACACAGTAGTCCTTGAAATCCTGGTTGAGGTGGCTCTCATGGCCGTCCAAGATAAGCAACCTGTACAACCCCTTCTGACGCGCTCTTGTATGCACGTCAAAATGCTTCAACCACTCAAGACCAAGCGCGTTGTTTGTCCATCCGTTCTCAGAGACAGAGAGCTTCCAGTCGTACGGTATATTAGTCTCCTCATACCAGGCAGAGATGTGGACACGCCCCTTGTAGATAATGAAGGGTGGGATAGCATACCCAGCAGCGCAGATGCTCTGGATAACTGTAACCCACTCCCGATCGCCTGGCTGAATAAGGTTTGGTCTTGTACGCCTCTCTGAGCCTGTAACAACCTTCATTGAGCCAATAACTCCCATCTGGAAGCCGGTCTCATCAAAGTTGTGGATGTCCTCATCTAGGACCCCATACTTGTCTTTTGTCTCTTGTACGAGCTTGAACCACGCGCTGATAACCTCTGGATCTTCCTGGAGTATTCTCTGACGGTCCTTTGCGCGATTGAAAGCCATCTTGAGTTCTTCCGTACGCGACACAAATCGCTCAGCCCAGTTCTTGCCAATAGGTGTCCCACCACGTACAGCCAACAGTTTATCTGCAATATCTGCCACCTCACACAGCCGGGGGGCAAATCCACGCGAATCAAGGTCAAGGATGTATCGTACGATCGTTTGCTCTTCTGTCGCAGAGAGCTTTCGGCCGTTGGGCGTAGCAGACAGCCGGAAGGTGATTTTGTTCTGCCGATCAGAGAGCCGTTGATGTGGGACGTTGTATGCTAGAGCAGCAAGATGCACGCTCTTAAATTGACCTGATTCGTACGCCTGGAGTGCGAGGTCTATCCTGCCTTCTTGCTGGAGTAGCTTAGCTTTGCGTTGTTGAGCCATTGTTGTTTGTACGTGGTGTTCGCAATGCCAAGAAAAAGTTGCCGGCTCGGTGGTGTTGCCGGCTCGGTGGTGGTTTACGTTAACGTAAACCATCAGTGAGCCGGCCACATCAGTGAGCCGGCCACTTTTCCTTGGCATAACCAACTCATGTTACGCATCCTCAATTTCATCGCTATCAAACAAGGAGCCTATATACGTCATGCTAGTATCTGATTCAGAAGATGCCTCTCTATCTTTTTTGCACGTTCGCGCGTTATGCCCAGTCCTGCTGCAGTTCCCACAGCGCCGTAGAGCTGGTTGGACTGGTTCTTGATCACCACCACCACGAGCCTTCTTAGATCGCTGAGGCGCTGCAGACGCCTCAGCAGCTACCTGCGCTGCTGCAGTCCCATACTCTATAGTGCCACCCTTCTGGATGCGCCTCCTTTTGCGCGATTTCCGCTTAGTCATTACTGCTAATTGCTCTTCAAGCTCGTGGATCCGAGCAGCTTGAAGCGCGTTTTGGTGCAGCATCAGTTCACCACCTTTTATATAAGCTGGGAGAACCCAGCCTGAGCTGTAACAGGCGACCGAGTAAAGGAATCGCGTACAAGCTTTGACTGAGATCCAAATTCATAAGTATTGCTTGGAGTCTTTGACTGCCACGGCGTTTCTGGGAGAAGGGGTTCTGGCGGGGTACGCAGCCGCACTTCAAGGCGATCCAACACGACCTGCGCGTTGACAGGGACTAACCCTGCTGCCTTAAAGGCCTTTTGACAGTTCTCCTCTGTAAACACGTCGAAAAACGCGTCTTTAAAGGCGGGGAGGAAGCCTTCCTTGTTGATATGGAAGACGCGTCGGCGTGCCAAGTCTCTGACGCGCTGGGAGTACTTGCGCTTCAGCGGCGAGAAGCAGACTACGTCAAGCGGCTGGAGAATGTGCGATGAGTGAGGTGGCATACAGAGGGTTAGGATCTTGTGTTCAAGGCAATAGTCCTTGAAATCCTGGTTGAGGTGGCTCTCATGGCCGTCCAATATGAGCAGCCGGTACACCCCCACCTGGCGCGTCTTTGTATGCGCGTTAAAGTGCTTCAACCACTCTAGACCGAGCGCGTTGTTGGTCCAGCCATTCTCAGAGACTGAGAGCTTCCAATTGCGCGGTATTGAAGCCTCCTCGTACCAGGCAAAGATGTGGACGCGTCCCTTGTAGATGATGAAGGGCGGGGTCGCGTACCCAGCAGCGCAGATGCTCTGGATGACTGTAACCCACTCGCGATCGCCTGGCTGAACAAGCTCTGGCCGAGCACGTCTCTCTGCGCCTGTAACGACCTTCATTGAGCCAATGACGCCCATCTGGAAGCCAGTCTCGTCAAAGTTGTGCACGTCGTCGTCATGGACGCCGTACTTGGCTTTGGTCTCCTCTACCAGCTCAAACCACGGGCTAATAACCGCAGGATCTTCCTGCAGTATCCTCTGCCTATCTTTGGCTTGATTGAAGGCCATTTTGAGCTCAGCTGAACGCGCCACAAAGCGCTCAGCCCAGCACTTGCCAACAGGCTCACCACCGCGTACAGCCAGCAGTTTATCAGCCATATCTTCCACCTCGCACTGCCGGGGCGCGAATCCTCGCAAGTCAAGGTCGAGTATATATTGAACGACTGTCTGCTCTTCGGTTGCAGTAAGTTTCTGGATCCCTGGTCGAGTTTGAGCGCGTTGAGTGATCCCGTGGAGCCGATCAGAGAGGCGCTGGTGTTTGACGTTGAAGGCAGCAGCTGCGCGTCGTAGGCTTTTAAACTGACCAGAAGCATAGGCCTCAAGAGCGAGCTCAATTCTGCCTTCCTGGTTAATTGATATCGCGTTAGGTTGTTGAGGCATGTTGGAGTTACTGGTGTGTTGGTCGTGCCAAGGAAAAGTGGCCGGCTCACTGATGGTTTACGTTAACTGTTGAGACAAAATGTGAACACTGAACACACTTTGCCCCTGCATTGATTGGTACATATACCTTTCTAACAAAAAGTGTCATTCTCAAATAAGTTTTCACTTTAGTCTACACAAGCCCAAACTCCACGAACCCGATGAACTTTTCCCAGTTCAGTTCCTCCGCTCAATGGTTCACATCAACATATCAAGCTTCGACCCAATAGATCCGCTTCTTGCACCAAGTCTGCCTAGATTGCTATGACAACAAGGTGCCTCCACATGTTTCCCAATCCTGAGTCCTTGCAGCTAGCCTGGCCGAGTCGCTGAGGGTAGATGCTTTGATATGCAAATGTGATGCGGAGGGGCAACAACAGAAAACAAACGCCCGAAATGCAAGGTACGTCGTACTCGTCGGCCGCGTGGTGGACAACATATGCGGCCTCTGAGGTGGTGGTGTCAGCGACTCGGCGATGAAGTGGGGTATAATAATATGGTAGCAGTATGGGGGAAACATCAACACGCTGTGGCGTAGCGCTAACCAGCGCTGGTATCGTAGGCAATAGAGTCCCTTCTCTTTCTTTGCAACATGAACTCCTCAAGCTAGCATTAAATGTGTGTCGTCGAATGTCAATGGTTATGCTGTAGTTCACTGATAGCTCGGACTTCGCCAGCGTCGGCCATTGTGATGTCACCAGCACTGTCGTCTTCCTGAACCAGTGATGTTGTGCGAGGTAAAATAGCGGATTGAGGGCGGGGATGCTTGATGTCGAGATGGTCGGGCATACTTGCGGGACTGCCAGAACGTGGTGTGTCATAATCCTCGTCTGGCGGTGGAGAGAAGTCCCATACCTTAGCAGGTTAGTTTCATGTCGCATAAATTGTTGCCGCAAATAGCTTACCTCCATGATTGTGCGCCCGCCCCTACTGGCCATGATTACGGCCTTCTCCTCTTCGAACACAACTCTCCAGACAGCTTCTGCTGGTGTACTAAGTTCACGGACAAGTGTGCCTTTCTTCAAGTCCCAGACCTTTACGCGTCCATCGCTGCCGCCGCTGACAATCCTGGTGTTGTCGAATTGTAAGCTGGTGACACTGTTGTCATGCGCCGCTAGCCGATGTATTGCCTGGTAAGTCGCTAAGCTCCATACGCGGACAGAGCCATCTGAACCACCAGTCACGAGGATGTCGTCGCGCATTTGGAGTTGTCCAACCAGCGACGTGTGACCTTGTAGTACAGCCAAGCATTTCCTGTCACTAGTCAGCAACAGAGGGTCGAAAGTGAGACAGATAACTCACCCGTCATTTGGATCCCAGATCCGGACACTTGTGTCTAGGCTTCCTGTCGCGATCTTTTTCCCATCAAATGCGATGGCATAGATCTGACTGAAGTGGCCTGTAAGCGTGCGCAAGCACTTGCCCTCGGAAATGCTCCAGATCTTCGCTGTGGTGTCGTAGCTGCCCGACACAACAATATCACCGTGAATCTCCAAACACCTAACACTGGCCTGGTGACCAATGAGTACATGCTTGCAAATGCCCTTCTTCAAATCCCAGATTCTCAATGTCGTGTCTCGCGAACCGGAGATGGCGGTATTGGCGTCCGACATCTTTAGGCATCGTACTGTTGAGGTGTGTCCGCGAAGTGTAAATTGGGGATGTCTGCAGTTCTCGTTAGCCATTTGGTTTCCGAATCAAATACATGAACGCACCCTGTAGCCAGATTCCACACTCGTACGTCGCGGTCGCAACCACCGCTGACAAGCAAATCGCCCCACGGCACCATTGCCCACACACCCATAACGTGCCCCTGCAGCGTCTTCTGGTGGTCACCAACAGTGTCAAAGACATGGATCTTTGCATTGTCGAGTGCAACTACGATGTACTTGTTGGTCAGATGCAGGCTGGTGACTACACCCTGGTCTGGGGTGATCTGCCGTGCGTCGCACACTCCACCGTTGCGCCATGCTGTTTCGACCATGTACCGCTGCTTGAAGTGTGATCGGTATGTAATGGCTTTCGACTTGCGTTGTGACGTGGTTCTCTTTGCGTTCCGGTCCAAACTCTGTGTTCGTAGTTCGCCGGTTGGTGCGCTCGGCGACGCCACCTCGAGCAGCTTGTTAGTAGATGTGTCGTCTGCTCTCGATGCGCGGCCGAGGTTCTGTGCCCATGGCTGCTCCGTGTCCATGTCGTCGGTCGGGGAGTCTGGTTCGTTTCGTTCTTCGTGCGAAAGCTGCCTGAATGAGTACTTCTGGCACAACAGCCTCCACGCGCCGTCGTCGTTGACTAGTTCTCGCCACTTCTTGGAGACCTGGGAAGCTCGTGCAAGGGTGGTGGGGTCGTCGACACATTCGAGGATCTGCAAGGTATGTCAGCCACTAATGCACACACTAGCTCAGGCAGCAGTTCAGGCTACGTACCCTCAAGGACAGCTCGGTTGGAAGCACCAAGAAGGGGTCCTTCTTTAAGCGCGGGCTGACGAACTCAGCAACAAAGCTCAGTTCCTGGCTGTCGCAGAGGTTGAGCAGCTCTCCAAGCAGCCTCAGGCGCTCGGCCCTGTTCATGTCACCAAAGTGCCCGCGGATGGCTTTGATGTGCGAGTCCTCGTGTTCGGCGGCGGTGCTCCAGTCTGGTGCGCGCTGTGTCGGGGTTGGACTTGGCGCGGGTGTTGGCGGCGAGGCCGGGGCCGAGGGCAGCAGGTTGTGCGGTATTGTGGACGACAGCGGGCTCGTGGGTGTGGTGATGGGACGCGGCACGCCCGAGCGCGACAGTCTGCTGGGCTTGCGGGTGTGCGCAACGGGCGACGAGAGCATGGCGGCGCGCGAGGACGAGGCCGACGCCGAGGCGGCCATGTCGGTGTCGGAGTCGATCTGGGCGGCGGCGCTGTGCCGGCCGTCGCGTTGAGGCGTGAAGTAGTCGTCGTCGTGCTCCATGGCTCGGCGTGGGGGCGCTGGCTCTCTTCCAGGCGATGGATGCGCTGACCCTTGCGCCTACTGCAGCGCACACAAGCGCAGCGTGCAAGGGGAGACCGGCCGAGTGTATGCGTATCAGCGGCCAGGCAAGGGCTCCAGATGGCAGCGCGCCAAGGGTCCGTATGTGCCACGGGGGGTGTGCGGGCGGGCGGGGGTGCGAGCGTGCAGGCGTGCAGGCGTGCAGGCGTGAGGGCGGGACGGCGGGAGGGCTCGAGGGCGTGGGTGTGTCGTCTGCTTTTGGGGCCAGAGAGCAATCGATCGAGGCAGGTGGGCAGGCACGCAGCAAGACAGGACCAGGGCGAGACTGCAGTACTCCGAGACGGCCAGACACTGCAAGGCGGACAGACCGGGGGATCGCGCGCAGCAGACGCAGCACAGACACGGTACGGAGCGAGCGCGAAAGAGGATCTCGAAAGTGGTGACCTCGCGGCCGGCCGTCTGCTCAGCGCTCACTACTGCGCGCGGCCTCTGCGCCAAGCAAGGCGTCGTGCTAACCACCAACCTTCTCCACGCAAAGCCCTTCGGCGGGTGCGCTCAGGGGTGCCCGTTTTAGCCGCTCTCTCTTCAAACGCGCCGGCCTCTTGATGCCTGTCTCATGACCACAAACGACAGCCACGGCGACTGCACCTGTGAACCTCAAACCAGACGTCGGGGCCGAGAGTGTCGATGCGTCAAGTCTGGCTGTTTCAAAGGCTTCCCCGACCACGTTCGCCACCACCATCACCAATACAACCACCACCACCACACGACTTACCTGTACAGCCAATCTTCACTTCACCGGAGCGTTTCCAGCCCATGTCGCCAGCACAGCAGTGACAGCTGGCACTCCTAACCTCCGCGAAGGCGCCTTGAATATAGCAAACAGCTGTACAAACCACCAGACCGCAAATCTTTAGACGCAAACCTTTCGAGGGCCAGCTTTCGTCAAGCCTTGAGCCAAGTCCCAATGCCCTCGCGTTTTGTGAAATTTAATAGGGCACATCCTTTGCTAGCACTACGAACGAAGAAGCTCGTTTTTTATAAGGAACCAACTGCGGTGCACGGGCCAACCCATGAATCCTTAGGAGGAGCGCGCACTGTAACTGCGCACGCAATAGCACTTGTTTTAGTATAATTAATTATAGAATTATAAATAAGCTTATGCTATATATCTAGAAAAAATTATAACGTTTAATAAGTGTTGTAGGTGTTGTTGTGGTGAATTTGCTAGATACACTTTGATAGGGAATGATCGCGCACGAGCCGTTTGATTCCTCATAAAAAACGAGCTTCTTCGTAAACCTTCAGGAAATAGTCTAATGCTGCACGATTCGGGTACTCCCGCAGCATTCCGAAGATCATGTGTGGAAGTAGTGTAAGCGTCATGACTGGCTTCCAAACCGTCCACGACTTCGTATTTGGGATTTTTATACCGAGTAAGCTGCATAACGTTTGTTTGCAACTGCGCCCGTCTGTTGTAGGAGGGGGGCTTCCTCTACCTTTTGACTTACATAGTGTACAACATGGTTTGATAAGATAGAAAACCAAGGGAAAACAACGCAGCCTCGTCGGCTTCCATGACCACCTATGCCTAGACACTCTCATTCATCATCTTGCTCGACTGCTTCACAAGGCTGGCCTCCTCTCCCGGGTCGCCCTTGAACTTCCACAGACCATTGAGGATTTCATCGTCACTCGCAGTCTCTAGCCTCTTCAATTCCCTCCTCATGTATCCCACAATCTGAGCCAGCTTTTGGAAGTCCACATCTTCCTTGGCGCCCATCAGGTTCCGCCAGACAGCAGCGGCAAGCATTGCGTCGCCCTTCATGAGGCCTTCATCGTACGAAAGCAGGACGGCACGCCATTGCGAAAACATATCCTTGAGGTGTTTCTGGCGAAGAGAATTGGCATTGAACTTATGCCACACCACGAGTCGGTCTTCAGCGGCGTAGAAGGCGTGGTTTGTCAGGTGCTGGATCCACACGCTGGCGTGCGATTGCGGCAGCATCCTGAAGCGTACCTGCAGCATGTACATGTGGATGAAGGTGATTTGTGTCCAGTTGGCAAACGTGGGCTTCAGGCCGAGAGCTGCACGTCGCGTAAGTATAACTTTGCTAGGGCGCCGCAGCTGCTTGGCTGGAGAGGCCAGAGACACTTACTCTCGTACCACCATCCCTCACCTTCTCCCAGGTGTACACCGTTCTCAATCGTGGGGATCTCAGCGCCTTTCTGGAGCGCCTGCGGGATCGTGTATTCGCCCGGCCTCGAGCATTCTTTGATCAGATCTCGTGTGGCGCCGTACGCAACATAGGGCTCGGTCATCAATGGCGCCTTCTCACGCAGCTTCTGCGCAAGTCCAGACACGCCAGATTTGACATTGGGGTATGGCTTCTTGATCGCCTCCGGCCTGACATCTGCCCTGGGGCTGTGCGTTGCATGGTATAGGCTCGGCGCGGTGGAGGACAAGTTCCGCTGCGCTCTGCGAAGCGCGGTCTTGTAACTTGGCTGAAAAATATTAGCTGGCGTGGTGGAGGCGCAGCATTGCTGTTTACCTGTAGCCAAGAAGAGGTTGGCTTCGAGAGCAGGCGCGAGCATGATTTGCAGGTGTAGTTGGTCGCCATTGTGGTGGTGGTTGAGTGCGCACGCCGTGAACCCTTAACGATAGTTCAAAAAGTCGCGAGTCGCGCCTTCCCGCAACGATCCATGACCTCACCACAGTAGCTCCACCCACGCCAATCGAAGCATCACAACGACGCATTGCTGAACCCAACCCCAACAGGCATCTGCCGCGTGCCTAGGTAGTCGTGACCCCAGCCCCTTTGTGTGTAGGCGCAGCAGCTTGGCAGATCGCTTGCTAGGCTCCACGGCAGCTGGCGCGATTCCAAACACTTGCAACCAAGCCCGACCAGGCCGGATCAGCCGCTATGGCAGCCCGGAGGTGCTGCATCAGCATACAAAAGGTCAAGCAAACGAGCCGGCGTCTGATCTCGTGATTTCAGCCAATGCCACACATTCTTCTGGGGTAGGTATAAACCTCCGCAGACTTCCCCGCAACCTGCGCGGACAACGCCGCACCTCCCGGCCGCGCCCCAATATGCAACCGTAAGCTTGAGGTCGCTTCAGTACCGCAACGAACATGCGCTCCGCGAGTGTATCAATTGCAGGGGCTTCTTACTCCAACTTGGCGCAGAATCCTCTGTACATCGACGTCTTCTCGAATGCAAAACTCAGCTACACTGCCGGCGACATCGTCCATGGCGTGGTACGTGTCGATCCCACGGCACGCCCTCACAATGTAAATATCGTCTTCAAGGGCATTTCCATTCTTTACGACAAGGACCTCGAGGATTGCAAGACTAAGTTCTTTCGTCTTGAGCAAAAGCTATTCACATCCTGGAGTACCGGCGAAAATTTTGATATTCTACGCCATGGTACAGCCAGTGATGGAAAGGTCGAGCTCCCTTTTCAATTCACGTTTCCACATATTGTGGTTCAGACTCCACCCGCGGGGCGGCAGTGGCATTACTCGAAGGATTCCTTCGGCCATCCTCGGTTCCAATATTCTCCAGGGTTTCTGCTGCCTCCCAGCTGCACCACGTTGATGAAAGCAGAGGTTGCAGTAGCGCCGGGTGTCTCGTACTATTTGTAAGCACGTACAGACTCATCTCTGAGGGTTCGGCAAGAAGTGAAGTTCGTGCCTCCAGCACCAGAATACGACCTATCACTTCTCCGACCAAACCTAGATTTCGGAACAACTTTACACAAGCAACAGTGTCGCTACAAATTCATTCGAACTCGAAAGTTACTTCCAGGCTACAATGACAAAGGCAACAAGCTTGGCAAAGTAAAGGATTTCCTAGTTGAGAAAGAGCTGTTCTTTAGTATAGAGACCTTCAGCGAAATTCCTTTCTACAGATTCAACGTTCTAGCTACACCGCCCCGTGTAATAGTCATTGGTTCTGACTTCCCTATAAACATCACATTACAGCATCTTGATCGATCATCGTCTATCCCTGAACCTCTACCGCTCTACCTGCGTCGCGTTCGCGTGCAGGTCATCTCAACTTATAAGACATTCGTCCCGCAGCCGAACAACTCAGTTAACTGTAAAGTCGAACACATTAACACCGCGCAAAGAACAACTACACTAGTCGACAAGAAGTTTAGCTCAAGAGAGGGCGAGTCACTCCACGATGGCCTCAATCTGGCAGACTTCGTCGATCTGCAGCTACTAGAGACTGATAATAGGATCATACAGTACTACAGTGACCGTGCACGCCGTGCACACCTTCGCGCCGTGCACACCTTGGCACCCTCCTGCACACCCGAAAAATGAGGCTGCAGAGCCATATACAATAGATATTATTGCGAGGTTTTTCGTTATAACAGTCTACTAGGTCATACAGTGCATGCCCTGCTCCCATTTCTTATTTGGCCTTGTTGCGCGGCCGCTGCGCGTGGTAACTGGTGGAGGTGCTGGGGACGGCGACGCTTCAACTACAACGCGAGTTGCACCACGCTTACGCTGTTTTTTTGGCTGCAGGCTCTGTACAAGGCTTACTTAAAGCCTTGCGCTTGCCTCTTGAGGGCAATTGGATAGCTTTGGCAGCGTCGCTCTCTTGTTTCTTTTGTTGTTTCTCAGCCTTCTTAGCAGCCTCCCTGTAGGCTTTCTCTTCCCTCACCCTCTCTCGTTCTGCCTTCCTCTGCTGCTTGTCCTGCTCATCTTGAAGCTTCTTCTGGGCCTGAAGCTTCTTCTGATGAGCCTTATCTACCTTCTTCTGCAGCTCTTGCTCCTTGTTGGCTTTATAGCGATCCTCGGCTTGGCGGATCTTGTGAGGGCTCCAAAGAACAGCTGCACTACAGAACTCCTTATCATGCTGCAGGCCAAGCCTCCTCCGCTTGTTTTTAGAGGGCTTAAGCTCTCCAATTACGTTGCGCAGGCCTTCATTTTCAAGCTGTACAAGCTGAGTGTGGGCGGAGAGGTGAGAGATAGTACGCCGCAACCGCTGCACCTCCTCTGCGTCCTGATTCTCTACCACCTTGCCCAGAATTTGGATAGCTTGCTTCCAGTTATCTGCTGCAATTGTTGAAGGTGTACGAGGCAGCTGCCTGCGCTTATTCCGAAACCTATCGACGATTACAGCTGCATTGGGTGGCGATAGGCCTGTGACTTCGAAGGCCTTGAGGATGAGGCTTGGGGTAAAGGTCTCCGTCCAGGACTTATAGAATAGGTGGAAGAAGTCACGCCTCTTCACGCCTACTAGGCCTTGAGTTGTGTAAACGTGTTTAGTGAGCTGGTTTGTATAGCTTGTAGCCAGAGGTGAGAAGAGTGCTACATCAAGCGGCTGCAGCGTGTGGGTACTGTGAGGAGGGAACACTAGTAGCAGTATCCTATTCCTATCGCAGTACTTGATGAAGGACCAGGTTATATGCGAGCCGTGGCCGTCTACTATAAGTAGTCGCCAACTTCTGCACGCCTTCTCTCGAGTATAGCGATCAAAGATTTGTTCCAGCCACGCAAGGCCGACCTCGTCGTTCGTCCAGCCTGAGGGCGTTGCAGTAACAAATACTGAGTGCTTTTCTGCTTCTATATCCTCTACCCAGGTCGATTGTATCTCGTTAGGAGCGCCTGGATAGATGATGCCTGGAGGCAGTGCCGAACCATCAGCGCAGACGCTTGCGAGTATCGACACCCACTGCCTGTTGCCGTCTTGCATAGGCTGGCGCCTTGTTTTTGACTCCACAGAAGCCCTACTGAACACTCGTTTGGTGCGCCTATTGAGTACGCCAATTGCGAAGCCCTTCTCATCCATATTGTACGTGTGCCGTGGCTCAATCGAGTATTCGGTGATCTTGGAGTGCACAAGCTTGAAGTATCGTGTGTACTTCTCGCTGCTATCGGCGTGGAGGCGCTGTGCGTCGATAGCGTTGGCCCATTTGTATAGGAGCTGGTCGCGGTGACGGTCTAGGAAGCGAGTAACCCACGAGTTGGAGACCCTATCTGCAGCCAATTCAGAAGCCATGTTTTGTACCATCTGCCTTGTAGGAGGTAGGCCTCGCTCAGTAAGCTCAACTATGAACTCACAAAGCTCTCGCTCTTGTGTAGGGTGGAGTTTAAGCAGTTGTTGATCAGCGTTAGCACGCGACGCGACAACGTGTCGGTGGTGTCGCGACAAAGTTGTGCGGCACACATTGTATTTTTTTGCAACCGCCTGGTATGAAAGTTTGCCTTGTGCATCTGCTACATCTGCCTCTTTAAGCGCTTCTTCTAACGACATCGTGGTGTTGAGTTATGGGGTTGAGGAGTATAGTGGATTTTTGGTGAGGGTGTGCACGGTCACTGTAACGTACTCCACGGGCGGATCAGAAATGCCAAGACCCCACCAAAACTACCCTGACTTTGCAACAGTACGGTGTACCACCGTACTCTATAGTAGAGTATAGTATAGGATATTAATCAGAATCTATCGCTGCTTCTTGCCTACACGTGCGCGCGTTATGCCCTGCCTCGCCGCAGCGTCCACAGCGTCGTTGGCTAGGCTCGCCTTCCTTAACGCTCACCCTCTTCTTTACCTTCTTCCCATCACTACGCGCTCCAAACTCCTTGAGAGTAGTCAATCGTTCGCCCTGATCAATAGTTAATATACCTTCTCGCTGTACTCGCTTTCTTTTGTGCGATTTACGTCGCGTAGCGGCCTCATTCGCTGCTCGAAGCTCAGCTATCTCCCGTTGCGCTAACACGAGCTTGTGCGCGATCACTGCTGCCCCTTTCGCGAGCTTTTCAAAGGTCTCAACTATCGATGTTGGTGAGCTATCTATATGCCTTTGAATCCTCTTCTTCACCAGCGTCGATTGCGACCCTAATTCTAGAGTGTTGCTTTGAGTTTGCGACTGCCAGGGACCGTCTTCGACGGTGGGTAACGGGGGAGTACGTAGGCGGACGTCGAGCTTCGATAACACAGCTTCTGGATCATGTGGGACTAAGCCAGCGCCTCGAAAGCCTCCTTGTATATTGGCCTTTGTGATCGCAGCGTTAAAAGCGCCTTTGAAACTCGGTAGAAACTCTATCTTAGAGATATGCGTGATGTGGTTGCGCATCAGATCCTCGGCTTGGCGCCCGTACGCCTTCTTCAACGGCGCAAAACAACCCACATCAAGTGGCTGCAGGAGGTGTGATGAGTGCGGAGGCATGCAGATAGTGATGATCTTGTTATCCTTGCAGTACTGCTGGAATTGGAGCGAGTCGTGGCTCTCATGGCCGTCGATAATAAGGGGTCGGTAGCTGCCAACTACCCTCTTCTTTGTATGCTTTAACCACTGCAGGCCGATCTCGTTTAACGTCCAGCCGTTCTCGGAGACTCCAATAACCCAATCGCGAGGCAGATCCTTGTCCTTATACCAAGACGAGAGGTAGTACTTGCCCTGGAAGATAATAAAGGGTGGGATCGCCTACCCTGTCGCGTTAATGCCCTAGATAACTGTAGTCTACTCTCTGTTGCCCTGCTGCACCGCCTTTGGCCGTCCTTAACGCTCTAAGCTAGTAACTACCGCTCTAGTCGATATCTAGCCTATTATAAAGCCTGTCTCGTCGAAGTTGTAGGTATCTTTATCCTAGATGCTGTAACGTACCTCACAAGCGAGCTGGCCACACAAGCGAGCTGGCCACCTGCGCCAAGACCCTACCAAAATCAGTACTGTACACGACCGTAGAGCACCGTCAAGGATAGTAATTAAGAATCGTAATAGGCTATTCTACTCAGAATCTACTAATACTTCTTGCTTACACGTACGTGCGTTATGCCCTGCCTCGCCGCAGCGTCCACAGCGTCGTTGGCTAGGCTCACCTGCCTCAACGGGCACCCTCTTCTTTGCCTTCTTCCCATCACTACGCGCCTCAAACTCCTTAAGAGTCGTCAGTCGTACGCCCTCCTCAATCGTTAAGATACCCTGCTGCTGTATACGCTTCCTTTTATGCGATCTACGCTTGAGAGGTGGTGCTTGCCCTAGAAGATGATGAAGGGTGGGATCGACCAGCCCATCGCATTGATCCCTTGGATCACTGTAGTCCACTCTCAATTGCCCTGCTGAACGCTCTTTGGCCGTCCTCGACGCTCAGAACTAGTGACTACTGCTCCAGTTGATATCATGCCCATCATGAAGCCAGCCTCGTCAAAGTTGTAGGTGTCGTCATCAAGGATACCATACTTAGCCTTCATGTTCTCTACAAGCCGAAACCAGCCTTGTATAATCTCAGGATCCTCTCAGAGAGCTCTCTTATAGTCATATTTGCGATTGAATTTGACCTTGAGCTCAGGGCGACGTTTGACAAAGTTTGCAGCCCAGTTCTGGCCAACAGGATCACGGTGACGCTCAGCCAGCAAAGAATCAGCCATATCCTTCACAGCAGCAAGCCGGGGCGGAAATCCTCGCGCGTCGAGGTCAAGGGTATGCTGAGTAACTACATGCTCCTCTGTCTTAAGGAGATTTATTGAGTTGGGCGTGCAATCGCGTCGATAAGGTGTTCCAGCAAGGCGATTACTGAGTGTTGCTCGAGAGACGTTGTAGATAGCTGCAGCACGTCTCTGGGATAGCGTCGCGTCGCGTTTGATAGCCTCAAGAGCAAGCTGTAGTCGAGCATCTTTTGAAGGTAGTAGATTGTCTGGTTGTTGGCTCATCGCGATTATACTATGCGCAATAGTATGTTTGGTGGGGTCTTGGCGCAGGTGGCCAGCTCGCTTGTGTGGCCAGCTCGCTTGTGAGGTACGTTAATTGTTCTTCAAGCTCTTTGTTCCGAGCAGCCAGAAGCGCGTTTTGGTGAAGCATCAGCTCAGCACCCTTTACAAGCTGGGAGAAGCCAGCCTGAGCTGTAATAGGTGACTGAGTGAAGTAGTTGCTTACTAGTTTTGACTGGGATCTAAACTCGTGCGTATTGCTTGGTGTCTTTGATTGCCATAGTGTTTCTTGTAGTAGAGGTGGAGGTGGGGTACGCAGCCGCACTTCAAGGCGATCCAACACTATCTGCGCGTTGATAGGGACTAATCCAGATGCCTCAAAAGCCTTTCGACAGTTCTTCTCTGTAAACACGTCGAAAAACGCGTCTTTAAAGGCTGGTAAGAAGCCTTCTTTGTTGATATGGAAGACGCGTCGACATGCCAAGACTCTAACGCGTTCAGAGTATCTCCTCTTTAACGGTGAGAAGCAGACCACATCGAGTGGCTGGAGGATGTGCGATGAGTGAGGTGGCATGCAGAGAGTGAGGATCTTGTGTTCAAGGCAGTAGTCCTTGAAATCCTGGTTGAGATGGCTCTCATGACCATCTAGAATGAGTAGCCTGTACACCCCCACCTTGCGCGTCTTTGTATGCGCGTTAAAATGCTTCAACCACTCTAGACCAAGAGCGTTGTTAGTCCAGCCATTCTCAGAGACTGAGACCTTCCAATTACGCGGGATATCTGCCTCCTCATACCAGGCAGAGATGTGGACGCGCCCTTTATAGATGATGAAAGGTGGGGTTGCATACCCAGCAGCGCAGATACTCTGGATGACTGTAACCCACTCGCGATCGTCTGGCTGAATAAGATTTGGTCGAGCACGTCTCTCTGCGCCTGTAACCACTTTCATTGAGCCAATAACGCCCATCTGAAAGCCTGTCTCATCGAAGTTGTGCACGTCATCGTGGATGCCGTACTTGGCTTTGGTGTCCTCCACCAGCTTAAACCACGCGCTAATTATCTCTGGGTCCTCCTGGAGTATTCTCTGGTGATCCTTTGCTCGATTGAACGCCATCTTGAGTTCATCTGATCGCGTTACGAATCTCTCAGCCCAGCATTTGCCAACTGGCTCACCACCACGTACACCCAGTAGTTTATCAGCCATATCTGCTACCTCGCACAGCCGGGGCGCAAATCCTCGTGAGTCAAGGTCGAGGATATATCGGACAATCGTCTTCTCTTCAGTCGCAGTAAGCTTTTGGTTGTTGGGGGTGCAATCGCGTCGTGCAGAAATTCCTTGTACGCGTCGGTGGAGGGTCCTTGGGCGAACGTTGAAGGCGTCAGCAGCAGCTTTTTGCGTTCGGAATTGGCCATATTGGAAAGCTGCAAGTGCAAGTTCAACTGCACCTTCATGATAGACTAAGTTCACGTTGTTTGATGAAGACATGTTGTGTTGAAGGTAGATGGTGGTTGCCAAGAGAATTCTGCGACACTGGCTGATGCGCGCCACTCGCTGATGGGATACGTTATGCTTAACAAGCACCTCCTTTTTAGTATCTAATAGTCTCCTCGAGTTAGGCGCGCGATCGCGTTAATACATCTTTCTAGCGCGTTGGTTACTAATTAATAATCAAGGTGTTGAGACAAAATGTGAACACTGAACACACTTTGCCCCTGCGTTGATTGGTACATATACCTTTCTAACATTAACTAATATACTAGTACGTTAATACCGCTAGTGACTTAGCAACCCTACTGCACTTAATATCTTTGTAAGGCTGCCGCACTCGGTTCCTTACGCAGTATCTTAACTGTAGGGTAGCAAATATTATCCGATCACTTTACACGTACCCGTGCCTTTACAGATCTAAACAAACTCTGTTTGCGCAGCTTATACCTTCTAGTCGAACACACTCTTTCTTGACCATTTAGACCTGCGTTTAATGCGCTTGCCGTATGTAGAACACGAAAGGAACCGGAATCAGCAGAGCTGCGAATCCACCAGTAATGGTACTTGCTGGACCAATCCCAATATTGTGATACAATGGCGTCACAACCAGTGGAAACGCTCCCGCAAAACAACTTCTTAGGAAGGTGTTTGCTGCAACAGCCGAGGTCGCATACTCGGTGAACGTGTCAACGAGGTAATTAAGTGCCGCTTGGAAGATGGTGAAGAACCTGGTACCCAACATGACAAGACCAATGACAGGTGCGATCCAGTGAAACTTGGGGTCCGCCGTCCATCCCATTACGAACTGACCAGAAGCAAAGAGCACCGAACCGAGCATCATCGGCGGCAAATGTGCCTCCGGGACAGCGTGATCTCCAGCTGCATGGTAGACCTTGTTGTATAGTACTTGGTTGTATGAATTGATGCCGCAACCCAGACATGCACCAAGAAAAATAGCTAGGAATGGCAATGTGGCGGACACGGCAGGCCAGCCTCGCATCTCACCGAAGATGATGGGAATGCCACCGAGTTGCATGTATAATATTCCGTAACAGAAGCTTGCATACAGGGCGACGAGGAAGCAGATAGGCGTCATGAGGAGCTGCACTGGACGGACCAGGAACTTACGGCACAGCTGGACAAAGCTCACGTCCCATTCTTCGAATTTGGCGTGAAAAGCCCAGTTTCCAGTCTCGTGTCACAGGCGACGTGCTTTGTAGACAAGGAGTTTGGGCGGGTAGCATTCGTCGATGAAGATGACATCCACGACAAGGATTGCAGCTTGAATGATTCCGGTGAAATATTCAGTCCAGCGCCAACCTAAGGAAGGATTGGATACGAAAGCGGCAGATACGATAGGCCCTGCGTGTCATGTCAGCAATCTGTTTCCAAGTCTGTCAAATGGGTCGCACCTAGACACGGTCCACCAACTACTGCCATAGCCTGAAATTGTCAGTTGAAAGAAGAATAGCTGCTGAGGAGACTTACATAACCAGCCAGTGCCAGCGCTCACCAGGCGGGACTGAAAAGATCGCCCAATACACCGCCTGTATTGGTGACTGGCGCACTTCCGAAAAAAGCCCCAAAGGATCGCGTGAGCATCAACGTCTGGAAGTCCTTTGCAGTTGCACTCCCAAAGCTGAAGCACATTGCTACAAACATGGGCGTCAGCACTGCCAACTTTCTTCCAAACACTTCCGACAATGGTGCCCACAACAAAGGTCCCGTACCAAATCCGAACAAGAACAGTGTAGTACCCAGTACAGCAACTTGGTCACCGACGTGGAATTCTGCAGCGACTTGTCGAGTCCCAGCACTATATGCAGACGATGCCCAAGTTGCGGTCATTGTGGTCATGCCATACATAAAAGTCGTAAGCACCTTCTTCTTAGTGGGCCAGTTCATGGGTCGGTACGGATCATCATCTCCCTCAAAGTCCACGAGTACATCAGCGGCGGTCGGCTGATGTGCAAGCGGATGCGTGAAAGGCGCCGTGTTTGTTCGTGTCCTTATTCGAGAAAGGGCCGTGTCGCGCCAGGACAGAGACTTTGAAATAGGCGCGCCGATGCCTGTAGCCGTCGCAATGGGTTGTTGAATTGGCATGGAGTAGCTTGCTCGGCTACGTGATCGGGATATGCTTTTCCTAAGTTCTCGACTGGATGGACGATGCCCATCTTGATCCTTCTCTATTTCATCGAACTCCGAGTCATCTGAATCAGAAGTCGAACCAGTCCTCTTCCTTGTTCTTGGATGTCTATCTGGTTCGATAACTTCTTCTAAAGCTGGCGATGACGATCGATGCAATGGCGCCGCTGGAGCTGCCGAGTCGGCGACCGGCAGGTCAGGCATTGCAGTGGTCATGCAATTTGGAAGAGTTCAGACTTGGTCGACGATTTGTTCGTGCTTTTCTGAACTCCTGATTTTGCTTCACGAATATCCACGTTGAGATTCAAGTCAATCGCCGTGAATGGTTCGCTTATCCTTAAGATCGCAAGGTTCGTAATTGATGCGCAAGACAACGAGATTTTTAAAGAACGCGAGATTTCAAGAGATGCAGCTGCCAAAGGTCTTAAACCCTTGATCACTCCGGCGCCATCGCCGTTGGGAAGGACCGTTCATGGCTCAGCGTGACGTAGTTCTGAAAGGCTAGCTTCGCTGGGCGTAGGCTGAGGCGGAAAACGGACCCATTGGTCAAAGTGTCGGCTATATCCGAACGTCTCCGGATAAACTTTTTCTGTCTTGGATACTCACATTCGTTTCGACGTGTCTGAGTATCTCCAGTATCTAATTAACGACCTCGCAACCACTTTGTAGGTCAATGCTCGAGTCACGATGCTAGCAGATGGACTTTGGAGGTGCTACAGAAGCCTTGTAGATATGAAAACCACCGCATTTTGGGTGCTATGCCTTCGAAAGTTGACCGAGTTATTGTGTTCGTAGTCTACATCGTACACCTACCCGCTCAGACGTCCTCTTTAGCCCTTCGTGTGCATATGCTCTGAAGTGAACCCACTAACGCCTTCCTTCCACTCGCTGAATATCTCCACAGGGAACTCATCTGCAAGCCGCTGGTACCCTGAAACTCCTGGGTGTAAATAGTCGCCAGAATCGAATTGAGGAGCAAGTTGACTCGGAATGTGAGGATCAGCAAGGAATTTGTCGAAATCGGCGACCGCATCAAAAGTCCCCGAATTGCGGATGAAGTGGTTGAGCTTCTGCCTATAAACTTGGTCAGCGAGGGATGTTGCAGCGAACATGGTGCAGCGCACCTGGTAGCTTCTCGAACAGGGCTCGAGTATGGCTGTCCGGTATAATTGCTCGGCGCAGAGAACGGGTTTATAGTAGCACCAAATACCGGTATACCGTGTGCGTGCATCATAGTTACCATCTGCTTGTAAGCTTGGATGAGCGACTCGTACACAATGCTCTGAGCATCTGCTGTAGCTGCGGCGACGCCGATGTCATTTACACCCTCAAAAATCATGGCATACTTCACGCCTGGATGGGCGAGCACGTCTCGATCGATACGTCCAATAGCGTTCGGCCCCAGACCGTTAGCCAGAATGCGATT
Source organism: Lizonia empirigonia (assembly GCA_009982855.1). NCBI lineage: Eukaryota > Fungi > Ascomycota > Dothideomycetes > Pseudoperisporiaceae > Lizonia > Lizonia empirigonia. The sequence goes on from JAADKA010000027.1 coordinate 109,652, forward strand.
ACCGCCTGCTGCCAGATTGCCAATAGAGATGCGTTTCGTGGCAGAACTTTTGTGGAGACGAGCAAGGATGAGATCTGGCCAACGATTGTTCTGGTCTGTCTCTGAGCCGCGACCATCAGTGATGGAATCGCCCACGATGAGCAGGTTGCCTGAGCTATTCGGTGTCCATGCTTCGATACTGGAGAGAAAGTACCAATGTGCTGCTGACTGAGTAGCGGGATCTGTGATGTCAAGCTGTACTGCGTTGACGGCATTGCCGAACTGCCACCAGCTAGTTGTCCTGCTTCCCGGATGACTAGTGATTGAATTTGTGGCTTGGCCAGCCGCGAGGTACATGGTCACTGTGATGACTTGCTGGGCTTCGATGGAAAAGTGGAGGGGGCCAGAGACAGCCAAAGCACCATTGGGGATGCTGATGGAATCCTTGCCCGAGAAGGTGACTTTCTGCATCGTGTTGGCCTGGATTTGGTGAATGCCTGCGGTGTTTTCGGCAGGCAAGGCGACTGTCACCGCTATGATTGGCAGATTGGAGCCTCCGAAGACATTGGAGATCTTGATGCGTACTTGCAAAGCGTCTGCTGTCATATACAAGGTCTGGCGAATGGTCGAGTTGGTGAAAACTGCACCGGTTTGGTTCTGCCATACTAGTCAGAGAAACATGTTGCGAGTGAAGGTACTCAGATACTTACAAAAGGTGCCGGAGGCAGGTTAGCACGCTCTGTGAGTTGCGGCATGCTTGCCCAAGCATCCACCCAATGTCCATTAGAAGGGTTGGGGCGTATAACAGTGCCATATGTAATCTCCCCGCAACTGAGCGATGCAGCTCCAGCCAAAAAGAAAAATAAACTTGGGGATAGCATCTCGAAAGCCGAGCTACAGCTTTGGTGATAGTGTGTTTTGGGAGCCAGGGGAGAGAGAGCAAGTTATTGTATCAGTTCTAGGGGCAACATTGCAGAGAGATGGCAAACCGAGGGTGGGATTGGTGATGCAACCTCATCCCAAGCAAGGATGTTGGCTGAAGAAAGGCGTTTTTGCGACTTGTGCCTGAGTTTCACCAGGATGTGGGGATGAATAGGGAAGGGCGGTTAATTGCACCGGGTTAAGCTCTCGAGTTTTGATCGGCAATAACTCCAAGCGCCGCATCTCCGATTCGGCTGCAATTTGGTTTAGCCGCAGCGGTTGTCCGTCGAGCTGACACTCACTCGTTTTACAGGATCCGGCGTTGGCATCTGGTAAACTATCACTCTCGCGTCGAATCTGTGCAGGACAAGTTCATTAGCAAAGTGGGCTGTGTCCCCACCAACATGACGTAGACCAGAAAGAAGAACTAGTAGTGCGAGCAAAATCATCTTGTTGCATTGATATCGTTGCCATCAACTGGACGAACAGCATTAATCTTTGAGGTCGAGGACTACTCGTCGCAGTGACGAGCCCCCGCCGTAAGACTTGTAGTCGACTGGTGTGCTATATAAGCGCGCATAGAGTCCATGTCCATTGTCTCCAAGTCGTTGAGTTGGCAGGTTCATTAGAGGACCTGCGCTTGTGTGATGAATCCCGAGACGACTATCGCGATGCATGCAGTGCGGTGTGAGACGATTCAGTGGATGCGGAGGGCAACGAGGCTCTGGGCGGGATTGACACGAGGATGTAAGGAGGGGCTGGCTTGCGTGTGCAAAGATTGGCTTGCCTGACGAGTGCAGCGAGGGGCTCGAATTCAAGTATGATCGAGTCATTCTCATTCAGAGCCGAGCTCATTGTCGCAGACCAAGCGTGCCTCGGGAGAGTTGGGTGCAGCCTTGACGCGAGCCCGGTCAGGATTCGTCATCATCGTCTGCCTTCTTCCTCCTCCCACGCAGCGGCTTCTTCTTTCTGCCTTCGTCCATGGCGTCGGACTCGTTCTTCTCGGGGGCGTCGGCCACCTTGGAGACGATGTCATTGAGGAAGTCAAACTGCTCGTTCTTGGTGATGGCTTGCTTCAGGTGGATGGCGCCGACGCGCTTCGAGTTGCGCTGCTTGGCCTCGGCAGCTGCTTTGGTGACGAGGGAAATCATGAAGAGCTCGAGCGCTTTTGCTAAGGCCATGTGAGCGTCTGGCTGTGTGCCGAGGGCGGGGTGTGCGTGGCTTACAAACAACCACAGGCGTGACTTGGGCGACCTTGCCGACGTCGTCATCGGCCTGCATGATGCGCTTGATGCGGGCGACCGGGAAGTGGTTCTTGATGGTGATGCTGTCGGCGTTTGGCGGCAGCATCGAGGCGCCGCTGGAGCCATTGCCCAGGGCAGCCAGCGGGGGCATGGCGAGCGACGCGTCGGGAGCGTAGTCGGCATCCTGCATGCTTTCTGCTGTGCGCACGCCCGGCGGGACGTACGAGGGGAGCGAGGGGGCGGCGTGCGACAGAGAGCCTCTGTAGCCCTGGTGCTGGGGGTGGACGGGCTCAGTGTCGGTGTCGGCGGCGTGGGCAGAAGTCAAATCGGGCGACTGGGGAGCCCAGGCGTCCATTGGCCGGGTATTTAACAATGCTGTGCGATCAATGCGCGAGCGGGTCTCTGGGATGCACGGTGACACAGTGCGGCAGGAACGGACGTCGCGCTGCACTCGAGCGGGGCCGCGGCGATTTATGCACAACCTTGGAACCTGTCACAACCTTGCATAAGCAACGCCAGCCGCACAGTGCCAAGCCCCGCACAAGGAAAAAGCCCGCGCTGCCTCTGCCCTTGACCACCTGCGCGTTTGCAGCAGTGGATGACGACACGAGCAACCCAGAGACGCCTGCAACGCCCCGCCCTGCCGTGATGAAACCCGCCTTGCCGTCGTGGTTGATCGCTGCAGAGGGGCACCGGCTGTCGCTGACGGCCATAACTTGATCTAATCTGACACGCTGGGCGCTGCTTTGTCCCGTCACTTTGTCGACGCCAGTCCTGCATGTGACGCCTAGCTACTACCTCTCTCTATACTACTACCTCTACACCTCTATACTACCTCTACACCTCTATACTACCTCTACACCTCTATACTACCTCTACACGTCTATACTACCTCTACACCTCTATACTACCTCTACACCTCTATACTACCTCTACACCTCTATACTACCTCTACACGTCTATACTACCTCTACACCTCTATACTACCTCTACACCTCTATACTACCTCTACACCTCTATACTACCTCTACACCTCTATACTACTACATCTTACACCAAGCTTCACTCTTCCCTGGTGACAGTGCCATCGTCCTGCTGACCTTCCCTGAGCCATGTGCTCGCGAGATTGTTCTTGGCATCCTCATCTGAGTAGCCGCGCTGCCGCCTGACATCCAGCACTGCCTTTCGAATGCGATCCGTGCATTCGATCCGTATCCTGACAGCCTCGTCCGAGTACTTCAGCGCATCGTTCAGGACACCGACTTTCAGCGCATCGCTCCCCTGGCCCTCCTTGGCGCACACCTGCTTCCACCTGGCGCGCAGGTCGCCAAACACTTCCTCCGCATTGAGCTTCTCGCCAAACGTCACCCTGACGTTCTTGAACGCCCGCGGTATGAAGCGTGGAAATGTGCGCTCCTCATTCATGATGTCGTCGAAGCCCTCGATGAAGATGGGGACGACATCGGGCATCGGGTCACTCTCCAATACGAGGCGCGACACCCCCCATTTGAAGTACCGCATAATTCTCTGCTCCGACTGGTGTATCATGCCTTCCGGGAAGATGTGAACCCATGCGTGCCGTCTGCTGACGTATTGCGAGGGTGCAGGGAACGTGTCGATGCCGTCCGTCGAGAACGTGAGGTGGCCGCTACTGAACGGATCAATGAGGTCCGGACTCTTGAACGACGTGGCCGGCTTCTCGGGAGGATCGTTGGCGTAGAAGAAGGGCCCGCGGGAGAGGAGACGGATCGCTTGTGCTATGGTGGGCTGGAAAAGGCCACCGTGCCGAGAGTGCGCGGTGCGGTGCGTGGGGAGAGTCTGGCCAAAGGTGAAGAAGGTGGAGAGCCCTCTGAGACGCTGTAAGCGATAGCAATGCAAAGAAGCGTGGCATGTCCTACTTGTTCGTGAAGCACAGGTCATAGCTTGCCAGCCCCCAGCGCAAATTGTCGGGGTTGAACATGTACTGTAAGGGCAGGATTCCCCATAGAATCGGATCATCCATTCTGCAGGAGAATGTTCGTCAGTTGCGCCCGGTAATGGTCTTTGCGCATCGGTACGTACACGGAGATGTGATTCGACACTACGACCCAATTAGCCCTCAAATTACACTTTTACCCCTGCATCTACCGTCGCATACCAGTGATCAGCCCTCTTTCCCTCTCTTTTGGCTCTCTCCTCTCATCGAGAAGTCTCAAGAAGCGCTCCAAGCCATGCGTCTCTACGCTGTTGAGGCCCAAGAAACCCTTGCACAATAGGCCGACAGCGCCCATGGTGAAGACAGACGCCGCCCGCCATGGTGCGCTGGGCGCCTCGGGAGCCTCAGGGCAGTCCTCTGGTTGCATGGCTCGTTGTTATGGAAAAGACAGACATGCAGGAAAAAACAAAGTCAGACGGCCTCCAAGATGGCCTGCGCTTCCGAATCCTGGCCGCGGCACGTCACTGGCAATTTAAGCGGGTCCGCGCGCTAGGCACAGCCACATGTGGCGCCTTCTTTGCTGCCACCGCCAACTGTGCGACTGCGCTCGTGATTAGCTCCATCAACATCCAATACATATCAACATGCCGCCGCCAAAGTCAGTTTTTACCGCACACGAGCGCAACGCATTGAAAGACAGATGGGGTTCGCAAGCAACGCGACTGACACGCGATTCTTTCCTGCCATTTGGATCATGTCAACTATGCCTTCTCTCTGCAGTGGACCCCGTATGCTGCCCAGCAGGCGATCTATTCTGTCGGGAATGCGCCATGACCAACCTTCTCGCTCAAAGGAAAGAAATGAAGCGGCTGGAGAAACTCGCTGAGCGGCAAAAGCTGGACGAGGTGGATCAGCAGGAACGAGAAGAGGAGCAGGCACGATTGCGTGCCGTGCAAGAATTTGAGGCTGTTCAGATGGGCCTGGAAGTCAAGCTTGGTGCAGGATCGAGGGTTGTAGGTCGCGAAGACGGGAAGATTATGGTCGAGCAGAATGAGGCCGCAGGGAGCAAAGGCACAAAACGCAAGTTTGAGATGGACGAGGCAGAGCTGAAGCGCATCGCGACGGAAGAGCGGTCAAAGGCAAAGAGAAGGCTCGAAGATGAGCGCAAAGCAGCCAAGGGGGGTCTGCCATCGTTTTGGGTACCTGGTGAAACACCAGAAACCCATCACAAGGGCATCAGCAAAGCAAAGCAGAATCCCACGTGTCCATCAGGCGACCCCGACCACCCACATGACCTGTCGCTGAAGACACTGACGAATGTCAATTTCCATGAGGAGAAGTCATCAGAAACGGGCAAGACGGTACGTACATGCCCCAGCTGTCAAAAAGCATTGTCGAACAGCACCAAGGCTGTGCTCGCGATACCATGCGGGCATGTTCTGTGCAAGCCTTGCGTTAAGAAGTTCCTCAAGCCGGAGCATCGACACCACAGGGATGCACATGACGATGGGCCAGATCCTGAGACCATACATTGTTACGTGTGTGATACAGATCTCACAACGGCACCGGAGGTGAAAGAGAAGGACGGAAAGAAGAAGGAAGGCAAAGAGAGGGGACTGAAGCCTGGACTGGTGGTGGTGAGGAGTGAAGGGACTGGGTACGCGAGTGGGGGGAAGAGTTTGGTTAAAAGAGAGGGCGTTGCTTTTCAGGTGTAGGTTCGCAGATGGTTGTCAAGTGTGTGTAAGCGCACGGACATGCAGCGTAGTGACAGGAGACGCTTACTCCCTCAATGATTGTATTGATCATGCCCTCCAACGGAATAAAGGGTACTTGTACTCTACATGTCGCATCTTGGTTACATTCAGTCCATTCAAGGCTTCCTCCACCTGACTCTGCCGTTCGTCTCTGTTGCGAGTATCTTGTTTCATCCATATTCCCAACAGCAGCAATGTCAAGAAGATGGTGCTGAGTGAAGCCACATTGAGTCCACTCGCGACTCGGTAGTGGGGGGCGTCACTGGGCAAGTAGCTCCACGTGGCTATCAGACCGCCCAGATTGCCCATCATCGTGTTCAAACCAATGGCCTGAAGGAAAGTATGTTAGCCGGCTCCACCAACAGCAAGTGTAGGCACTTACAGAAGACCGTGCAGTATCGCTCAGCACATTCGTGCTCAACTGCGCATTTGTGAGTGCGCCAAAGAGAAAGCAGCCTGAAGCACCAATAAACATGGCGCCATGTCTCGAGTCTGTCTGTATATTCTCTATTCCCAAGAACAGGGCGTAGCCTGTTAATGAGATGAGCGCGCCAATCATCATGATGACATTTCTGCGATCCAGACGCCACGACCATGCAGCAAAGGCGAGTGTGAAGAAGGCGCCCCCTGCGAAGGTTGGGACCGAGTAGAGTTGCTGGGTAATTACGCTTCGGTTGGGGTAGATGGAGCGAACGATGGTGGGAGTGAAGAAGGATATGCCCTGGAGGCCGTCAGCAAGTTGCAAGGGATTGAGAATCATGTGAAACGTACTTGGACAGTAATGTTGACCAATCCCAAAACGAACGTCGTGAACAGCACGACTAGATCCCAGAGCCCGCGGATGGCTTTCTTTTTGCCGAACTTGTCAAAGACCTCCGTGGCAGCGACACGCTCGGCTTGCACACGAGAGAGGGCGAGTTCTTTCTCCTCCTTCGATAGCCATCTAGCCTAGCCGCCCATCAGTACTGACAGCATATCCCCCTCCCGCAATTAGACGACAGACGTACCGTCTCAGGCCGATCGGTCATCAGCATCAAAGCCAACAGTGCCAAGCCAGTCGTTAGCACCTTCGATGGCGAAGATCATCTGCCATCCTTTTGTGCTGCCAAAACGATCAAGCTTCAGGATGCCCGAAGCCAACAGCCCGCTCACCACCCCACCCAGGGGCGCCATGACAATGTACAGGCTTAGCCTAAATGCCAACTCGGACCGCTTGTACCACCGCGACATATAGTACGAACATGTACCAAAAATGCCAGCCTCGAAGATACCAAGCAGGGTATTGAAGTCATTGCCTCGTAGATGGAGCGTCTTCTCCAGTCCGGCGAGGCGGGCGTTGCCTGGCTCGTTAGCGCACGAACGACAGGCCGGCATAGACATGTACATGCCAATATTGACTCGGTCCATGGTGCATAGTGCGTACAGCAGAGCGACAAAGGGAACCATGTATAGGTCCATCTTCCGTCGAAGGCGGCGCTCGACTTCCGAGGTGCTGCCCGCATTCGGCGACGCTGAGAGAGTGATCAAGACGCTCGGTGCAGCCTTGTCGTTTTCTGCCCTCATGCTGTCACGCGGAGGGAGCCTGAGAGAATTGAGTGGGTAGGCCATCAAGTCGGCAACACAATCATGGCTGACTAGATGGGAGGGATCTTTTGTATTTGTCTACGAACCCGTGTACTCGTCCGCACATGTCAAATTGGGGTGGATCGCCGTCTCTCCGATCTCGATAGAATTCTACTCGGCAATCTTAGGGACGCAGCCGTTTCCGAAACCTCTGGTCATTGTGAAATACCAATCATGTTCCACGATGATCTATCCCGCTATCGTGCCAAGTGTGACCAAGGCTGGTCCCAGATAACGGTCAGCGCAAGGGAAAGGGCCACCCTTTGTCTTGGGAACGGTGCCCGATTCACTCATGAGAGTGTCCTTGGCCAAGCAAGATGGGATGATGTACGGGCCATATCTCCGGGTGGGGAAGAGCGATCGTCTATTGCGATCGTCTATTTGTTGACATGTATGCGTTGAAACGAATCACAGCCCTGCAACTGCTGTCGACCCGACCCTTCAGTGGTCCTCAATGTCAGGACCGGTCCGACCACAACGGGTCCAGATGCGAATGCTCTTCGGGGGCAGTATTCTATACAATGCCCTCTTGGAAGCGTTCGACGCCCTTTTTGATTTCCTTGACAATGTCTGCAGCCTCGTCGACACTCGCTGCCTCAAAGTCGTACCGCTTTGTCTCCTTTTCTCTGTACACAAACAGCCTGACTGTCTTTGGGTGCTTCTTGCTGACCTTGGTACCCACCACGCTGCTAAAGTGAACTGTGGTCGTCTTGCCTTGGCCTTCGACCATGGCACCCACGCCTCCAGCACGTCGCCCAGACTCGCCGGGCATGATGTGGATATACTCGCTGTCGAGCGCAATGATACGGGACGTGGAGGACGCAAATGACATGGGTTGCTTGCGGAGGACGGCGTAGCGGCGGTAGTAGCCGGTTGACGTCAGTGCAAGCGCGGAGGCTTCTGCATGCCTCGCCAGTGGGTGGATGAGTTGTTGTCCCGAAACGGCGGCGTGAACTCTGTCGCCCTTCTTCGTCTTCTTGGGCGCGCCGCCCGTGCTGATGATCAGTGGCGCGTTGGGAGAAGAGGAGCCTGGGCTACCCGAGAGACCCATGATGCCGTCAGCGACAAAGCGTCGGCGCAGCAGATCGACGTCTGCATGCTTTCCGAGAGCCTCGACGGTACGATCCAAAGGTGCGACGGTAGTCGACTGACTGACTTTGAGCAAGTACAAAGCCTTGTCCAGGTGCAGATGGTGACAGACTTTGTCAAAGATTTCATCAATGTACGTGTCCGTTGTACAGGGCACGGGTATGTGCTTTGTGTTGAAGTTTTCGTCGGTGAAGTGGACGTTGACTGTTTTGGGTGCTCCAATGCGGCTGGCGGCGTGCGATGACGAGGTGGTTGGGGCGTCTGCGAGGGTGCTCGTGTCTTTGCGGGTAGCCTTGGGTGCAAAGGAGGGTCCTGTGATGGGGTTTCGAAAGCTCTTTGCGCGGCTGGGCATGGGTTTTGTGAGTTGCTTGACCTCTGGCTCGTCTTTGTCGTCGGGGGTGTCTTTCTGCGACGTGACTGCGGCAGCGGCTTCCTCGCTGTAGATGGGCGTCACCTTGTCGTTTTCAACGATTTCGCGCGGCGACGCTTCGACCAGGGCGAACTCGTCCCAGGGCTTGTCGCGGGCGCGGGGCCGCATGCCACGAGCATTGTTGGAGGCAAAGTCCTTGAGCGGCTTGTTCCTGGTCAAGGGGGGGAACTCGTCGTCGACCTCGTCGTCGTCCCACATGCGCATGACCCAGCCGTTGACGTTGCACTTGTCGGGGGCCAAGGGCGGGTCCCACTTCTCCTCTTGATAGCGATGCAGTGCATAGCCAATGGCCTCGGCCACGGTGATGGCTTCGCCCTTGTCGTTGAACTTTCTCAGAAGCAGCTCGACGGGCTTCAGCGGCTTGGCGGAGAAGGGGCAGTACAGCTTCAGGTACAGGGGGTTCGACTGGGCCTCGCTGGCGGCGTTCCAGACGGCGAAGCGCTGCAGGGGATTCGAGGGCTTGGACGATTTGGCCTGCAGTGCCTGAGTCAGTGCGCTGACGGGGAGGATGAAGCTGATGGGGCGGGGGGGCGGCAGGGCCTGGAGGGTGGGCTGGGGCGGGTCTCTGCGGCGCTTGGGCGATTGGTTAGTGAAGGGGGTCAGGGCGGGCATGTTGCGCAGGTCCTGGGCGGGCGACGAGTCGAGTTGGTGGGCGCCGTTGCCCATGAGCGAGGCGCTGTCGGCGGAGCCGGAGAACTCGGAGTCGGAGCTGAGGGAGCTGTCGGACTCGTTGCGCTCGTGCAGGGCCTCGAGGCGGCCGTCGTGGTCGGCGTCGTCGTCGCGGCGGTGGTGGGCGCTTTGGGGCTTGGGCAGGTGCTTGGCGCGTCGGCGGTGCAGGCCGGCGGCGTCGAGCTCGTTCTCGGACGACATGTCGCTGCTGGTGATGGTGTCGCGGCGGGCGCGGCCCTTGACGCCGTCGACGGTGGCCAGCGAGGCGCGCGACAGCAGGCTGTCGGGGGGGCGCGAGGGCGAGGTGACGATGAGCGAGGGCTGGTCGGCGGCGTCGGCCAGCTCGTTGCGCAGGGCCGAGCCGCGCACGGGCGACGAGCCCGAGCGGGTGCGCAGCGGCATCTTGACAAACTTGATCTGGTGGGCCGGGCGGTCACTGGCGTCGTCGTCGTCGCTCTCGTCGCTCAGGTCGCTGCTGTCGTCCTCGTCGAGCAGCTCCTTGCGCCGCCGCCGCCGGGCCTTGGGCGTCGGGCCGACCGTGTCGTTGCTGCCGCCGCCCGTGACCATGCCGCCCTCGTCGTCGTCGTCGCCGAAGCCCTCGGGCGCCTTGAGCGCGGCCGAGCGCGGCGCCTGGAAATAGTCGGACGTGATGGCCGTGGGGATGGGCGGCGAGTACGTGCGCCGCGTATCGGCGGGATTGGGCGCCCACCCGGCCGCGCGGAAGCCGACCTGGTTGAGCACGCTCGAGTTGACGTTGATCAGCCGCTCGCCGACGCCGTCCTTGATGGCCGCGAGGTACGCGGTGCGCAGCTGGTACACGACGAAGCTGCCGCCGTTAGCAGTGCGGGGGGGGGGGGGGGCGAGAGAGAAAGGAGGGGGGCGCACTCTTCATTCTGGAGGAGGGACATGGCTGCCGCAGAGCCGTGCGGTCATGTCGTGGCGAGCGGGCGAGCGAGGTTGTGCGCGCGCCGTCCTCCGGCCAGCTGGAGGGGGTCGTCGACGTGACGTTGCACGAGGGCCGTGGGGCGAGGGCCGTGGGGCTTAGACCCTGACCGCCGCTGTGAGGCCGGGCCTTTCTGAACATCGTCACCTCCCCTCCACGCCCAGCCCCCGCCATGAACTTGACGGCCTACTCAGACTCCGAGTCTGACGCCGAAGCCCCCGCGCCCAAGCCCGCGCCCAAGCCCGCGCCCAAGCCCTTCCACAAGGTCGTCGACCGCTCCCACCCAGGCCGCATCAAGCTCACCCTGCCCGGCGCGTCCTTGCCCCCAGCCGAGCAACATGACATCGAGTCCGAGGCCCCGCCCACAAAGAAGCCACGCATAGGAGGGGGCGGTGGCTTTGGAGGCTTCATGTCGAGTCTGCCCGCGCCCAACAAGGCCAACGTTAAAGTCCCTGCAGCCGGCGCAGCGCCAGGAAGCAGGGCACTCGGGAAGGGCCTGGGAGCGGGCGTCAATCTGAGGACTGGCGCGGAGCCTGCATTCAAAAGAGAGCCCAAGCTGGAACTCGAGCAATACGACGAGAGCGGCAATGTCATCAAGCAGGAGCCCATGAAGAAGGAAGATTTCAGAGCCCTGCTAAATCTGCCAGCACCAAAGTCAGAGCGCAAATCGTCGCCGAAGCCAGAGTCACCTGTCCCAGCACCAGACACACCAGAAAGTCCACCCCCTCCCAGGCCAGCTGCCCCTAGATTCGTACCCATGTCGGTCGGCAAAGGCAAAAAGAAGAAACCCGTGGCTGCTCGTCCCGTGGCTGCTCGTCCCGTGGCTGCTCGTCCCGTGGCTGCTCGTCCCGTGGCAGCACCAGCGGCAGCCAGCAAGCCTGCAGCCACACCAGTCGCAGACGCACCGCCGCCACGAAAGCCAAAGGTGTCCTTGTTCGGCGTCGCCCAAGCAGCAGAAGCTCCTTCGAAAGAAATATCAAGCGGCCCATACCAGCCCATGATGTATGGTTTCGATGAGGACGACGATGACGATGACGCGCCAGCTCCTGAAGAAGCTTTCGCCCCTCAGTCTGCGCATCACACCACACAACGTGCACCTGCGCCAACAGGCGCTACCGCATCCAGTGGACTCACCAACATAGCACAAGAGCTGAATCTCTCAGAAGCGGAGCGGAGGCAGCTGTTTGGAAGGAAGGGGCAGACCGCACCCGATTTCTCCTCAGCAAGGATCGTCGAGTTCAACACAGACACCGAGTATGCTCACAACGAGCAGCTGCGGCAGCAGGGCGAGCAGGTGCAGCACAATCCGCTCAAGTCGATATCGGGCACCGGGAAGAACAGCTTGCGCAGCTTGGTCAACGTCGCCACCACCCAGAAAGACGCACTCGAAGAGCACTTTGCCACGAGTCAGAGGAACAAGCGGGAGGCTGGCAACCGATATGGTTGGTAAAGTATTGTACACTATAGATGGCCCTGGCCAGGTGCCCGGAAAACATGGTAATGATCCCGCGCTGCGGCTCCTTTCTCACCCTGCCATTTACACTGCGTCTCACACTGCATCTCACCACACGACTCGTCCGATATCTCTGTTCGCCTTCGATACTCAGTCGTTAATTTCATGACAAGCCACTGTACCCGCCATGGCGCAAGCAAGTGATTTGCGGGCTGTCTCGTCCGCTTGCTATCTATCGCCCTTCCCTTTCAGTAGCTTGCACGGCGAGCGTTTGCTCACCTACTGCTTTTGAACAAAGCCAATCCTTGGCCTTCACCTCACACCACGGAAGTGTCGTATGAGTCAGCGTGTTTTAATCCATAAAATACTCTTCTCCCGTTGAGCCTGCACTTCTCTTTCTCCCCCATCCAGACCCCACCATGCCGCCAAAGTCCCCCTCCACTGTCCCAGCGGCGCTGGAGCCAACAACTAATGGAACCGATGACAACACGCTTGCACGGGCCAAAAGTGATAATCGCAATGCGGACGCAAATACCGCACCATATACACAAGTCGCAAAAACAAAGAGGTCGAGGTACAGGGGAAAGAGGCGGCGATCGACCAAGAGCCACAACTCCACAGCCGGCGATGCAGCATCGACAACTACCGAGGGTGTCACGGACATCGAGACCGGCAGAAACAACGAGGTCGAAGCTGTAGAAGCTAGCAATCACCCCGTATCGTCTCCACCATCAGATACAGACACGATCGCTACCGAACCCCTTCCCCAGTTTCGTCTACTTCCCCAGCCTCCTGCAGCTCAATCCACGGTGGTTCCCGTGCTAGGGCATTACGAGCTTCGTGAAACATGCAACACTGGCGACGACGAGGGCGACCCTGACCAGGGCCTCTTCGCTACGCAGATGATCGAGCAAGGCACGCGCATCATCTCCGAGCGCCCGTTATTCACCCTTCCTGCTCCCGGCAACCAACTTACAGAGCTCATGGCAGCTTATGATAACCTGCCCAAGTCGGAGCAGGACCGCGTCTGGAACCTGAGAGCCGCTGCCGCAGCAGCCTCGGACCAGCTTCGCGACCTTCGATACCTCATTGATAGGCTGGCTTCTGATCTGCAAAATATCATGCTCAAGGCAGAACGGGTCCGCACGCAGGCCGAGCAGGCCACGCTTGAGATGATGCAACCCAAGCTCCAACATGCGGCGAATGTTTGGCGTATAGCCGCGCGCTGGCACGCAAACCGCTGCTCTATGACCGACCTCCCCGAGGAACAGCGAGCCAGTCTCCCCGACGGTACGCCCATCACAGGCCTATTCCTCGAGAGGGCACAGATCCGCCACTCGTGTGTACCCAACTGCTTTGCAAGCTACGATGCCAGCCTCGGTTGCATGAATGTCCATGTCACACGAGACATTGCTGAGGGCGAGGAGCTCACCCTGTCCGCCTTTGCTGACAACATGTACTACAAGGACGCCGAAGACCGCAGCCAAGAGCTTGCTACATGGGGGCTGGCATGCAGCTGCGAGGCCTGTGACCGGCAACATGTCAAGTTCGGCATCCACGAAGCAGCCAGACGGCGAGCTCACACACGTGTCGTTCTCCTTTTGGATTTTTTGACACGCTTGGAAGAGGCAGAGTTTACCGAGGTACTGGTTCCGATACCCTCGAGTGCAAGTTTCCTCGCTAACACGCAGGCTAGGAAGAGCTGCTCGAAGGCCAAGACATGGTTTTGGCGCTCATTCGGGACCTCAAAGCAACCGGTTGCGAAAGCGTCGAAACGGTACGCTGGCGCAACATGCTCGTGGACCGCATCCTCCCCGCCCGCGCGCTGGTCATCCCCGATAGCGACAGACTCCTGGCATGGCAGCTTCTCCTCCGCCACGCTATGGAGTGTGAGAGGGTGGGCAGGATCTGCTATGGAGAAGATCGCGAAGAGTTCAAGGTGCTGCAACAGACCACGGAGGCGACGCAGGCTTGGGTGGACATGGCGATAGCCCACGAGGAGAATGAGAAAAACAGGTCCGAGTCCATGGGTACAAATGATGATGAGGAACGGAGGGTGGACCAGGAGATGGATTGACAGTGATCTTGTAGCTGAACAGGGAGGTTCTATCACAGGAATAGAAGGACAACTCGCATCAAGTCAGAAGCCCACTTTGTGTAGATCTCGCTGGCTTGTGAGTCGAGTCCGTCAAAGAAGAGCGCCCGGCTGTCCCTTGTATACTCATAGAGCCTATTACATCACGCTTGACAGGTAAATGGGTATCATAATTGAGACGTAATACGCGCTTACTTTCCCGCCTTCGCCTTCGCCTCGGCAGCTTCCCTTTTCCTCTGCAGATACCTCTCCTTGGCGCTACTAATCTCGGCCGCCGTCTTCTGACTCTTGGCCGCATGCTGCAGCTTCGCCTGTTCTTCCGCCTCCTCGTCCGCTTTGCGCTTGTTCGCCAGCTCGATCTGCTCAGCCATCATCTGCGTCTGTCGTTCCCTCTGCGCCTGCTTGCCCGCCTTGGGCTGGTACGACAACGGACTGGCGACGGGTTGACTCGCCTCGGCTGCCTGGGAAGCACTTGATCTTGGCTTCGCAACAATGTTCAGCCCAGCACTCAGCAGCTGTCTCTTGTCCGCAATCTCGCCTGCGTCATTCAGCGTGATCTTCTTTCCCTGCTTCCTTGCCTCTTCCGCCATGTCCCTATCGCTCTTCTCCCGCTCCACCACCATCGGCTTGCCCCCGTCCTTGGCCGCTTCCGCAGCGTACTTCATAGCTTCCTGGTGCCGCTTCTCCTGCTCCAGGAGCATTTGCTTGTGGAACCCTTGCATGCCCAACTTGGCCTTCTGCTTCTCTTCCTCCTCGAGCTGGAGTCTCTCCTCCTCTTCCGCTTTGCGTGCTTCTTCCTGCTGCGCCTTGTACGCGCCCGTCACAAACTTGTCCTTGTCGGCGAAATCGTCACCCTCGGCTTCCCGTTCACGAGCAAGCAGTTTATCGCGCGCGCGCAGCTGGTCTTTCTTGCGCTGTTCCGAGGCTTCAAAAAGCGAGTCGATATACTTTGGTTTCCGGGCTGCGGCGTCTTCCCTGTTGGCGGCTGCTAGGGCAGCTTGTCGCGCGTGCAGGGCATCGTATGCGCCATCATAGTCGTAGAGGGTGGAGTCGATCTGTGCGGCTTCGAAGGCGCGCTGCTCAGCTTCCTTTGCGCTGGCAGAGTAGCCGATGGTTGTGGGGTCGTCTTCCTTTGCCTTTGCCTTCTTCGTCGGTGGCGCTGGGGGTTGGCCCTTCTTCGGCTTGGTCGGCGCAGGCTTCGAGGGTTCCGAGGACGAGGCCAGGGTGTCCTCGAAGTTGAATTCGCC
Organism: Lizonia empirigonia; assembly: GCA_009982855.1. Lineage (NCBI taxonomy): Eukaryota > Fungi > Ascomycota > Dothideomycetes > Pseudoperisporiaceae > Lizonia > Lizonia empirigonia. The sequence goes on from JAADKA010000027.1 coordinate 125,014, forward strand.
AATTTCTTGCACGTTGTCAACGGCCTTCGCCTTGCCTTTCACGTCTTCCTCGTCCTCGCCGAACAAAGACTTCTTCTTCTTCCCGAGCCCGGGCTTTGCAGGCCCATTTGCTAATTTGTTCTTCACATTCAGGCCAAATTTGAATGACATGGTGCGAGGTGTGGACGGTTGATGGAGTAGCCGATCGTAAGTCACATGCAGAGCCACGACTTGTCCTGCGCACCAGTGAAATCACCGCTTGCTCCGCACACCCCCGCACCTGCCACCCCTTCCACGGCTGCAGACAGTCCCTTCCACCGTCTGCCGTCAACCTCCCGTGGTCGAGACCTCATGTGCAACTGGCGACTATTGCATCACAGTCCTCACCATGGAGGACCAGGCTGACGATGCCTTCCCTTCGGACGCCTACCGCACAGCCAAACCCTCCAAGTTCCACTTCAAATCCTCCTCGTCGCGTCGCAAAAGACGCCACGATCGTGAGACGTCCTCCAGAGAGAGGGAGGATCGCCCTGAAAAGCGCCACGGATCAGAGGATGAAGATGACGCAAGACGGAGCCGGCGCGACTGCCGGCGCAAACACAAGCATCGACACCGCGAAGACCGCCATCCCACATCAACACTCGACGGTGAATACTACGACCCTGACCATCGTTACCGCGAGTCACTATTCGATCATATAGACGCCAATGACAACGATGTCTTCCGCGAGTCTCTCTTTGACGCCCTTGCCGACGACGAAGGCGCTGCGTACTGGGAGGGTGTGTATGGGCAGCCTGTTAACATTTACCCCACTGAAAAGCCCGGCCCAGACGGGAAGCTGGAGCGCATGACCGAGGACGAGTATGCAGATTTTGTGCGCACGAAAATGTGGGAGAAGAGCCATCAGCATATTGTTGAGGAGCGTAAAGCTCAGGAGAAGGCTCGGCAGGAGAGGAAGAAACAGCGGGCGAGGTACGACGAGAATGCGGGGAGAGAAGATCAAGAGAGGGAAGAGATCAGGCGTCAGATGGAGGAAAGCCTGCGACGGGGCGAGGAGAGGAAGAGGGCAAAGGAGGCTGCAGCTGCATGGGAGACGTACAACACGAAATGGGAGAACCTGCACAGCGCCAAGGATACTGCAGAGACAGAGGAGGCCCAGATCCAAGAGCTGATTCCATGGCCAGTCCTGTCTGGTAAAGTTAAGCATGTCGACAAAGACGATATCGAGCGCTTCCTGCGGGCTTCGTCGGCTTGGAAGGACGATCCGAGCGCTTTGCTCAAGGCGGAGAGAGTGCGCTGGCATCCCGATAAGATGCAGCGTCGGTTTGGGCAGCACATTGACGACAAGACGATCAAGACGGTCACAGCGGTCTTCCAGGTCATCGATCAGATGTGGAACGCTCGGAGATGAGACGCACTCGATTGCATCGTACAAATTTGGCTTCTTCACGACAGGCTCCTACAGGACCATGTCAAGCCGGCAGAGCCGCGATCGTGCATTCAGTGTCAAACCAAGAAAGTTTGGGCTTCAAATGAGTGTTGAACCTATCTACAAGCAACATTTCCTCCGAAAATTCTCGATAGGCACACACCGTGTCCTCGCATGGACAGGTCCCTGCAGGGCCCAAAAGTCGACACTGCAGGCCGACCTCTGAGGCTTATGTCTACGGGCCCTGAACAGTGATGGAAGCACTCCCACTACTCTGATACCCCTCTGTCGCCAAAATCTGATAGTTGTGCGTGCCCAACGTCTGACCCACCTTCGCCCAGGCATCAAAATGGTTGCCCGCTGTAATCGTTCCCCCAACGCGTTTACTCTGCCTGACACTCCAGAACTGCTGGAATGTGGCTGTGCCATCAATACTCGGCTGGTTAGTGCGGGTTGTCTGATAGATGTCGTAGGTTCCGCCATCCGAGACGACGGTACCTTTCTTGGTGGTGCCGCTGCTGGGATTGTACGAGCCGTACGACTCCACAATGTAGTATTCGATCAAAGGGTTGCGCGTCCAGCCGTAAAGAGAGACGTAGGAGTTCACGTTGGCGGCGTTCCAGGTGCCCGAGTAGTTCACAACGCGACGCGCGCCGGGGTTCCAGCCTTTGCCGGCCACGAAGTTGCCGACATTGGACCACGTCACGTCGTATTTGCCGGCTGCCTGTGAGCATGTCAGTTCCAACCCTTTTTGGGGTACGCAAGCAAAGACAAACGTCATTGTTATAGGTCACAGATCCCTGACCATCCGTCCAGAAAGAGTAGAAGAAGCCATTGTTGGTGCCGGTCCCAGCTGGCGTGGAGCGCGCAGTGAGGTTGCCAGCGTCCGCCGCTTCAGCCTCAAGGATAAGATTCAACGGGGAGGCGAACGCAGTGGCGGCGCTGCCAAGAGCGAGCAGGATGCACGAGAAAGCGACCATGTTGTATTCAAGAGGAGGTATGGCTGGGTGGTGGTCGAGTGTGAGCTCTGAGGCCTCTATGCAGCTTTATACCCAGCCCTCCCGAAATTCAGCAGAGCATGCCATGATCTGGAGAATGTCGTGGGTCGAATGCAGCCGAGTAGTAGATTAAAGAGGTGTCGTCGCCGGTCTACCGAAACATCCATGTACGGAAAATTGTCTGTATGCCGGCTATTTTGTGGGGTGCATTGCTGCGGCTGGTACCCGGACGGGTGCTTGACTATGCTTAAACTTTGTTGCGGCACCGATGGATAACTGCCGGCTGTTGCTGCTCTCATGGGTTACTTCACAATGTTAAATTCTGCTTTCAAAAGCTTTACTGAACGTGCTTGGTTCAAGGCAGCGATGTATGAGAAGTCCACCGTTTGTGGAAGCCTTCACGTCCGTACGTGAACACGAGTAGGTAAGGACCTAAAGCTCATCAAGACTTGTACCGAGGGAATAAGCATCTGACAAGACTAATCTATTCTCGCAAGACAGGAGTAACACACGAGAACAAGAGCTGTGGGGTAGACATCAAGCTTTTGTGCCGGTAGACCCGTTTAGCCGGCTGCAAACATCGATGGAGCTCAGATCGACGTCATGGGTCTCGAGTAGATTGAATCGTCATGCGAGGATCCAGAACCACCTATAATGTTTTGCAAAATACCTGTGGCACCACCCGCGATGGGTTAGTGCGAGGGGTAAGCTGCACCTCAGCCGTCATTGATTCTCATACAAGTTTACTATATAGAGCTGTGCAACAGCGATTCTGACGACCTTGTAGCACTTATGGGTCGCTTTCTAGAGCTCAATTGAGCTATCGCAATCGCTTTTCTGGTGTTGTTGTTGCGGCCACGCCTCCTATCGCCATGGGGGGTACTGGCCACCGCCTCGAGCCCACAGTCACGCAGTATATTACAGACCATATAGATGCCGGCGAATCGAATAAGACTATCGCCAAAGCAACTACAGTCAATCGTAACTGTGTTGCAAAGATGAGGCAGAGCCTGAGGTGGTGGGGAGCGCCATACTCGCCCGCCTCTGTCAAGCTCGGAAGACCTGTCAAACTGCGGCAGTCCCACATCGACGACCTCATCGCATGGCTCAATGGGTACCCACAAGCGCTCCTGGAGGAGATGAAGGAGTATTTACTTGAAGAGCACTGCGTTGTAGTGTCGTTGAGCACTATTTGCCGCACTCTCCAGCGTGCAAACTGGAGCCGGAAGATAGCAACAAAGCGAGCCCGAGAGCAGAGTGAGCCACTTCGACGAGTATTCCGCGCCCGAGTTGGTTACTTATACAAGGCTGAGCAGGTAGTCGCGGTTGACGAAACTGCTTGCAATGAACGTACTGGCGATCGCAAGTACGGCTGGTCACCTATCGGAGAGCCATGTGAGCTGATTTACAGCATGAAGCGCAGCAAGCGATGGAGTATTCTACCCGCGATGACAGTCAACGGCTACCTCGACTACCTCATGTTTCAAGGCGCCGTTACTGCAGACTTATTTGAGCACTTTCTGGTGTACAAAGTGCTGCCATACTGCACGCCTGGATGGTCAGTGGTTGTCATGGATAACGCCTCTATCCATCGATCACCTCGCGTTGCAGACATCTGTCGTGAAGCAGGTGTTGAGCTGGAGTACTTGCCTCCATACTCACCCGACTTCAACCCGATCGAGAAGAGTTTCAAAGTACTGAAGAGCTGGATAAAACGATTCTGGATGATCGCTGAGTGGTTTGAAGACTTTAGCTACTTCCTACAGTTTGCTGTAGAACAGAGCTGCTTCGGAGTTGATGGCCGTAGCTGGTTTGCAATAGCTGGGTACGGCTTGAACTGGGGATGAGCTAGACGGCCGATGGGAATCCTCTATGGCGGAATTCGATCGCGCAACAACAAATCGCGATTTTAAAGTTCTAAAAATTTGGCAGAAGCTCCTGTATATGCTTGTTAGTTCTTTCTAAGCTAGAATTAATTTTTTATTGTGGCGTTGTGTTGTGGTGTTGATCAATAGAGCTGGAAATATTGGACGGATGGACGAACCTCGTCAAAGTTCCGTTAAAACACCATCATCAGATGCATCCTCCTCCTTCGCGCGCTCTCTCCGAAGCCTCGCTGCAGCTACAAGTCGATCAACGTGATCCTGTTGCTTCTTGTGAAGGCCGGTGTAATACCCCTGCCATACTAGTACTTCTTGTCGCAATCGCAGAAGGTCACCAGGTTGGAGCTTGAAGTGATGTACCCATACTCCCATGCCGAGCCCGTTCTCTCCCTCACTCTCCATCAACATATTGACATCCATCCGAGCTTGCATAACTACCTTCTCTTTTATCTCGTCAACTATATCCTCTCGCCAAACCTGCTTGAAGTGGCGGAGGAAGTTGCGAGTATGGTAGTGTAACTCAAGCCAATGCTCGCACTCGATCGGATGCCACACCATCGGCTCCTTCTCAACTACCTCAGGTACTCTAGCTGCAATAGTAACAGCTTGCCGACGCGGCCTTGAAGGTGTTGACTCCGCCGATCGAGTTGTAGTTGGTGACAACTGAGTAGGCGACTGCTGTGAAGAAGCTTGCATCTGCTGCAACTGCTGCATTAACACCATCTGCTGCATCTGTTGGATCTGTTCAACCACAGATAGAGGCCTACTAGCCTTCTCTTCTACGCTATCTCGCTCTCTTTTGTATGTCATTAGAGCAAGCCTGACGCGATCGCTCGGCTCGTTGATAGTACAGCGACCTTCTGCAACATCTTCCGCCCAGTTCGACAGCTGCCGACTCAGCACTGGATGATGACTATCGAAGCGCGGCGGAGTACTCAGCTGTGGTACCCAGCACGTCTTTAAGTAGTTATGACAGTGCCTATTATCACAGCGCCATCTGTCGATGATGGCGAGTACCATTGGACTAGCGGCTTGCTCTGTCGCTACAACACCAGGCAGAGCTCTCTCCTGCAGCATCGTCGCAGTGGCTGCTCGAACGCGCGACGGCTGTACCTGCTGTACCTGCTCTTTCTGCTCACTCAACACCAGGTCAAAGTCGACGTTGAGGGCTTCGCTCGATTCGAAGTCCAACTGCTTGGCTAGCTGCTTGAATTCACCCCAGGCTAGGTACCCATCGCGCTTTATCGTTTTCTGCCGTCGCTCACTTTTTGCCTGTTTATTTGGGTACACTACTACAGTCAGGCTTGTAACGCTGATCTTTCTTGGAGCCAAATCTATCACCACATCATCTACCCACCCCCACACATCTAGCAGCACCATCTCGTCAACTTTGACACCCATAAAGCTGTCAGAAGCCACCAGCGGGTGCCTGGTGAGATCACCAAGGCAAGCGCGGTACCTTACACTTGCAACAGCTTCAAACTCTTCCCAAGAGACTCCTTCATCGCCGACAGCACCAGCGACGGCGGCGACAGCTTCCTCATCCTCCGGGCACGGGTCAACCGATTCTTCGAGGTCGTTGTCCTCATCCTCTACGCCTTGACCAGTTATCACCTCCTCCCTAAACACTATATCGCCCGCCTGTGCCTCAGCGGCAAACTGGCTCGCTTCTGCTGCCTCCAGAGGCTCGGGTTCGACGCGCACGCGCTTCTTCGGTCGCTTATTACGAGCTGTAGACGGTGAAGGATTCTCCCCTCATTCGAACGGTGTAGGACGCTTCCGCTTCCGTTTACTAGTATCTTGTGTAGATGGTGGAGCAGCTGGCTCCTGTGTGGCTGCCGCATCAGCGGAGGTCTTCTTTGAGCGCGTCAGAGGCATCACAACACCGAAAAAAGCCACGATAGGCCAAAATTGAAGCCTTAATATTGATTAGAACGATTCAGAAGGCTGATAATAGCCTCAGTATCTTATTTGTATGAGGTTTTGGTGAGCAGAAGATCCAGTCGTCATCCCGAGCCCTGCCCCGCACGCTAACCAGATGCCACAGGTATTTTGCAAAGGACCCATATAGTCTAGTCGTTCGTGGGAGCAGCAACTTCAATTTGAGTACAGTCTGTTGCGCTGTTTTATAGTGACACAATTCGCACGTAAAATTTACATCTAAGCTCTCTCCATTCTTGTTCAACCGCCGTGTAGGAAAACGCCCTCTGATGCATCGAAGCTGCGGATATCATGTACAAATGCACGCCAGAAAAGAGAAACAGGTGCGGATGGGCAACCGAACATGATGGGACTGAAAAGACAAGCAGCGAATATAGTGCTAACGTGATCATACTGTCTTAGATCTCGTGGTTCTTCTTCTCTTTCAGCTCAAGTTCTTTCATATACTTGACGAAAGACTTCTTGTGTACCTGAGAGCGTCGTTAGTAGAGGACATACAACTCAGATCGACTAAACCTTACCAAGCCAGCATACTTGCCGTCTCTAAGCACGCAAATATACCTCAAGCCTAATTTGACAAAACATTCATATACCAGATCCATGGGAGAGTGCACATCGAGCGACACGGGCGCCGGATCGATGTATGGTGTAAAGTCGCTGGGATCGTGTTGAGGGTTTTCTCCATCGTCGCTGGAAGCTTGTGGCTCTCGTCCAGCCGCCCAATCGACTTGGGGTGACATCAAACAGAGCGTGTTCTCCTCGTTGTCAAGTTTGTCGAGGGCAAACTCAAGGTCAGGTGCTGGGATCAAGCCAACCAGCACACCATGTTTGACAATAGGCACACCACCATCAAGTTCGCCAGCCATCTGCAGTAGTTGCTGCATTATCCGTAACTCAGTTGCCGGGATGAGAGATTCTTCGGAGATGTCAATGATGCGGTCCGGCCGTACGCGTGGTGTAATATCACCAAGTTCGGATGTGAAGATTGGGCGAATTTTGTTGTCAAGGAACGGGTATGAGTTCATGTCGGTGAGGAGGTCGTAAATGCTAAGTGGCTCAATCGCATCAGCTGTCCATTTGGCGACGAGGATACCAAGGGAAAAGGGCAAGACGTGGTCAAGACTGCCGGTCAGTTCGAAGAGGATGACGGCAAGCGTAATGGTCAACCGAGTGACACCAGTCATTGTCGCACCAGCTGCAACAAGCGCGTACACACCTGGAACAACGCATGATCCAGGCGGTCCCTGTGGTACGCATTCGCCAAATACACCAACGTTGGAGAAGCGGAGAGCAAGAAGCTGGACGGAGTGGCCAATGAAGCGTCCTGCCAGACCGCCAACGACCATGGAGGGTACGTAGATGCCAGCAGGGACTTTGATGCCAAAGGTGATGACAGTGAGACCGGCTTTGATGACAAAGGCAAGGAACAAAACCCAGAGCACTGAAGGTATGTGCTCTTTCGTTGGGCACAGACCATCTCCGGAGCTGGTATATGTGTCGCAGGGACTAGCCAGCTCAAATAGTAACTCGGTGACCGGGAGCTTAGTGTAGCGGTTCCAGAAACTGATCAAACCAGTGACAAGTGCTACGAGGAACACCTCGAGAAGAGGATGTTTCTTGATAATTGAAATCCGTCGGAATGTTCGGGCCCAGATGCGTGAAGCCTTGATGAAGAAGGCGCCTAACACACCACCAACAGCGCCAGTGAATATGAATGTGGCAAGTTCAAAGAACTTCCAATCAAGATGATAGCGAACTTCGAAAAGTACGATTTTCTTGGTACCGTAAGGATCTAAGAATTTGAGCGACAGCGCAGCAGCCTGGGGGTGTCAGTCTAGAAGATAATCGGTAGGCTCATAACTCACAATGCAGCAGAAAAACGTCCTGAACAGCGTCTTCGACGGGAAGTAGTAGCTCACTTCCTCCAGGCTGAACAGTACGCCGCCAATTGGGGCGCCAAAAGCAACAGCCACACCACTTGCAGCACTAGCACTTAAGATCTCCCTGCGCTTGCCATCGTTGTTGCTGTACTTCGAAAAGATACGACAGGCAATATTTCCAATACAAGTGGAGATGTGAACGTAGGGACCTGGAGAATGTCAACAGCCAACCCATTTACGGGTCTCGCTCGGGTTCTTACCCTCCTTTCCAAGGCTCAAGCCAGATGCTACACTGAGGATCAGAGCAAGGGTCTTGATGATCAGTGTCCGCAGTCCAAGATACCCGTGAAGCACAAAGCCGCTGAGAATTACTTTGACTTCAGCAACTCCACTGCCAGCAGCGGAGTAGTAGACCATGGGTGGGCGAAGTTGGGCTTCATTGATCTTCGTATGAGGGCTTGCACTGCGCTTGCGATCTTCGTCTTCCTCGCTGTCTGAGTGTCGACGCACTTCCGCTCCTAGATTCTCGTCAAGGGTTGTGAGTGAGATAGCTGAAGGTATAACCGTTTTTGTTGTGAGCGTCAACAGGCAAGATGCCATGGAGAGCAGGACGACTGAAAGCACGTAGAAGCCAAATTGCGTGTGTAAGACGTCCAGCCTGTCGCTGCGGAAGACTTTTGACCAGTGAACCCAATCATCACATACTGAAGCGCCGTTACAGCATGTCTTGCGGCTATTGCTCCACTTCTTCGGGCAGTAGCCTTGCTTCAAATCAAACATGGTGCTTTCCGTAGTGTTGACAAAGTACGCACAAATGGCCGTGAGCACGCCGATGAGTGCCACAAGGATCCAGCCTTGTGCGCCGTCGAACCACGCTGCCAAACGTCCTCTGATGTCCTTCCGGCTTCTAAGTGCCTTCACTCGATATGCATCGGCAATGTTGTCATGCACCCAGTCCGTAGATGTGAACTGATCGTACCACACGCGGTTGTCTTGCCAGAGAGAGGTTTTCGCAGACTGCATGCTTTCGTTGAGCCCTGCCCTGCGCTCGCCCAGGGCGTTCACTAGCCGCTGGCTGAAGGAGTGGCTGAAGGATCCTGTTCTGGTCCTCATCCGCATACCTGTGGGAAGCTGGCTGTTGTGCCGCTTTGTGCCTGGCCGTGGGGTGCCTGGCATACTCCCAGGCACGCTCCTATATGACCTCGAGCCATGTGCATGGCCCAGCAGCGCGGATCGTTCGGACAAGCCGCTCCTGGTGAGGTCGGTATCAGAATTTTGCATCTGGCGCAGCGGACGGTAGGTGACTATCGGCGATGTGGGTGTGGTACTGCTGATCGTATCGCGGCATTCGCGCTGCTCGGCGGCATCGTCATCGTCTTCGGCAGCGTAGTCCTCGACGCTATGGTAAGACCTCATTGACTTAGGCATGGCGGGCGGGGGTGTGTAAGTGCACACGAGCAAGTATGGGAAGGCTATCTATTAGTAGGGGGGCGCTCAAAGACATGCTGCCGACTCGAGGCAGCTACGAAGGTCATCTGAAAGAGGGCGGTGTCGTGGAGGGTCCTCACAGCTGGGCATCGCTGCTTGTCCCCACAGCGCCGCGGAGGGATCTCGGCCGCACCTGCCTCACGAAACGGCAATCACGACGCGTTATCTCTGAGCTATCATGTTGCGTGTCCAAGATGCCAACTTGCCCAAGTGCCAGACACCATGTACATGACGAAAAGCGCACAAATAATCTTTGACATTGCCCTGTGCCGAGGCATGCATTGTCGTGTTGTCTCAGCGGTAAGCGCGTGATCTTTCGCAGTGAGCACGCGGTATGACGGAGAGGTTTCAGGGTCCAAGTGGCAGGGGTTAATACCGCTGAAGACGGCAAAGTGCGTTGGAAGTGACTGACCAATGATCGCTATGCTCTCCAAGTACACCCCGCTGCCAGACCTCGTTTGCCGTCTACAGCTCGCTCGGGAGTGACTGGGCCGGAGAAAACGAACCATCGTCGTGTTCGTTTGGAGTTTTTCCGTCTGTACTTTTGGGATGTTCTATATCTGCGGTCGTTCCTTGCTAGGTGTACCGAACCCATACTCATTGCAGCTGGACGGAGTATCTGACAATCCCCAAAACGGCACGTCCTTGTGATACCTTTAACGACGCCCAGAGAAACTGCGTCGTATCGCATAACCAATCGAGATGGTGAGTGGCTGATCTCATGTCGGACTGCACCACCACTCATCTCAAGCCCCAATAGCCTGCCATATATGAGCAATTCTTGCTCTTCGGCGATTCCATCACCCAGGACTCTTTCAACCAACAAAGAGGCTTTGGCTTTTCTGCAGCGCTCCAAGCTGGTACGTGTGACGTTCTTTCGACTATCCTTATGGCCCTGAAATTATTCCGACCGCTTTTGAGGCTCACCCGCATGACCCTGCATGCTGACCACTGACCAGACTACATAAGACGACTCGATGTAGTCAATCGCGGCTTCAGGTAGGATTTCTGGAGACGGAGGTTGGGTACCGAGCACTAATCACGTGAAAGTGGTTACAATACTCGCCAGGCTCTCAACGTGCTACCTAGCATCATACCCTCTCCAGAGCAAGCCAAGATCCGCTTTTTGGTATGAGAAGCTCACTGCTACTAGCTGAACGCATACTTGACTGACAACAACAGACAATCTTCTTTGGTGCCAACGATGCCTCACTTCCGGGCGCTCCCAACAAGCAGCATATTCCTCTGGACGAGTACACAGCCAACTTGGAGAAGATTGTTACTCACCCGCAGATCGTAGCCCATAACCCACGCATAATATTGATCGCTCCTCCGCCTATCAACGAGCATCTCTGGTGGCCAAGAGACCAGGAAAGCGGCCACACTTCAGTCTCACGAACGGCAGCCACTACTAAAGAGTATGCTGATGCCGTTGTCGAGCTAGGTGCCAAGCTCAATTTACCTGTTGTCAATCTGTGGAAGGGGTTTATGGCGAAGACTGGTTTCCAGATCAACGGATGGAAATTCGGGGACTTGCTTCCAGGCTCGCTGGATTCGGCGCAGAATGATGCTTTGGTCGAGTTGATGTACGATGGTAAGTATATGTAATCCTAGACTGCTGAGAGAATTTGATGTTGATTGACGTCCAGGTCTTCACTTTCATCCTGCGGGTTACAGAATCCTGTATCAGGAAGTGACTAAGCTCATTGCTGAACTGTGGCCGGACCAAGTACCAGAAAGGGTGCCTACCGTACTGCCAGTGTGGAATGACGAAGCAGCTTGGAAGACATGGGAGACATCAAGGCCATCGCATTAGACAATTTATTTAAACTACAGAGATATGCAAAACACTCGTTAGAAGTAAACGCGTTTGTTTCTCTGTGTTTGATGGTGAAGCTGTGCACCCAATGCCCTGATAATGATGCCGGTGATAAGGTTAGCCCCACGTACGAGCTAATTCCTAACTAGTGGCTGTCCCCCAACGAAACCTCGAACAAACAACCTGGAACAACAACACGACGTGTTCGCTGCCGACGCACTGCATTGATCGCACCTAGCTCCTCGCAGCGCGTCACAATCCGAAATATTCAACTTCAGAAACCGCCGAATCTCTGTGCACCAGTGCAATTGCACAACTAAACTTGACTACGTTTCAATCTTTGGTACTCTGCGTACATCACAACGCCGGACTTACAGGCACTTACCCTTGGGACCTACAGACACATTCGAAAGTTTCGCACCCTCTCATATCCAACGCCTTGAATCGAAACCACTGCCCATTGAAGCCTCGATTGCGAACAACGGTACAGCCCTGGAGCTCCAAGGGTGGATGATCCTTGGTGGAGGAGGAAGAGGGCGGAGCTGTTGACAACAGGGGGAGGAATACGCGGGTAGAGGAACAGTACAGAAAAAGGGCTCTCTTCCTAAGAACACTCTCATCGAGGAATGAGAGCCTGGCGGGAATGGATCCGGAAAGTGTAGCGTTCCAACCTCGCGACGAGTTCTGGCGATTTCAAAGCGAGATGTTACGGGTGCAACAGAGTCAAGCTGAGCTATCTGATCGTGTCGCCCGCCTGGAGAGAAAACAAGACGAAGATTCACGTCTGAAGAACGTTTGGGGCACATCTTCCCCATTTCCCTCCGTACTGGGCGGCACCCCGCAGCAGGGTGAGCCACGTCAAACGCTAGTCTCGACGTGAGATTGACAAATACCAGTTCCTCTACAACAGCCTACGGCCGAGCACTTTTCCAACTTCGACGATGATCAGTCAAGTAATCTCATTGGCAATCTCCAGCTCGACGCCGAAGATGAGCCTCGACGTGTGGGAACAACATCACGTGCCAACAGCGTCCGGTTCGATGAAACAGCGAACCACGGCCATTGGGCACATGCTTCGCGATCATCACTAGAGCTTTTGCCGCGTTCTGGGAGCAGTCTCGGAGGGCATGCCTTGAGTGAACGTAGTTACTCTCACAAATCAGATGGGAGGCAAAGTTCAGCGGGTCAATCCGTTCATTCAGTTACATCCGGACGGGCCAATAGCATCACAAGCTATGGTCTTACAACATCAGTGGAAGCTCTAGGGCTCGCACCTGGCCTGTTCATACTTGGCTCTGTGCCTTCAATAATACGTTGCTGGCTCAACACTAACTTCAAGCATGATACCCTTTTGTATGCGGCCATGTGTACCGGCTCGCATACCTCTTTTCTAGATTTGCATCTCATTGAGCAGCTCGGATTCCAGGACCAGATCACACGAAACGATGACGGGACCGGGAAAATCAGATTGACAGTCTATTTACCGGAAGCTGTGCCGGTTTCAGCGTCCGCTCAGTCTGAAAGTCTTCCTCCTCAGCTACCCTCAGTCACTGTCGATTTCACGGTAGTCGATGACTACGAGAAGTCCCAACCCAAGGCTGTCCAAATTCTGATCGGCAGCGACTTTCTTCGAGCGCACAATGCGGACGTGCTCTTCTCATCGAATCAACTAATGATATATGATGACGATCGCAGCAAGCTCCACGTTCCACTTGTACGACCGGAAGACGACAGTGCCTTTAAAACTCTGTCTACCTCGCATGCAAATCGAGCTACTACCAAGTTTGGCAGTGCATCGAAGTGTGCAGTAGTTGGACCAGCGCCTATCGAATCGAAAGTCAAATTTCTCGACTTTGCACGAGTGGACAACAGTACCGCGCACAAGGCGCTGGACAGTGGAACAGCCGCGAGTTCCGACGATGGCGGATCGAGCGGTCGTAGAAGTCTCGAGCAGCGACCCTTTTCCTTATCGACATCTCTGGACCGCCCGGATGCCAAAGGTGCGCAGGTTCCCAGCCCAACTGCTGCGACTCCTCGCTCGGGGCCTCCGCCAGCTACGCTTAGCAGCTGGAGACGTGACACGAACGAGAAAGCCAGCAGCGGCTTGCTAGACTGGGCGAACGTGGGTAAAACTACGGCATCCCCTGCTGGTCAGCAGCGTCGTGAGATCAAGGTATTGAGACCTACAAGGTCATCTTCACGCACATTCTCCGCCTCTACCCCCACGTCTACTATGGGCCAATCACGCTTCTTCGACGACGGGAAGAGGAAGGACGACACCGAACCAACTATAGGTACGCCTGCACCCTCATTGAGCCGCACAGTGTCCAGTGAGAAGGATGAGAATCGCCCAGCCGTGACGAAGCAGCGTTCCGCTAATCCAGTGGGTGGTGCGTCTGCATTCGCGTGGCTCAAGAGCGGATCAAAGTGAGCGTGATGGTCCGCGCAGATTGGTGCGCTCTTCAGTCTTTGTACCGGGCCCCGGCAGTCGTTGGGGTGTGGCAGGCTCCTAGTACGCTGTAATTGGTAGCATCTCGCAAGGATGACAATAATGACATGATGTTAACAATGCTCTGGTTTGTCTCGTGAGATGTCTTAGTATAGTGGACCTGTATTTGGACTACTCAGATGCAGGAGGTCTTGAGCCTTGACGGGTTCCCCTTTGATGCCCAAGAACCACAAGGGCCATGCAACGCGCCTGTAGCACTCGGCATATGCTCTGCAAAGATGCCAGACGTCCAGCCACAAATGCTGGGCTTCGCAGAGATACGGGGTCCAGACTACCCCAGGCCTTCCATGGGTGCTCAGCCTTGCGATGCTAAGCGAGACTGCTAGTGTATCCTCGTTGCGGGCGGGCAAACTGGAGGGCTGTGACGGAGGACGATTTCTTTCGCAAACCACACCGCCCTGCACGCTCCTTTCGCGCCGATTGCGCTTACCCCACGCACACACCGCCTCCTGCCTCAGTTTCCCTGTGAGCAGCTTGCGTTACACTGGCGTCGTTGCGCGTTTCACCGTCGCCGACCATTCTTTGCCCGCCTTGTCTGTCTTGGAGCTACAGAGGCTCCGGGCAGGCCGCAGAGCTTCACAACGGCCTCCACGAAGAAACGGAAGACCGTGACCGCCGCGCAAACACACAAGACGCAAATTGCGCAGCGCAAAACATCGCCGTCCTCGGATGAGGGCACGCCTATCACGTCTCCTCGATCGTCCCCGCACCCATCCACATCACCGCCGCCGCGCTTCCTGCCACCCCACATGAAGGAGGCAGTCAAAGAAGCTTCGCAGGAGAACAGCACCCCGGCTGTGCGGGGAGAGATGGCTACTGGGGCGAGCTCGCCGAGTGAGGCTTACGCCAACCTCACCCTCGAGAGCACCGACAGCTCCATGACCGACTCTTCGGAGCGCACGCGCATCGGCTCCTCTGACCAAGGCCAGCGTGCTGCCCACCGAGCGTCTTCCCCTGCCAAACGCCTGCACTCAGACATGGATGGCGCCGCCAATATGGATGTCGACACCAGCAGCCAGTCGAGCCCACGACCTACGAAGCCGCTCCCAGCTGCCGCCCTCCAGCGCAGCGCCCGTGCAACGTCGGTGGAAATGGCGGACGCTCCCAACAACAGTGGTAGTTCAGAGACCGATTTGTCCAACACTGGCTCGTCAGCCACAAGCATCGATGCAGTACCGCCGACCGACTTGCCGAGCCTTGACGAGCAGGTTGCTACGGTCATGGCTATGATGGCCGCCGACCTTGAGGAGCGCCAGGAGGGCTACATCATCTCTGAGGCATGGCTGGAGCGAGTGTCTGCACGCACCTCCGAGGGTCGTACCAGGCCGCAAGAATATAGCAAAGAAGCAACGCAGGGTCCAATCGGACCAGTGGACAACTCAGCGCTTGTAGACACGGAAGCTTTGAAGACTCGTCTGGTGGATCTGAGTGGGGCGGATTTTATACCGCTGCGCAAGGGACTGATGCTCCATCAGAATCTCGAGGTATTGCCTGCAATGGCCTGGGAGCTGGTCGTTCGTTGGTATGGGCTCAAGGAGGGTAGCCCTATTATTCGGCGCTACGTCCAGAACACCGTGCCCGACAAGAGCAGCATGAACTTGCAGTGGGAGCTCAATCCGCCTGTCCTCACGATCCGAAAAGTCCGACGATCTGCAGCCACGTCAGCAGAGGATATGAAGCCTGCGCAGCGGGTGGTGGCGAGCAGGAGCGACGATTTCCAGACTTTCCTTGGTGTCGCAAAAAAGGCTGCCGGTATCGACCTGAGCAACAAGGTCCGTGTGTGGAGAATACTCACGACTGCAACATCAGACGCTTCGCAGCCAATAACGCAACCACAGCTATCTGGCATGTTGACTCCAGATGCTTCACCACGTGCAGGATCCCCGGTTACTGGTGAAGTTACCCAGCATATGACACTGATGATGGACACTGCAAGTTTCACCAGTCTAGCAAACGGTACCGAACGCGAACAAGTAACCGGCAAGGACGAGAAGGCAAACGCAGAGTCTAATCCATCGCTAACGCTGGATGCTGCTGGTATTACACAAGACCAAGTCATTGTGCTCGAAGAGGCCGACGAAAAAGGCGAGTATATTTCGGATACTGCTCCGGTCACAACCAGATTTAAGACCGCAGCACAGCTCAGGGAAGGCTTGAAGAGTGCCAACACTAGTGGCAGAAGCACTCCTACTGGTGGTGCACTCACGCGAGGTAGAACGCGAAGCGGTAAAGTCCGTGGCCACGTTGGACTGACAAATTTGGGCAATACCTGCTACATGAACTCCGCTCTCCAGTGTTTGCGTAGTGTTGAGGAGCTCAGCATGTACTTCCTCAACAACAAATGGAAAGAGGAAGTGAACAAGGTCAACCCCATCGGCTACAAAGGAGCAATTGCGAATGTTTACGCTCAGCTATTAGAGGGCATTTACAGTGTAAACGCATCATCTTCGTTCTCGCCTAAAAACTTCAAGCAGGCTCTCGGAAGAGCCGAAGGCCGTTTCAGTGGCTATGGGCAACAGGATTCGCAGGAATTTCTCAGCTGGCTAATCGATGCTCTCCATGAGGATCTTAATCGTATCATCGACAAGCCTTACAAGGAAAATCCAGATTCGGACGACAACACGTTCCGTGACCCCGAGGCTATGAAGCAACTGGGCGAGATCTATCGATCGAACCATCGCGCACGTAATGACTCTGTTTCGACAGACTTGTTCAACGGCTTCTATAAGAACACTATGGTGTGCCCGGAATGCGACAAAGTCAGCATTACTTTTGATCCTTACAGCCAGTTGACCTTGCAACTTCCTATCGAGCAATCGTGGACACACACAATCACTTATGTGCCCTTGCACGGCAAGATTCAGCAGCTCGACGTCGATATCGACAAGAACGCTACGATCAAGATGCTGAAAGAATATGTTGGTAAGCGCTTCGGGGGGTTGAAGGCTAATCGCCTGATGGCCTCAGAAGTCTACAGCCACAAGTTCTACCGGCATCTGGATGATAATCTCACGTTATCAGAAACCAATATCACCAGTCGCGACGACATTTACTTCTACGAGCTGGAACACGCTCCCAGCAATTGGCCTGCACCCAAGAAGAAAGCGAAGTACAAGAGCTTCATGTCGCATTCTTCGGAAGAAGATATCCCTGCTTCCGCCTCACCACTTCATGACAGGGTCATGATCCCAGTATTCCACAAGGGACCCAGTATGTCTTCATACCGGGGCCAAGCATATGCTATGGCACTGTGGCCATTCTATATTGTCGTGACTCGAGAAGAAGCGAGAGACTACGATGCAATCCTGCGCAAAGTGCTTGCAAAGGTCGCCCAGTCTACTACCCGACCCATCCTCACGGAACTAGGCGTTAGTTCATCAGATCAATCTCGTCCAGGATCCGATGTTGTCTTGACCACTGAAGAGGATGCACTTCCTGACGGTCATGGGCATGTCAAGGATGGCTCTATCGAGGGCGAAGATATGGTCGAAGTTACAATGACAGATGCGAAGACACCTGGCGCTGGAACAGTGGGCCGCGTTGAACTTCCGGACGTCCTCAAAGCTGATAGTTTCATCAGCCCAGAATTCAGGCAGCTGTTCGAGATGAAGCACTCCCGCAAGGGTGGTGAATTCGTCCCAACCGGTTGGAATACGATTGATCACCAGAAAGTCTTGGAACCTATTTCTAAACGGTTACCAGTACCCTCGGGGCGAGCAGACTCTGAACAATCTTCTCCCGCAGGCAGTGAATCATCGAGCGAGGAGGATGGAAATTCACTCCAGTCTACTGCTGATGCTGACGCCGATCCTGAGGCCGCTATTGACGACGCCAACGTCAGCAGCGACGAGGAAATGCCGTCAATTGAAGTTTCCGAGACTCCGAGGGGTGGGCGACAGAAGAGGAAGAGCAAGAAGGCAAGGAAACATGAGCGAAAGCTGGAGCGAAAGCACAAAAACAACAAGAACTGGAAGCCAAAGAAAGCTAGAGTTCCTGATCAGCCGATGTACCCGGACAATCCTGACGATGAAAATGATGGCCTCGTCCGCCTGGGAGAAGCAATCGTGCTGGAGTGGAACCCAGAAGCATATGACGCTCTTTTTGGTGGCACCTCAGTAGACGATTCTCGCGGCATGGATGCTATGAAGCTTGTCGAGACCTTTGACGACCCCGAGATACAGGAAAAGAAGGCTAAGCGAAGCGCTCGTAAGAAGAGCGGTATTACATTGGAGGAATGTCTCACGGAAACCACGAAGACCGAGACCCTTTCTGAAGACAATCCGTGGTACTGCAGTAACTGCAAAGAGATGCGTCGCGCAACTAAGACTCTTGACATATGGACGGTACCTGATATCCTTATCATCCACCTGAAGCGATTTAGTGGTTTCCGATCGTTCAGGGACAAGATCGACGACAAGGTTGATTTTCCCGTTGAAGGATTAGATCTGTCGAACAAAGTCGGATTTCCAGAGGGCAAAAGTCTCGTGTACGATCTCTTCGCTGTTGACAATCATTATGGAGGCCTGGGGGGCGGTCATTACACAGCCACTGCTCAGAATTTTTTCGACAAGCAGTGGTATGACTACAACGGTAAGCACAAGTCCTTGCGTTTGACTCCGCTCAGGACAGACACTGATAATGAACAGACTCCTCAGTATCGAGATCTTCAGGTCAAGGAGCTGTTACCAAGGCTGCATATTTGCTCTTCTACCGCCGCCGAACCGATCACCCTTTAGGCCCAGAATCACTTCAGAAGATCGTCCAGAAGGAAATCGATGCCGGCTCTGAAGAAGATTCCGAGACTGAAAACAGGTCACGCTCGCCGGCGGGAAATGGCTTGCGCCTCGGCGGCTCGTCCCGCAATGGGTCGTCGAGAGCTGGCGCAGTAGGAGCGGGAGCCAGAGCCCTGCACGGGGGTGGCTCAGCCCTTTCGGCAGCCGCAACGCATCAAGGGAGCCTAGCAAAGAGCGAAGCAGGAGTCGAGACTCTCGAGGACAATAGTCCGCCATCATACGATGATGAGACGTTCTACGAAGATAACAACTTCAACGGCATTGACACTGATGCAGGCAGTATGTCGTATGGACCGCTCGCCCCTGCATACCTGATGAACGATGAGCCCGCGTGGAGCTTCGACAACCTCGGTAGTCCGAATCGCGCAAATGATTCAGACGATGTTGCTAGTGACACACCGAACCTAGGGTCCGACAACGGCGAGTATCTAGAACAGCGCATGTTGGAGGACTTCGGCGATGAGGATTTCACACATCCTGGCGCTTCAACGCCATTACACAACGTCCAGCCTATGTCCGGGGGTGATGATGAAGAGGTCAAGGAGATCCATGTTGAAGCCGATTAGAGGTCGCTCTTCTAAGGTCTCAAGGACGTCTATTATGGAAGGGTATACTTGGGCTATCCATAGCTATGCGTTGATGCATTTTGAGCATAGGAAACGATTTTGAGAAGCAATGGGGGGTACTTCTTCACGCATTGTCAAGCTATGCATTAGACTAGACAACTGAACGATGGGATTGGAGGGATACCGAGGTGTACATGATGAGGCTGGAAAACATGAAGTGGCGTCTTTAAGCATTGGTAGGTGTCTGCAGGCGTTCAGTCGAAGTTTTAGCTCTGAAGCCCGGCCTGACGCGACTGTTACAGTATGAACCTTAGGTTAGCGAAATGCATCCGTAAACAACACCCGCTGCTTGCTGATAGGTCTTGCTAAGTGAACCATGCCTGTTGGTGTAGGAGAGTTTCTTGGCTACACATTGTTCTTGCGCATCTTATAAGGAACTCACGGTCCTACGCACAAGCTTCGGTCTCTCGTACTTAAACGACGAGCAGACACCTATCATACCAGCTTTGCCATGAGCCCCGTATATACTTTTTGTTCCTGTCTTACTGGTGTGATGTTGCAGAAATGCTCAGGTCCTACTTTCAGTGAAGGTGAAAAGGACGTTGGATTTCCACGGACCGACACGACCCAGGAGCCCTTCATTGTGCCTTAGCTTCGACCCACAACCATACGAGATTATCTAAGTGAAGCTCTCGGATTTTTAAAGGCCCTACAGTATTGTTTTCTTCTGATCAACTCGATGTTTTGTTTCTCTTGCTCAACTTCCTACCCATTACTATCCACACCCAACATGCTGCTGCTTACCTTGTTTGGAGTATTCGCTCTCTGGCCCCTTGCGACTGCCACGAAGATGTGTACTGTACCGCCAAACACTACCATGGTCCACGATGCGATATCTGAGCAAGTACAATATGCAGGTGCCAGTCAAATCAGGGCTGGTCTCACGCAACCATGGCCTCTGATAACTAGGGGCAATCAAAGACGTCGGCTCATCAAGTACTGTTACGCCACCAAGATATATCGAGACTACCTTCACTGCGACAAGATCATGCCGGGCTTCACTCTCTGGTCTAATAAGCTCGGATTTCCGGCCAGTGCGCAGACGGGACATAGTCTTGGTTGGGAAGAGGCCGTCGTCCTCAAGGATGGCAAAGACGGTGCTAAGAAGCGCGTGAGGCAGTACTGCTACAAGAACTACAAACGTACGTTCTGAAGAAATACATACTGGTCGTTGAGCTAAGTTTAAATAATATTAGATGGCGACGACGCTCCCGAGTGGAATCCTTTGGTGGACCCCGACACTCTTGTGATAGCTCTCGACCCCACGGCCTCCAGTGACCGAGCTACTGTTGGGTACAATGTACTGAGCAACGAGCCTGGCCGACACAAAATGATATTGGGAGTTGACACAACCCCTGTGGACATTGCACATGAGGTGAGTGGTAAGTCGACCTTATCAACCACCGCTAACCCCGAGCAGCTCGGACATGGTTCGTACAAATTAGGACATCAATCTGATAAAACTGACTCACCTTTAGTATTCGGCATGGTCCACGAGCAGCATCGGAACGATCGTAAGTCAATCAAACACAAGCAAGCTTCGAGCGACACTGATACTGCCTTTGGCGATGACCACGTACTCTACGAATGCAAGAATGTTGAAGGCTATGACGTCGCTCTTGTCACTGCAATGATCGGAGGCCTGACAGAAGCAGAGGCCCACACCAAGCTCTGTGAGGACCTCGCCTTTGCAGAGAAGCATGACTTTAGGGGCGCGGAGTTTGTCAAAAACCCGCAGGGCAAGATTCACGACGATTCGGGTGGGTTCGACCTTGATTCTATCATGCTCTACCCCTCGAGCGGCTTTGCCAATCCCGCGTGCGACACGGATAAGACGAAATGTCCACTGCTGAAGCTGATGAAGATCAACGGGGAGGTTGTCGGCACAAACAGGATTCTGGAGAATGTAGTGCCTTCGGACGGAGATGCTGCGTGGTTGAAGACGTGGTATCCTGCGGAATAGGATGTTCTAGAGCCCACGTCAGTCGTTGTAGGTTGTCGCTCAGCGCATGGGCATTCTCCCTTGCTGAACCTACGTGCTCCTTTGTTGGGTTGGAAAACGGCAGACTTCAGAGACACAAAATGACGATACTTCGCGGCAGAATTTTTTCTCGATGTTGTCGAGCGCAAGCAACTTGGTGGACAAATCTATCCGAGAGAACGGAGTGGGACATGAGACTTGACTTTGTTTTCATGGCACTTGTCACTTGAGGAAGCAGGGAAGTCTAAGCTCAAACAGTTTTGTTTTCTCTCTACCTGCTGCTAAGAATCTGTACCTATCGGAGGATAAAGATGGAGCTCCTAGCCATTGCTAGGCTAATCCTAGAGGTTGTCTAATGCAATGCAATGCAGAAGCCACGATTTATGAGGAAATGAAACGAAGCAGAAATGGTTAAAAGAAAAACCGAGCGAATGGTGGAAACAAAGAAAATGCCAGTGCAGTAAAGGATATCAGAATAGCAACGAAAAGTGGTAGTTTGAGAAAAGATGAATAAATCGAGCGTCCGCGAAGTCCTGGGTGTGGGATCGCCTGGACCGGGTATTTTGTCGTTGCTTCATGTCATGGTCCCGATCCCCTTGCCTTGTATCCCTAGCTCTTGGGAAGTGAACAAATAGATATGAAAAGTGGTATTACAGTGCCCCCCTTGCTTCACACGCCGAGACCGGTGCGAGTGCCTCACTAACGATTACCTCATAGGTAGTTCGGGCGTTGTGTCATTTGAGTCATCGTCTTTGACCCTTCTCTTCAGGCCGCCCTCGATCAGGATGCCTTGCTTAACCCAATCTAATTTCTCAATGTCTTCGAGGCTCTTGCGGCCGCGTGAGACTTTCTTCAGCAGGCCTTCGACGCACTCTCGAGCGCCAGCCCATTCCTTGCCCTTCTCGGGATCCCACTCTCCGTCGTCGTCGCCATACTTGACCCACACCCAGTCGCACCTGGCGATGCGGTGGGCGGCCCTACTGCGTGATCCCACTTTTCCTGGTGGCGGATCAAAGGGTAAGCGGCCTTCCATCAAAGCATATAATAGTACGCCGAGCGCCCAGGCGTCGGTTGAGCGACCGTCATATGGCTGGCCTAAAAGAATCTCTGGTGCAGCATAATCTTCACTGCCGCATCTTGTTGTTAGAAGAGGAGACTCCGGAGGAGCTGGGATACGACGAGAAAGGCCAAGATCCGTAAGTGTTGCTATGGGGTATGGATGCGACTGCGGGTGCTTGAGAAGAGGGACGGTGGCGACGGGAATGTTGAGAAGGACATCTGTCATCGATTAGTATAGGAATACCTCGAGTGCACTGACCATGTCAAGGCTGATGTCGAAGAATGGAGAGAACTACTTTCTAGCTTGATGTCGCGATGAACGATCAGCTTCTCGTGCAAGTACCGTACGGTGCTGACCATCTCGGCGAACACGCGCTGAACGATGGCTATGCTCAAGACGTCGCGGTGGTCGCTGGCTACATCAAACAGATCACCACCAGGGCAGTATGTCAAGACTAGGAGAGCCTGGGCCTCTGTACAATCAAAGGCGCGCAGATGAACGAGAGAGGGGTGCGACACAGAGCGGAGCATCTCCACTTCTCGCTTGAGGCTTAGTTCGACACGTTCCTCGTCGGCGCCGCCGGCAGGACCGTGCTCGACAACTTTGATGGCAACCAGCTTGCGAAGATCTAAGGACCTTTCGTCCAGCGGGTCCTTGGCTGTAATCTTCTCGCACGTGGCTAGGTAAACCTTGCTAAAGGTGCCTTGCCCGAGTTGCCGAATCGGGCGCCAAAGCTTCTTCTTCATCTGAGAACCATGGCGAACCACAATATACTTAGTCTCATCGTCTTCTATTACATGATCTTCTTCGTCCGTAACGCTTCGATTGCTGGCGTTGCTGGCAGGAGGCGTAGGTAGACCGGCGGGAATCTGCGCAGGAACAATACCACGCTGTGAGGCAAGATACTGCTCGCGGTGCAAGCGTTGCTGAACGGTTGCATCACCCTCAGGTGCGACATTGCTGATTGTGACATTCCGTGGCCGAGGGTTGTGCAGCGAGTCCGGCGTATACTCGCTGATACTGCGGTTCCTCTCCCGAGCTGCTTCGCTGTTATGGTGGGCCTGCATGCGCGCATCTTTAGCCTCTACGCCGGCGGTCTTCAACCTCTGATAGCCCTTCTTCTTGAGTGAAGGCGAGGGAGATAGGGTTGCCCTGCTAGACGAAAGGTATGTGTCGTCGCGGGAGCTGATAGAAGTTCCCCGGGGTCGTGGTACAGCTCTTTGCCATGGTCCAGGTGAGTCACCCATCACCAGCGGTGAAGGGAGAGGGGTGAGGTCGCCGAGGGCGTTCAGGGCTGGCGAAGAAATGGCCGAAGTAGGTGACAACGATCCAGCCAGACTGTTGTTGGACCGCGCAGTTCTTAAAAACTTCTCATCTATCATGATTGGCGCGGTGGCTGACTGGCGCAACGCTTCGCTGCCTGTGCCCGCCACAATGGAAGTGTTGTTCGGGGTGTTGCGCGCGGTGGACGTCGCGGATGGCGGTAGATCGGTAACGAGGGTCAGGCCGCTACTCGGCGCGCGAACGTGCCAGCGCGGGACGTATAGAGGGAGCGCAGCGTCCTCAGGCGCGCTCTGTGTGCTGAAGGAGGGGAGGTTGGCGTTCGATAGCGATGAGGCGGCGTTCAGATGCGCCGGGGATCCTGGAGTTGCATCGGTGCCCGTTTTCAAGGCTTTGCTCAATTCGCCGAGGGGAGCAGCAGGTTGGGGGCCAGAGGCAGGGTCACCTTTGCCCTGGGCTGACTCGGGGCCGTCCATGGCGTTTGTAGTTGGACGAGGTGGGGGAACGAGTAATGTCTGGCTCGTTGGATGGCTTGTGCGTCCGGCCATCAACTCTGAGATAGTGCGCCCAATGGTGCGGAGACAAGCCGGTGAACTTGATAGCCCTGCATCTGCAAGGGGAATAATTAGCGCTCGACTTCAATGTGACCTAGAGAAAGCCTGGTGGACAATTGACTAGCAATGCGGCACCGCCGTTGTTGACTGGAGTCCAAGCAGGTACCTCTCGCCCTCAGCTGGCCTTCGCAAACACCCAGAGCCTGATCACGAGCCAATAATAGAAAAGATGGGCCAAACGCTCGACGCGTCTAGCCTATAACAAAGGCGCGTGCAAGCACGAAGGCATTCAAGACTAGGTTACTTGGAGTAAGCCTAGATGCGCCGTGCAAGGTTCACGCAACCCCAGCTTCTGGGCTACATAGTAAGCACCCTCCGATCCTTCTGCACTGCCCCCAGTTCATCAACCCGGGTTAATTCCTCACCTCAGCACTGTTCAAACTCCTCCGCTCTGTTGCTGGAAATCACGGCAATACAACACTGAGATGGGCAGCTGAGGGTCTCAAGTCTAGACTCGCTCTGATGAGCGGGACAGCCCTAGGGGACCTTCGATGCGTCATGACTGAAAGGAGCACCGTTGTATTTGTTGTTCATTGATAGTACATCTGGCTCGCCAGTCTGCCAATTTTCGGTATACTGCGAACTCATATCTTGCAGAACGTAGTTACACAACCGTGTCTGATCGACGCGACGATTAACATCGCCGGCCACAAAGCATCCTCCACTGTACAAAAACTTCGCAATTTGCCAGATCGAAGGCGGGGCAAAGGCAAAGGACCAGCCACAAAATGCCGCGTCCTACTGTGATCCAGAGCTATCCTTGAGCAGGCTTCTGACCGTAGGTGTATGGCTGCTCAGGAGTACCAGGGGAGAAATTGTAAGAAGGATAGCCGTTTACGTACCCATTATTGTACTGTGCGCCATTACCAAAGTGGTACGGGTTGGTCCCTGAGTATGAAGGTCGATCTTCTTTACTGCGAGCCTGATAAGTCGAGCGGCCGTTCCATGCTTGTGACTGCCAGTTGTTGCCGTAGCTCCCACGCGGGTCATTGTGTGCTTCGTAATTGTGGATGCTGCGATCCTCCAGAGGTGGCATCGACGGCTGATCATCTCGCCCTGCCTCACTGGTATTTCCGTAGTAGCTGGCGGGAGAATCGTGGGAGTGATGAGTCGTGACAACATGAGGCAAAAGAGAAGGTGCACCAGGAGTCGGCAAGGTACTGGAAGCTGAGCGCTGCAGGCCGGACTTCACTTCAGAGAGCTTTTCCACTGTCTGCTGTAGGTGCAACATCGCCTTCTGGATCTCTTTGAGATTCACCTCCAGTATCGCTGCCTTCTTCGTTTGATCTGTCATCGTACCAATGACCTCGTCCTTTAAGAACCTCTCAAGCTGGTCGAGTTTCAGCGCGACATTGTGTGTCTGTTCAGAGGCGCGGTCGGCTTTCTCGTTGACAGAGCTGACTTGGGACTTCAGACCTTCAAAATGTTTCTCAATGAGGATCACAAGGTGCTCGTGTTTCGCGTTCGTTGTGCTGATCTGCTGCTTGCTGTACATGTCGAGGGCATCGTACGTCGTTTTACCTACCACGTCGAGATGCTCATTGGTCATGTAAAAGTGGTCATCCATGGTCTTTGGTGTGCGAGGAAAGGTCCAAGGACCTGCTGGAGAGTCGCCAGTGTTATTCATCGGTTGCATTGCCATGTGAGGCCCATGTAGCTTAGTAAGAGGGCTGGGAACAGCACTTGGACACTGCATCCGAAAGTCTCCGTTGAACATTTCGCGCGGACTTGCACCTTTTAGTATGTCAGTGAGCTTGGATGAAGAGATGTCCGGCTGCAGGTGACCTGGAACACTGTTCTTTGCTGGAGTGGGTTGACGTCGCTCGCCAACACGCAGCTCCTGCATGACTCGGTTTGCGAGTTCGGTATCGTCGCGTTGGTGCGGCGGCTGCTCGTCCTGTGTCTCCGTACTGGTGTTTGTCGTCGCCAACATTGTCGTGGCCAGATCAAGGTCGGTCATGCTGCCCTGATACACCATCTCGATGGAGCCGTTGTTGGAATGTAAGGCAGGTTTGGGCTGAGCAAACAGCATGCGACTGGTGTCAGTCTGAAGTGATAGTCAGCTTTAGCTCTGCGATAAGAGTGTAGCGGTGGTGAAGGCAATTTAGGCAGATCACATAAGTGAAGAAGGAGCCGAGTGCGGACCCACACAGCAAGAGCTTCTGTCACTTACATTCTGTGACGGACTTTCACCGTTCCCGAAAACCTGAATTGAGCGATCAGAGGGTGAATAGAAACGCGGTGGTAATGGGCTTAAACGACGACCAAGTCGCTCATTGTAATGCTTGTCATCACTCCGACTGGAAAGTGGAAGCGGCAGCTCACGACCTTCAGTAACCAATGGAGCGCTGTGACCACCCTCCTTTGCCTCGCCAGCTCCTTCTTCTTCGGGGTATGGCCATTGCAGCGCCCCGCCTTTGATGAGTCTGGTGTAATCTTCGGCAGTATATGGGCGGAACTTTGTTGGGCTCCCATCGCTGAGTTCATAGATTGCAGTCTTGGGAGGCGAGGGACTAAGAGCAAACACCGGAAATTGCACTTGCATGCCCGCGTTCGGCAAGCCAACGTAGCTTTCACGTAGGTCTTCCTGTGATGGAGCTCGACGCAATGGGCTTGGTGGGTTCGCAGGAGGGCGAAAGCCAGGTGGTGTGTCTTTCGCAGGTGGAGTAGGAGGAGGCATCGAGTCAAACGATGAACATGCTGCTGCCTGCCTTTGAGGCTGCAAGTTCTCCTTCCCTGGCGACCCACGTCCCACCGTGCGATAGCCACGGGCAGACATACCATGATAGGACCTTGCTGTGCTGTACTGATTGTATATCTTTCCGGGCAAAGATTTCATTGTGTCTGACCCTGGAACTTTTGTAGGTGTTTTCAGGACACGCGCAGACTTGATGGGGCGAGGCTCAAACCGGCGTGGTTTGCGCGAAGGGGTCGTTCCGAGTACCTGAGCTGCCTTTGATGGCATTGCTGGTGTTGCATCATGTGCTGAAATTCTGCTGAATGTGGGAAGGCTCACACCAAAGAGCTTCTTCTTTGGGCTTTTACTGGGCTCATCGCTTTCTGGCTTTGACTCGCCGCTTGCAGCCCTGCATTGAGCTCGCAGGTCTTCTGTTCGGATGAAGACTCTCTCCGGGTCGATGGTTCCTAGCAAGCGTTAGCTTTCGAGTGGCTGGACAGTGGGATGCTACACACCTGCAGTTGGTGTAGGAGGGATTTGACCAGTCATCTTGAATAGCTTCTTCTCTGTGCGAGATTCAATCTGTGATCTTGTGGTTATCTCATCTTCGTCCAGTCCCTCCAGTTTGGCTTGAGCTACAGTGGCACTCCGGTGACTACGCTCAGACTGCCTAGAGCGCGCTGTCGAGCCGTGTCGACTAGGCACCGAGCCACACACTGACTTGCGTGGTGAGCCGCGTGCTTGGTCCATGAGCCCAGAAAGTGTAGTCATCGCCGACGATCGGTGTTTGCTTGCCTGAGAGCCAGACTTAGGCACTGCAATGCGTGGGTCGTCCAGCTCTAAAGGAGACGTCAGTGGCGTAGTAGTTCCAGAGCGCACTGCTTGCTGTGTTGATGAGGAGTTGAAGCGCTGCGCATGTTGGCCGCTGCCTTTCGTATGATGCGGCGCATTGGCGGAGATATCTGGCCCTGGCGCAAGACGTGGTGGAGGCCAAGTTGGTATGGCAATTGGCAGAGGCCTCTTCTTATGGTCTGGCGCAGAAGCAGACATTTTCAGAAAGAAAACTTGCTCGTCTAAGCGGGCAGGTAAAGCTGAGAAAAGTTTGTGCAGGCGCAGCTTACGGGTTTACCTACGCTCATCCAAACCTCCAATGATGCAATCGTGGGCGTGCCCAAATATATCGAACTGACCGCGTGAACTACTAGGTCTGTGCGGATCGACAAGTAGACCAACTATTGGACAAGATCCGGAGATGTGTTGGTGGAGAGATTGTGAGGTGGTTTGCAGGCTGCAATATCAAGACCCTTCACGCAGCGCGAAAGCATCGACGCGGGCGACCCCACAACAAACAAACCCAACTTTCACCTCAGGCCGTCCCACTTCAGACAGAAGAGAGAGTGTCGCCACTGGAGGCGCAAAATAGGCCTGATGATCCCTGATTGGACGCGGAGAAATCCAGGTACGTATCTCCTTATGCAAGACATCGGGCTCAACGCTGAGTGCAGGCTGATAAAAAGACAGCCGCACCCGGTTTTCCAGATTTATGGGTCGGATGAAGTGCTCAGGTAGTAGCGACTGCAACACTGTCCTCGTTTGTTTCGTTCGAGCCGTGGAATATGCGCGTGATCAATGCTAGAAAGCGACGAGAATTGACCGGACTGGGATATCTTGATAGGGGAGCATAGGAAAATTCATAGCTTAGAAGAAAAACCGCTACCCACAGATGGCGCCAAAGAGGT
Source organism: Lizonia empirigonia (assembly GCA_009982855.1). Classification (NCBI taxonomy): domain Eukaryota; kingdom Fungi; phylum Ascomycota; class Dothideomycetes; family Pseudoperisporiaceae; genus Lizonia; species Lizonia empirigonia. The sequence goes on from JAADKA010000027.1 coordinate 153,711, forward strand.
ATCCAAACATTCACGCCTATTCAAAAGTTCTGCAAACCAAAGCTCCCCTAGCTCTTGGCACTACGCGTCCACCGCAGTTACACTTCAGAGTATAATGCACTTCTTTTCCTTTTTCGCTCCCTTGCCCTCTTTCCTTGTTGCTGGCGGCTCGAGTGCTGCTACAATCGCCTGCAATCATATCAGTATTGGACCAAACGCCAGCGGAAAAGTTGTGTTTACCTCATCGAATACGTCCTTGAGTTTGTACTGTGTCAAAGCAGAGCATTCAACATACTTGACCGCGCCAAGCTCCCTCGCCATTCGCTCGCCATCTTCCCGCTTCACGGGAGCCATCCTCTGCTTTGACAGCTTGTCCTTGACGGCGTTGTCCTCTCTCAAATCGACTTGTGTGCCAACGATCAGGCACGGCACACCAGGGCAGTGATGGTGTACTTCGGGAAACCATTTCTCGCGTACATTTTCGAAGGAAGCCGGCGATGTGACGGAAAAGCAGACCAGAAACACATCAGTCTGGGGGTATGAGAGGGGTCGGAGTCGGTCGTAATCCTCCTGTCCGGCAGTATCGAAGAGACCGAGAGTGTATGGCTCGTCACCAATCCTTTACTACAGTCAATCACAATTCGAGTTTGTTGTGCACACTCGTGCTGAACCTGCACTGTATGCTGCTCGGAAATTGTACAAGGGAAGACGGAACATGGGAAGCTCACATTACAGTGACGGCGTAGTTGTCGAAGACCGTAGGGACATATTCGGAGGGGAACTTGTTCGTGGTGTAGCTGATGAGGAGACATGTCTTGCCGACGGCACCGTCGCCGACGACGACGCACCTGTTGAAGAGAGCTGTTAGCAACCGTATGCGTGTTGCGCGTACTGCATGCGGAGTAAATGATGGTGGGCGTACTTGATTGTCGCAACCACCATGGCTGAGGCTGAAAAGATATGCTGGGTGTGTGGCTGGGTATATGTGGTCGTAGGCTAGTAATGTTCGGCTCGTAGGCAGTATGCAACAGCAAGATGCAGGGTCGTGTGATGAAGGCCAGGAAGTGCGGAGATAAAGCTAGCGGAGTAGAACTACGGCTCGATGTCCAACAAACGAGGGGTCGAAATGAGTGGAGAGCGCCTAGAAAGCACGCCAGTCAGTGTGCTCATCCACGACTGTTTTGCGGTTGACAGATCCGCTCCCGCGTACCTCTTGACTGCTGCGTGCTACGCTGGCTTGTCGAGCTTGAAACCTAGCGTTTCGAGTTTCAAAGCGGCCGGCGAGCGAGGACAATGACGCGAACGGCCCGAGCACGGTTGGCAGCGGCGCAGTGGACGGCGGACAAAGACTCTGCGTGCGCGGCAACTGCCAGCGTGGTCGCGGTATAGGTAGAGGGCGGCGAGCGTAGGGCGTAGAGGGTATGGTTGAGGTCGGTACGTCCCAGCTTGCCAGCGGAGATCGAGCTATCCTATCAATGGATGCGGTTTAGTGGGTTATCACTTAAACCCTGCATTGGCCCTGTTGGTAGCATAGATCTGCACCGAATTGTGCCGTTTTCACGGCACCTGTTGGCCAGGCCTGCTGCTGCGCCCAGATTGAGGTCAACGCGTGGCAGGCCTGGGATTAGCAATTTCACAGTTCACATATGCACAACACCACATCCATGGTCGTGTGTCTCTTCACATTCCAGCAATGCTGCCGCGCACTCAGTCTGCCCAGCAAGCATTGTGTCCAGCACCGGTTGTGCGCCGCCATGTGGCTAGCTGCATTCCGTAGACGAGCTGAAAGCCTTTGTGCTTGCATGTCAACTTGTCAGAGCGTGAGGTTGCGAGAGAGCGAATCAATCTGAAGAGTAGCTCTACCAAGTTGCGCTGCCCCTTCCAAGTTATGAGGTCAATGGGGTCTAAAGTCATGACCCTCGGCTGCCCTTGCGTACGCCCCGTGTACCTGCGGAGCCCGCAGCGTCCGCGTCTTGTGAAATTGCAGCGGCATTGCATTGACGGCAACTCACGCGACACTGCAACTCCGCGAGCCTTGCGTTTCAGGCCTTATCCACCGTGCTCTGATTACCTGCAAGCTGGTGGGTCTTGGCTTCGACAACCTACCCGTGGTAGTTCGACACCCGGGCCCGGCAGGCGCACCAGGCCGCCAAGCCCTCGCCAAGCGATCAGCGTCGTCAAACAACACAGGCCGCCTCCTTCATCATCTAATACCCGCCGGCTGATGTCGAGTGTGTCGCAATGGATGACCTTGATGATGAACTGGATCTGCGCTACCATCGTGGGGTGAAGCCAGATGTTTACTACCGATGCCCCAACACTGAGGCGCGTACATTATCTTCCCAATCTGCAGGCACCCTGGCTAAGACAAGCTCGACATAGTCTCTTGATGGTGCACTTCGAAACGAACTAGAGAGAAGCACCTCAAGCCCGATCCCTTCAGATATAGCGACCGAGTTTGTTTTTGCAGTCACCTCCACCATCACCATACCCGTGACCCTGCAATCCAACCTGGACGCTCTCATTGAGCCCCAGAACTTTCCACAGAGCATTCAAGTCGAGTACGCCTTATGTCGAGACAATGACAGCAAAGACAGACTAAAAATCCAAAGGGCCATTTCAAAGTAGGTAATCGAGTTGCGTCTGCGCGAAAGTAAGTACTGACGACTTGCCAAGATCCATCGTAGCAGCCATTGAAGAGGCTGAAGGATTCAAATACTCTGAGCGGCGTGCTTATAATCCTAAGACCGGTGGCGATGGCGCAAGTTTCAGTTATGTCTGTCAAGACAGCCTGGAGAACAAGGACAGGAAGGCCAACAAGCGGAAGAAGGAAGAGACCCCCGAGGACAACACTGAAAGCACCAAGCTGAACCATCATCTGATCCCGACGTACGACTGCGGTGGTGCGATCCACATTAAATTTTCCATAAAGCGCGAAGCCATCAACGTAGTGTACAAACACAACCCAATCCACCGAGACGTTGAAAGCCGACAAATCAATAGCGATAGGTACGTCACCAGGCGTAGCCCCTCGAATTTCGAATTCATGAAAGCTCAAGTCATGGATATATCTAAGCACCAGAACTGACCTTGGTACAGAGGCGGCCCAGCAGCAAACGGGGTTTCTACTTCACAAGCTGCAAAGACCCTCAATGGAGCTACACAGAAAAGAAAGCGCAAAAAGAAAGACCATCACGTTACAGTTGACAGTGGGTTCGATGACCCAGATCTACATATGTCCACCTCACCCGAAGCCTCCAAATCTTCAATCAAGAAGAAGCGTAAGAAGAACGGCACAGTCGCTTCTCCAGAAGTCAGCACGAAGCCTTCTGCGAAGAAAAATAACAAAACCAAAGCCACTGCAGCCTCATCGCCGGTCAAGTCGCGGAAACAAGCTTTAGCTAGAGCACCTTCACCACCGCCACGACTAGCCAAGAACCAGGCCTGTATCAGGTGCCGCGAGAAGAAGATTAAGTGCAACGAGGCAACACCGGCTTGCAACCAGTGCAAAAGAGGCTTATGGACGTGCGAATACGCGGTTGTTGGACCCAAGCAACGCTCGAAAACTGGCTGTCTAAACTGCAAGCAACGCAGACGCAAGTGCACGGAAGAAAAGCCATCTTGCGCACACTGTCTGAAGATTGACCAGGATTGTGATTACGCTGAGTACTCATGATACGTCAACACGAAAAACCGCTTTATTCTTCAGTATATCATCATACGACACCAGCGCAAGCGAAAGCAAGTAGGGTCGGCCCAGCGCACCGAGAGCAGGCTTGTAGATCACCTTCGGTAAAAAAAATCAGAGATGGGCATATACAAGTCAGACGCTACAGGCGTAGGGTCGGTCATCCGACCCTGGCGAGGAGACCAAATACTGAAAGTATATAGGAAGAGTTACAACAGAGCACGAAGCTAGGCGTGAGCATCGTCTACATTGCCATAGCGTAACAACAGCAGCCACGATTCAACTACCGGCCAGGACTTTGGTTGCACACTGAAGTTATGCGTCGACCCGGCACATGGGCACCATGACCTCCCAGAGAACTGGTCCCGAGAATTCAGATCGGAGACACCACAGCGTACCTGACCGGGTCATACTGTGTTCGTTGCTCTGGAGTCATGGCCTGAACTAGGTTTATTTACACCATGTATGAAGTTTAGTACAGCTTTAGAAGCTGCACATGTCGCAAGGCAATGTTTCAGAGAGTGTACAACATGCGTGAATAGTTGAGCATGCCCGTTAGGATGTCCACCAAGGGTTGCCGATGTCGGACGGCTGACTGACCGTCGGGCGTCGGCGTGTCAAAGACCCACCGCAGAATTCTACTGATTCACCTTGAGGCTCAAGGCGAATTTGTTAGCGGTGCTCTTGGCGTGTTCTGCGCAATTGCCATTTGTAGCTGTGGCAGCTTCCGTACTATCGTGCCTTTGAGCCTGATGGCTGATCTCAAGATAAGCGCTTTCTTATGAGCAAACAAATCTGCATCATGCCCCGAACGTCGCGAAATTGATGCCGAGGTGCCCCGAACCGAGCTGGGTACTGTATGGGGTCTGCAAGCTGCTGAATGGTTCAGAGGACCTACAGTGGATCGCACAGAGATTCCTCAAGCTTCCCCGGACGAGTTTGGATTTGGTGATGTGCTCTGAATTGCCCAATCGTCGGGCTGACAACTGAAATTTTGTCACTGTGCGACATTGGCGCTGCCTAATGTGGACTGGCGTGCACCAAAGCTGGTGGGGAATGTAGACCGCCGGCCACCTCGACGATAACCTTTCAGACTCATCACAAAACCCACCACACCTCTCGCAGCTCATCTCCATCACTCACACATCTTCCAAGGGTTCATCTAGCCCGCCCTGTACTGATCTCGCCGGCTCACCTCCCGTTGCGCTTATGCGTGCTGTTCAAACCACCTTTACTTCCCAGGTACGTAATAAGTCGCAGTGCATTCCATGGTTCCTTATCTCCAACGCACACACCGTCGATTCACCGCTCCCAACCTCACGTCCCTTGCGGGGCACTCTGCTTTATCGCTTCCAAGCATCCTCACATTGTTGACTCTTGCTGACTGGCTGCATAGGACTACATCTCAGGTATGCTGCTACCTGACAATTGGCGCGTTGTGAGCGTCACACTGATATTGCTGCCAGACCACCTGTGGAAGGCCTCAGTAAACTGAAAGCCTGCCCAATCATTCAACTACACATCTACCGCTACCGCTACCAATCAACCACCTCGTCAACATGCTGTCGCAACTCATCAAGCCTTCCGCCATGCGGTCTGTCAATGTCCTGGGACAAGTAACGAAGAACCGCGTTCAAGCGCGTTACCTGGCCACTGTCCAGTCCAACACGGATCGCAAGATCCCCACCCCTCACCGAAAGCCCACCGAAATCTCGACTGAGAGGGCTACATTCACGATCAAAGTACCTATTCCTGCCCATTCTTTCTGGCGATGATACTTACCGCTTATCTCAGAATGGCCCTATCTTCTCTGGCAAGTCCTTCGGTGCCAAAGCCAACATCTCTGGTGAAGCAGTCTTCACCACCTCGCTCGTGGGATACCCTGAGTCCATGACCGATCCCTCCTACCGTGGCCAGATTCTCGTCTTCACCCAACCCTTGATTGGCAACTACGGGGTCCCATCCGCTGCCCGCGATGAGCACGGTCTCCTCCGATACTTCGAATCCCCCTATATCCAGGCCTCTGGTATCGTCGTTCAGGACTACGCCCTGAAGCACAGCCATTGGACCGCTGTTGAGTCGCTTGCTCAGTGGTGCGCTCGCGAGGGTGTCCCTGCCATCTCTGGCGTTGATACTCGTGAAGTCGTAACATATCTTCGTGAACAGGGTTCTTCCCTTGCTCGTATCACTATCGGCGAGGAGTACGATGCCGATGAGGACGAGGCTTTCATTGACCCCGAGGCCATTAACCTCGTCCGTCGTGTATCGACCAAGGCACCTTTCCATGTCAGCTCGTCTCTCGGCGACATGCACGTAGCACTGATCGACTGCGGTGTCAAGGAGAACATTCTTCGCAGCCTCGTCTCGCGCGGAGCCAGTGTTACCTGCTTCCCGTACGACTACCCCATCCACAAGGTCGCTCACCACTTCGACGGTGTCTTTATCTCCAACGGCCCTGGTGACCCAACCCACTGCACACAGACGGTGTACAATCTCAAGAAGCTGTTTGAGACTTCGCAGGTCCCCGTCATGGGCATCTGTATGGGCCACCAGCTGATTGCCCTTGCCGCTGGTGCTAAGACGATCAAGTTGAAGTACGGTAACCGTGCCCACAACATCCCGGCTCTTGACCTGAGCACGGGCAAGTGCCACATTACCTCGCAAAACCACGGATACGCTGTCGACCCGACGACGTTGACGAGCGAGTGGAGGGAGTACTTCACCAACCTCAATGACCAGTCGAACGAGGGTCTGATTCACAACTCGCGCCCGATTTTCAGCGCGCAATTCCACCCCGAGGCCAAGGGCGGACCGCTCGACTCGGCGTACTTGTTTGACAAGTACATTGAAAACGTGCAGAAGTACAAGGACCATCAGTCCAGCTTTTCCAACAAGAGCAACAAGCCCAGCGCGGTTCTGATTGACGTGCTCAGCAAGGAGCGTGTTGGGGTGCACCCGGACCAGCCCGACTTTGACGTGACGAGCCCAGCGGTTGTTGTTGGCGGGGCAGTGGCGTCTTACCAGCCGATTTCAACGGCAGCGTGAGGAGATGTTTGGGATGGGCAGTGAGTTTTGATAGTTTTGGAGTTATAAGTGGGATGGTCTTTGGAGTTTTGTGTGGGATGTTTGGAAGAGGCTGGTACATTTGTGTGTAATCCAATAAAGAATGGCTTAAGAATGAGTACAAGTGCAACCTATACTACAGGGTAAAGTGAGGCGTTAGTAGAAGAATTCTGTGAGTAGCATGTGTGATGTGTGAGATGACATGTGAGAATGTTTCAAGACTATTGCTAGATGAGAGGTGTGAGATTCTGTGAGTAGCATGTGTGATGTGTGAGATGACATGTGAGAATGTTTCAAGACTATTGCTAGATGAGAGGTGTGAGAGAATGTTATTTAGACTAATGCTAACTGAGAAAAAAAAATGTTTGTGTGAAAGATAATGATTAGGCTACTGCAGCTATTTGTCATCAGATACTACAGGACCCATGCAAGTCGGCTGGACGGGGTCGGCAGCGTCGTCGAGGTCGGGACCTGCATGGCCACTCTCGCTGTCCTTGGCATGATGGGGCGGGAGCTGATGCAGACGCCTCTCGCGCCTCTCGTGCTCCTTCTTGCGGGCGCCGGCCTTGAGCTTCTCCCACTGCTCCCGGTAGCGGGCAATGACCAGCTTGTCCTTTTCGTTCTGGCGGGCGAGGTGGGTGTTGGTGGTGCTCAGATGCTCCAGGCGTTGGGTCTGGGCGGCCAGGCGGGCTTCGAGGTCGGCGAGTTTCTTGGCCGAGTCGGGATCTGAGATGGTTGGTGAATGGGGTGCAGCGTGGGTGCCGGGTGCAGGAGGGGAAGGGGGAGCGGGCACGGCGTTTGTGCCTTGGGAGAGGGCGTGGGCCAGGGCGTTGGGGTCGCTGGACAGCCTTGCGGGTGGGCGTGCGCGGAACGACTGGGCGAGGGCGTTGAACTGGTTCTGGCTGTTTGTTTCCCACATTTGGATGCGCTTGGCTTGTTTGTCCACTAGCGACTTGAGTGTCTCGTTCTCGAGGGCGAGCTCTTCGAGGGTCTTGAGGCCGGTACCACGGCCTGCGGGTATGTTGCGTTGGGCTGTGACTTGGCCAGCAGAGCTCTGTGAGCGTGGCTGCCGGGAGCTGGTGGGGGAGGGAGGTCCGACGCTCTCTTGGGCGTCGACAAACTCGTCGTGGCTACCTTTGAGCGAGCCAGAGCCTTCGTCGATAGGGTTGAGGTGGTGGGACTGTGCGCCGGCACCCTGGAGCATGCTCGCGTACGTGACAGTGCCGCCAGAGGTTGGGACGAGGTAAAAGGATTCATTTGGGTTGAGGGGCGTGCCGCCATCGCTGCGAAGGGCGCGTAGGGCTGGCTTGCTGATGAGGGAGGCGAGGTCGGGAACAGACGACTTGACGGTGCGCGAGGCTTCTGGGGACGAGTTGCGCGACTTGGACTTGGAGGACTTTTCAATCTTCAGCGGCTCGGCAGCTGGGGCAGGCGGGGTGGGGTTGAGTGGAAGCGAGGTAAAGGCCAAGGGAGCCGAGATGGCGGATATGACGCCTCCAAAGGCAGAGTAGAAGCGGCGGAAGTTGTCCTCTGGGGGAGGAGACGAGGGCGGGGGTGGGTCTTTCGGCTTGGAGAGCTCTCTGGACCTGCTCTGGTCCGACTTGCGCGACTGGCTCTCGAGCAGGTCTCTGACGGGTGTGGCTTGAGCGTCTCGTGTGGCGATGGCTCCCGAGACGGTGAGCGGGGTGCCGCTGGTAGTGCGTCTTGCCCTGGGGATGCCGCGCTTCTCGGCGAGGTTGGTCGCAATGGACGACTGGGGGAGTCTGCGGTGGGTCCGCGGCGACGAGGTGGAGGGCGAGGTGGAGGGCGAGGTGGCGCGCGAGGCACTGCCCTTGGCCGACAGCGACGTGGCGGGGCTCTCTGCGAGCTTGGTGGTGGCGCTGCTGGTCTTCTTGTCCGTCTTACGCGGGGCTTCCTTGATCAGGCCAGCGAGCTTGCGGTGGTGGTCTTGGAGCAGGTTGAGGATGCGGAGGGCCTGCGCGTGTTAGGTCTCTGTGCGACAGGCGGGGCGGGCATGCGGTACCTCAGCGTTGTGTGTGTCCTGCGAGGCATCGTGGAAAAAGGCAGCTGCGTGGTCGTGCTCGTCCCCCGCGGTTGCGATGCTGCTGCTCAGGGTGGCGATCTGGGCGTTGCGGACATGCTCGTGGGCCTTTGTGAGGTGCGCCGACTCCATGGAGTGTGTGCAGATGGCGGGTGTGCAGAGGGTGTGTGTGCAGGCGCATGTCGGCGTGGGCGTGGATGGCGGCGTGCTTGTCCGGCCGTGACAAGACGGTGGGTGACGAAGCAGTGCTCCTAGTGGCGGGCAGTAGCCCGCCACTAGGAGCCGTCACGGTGACGGGCGCGGGGAGGCAGGTTTCAGCCCAGAATCCGAGCTGAGGTCGACTGGGGCCAGACATCGCCGCCAGCTCGTGTTTGTCTCTGCGCAACACGCGTCTGGCAATGCTCTTCTCGCCCCGTCCAGTGCACACTGTGAGACCGTCGACCGTCGACTGTCGACCGTCGACCGTCGACCGCCGCCCAGCACCCCGCAGACCCCCACGCCCGCCCGCTAGCAGCACCGCGGCCTCGCCCACCGGCCCTCCGCCTCCAGCATGGCGACGGTCGGCCGCAGGAACAGCATCGCCTCGCTCGCGCTGTCCAAGAGCGCCAGCACCTCGGCCGTGTCCGTGACCAGCGACGGGCCCGGCGACGCCCACGACGGCGCCCTCGACAGGCTGAGGCGCCGCCCTTCTTCCGACGGCCGCAGCGACAGCTCGTCGACGCGCCCGCGCCGCCTGTCGAGCCTGTTCAAGCGCAAGAAGCGAGACGGCCGAGACCGAGACAGAGACAGAGACAGAGACAGAGACAGCAGAGACAGCAGAGAGGACCTCGCCCAGCTCGACCCGCCAGCGCCCACGCCCCAAGCCCCCGCTGACATCAGCCGCAACCACAGTGACGATGAGCTGGGCCTGCACAAGAGCGTCGCCAGCAGCCTGCTCACCGACAACGACGACGACGACGACGACGACGAGGAACCTGCGTAAGTCGTATTCCGCCGTATCAGATTGCCTGTCCGCCGTCTCGCCTGCCCCTGCCCTGCAAAACGAGCCTGGCCCGTGTCAGACACGCCCGAGTTCCCCACTGCACCCAGCACCGCACCCTGCACCACTGCACCCAGCACCACTGCACCCAGCACAACTGCACCCATCGCTTCCGCCGCCTGTCTTTTGTTGGCCCTCCATTGTTCCACCTGCATCCACTTAGCCCGCTGCCTGTTCTCTTGTCCATTGTTCCACTTAGCACCGCCGTCGCTTCCGACTAATCACCCTCGCAGCGAGCCAGCCCGCCGCCCGGGCATATCACCACATCAGTCCCATGCCGGTCTGCTGACCCTCTCCTCTCCCCTGATCGCCTCCGACATCATCGACTCGCTCGACGCTGCCCGCTCTGCCACCACAGCCCCGACCCCACCGACGATCCCACCGCGACACACGCCAACACAGCCGACACCATCAACACCACGCCCAACAAGCGTGGCGTCTCGCCCGTGGGCAAGTTGAAGGGCGCCTTCAACCCCGCTCGACGCCCCGCCTCTCCTAAGCCTGGGGGCGACGCCGACAGTGTCAAGTCAGGCTCCGGCGCCGGAGGAGCACTCGGCTCTCTCTTCGGAGGGAAGAAGCGTGAGCAGAAGATCCTGGACGATCCCATTGTCGCTTCACCGCCACAACTCTACACGAGGTCCGATACCCAGTCGACCACGTCTCTGCGCTCCAAGCCTCCGAACCGCATCGTCACCCAGATTCCTGCCACCCCGCCGAACACGGTCGACGCCGCCCCACCACCTTCGTTACCCCACCCACGCCTGTCGATGGGCACGCATCCTCGCCCACCGAATCTACACACGCCAAGAACGGCACAAAGCACAGTCCGTCGCAGTCGAACCCCAACATTGTCGTCTCCTCCACGGGGAACATGATATCGCACAGACGCGTGCGCTCAGCCTCAAACACCCCCAGCAAGCTCTCCAACTACATCTCAGCACCACTCACACCTCACCCCGAGGAAGCAAAGACCCCTGGCGGGTCCGCTGTCCTCCAGTCATCCAGCACCGGCTTCTTTTCATCCGTATTCTCCGCCGCACAGAACGCTGCCAACCAGTTCAGCAACAGCATCGCCCAAAACACGACCCCCAAGATTAAAGCAGAGAAGCTGCCGCAAAAGGAAGCAGAGGACCTAGAAGACGGTGGAGAACAAGTCATTGGACCTGCCAACGCCGAGACATGCGCAGAGGGCGCAGAGAAACCACGGCCAGCCATTGAGACACTTGGCTCGGGAAACCTGAGCTTGGCACATCTGGGAATAGCAGAAAGCAACAAAGTCAGCCCCATGTCTTCCTCGACAAACATCACAATCAAGGCTGATGAGGCCTCGGCCAAGGTGGAGCATGCTGCCGCTGCCGAAGCAGTGTCGGCCGCCTACGCAGCAAAGCCGCCATCCATCAGTAGCGACCGCCCACGTTCGCTCACGGTCGAGTCCGGCGCTCCGGGCGCAGCTTCGCCTAAGAGGGAAGGCGACATTACCGATTCCCCACCCGCTGCATCCATACAACGCCAAGGCAGCATCCGCAGCCGTATCAGCGGTGGACGGAGGCGACGACACAGAGGTAGCTCCGCTGCCACCGGCACGACCACGCCTGCCGCCGTGGGAGCCTCTACGCTTACCCCTGCGGCTGCGTTGCAAGGACACCGCTTGAATGGCACTGGATTCGCTGTGGCTCCTCCAAAGCGCAACAAGGACTTTCACAACCTCTTCAAGAGCGTACCCGAGGACGACTACCTGATTGAGGACTACAGTGCAGCCCTGCAAAAGGAGATTTTGCTGCACGGCCGACTCTACGTCTCCGAAGGCCACCTCTGCTTCTCCAGTAACATCCTAGGTTGGGTCACCAACCTGGTCATCAGCTTTGACGAAGTTGTCTCGGTCGAAAAAAAGTCCACCGCGGTGCTCTTCCCCAATGCCATTATCATCCAAACACTCCATGCCCGCAATGTCTTTGCGTCCTTGTTGGCTCGAGACTCCACTTACGATCTCATCATCGGTATCTGGAAGATGTCGCACCCCAATCTCAAGTCCTCGCTGAACGGTGTCACCATCGACGCATCTGCCGGCACGGGCGACAAGACCGAAAAGGCCGAGTCAGTGGGCAGTGATGTGGGCTCCAGCGAGTCTGATGACGACGTCTACGACGAGGACGCCGACGAAGACGATGGAGTCGGTAGCTTTACAGAAGCGGGCGAAGGCAGTGTGGCCGGAAGCGATTTCGGGTCCGTGGCAGGCGACGCACCCGCAGCTCGAAAGGTCAGCGGCGCCGTTGCGCAGGCTCTTGGAGGTGGTGGCCAGACCCTAGAAGCGGCGAGGGCAGCCACGAACGGTGCTGCAGCCGGAGCCATGAATGACTTCCCAGGCTCTGCAACACATGGACCCACAGAATGTGCCGACAACGACAAGCACTATGACAAGCTTCTGATCGACACTACCATCCCAGCACCTTTGGGCCAAGTCTACAGCCTGATGTTTGGTCCTGCTGCTGATGTCTTCATGCGCAAGTGGTTGGTCGAAGACCAAAAGTCGACAGATTTGCAGATGGAGCACGACAAGGATGGGTTAGGCGAGAAGAAGACATCATCCAGCTACTCGTACATTAAACCCTTGTCTGGACCAGTAGGGCCGCGTCAGACAAAGTGTAACATCGAGATGACGCTCGAGCAGTACGACCTGGAGCGGGCTGTCAGTGTCAACTGCAGCACGCAGACACCAGATGTACCGAGCGGCAACATCTTCCTCACAAAGACAAGATATTGCATCATGTGGGGTCCAGGCAATAGTACTCGCTTGATCATGACCTTCACGGTCGAATGGAGCGGCAAGAGCTGGCTACGAGGTTCGTCATGGCCTGCCCAACTGTCTCGACTCGGTATACTAACTACCCATAGGACCTATCGAAAAAGGCGCAAACGATGGCCAAATGTCCTACGCAACCTCCCTCACAGCTGCTCTTCGTACCGCAGTAGCGGCCAAGCTCACAGCCGGTCCCAAAACACCAGGCCGCAACGGAAAGTCTAAGAAGCGTTCCAAGACCGCCGCCCTGGAAGAAGCACCCGTCATCGCTGCACCTGCCGCCCCGCAACCGAAGCAGAGCAACTGGGGCCTCCTGGAACCGATACGCACAAGCATACCCTTTGCGGATACCCTCGAATCTATCTTCACCCCGTCAAACATGATCGTCCTCCTTGGCGCCCTTCTCATCTACTCTTGGTTCTTCCGCGGCGCCGCCACCACCACCACCAGTGTATCAGGACCGAACCATTGGAATACGATTCAACGTCAAGCCGCCTACGAGGAGATGTGGCGGCACGAAGAAAGCGAGCTGTGGAAGTGGCTCGAAGATCGTGTTGCCATGGAGCGCGTGCAAGACCAAGTGAGCGAAAAGTTGACGCCAGACGACCCGCCACGCATCCCACCCAAAAACATGGGCGAGAGGGACATGGACGAGGCGATACGCGTCACGGAGCAGAAACTCGGCGAGCTCAAGGCGTCGGTCGAGCGAGAGCGACAGAGGAGCCAAACAAAGAGTCCCAAGGAGAAGGCCACGTAAACGTCGGCCGTGGGAAGACCCTGTATAGTACGCATGGCCATGGCGTTTTTTGTTCTTTTGGTTGCCTTTTCTTTGTTGTTGACTTGGATTTCGGGTTCGTTGGTTTAGCGTCGCACTGCATGTCCGCCCTGATGAGCACATCACAATGGCTAGCGAAGCCGTCTCTCGTAGCGTTGGTAGCGTACTGTACTTTCATTCCTTGACTCGTTGATACACCACTTCAGTGTGCAGACAAGCCATGCTTTGAGAATTTACTTCCTCGACGCTGATGCCTAGATGAAGCGCTTGTTCCCCTGCACCGTACTCTGCACCGCCTTGAACGGCTCCAGCGGCACCGGCTCCTCCTGATACAACCCCGGCACCCTCGCCACCGTGTACACCTTTGCGCACCACTCGGCCTTGGCCTGCATGCCCGGCGCGTTTTCCCAAAACTTGCGCGCCACCACCAACGGCGTCAGGCTACCAAACTTGGCCGTGTACCCCGTCTGCGGCCGGCAGTGGAACGGCACGCTCCTGCAGATCGAGTCGGCGTACCCGCCCAGCTGCCGGCCCCACATCATCAGCTGCTTGGGCTCGAGGGAGCGGTGCGTGCGCAGCAGCTTGAACGTGTTGGACTGCATGATCAGCATGCTCATCCAGTAGATCAGGTAGCAGATTCCGGCGCCAAAGTAGTGGAAGTTGAAGACTGGATCGAAGACTCGGTCGGGACAGATGTCTTCTAAAAAGGCCTCCATCGACGCAATGTCCACTTTGTCGTAGCGAGGGCCGTATTTCTCAAAGCTGGAGAGCCATTCAAAGGCTCGGTTGGCAAGTTTTTGCGAGTCGTCGATGACCGCGTCGAGCTCGGTAGGCGGACAGTCGGGCGTGCCGATTTTGTCGCTTCGTTCTAGGAGTCGCGGAATGCAGATGCAAATGTCGTTCAGCGCGACATAGGGATCGACTTTGGCGGCGCGAGCCGTCACCGCGAGCCATTCGGGACTGTCGAGCATGGAGGCTTTGCGTATGTGGTAGCCAATACTTAGCTGAATCTCGTTAGTCCAAGGTAGGGCCATCATCTGAACTTGCATACCGAGTTGTATCGTATCGCATGGTAGATCTGCAGGCTCAACCTCGTGTTGAACGAGGCCGGCCCACGTTGTCTGACAAGATGGAGCAATCCTTGCACGTGGTAGAAGAAGCCGTAGCCTTGAGTGATGCCGACGAATACCTAACAACGAGACATGAGCAACTGTATGGGAAGAAGGAGAGGAGGGAAAGCTAACCTCATACAACGTGAGCATGTAGGTTGATAGTAGGGTTTCATCCTTCAAAGCCAGCACTGGATCTTGGATTGCCACCAACATCTGACTCAGTGCTTTACCATACATCGACCGGGATCTGTTGACTAAGAGAAGATCACGGTCATTCACAGCAAGCTGCGCTGCAGACAACGCATCAATCGCAGCGAGAAGCACCTGGCTGTTCGCAGGCATAGTCGGCAAGGCAAGCATCAGGGCTGATGGAGGCGGTAAGGCCGGGCCATCAGCTCGCGGTAGGTAAAGCCGAATGAACGTTCCCAGGTGTTGAATACGATCGACGGCAATCGAGCTGACCTGTTTTGGCACATATGTCGCCGTGGGTGTGTGCTCTTGCCGGACGACCAGTGTCACTGTAGAGTTGTTTCTTGACGGACTCTTCGCATTGGTTGTTGATGGCGTCTGATATGCATATCGGTAGCGCTCCTCGTCCTCCTTGATCAACTGCGGTCTCTCGGTGTCTTTGTCGAATTGGTGCAGAATGAACGACTGCGCCGGCCTGTAGCCTGGGCATTTTGTGCCGCGCCTTATGCAAATATTGCATTCGGGTTTGGTTTCATCACAGCGAACTTTTCGCTGGATAACGATCTCAATATCCAGTCATGTGGAGGGAGTTCCGATTTAGCGTACCTTCCTGCACTCAAAGCATCCCGCCGATCTTTTGGGCATTGCCGCACAGTACGCACTGCTGGTTTCTCTGGGGAGTTGCGATTTGACGACTTGTGAATGTTTGAGTTGGAAAAAATGGTGTGATCGTTCGAGCGGATTGTGTGGGGTCGCAAGTTGACATCCTGGCCTCGTGCGGAAGTCGAGCTGGGGAGACGGCGAATGGACAGCCGCGGGGGCTAGGAGGGGTGACAGGGCGACGGGGCCAAGTTTTCTTGCATCCTTCACGACGACGACCAATCGACAATGATGACCGCTGAGACAATCAGCTGTAGCCTTGTTCAGCTCGATCTATGGTGGAAAGATCCGATTCCGGGAGGGGTATGGAGGTGTTGTTGAGAGCCCTGGCCAGTCACGGGTCTCGCAAATGTTGTTATTATCACTCGACTCGAGAGTACAACAGCACAGCACGATCTGCCATCAATGTTGGGTGCAGTCCTGCGATGCTTCATGCTGACTGGTCGTTTCATCGATGGGTTTCAGGGTTCGTGATACTTGCAAATCCTGATTGTCGACCAAGCCGTGTGAGCAGAGAAGGCATGATGTTCTCGAACAGATTGTGTATATTGAACACAGTTGAGCAGAGAAAGGAAGGCAGGATACCACGGTAGAAGGATCTGTGAGGCAAGCACTGGCGAATCGATGACGTCGGTGCTCGAATCAAAGAGCTGGAGCTACTGTAAAGCTAGTCTCTACGATAAATAGCTTTACAATGCCAGCGACACGAGCGGCACTTCGATATCTTTATATCTTCGCTTCTCAGTTCCCTCGACCATGATCACGATTCCTCCCGCACGTGATATTGTCCGTAACAGCAAAGTTCTGCGAAGTCGATGGGTGCGACCAGTAAGCGAGCATATGTGTGGGAGGGGTTAGCGACTTGGATGATCAACCGCTGGTCATAGGTCTGGGCGTACTCGTTGCGACACCGCACATCCTATATTGACCGCCATGGGAGGTGCCTTCCAAGAAGTCTCTCCAGTTTGTACTGTGCTATACTTGAGACGTCAAGCAGCGCATTTGAATTCAAAGTATTGCGGATTCAAGATGTGATCTTTCAGAACTGTGAAGTAGACCTGTACAGAGCTCAGCTACCCAAGACTTGAGTCGATCACATCGATCAGAACCAAAGGTGCAAGGTCCGAAGAACCTCACCGCCTGCAAGATGAGATATCTTCCACCTTGGAATCAGCTTCGATAGGCACGCCATCCATCTGGCCATCAATGTAGCACCCGTTCGATCAACACGACAGAAGCCAAGTCTACGTGGACGTAGAGTTACAGTATAGTAGCAGCCGATTAAGAAAACGATATAATCGGGAATTCTTGCTATTTCGGGGGCAGGACTCCAATAGCCACAGTAAGATGTGACCAGTCATCGTTCTTGGAAACCTATGGCTGCTATTCAAGCGTTGACCACGAAATGATTTACACCCATGGATGTAGCTGTACGTGTAATGTTCAATACTCAAGGCACAGCGCTGTTCAGTCTGCTGAGAACATCGGTTTTTATCCCAGTCTGCGCCGCTCTGAGTTGGGTGGAAGTTTGCGAAGAGGAATTAAATACCGAAACGAGGCGAAACGCTTATAGTGAGGCGAAACCCCAGGACGTTCCTTTCCATGTCGACGCTTTGGGAGCTTGACTAGCTCATTCAGTATAGGTATTAGTACCCGTCACTTTGGGCGATCAAAATCGGTGGTCACTCTTTGTGAATAGGGCTATTGATGAACGTATATCATCTTCACGCTCGGTGTTATACACTTAATATTACACGGCAGCTGCCGCTTCTTCCGACTTCACAGCACCAACAGCGTTTGGCGCTGGAGTAACAGGTGTCTGCATCTGTGGTGTCCCAGGTAGACCTTGCTTCTCAACAACGGGCCTCTGGCCCGGAGGCTGCTGCAGCTTCTTCCCCATCTCCAGAAAACGCCTCGGCACACCAGCTGCAGGTGGCATACCCAAAAAACCCTTTCCACCCATACTCTCCAATGGCTTCGCGCGCCCGCCCACGTAACATCCCAAGTCACCAGACCATACGAACCCGCCCCCAACCACACCTCTCAGCACACCAAACGCTCGTGCATCTCTATATGCAATACCAGTCTCTGGGTCCCGGTACCTCGCGACCGCATTCGTGACGGCACAGAGGTGCTTGGTAGGACGAATGGATGCCTCGTGTAATTCTCGCGCTTTCTGTGTCTTGGCCGCGCTGCCAGCAAGCATGTTGCTAACGAACAGCGCTGCCTCTTGCTGAGTCCAACCGAACAGGGTGGAGCAGAGTTGTATGAGAGCGGAACGATCTTTGTCTTTGAGGAGAGAGGCGGCGGTTCGCGCTCGTGACGAAGTAGGCGGGGCATCGAGATTCGGGAATGAGGAGAGGATAAGAAGGTTCCGCATTGCGCATCTGATTACCTTGCGGCGCGGTGGTTGAGGTGGAAGGAGCGGGCGTTGAAATTGTGAGAGTAGGGCTTGCGGACCAATGTTGTTACCCTGGATCAGTAGGGGGTCGTTGAGAGATGGGTGTGGTTGGGGGAAGGAATGGGGTTGAGTGAAGGGGTTGGGAGGAAGATCGGAGGACGGTGTTTGGTTTTGCTGGGTTTGGTTCGATGCGTATTGATCTATGCCGAAGAGAGAGTCTTGGTTCTGGGTCGGTGCGAACATGTTGTTGCTATTGAACGACGACATGCCGTGTGATGAGCCCATGAAGACATCGCCTCCCACAAGGACGTCTCCATTGGCCCCCTGCGATCCAGATGCCCACGGTAGTTGTGTGTCCTGTTGCAGTGACTGAGAGGTGGGTATGGAAAACATCTCTGGAGAGCTCATAGGCGGTTGGTGCTGGCCGAGGCTGTCATCGTGTGGTGTTTGCGGATCGCCTGTGGCAATGGCCGCTTGCTCCGTGGACTCGGGCTGAGTGCTCTGTGTTTCTCCTATTGTAGGTTCTTTGTTGAGCTTCTCCGCCAGCTGCTCAATCGTAGGCGCATCCTTGCCTGTATACTTGAGCTTGTCATCCACGTAGATAGCCGGCCCACTGTAGTAACGAATAAAGGGACCCTCAATTTGGCGGTTTTTTAGAGCATCGATCTTGGCTTGTCTTTCGGCTGCTCGAGCTTCTTCTGCCTCTTCCCATCTGTGCAAAGTCTTCTTGTTGATCCTCTCTTGCCGCGCAGCTTCAGCGAGACGCTCTGCCTGTGTCAAGGGCTTTGGCTCGTCCTTCTTTTTCCTTGCCTCGGCAGCCTTCATCATGGCCAGTGTGTCGTCTCGCCGCCTGTCCTTTTCCTGCAGTTTTGCCAGTGTGCTTTCCTTGTTGGCCACGGTCTGCCGCCGTGACGACGTTCGGATTGGCCCATCCTCTTCTGTAGGTATCCAGGATGCTCTCTCAGACTTCTTCTTCGGTCGAACCGGGGTGGATAGGGCAGACTCAGTTCGGGGGAGGTCGATTTTGACTTTCTTGCGTGCAGCGGTAGCGAAGCGTGCAGCGAATGGGTTCGTGGCTATTTTGCGCTTTTTGTTACGTTCTTGTCGCTCGACCTTGCGCAACTCTTTTTCGCCCTCTTCGTCGTCATCGCCAGCATCATTGTCCTCTTCTGACGAGGAAGAGTCCATGTTGTAATCCTCTTGTTCGTTCACATCGCCACCCTTAAACTCCTCCTCGTTTGCAACCTCCTCCCACTCTTCTCCCCACTCCTCTTCTTCGGCCTGCTTTGCAAGCAGCGTCGACATGCGGTTTCCAGCATTAGATCGTCTGGCACGCGATGTGACCATGAGGTCGACGGGAGCGTCGGGTTCGCTTTCATCTGCGTCATCCTCAGATGTGCTGGAGTCCTCGTGATGCTCGATGGGAGGCGCGTCGTCCGCGACCGTCGGCTCGGGCACCACAGAAGACATAGTGAGTGAAACAGCAGGCAGTAGATGCGCTGGCGGGGTACAGTAGAGTGCAGGCAAGTGCAAGGGGAGGGATGCGCTTTGCGGCGAAGCGAGTGTATCGATGGCGCATCCACGGCAGAATAGACAGCGGTCAGGGATCGCGCGTCGCCTTGGAGAAGAATTCCATGAAGGTAGCGGCTGTCAGCAGTATACGGAGGAGCAGGGGTGTGTCTGGGAGGGTGCCGTCGGGAGGGTGCCGTCGGGGTTTATGCTACGTGTTTCGCGTGCCGTCGTGGTGGCATGGACGAATTATGGACATGGTGAAGGTGCAGTGCACGCGCCTGCCAAAGTCCAATGACGCGCCCTGCACGCTGAAACATAGCGCAGGTTTTCGATTGACAACGGTCGAAGCCGCCTAGTCCGCTTTAGTCTGCCCGCAAAGCTACGATTTACTGAACACTGAGGTCCACGGGTCCTCGCAGACGGAACTATGGCATTAATCCGCGCCTGCTTGTTGCTGAGAAAATTGCAATGGCTTGCCTGGGGCGTCCAGTGTGTAGACTGGGGCTGAACGTGTTCTTTTGACGGCGCCTCAGAACCTCGTGCAAGTTGTAGCACAGTACTGCTTTTTCTGATGCTAGAAAATGTCTTCTCGTGCTGGCACACCACACACCTGCCGACCGAGAGTCTCCCTCTCCATGCAGGTTGCCGGTGCATATTTGTGTGCACATTTCCGCAGAGGCAAGCCAATGAGGACACATGGCAGCGTAGAGCTCTGAGTGTCCACGTCAGATTGGAAGGTGCGACGCGCCTCTGAACGTTTCAGTCTGCACACTAGATCCCACTCCCGCGGGCCAACCAGGGAGAGGCTCACAGGAGAAACCCCCCTATCGATGCTGAACAAACAGAGATTGTTGGGTGCAGTGGGTGAGCGCCGTGTGCAGCATCGTGACGGCTGTCGATAACAGATGACATGCCCCAAAAAAGAAATGAGCATTGGCCTCCAGCGTACTCTGGTTGCTCCGTTGTTGGTGAACGTGCTCACACGCTAGGACTGGACAACGACCCTTCGCTAGCGAGACTCACTTTCATCACCTCACGCACCATCTTGCCCTACGCTTCCTCTCCCCATCGCCGCTGCTGCTGGACCGCCATCCTCAATGAGCGCTTGTGTCTAATCAGATCTCTCTGCTTAATCATATCTTTCCTTCCTTCTTCTCCAGGCACGCTGCGTGGCTATTTATTGCGTCAGAGCCCGCCAGCCCACCAACATCAACGCGCTTCATTGCGACCAGCGGGCCTCCAAGTCATTCCTTTCGGCTTCCGTCGCCTTCCTCGACCGCGTTCGCTGCTGTCCGAGACGCTGTGAGGCTCCTTGAGAACCTCCGGACCCCCGCATATACGAGCACCAGCCGCGCTTTCGACCCGTACAACACTCTCGAACGAGGCGTGTTCTTTGCTGCACGGTGAAAACCATAGTGCGAGCTATACACTACGCATCGCCGGACTGGGTCCCAAGGGCGTTTCTGCTTGAAAGCCCCTTGCACAGGCTTGCGCTGAGCGACCACACCTTCTTTGGCCGGTACCAACCACCTGCGCGCCCGCTCCCCCCGCACACCAAACCTATCTCATCGTCGAGAGACAGCATCTATAATCCATAATGGCTCCGACTTCGCGCCCCGAGCACCACATCAATTTGGCGTATCTACCCCAGTTGAGCTCCAACCCCCCGCACTCGGCCTCCTCCAGCGGCGCTGCATCGCCTGTTGAGCCTCCGTCTGCCGGCCGCTTCCCTACAAACACCTCGAACCCATTGGGTGCGGCAGCTGCAGGCGCAAGGCTTGGCTCAGGATCCCCGTCGCATGAATATGGCGGTCGGCTATTTTCCAAACGGTTTGTCGCACTCCTGAAACAACGTGTCATGCTGGCTAACGTGGAACGCCAGTGCACGCGAGATCCAAGCACAGGAAGGGTTGACTCCACAAATGTGGGGACCCCCTACCAGCGGCAACTCGACGCCATTGCGTGAAACAATCCCGGAGTCTCCCAGCGGCGACAGCTTCCCTGACTTCAACCAAGCCATGCCAGAGACCACGTCAGCCTCCCAGACATCTACCCGTCGTGCCCGCGCCGGCACTTTGCCTTCACGCTTCTCTCCCTCGGCAGCTCCTGGCGGCTTAATGTCTATGTCCTCTTCCTCTCTCCTGCCTAAGACTTCTCGTCCTACACCCTCCACAAGCCCCTTTAAGCCCGGCCCAGCCACACCCACTGAGAGCAGTGGAGGCTTTGCCCCCCCTGGTTCTACCAACGCTGCTGCTAAGTCGGTTCTGCTGTCGCGCCTTCGTGCTGGCTCGATGCCTCAACGCCCTGGCTATCTACCTCCGTCGGTCTCTCCCTTCGGTAACTCCATCTTCTCCGCTGGATGGGCGAGCAACCGTGATCGAAGCAGCACCCTTCACAGCATTGCTTCCCAGCCATCAAATGGGCCTGGCTCACCTCAGTCGCACTTCTCTCGTGACTCGCTTGCAGACACTGATGTCAAGACCCTCGACTACCTCGGCCTTGTAGATACCCCTCAGCCTGTGCGCGCTCAATTGGCTCCTTCTGACATTGAACTTCTTCTCGAGAGCCAGAGAAACGCCAATAGCCAGACCACGAACAGTGCCAATCGTTTCCGTTCGTACTCAGTCAACGCGAAGGAGAAGTATGCTGAAGACGAAGATGAGCTTGACCAATTCGGCAACTACAGCGGTGCTCTGACCCCGGCCGAGGCTAATGCCCTACTCATTCACGAAGCTGTCCGCCAACACAATCTTGAGGTCCAAGCGTTTGCCAACTATGCCTCCAGCGCCCGTCCCCGTGCCAGGACTGCTGGTGTATTGGACGCCCCACAACAACGACTGATGAGAAGCTATCTGCCTACACGCCTGGGAGCTTCTGATCTGACTGAGGACGCTGAATACAACCTCACCGAAGCTGTCAAGAACCTTCACTTGCGCAGTGCGCATGAGTCGAGCGCAAACCTCGGCGACGACGGTACCCTCGAAGGCCCAACTCGATCACTATGGCTTGGCAACATCCCATCGTCTACCACAGTCTCTTCTCTGAACGTCATTTTCAGCACGTTCGGATCTATCGAGTCAACTCGCGTTCTCACACACAAGAACTGCGGTTTCGTCAACTTCGAAACCCTTGAGAGCGCTGTGCAGGCTAAGTCTCAGCTCAACGGCAAGGAGATCTTCCCAGGAGCCGGCCCCGTGCGCATTGGCTACGCAAAGATCCCAAGCGCTGCCGCTACACCTAGTCATAACGGCCTTTTCCCTTCACCAAGCCCAGACCCGCATACCAAAGCTCAGACAGATGGCACGACTGGAGCGAACAACACCACAAAAGCAAACACTGCAAATCTGGCTACTGCCAGCGTGCCCCTGACCACCCCTGAGCTGACTGACATCCGCGGCGACATTGTTCAGATCGTGAAAGATCTGGGCGCTTCGGATGAGGATCAGGGTAGGATCATTGCGCAGGTGGAAGCAGCAATCCAGTACAACAGCTACGTCAATGAGATCCCTCCTGTCGAGGAGCCCAGCCACACTCGCGTCCATGATGCTCCAAGGTTGCGCGAGATCCGCAAGCGTATCGACAACGGCTCCTGCTCTACTGAGGAGATTGAGTCGATTGCCATGAACATGCTTCCCGAGATCGCCGAGCTCTCGTCGGACTACCTTGGAAACACCGTCGTCCAGAAGCTGTTCGAGCATTGCTCCGAACACGTCAAAGAAGCCATGCTTCGCGAGATTGCGCCTCACCTGGCTAAGATCGGTATTCACAAAAACGGAACATGGGCCGCTCAGAAGATCATCGATGTCTCCAAGTCACTCCCTATGCAGAAAATGGTCGTGGAAGCTCTCCGACCGTATGCTATGGCTCTCTTCCTCGACCAATTCGGGAACTATGTCATGCAGGGATGCCTCAAGTATCAGCATCTCAATAACTTCATCTTCGAAGTGATGCTTGGTCGTCTCTGGGATCTTGCCCAGGGCCGCTTTGGAGCTCGTGCTATGCGTGCTTGCTTGGAAAGCCATTTTGCAAGCAAGGACCAGCAGCGTACAGTTGCTGCTGCGATCGCCCTCCACAGCGTTCAGCTCGCTACCAATGCCAATGGTGCGTTGCTATTGACATGGTTCCTCGACACTTGCACTTTCCCCAGGAGGCGTACTGTTCTTGCTCCTCGCCTCGTTCCACACATCGTTCACCTCTGCACTCACAAGGTCGCCTACCTTACAGTACTAAAGATTATCAACCAGCGCAACGAACCGGAGGCTCGTGACATCATCCTTCAGGCGCTGTTCTTCTCGCCCAACGATCAGGTACTGGAAGAGATCCTTTCCGACCAGAACTGTGGTGCCACACTTATCTTCAAGGTGCTCACCACTCCGTTCTTTGACGAGAAGATCCGTGCGGAAGTTGTGCAGAACGTTCGCAACGTGCTTGTACGTATCAAGGCTCAGCCTCAGCAGGGCTACAAGCGTCTTATGGACGAGGTAGGCCTGTCTACACGCGGCGGACCCGGTCACCGTGACTCGTCTGCTACTCGCTCGGCATCCAGGGATAGCTCACAGCTCGAGCCCAGGGGTTTCTATGGAGCTTCTGCCCCTGGATTTGATCCAGTCGGCCTGCAGCGCACCTCAAGCATGGATTCCAATGGCTTCGACCAATATGGTATGGGACCTGGGGTACCGATGTACATGCCCAACATGCAAACTATGAACGGCCAGCAGCAGCTCCAGTATCAGCAGCTTCTTGCCCGCCAGGGCCAATTCTACCCACAGATGAACGGTTTCCAGCCTGGAATGGATGCTTACCGCAACGCCTCGCCGGTTGCAGCTCCTGGCTTCACTGGTTCTCCCATGATGCAGCCCGTCAATCTCGCAGGCCAGGGCATGCCTCCTGGGGTGGGTGCGCAGATGTACCCTTATGGGATGTACATGCCTCAGCAGCAGCAGCAGCAGCAGCAACAGCAGCAGCAGCAACAGCAGCAACAGGCTGCCGGGAGTGGTCAGCGACGCGGTCGGGTAAGCAGAAATGCGTCCCCAGCGCCTGGCGCTAGACGCTAACGTCTCATACAGAGATAAACTCTCTCCTCTCTGGATGATCACCTTTGGGCTGCTCGCAGCCTCTCATGCGGTGCTTTCGACAGCACCGTGTTCTTCTTGTCCATTGTTTCGTCCATCTCTTCTCGGGCGAGCGAATGAAGCGGCATAACACTATCATCCATCTCTTTTGTATATCGATAGCTCTACGTGTTGGAGAGAAGGGAGCTGGCCTGCCTTGTGTCTCATTACCTCACGACGTGCATGCTCTCTTCTCTTGGACGACATCGGCGCTCGATCACGTTCGTTACCGTCGCTCGCTACTCTTGCATGGGCATGGTTTGGGGTTCAGCAGGCGTTTGTTTCCACACATCCCACTTCTTGTACCTTACTTTTCGAGTCGGTGTACCTGCGCAACGACTTGCTTGTTGCAGGTCTACATGCCCTCGTTCTACCGTTGTGGCTGGTCGGATCACTGGACGACGCCCCGTATGGACGAATCAATGTATTGTTATGGGTGGGATGATACATTTACGATCGCCTTTTTCCAGAGTGTTGCTAGTTTTGGCAAACATCTGGCGAAGGTGGTCGAAGGGGGGCGCAAAAGTCGAGCACATTATTGTTCAGGATTTGGCTTGGGGTTCTGGGAGACTGGTGTTTCTTATACATCTGTTGATTTGCTTGGAAGATCTGGCGGTATATGACGAGAGCATAGATAGAATTGAGGTGCATCCTCTCTGAGGTGCTTTTCCCCTTGTCGCTGTGTTCATTCGAAAAAGGCCGTGCGCTAAGTAAGGCGCATTGAGGGCTTTGCTCGGACTTCACATAGGCACTCGGCATCGCCAAACCAACACTCGGCCGAGCTGTCTACATTCCAGATCAACAAACACTGGAACAAGAGGCTCAACATATGTAGGGATCCGGAGCTTGCTGCCGGAAAAGGTGCTTATCAGCACTAATTAAAGCTCGCGTCAGCGCGCTAGCGCGGTTTCCCCAACCTAACGACGTCACAGCTGCAACGGAAGTCACGAAGACCAGGATTCGCGTTCGTGCCCACCGTCATTGTGGACTGGAATATATACCTTGCGCACCTTTGCAGAAACCCCTCCCGAGAATTGAGCTCCTTTGATACTCCAATTTCTTTTTCACTGTCTGTTTCTGCAATCTAGCGACGCGCTGCAAGCAACACGCAGTATTGACCGACGAATACACTTAGACACCGAACCACCGAAGCTTCACACACGACACAATGGCGGACAAACTTGGCGCATTGAAGCCTCAGAAGAAGATCGAGCTGTATTCGGGCAACTACTTCGCAGCATGTACGCTTGGTGGTATCATTGCATGCGGGCCTACGCACACTATGGTCACTCCACTTGATTTGGTGAGTACTTCTTGCGAAGGTTACATATTCACGTAAATACGTACGTCGCATAGATCCAAATATTTATTCATCATTAGGTGAAATGCCGTCGCCAAGTCGACTCCAACCTCTATAAATCCAACTCTCAGGCATGGAAAATGATTTACGCCAAAGAAGGCCTGCGCGGCGTCTTCTTCGGCTGGGCACCTACCTTCGTCGGTTACTCCTTCCAAGGTGCGGGCAAATACGGTTTCTACGAGATCTTCAAGTACCTCTATGGCGAGAAGCTTGCGCCTGGTGCGCCCAAGCAAGTTGTCTTCCTAGTTGCCTCTGCCTCTGCTGAGTTTCTCGCCGACATTGCGCTATGCCCGCTTGAGGCGATCAAGGTCCGCATGCAGACTACGATGCCACCGTATGCGAACACTTTAAGGGAGGGATGGAGCAAGGTAATCAGGGAGGAGGGTGTTGGTGGACTATACAAGGGACTTTACCCGCTCTGGGCGCGCCAAATCCCATACACAATGGTCAAGTTTGCGACGTTTGAGGAGACAGTATCGCGCATCTACCAATTCATTGGCAAGCCAAAGGAGTCACTCAGCGGCCTCCAGCAGACCGGAGTTTCGTTCTTGGGTGGTTACATTGCAGGTATTGGGTGTGCGGTTGTATCGCATCCCGCTGGTATGTTTTTGTTTCTTTTCGAAGTGCTCGGAATAAGGATGTGCTAATGATGTCTAGATGTAATGGTCTCGAAACTCAACAGTGACCGCAAAGCCGGAGAGGGTGCTGGACAGGCCATCTCTAGGATATACGGCCACATCGGTTTCCGCGGTCTCTGGAACGGACTGCCTACACGTATCTTCATGATTGGTACTTTGACTGCGTTCCAATGGTTAATCTACGACTCCTTCAAGGTTTACCTTGGGCTGCCGACTACAGGTGGTCACTAGACGGGTGTTCTGATCACGATGGCGCATAATGTTGTGGTCGGTTCCTTTTATGGCGTTATGGAATCTGTCGGCTGAAGCGTGCGAGCAATCAATGAAAACTTTAACTTCGATGTCATCAAGACACAGACTTTGATCTGAATTCTCTTACATCAAATTTAGTCAATCTACAACAATGCTCTTCAAACGACTTGAACATAGGCTCTACACTAAGCGATGAAGGATGTACTCCTACTAGTGTACATACGACGAAGACACCCAACCAAAAGCACGTCACTTCTGACAAAAGCCGTTTCAATTTGCTACACACACACACACAATTTATTTACGCCCGGCGGCCGAGCCGAAAGGGCTACTAACGCTAGTCTAACTTTACACTTCTTATGCTACGTCTCGGCCTCCTTAGCCCATATATCTTCTTTGGCTCGCTTCTTCGTGTAGCTTATCATCTAAGTCGGAGCCCTTTCTCTATATCTAGAACGCTTCTTCTCTATTTAATGCACCTCGTCAGACGCTCGTGGGTTAGTGTTGCCGGCGGCAGGCTGGCTTAGAGTCGGCTTCTCTAAGAGATTCTCTAAGTGTTCAGCGTCCTATCTTCGGCGGCTGAAGCGTTGTCTGCTGTCTATTGCACGAGGCTGTAGACAAGTTTATGTTAGTATCTGAGGTTTACCAAGTGACTAGTTAGATATCAGTTTGCCTCGAGTCTTCGTGTTGCTATTGCAAATCGTATCGTCGCCCGCACTGCGTCCATATCTGGCGCCCATTTGGCGTCGTCTGCCGCTGCTTTACCGCCCAGGTAGAACGGCAAGTTTCCTCTGCTTGACTGCGTACACTGCAGCATTTCTGTTCGCTGTGTGGTCCACTTTCTGCAACGGAAGAGAAAGTGCTCCACCGTCTCTGCCGCCTGTCCGCATTCGCATTGGTCTGTCGTCGACGCTTTGATTCGGTGTCGATACGTGTTTAGCTGCGCCATGCCTGTTCTGAGCTGGGCAAGTACTCTGCTCTCTTTCCGCGAAAGCCCATCATAGAGTTGTCGAGTGTGCTTTCCTGGCAGTGCCGTGTCGATTCGTTTAGAGTATGCTCCTACGCCTGCTGGCACCTTCTTGGCTATGCCTTGCTTGCGTGCAATATTATGCGTAGTTGATCGCATCCTAGGGAGCTGTGTCTGTGGCCTAGCATTTGGTCTAGTTGCCATCTTCGCCTCTCGCTTAGCGAGGCTTGCGAGCTCGCACTCTTCGCTTGCGGGTAGCCATAGCACTGTTACTGTGTTGCCGTCTCTTCGTAGTGTCTGTACAGTCTTGTAGAACTGGCTAATATAGCTTTGCCCAGACTGCTGCCTCGGTCTTCTGAGTGTGAGCACAGCGGCTTTGTTTCTTGTTATCAGTGCAATGTTGCGAAACCTCAGCTTCAGCAGCCTGCTCAGCGTCTCGGCCATTGCTGCCAGCTCTGCTGCATAAGGGTTCTGTTCCTCTCTCTTGCCCAATGTGACGGAGAAAGATCGTTTTTCGTTATTCTGTAGGCTGATCGCGCCTCCCATTCCGACTACTCCGTTCCGCGCCGAGCTGCTTACAGCGATGCGTACCGCCCAGTTCGCCTCGAGCCCCTGTGCCGCGTTCTCGACTACGGTCTGCACTCTCTTCTCCCATGGTGCCAAGACACCTGGCTGGATCGTCTCCATCCGCTCCATTTCTATGTCCTTGAGCGCTTCTGCCACTTGGAACAGCGGCGAGCGGTACTGCCTTCTGAACTTTCGCATCCGCGATGTGTTTCTTCGCAACGGGTTCGTCTCAGGCAGCGCGTGGATGTCGGTCCACAGCTTGACTGCCCGCTTCCAGAACCGCTCATGTGGACTAGGGATGTGCGCCTCTGCCTCTGCCACCCACGTCGCCACGGTGAGGAACGTCCCTACGATCGCTTGTGCACCTATTCTTTGCACCCTATTGATGGGTCTTACCAGCTTGTCTTTGCAGGCATGCATCCACACGTTCGACGCGTAGTCTACTGTCGGCGCGACTGTCGCCGTGAACAGCTGTCGTGCCACTGTAGGTGAGAGCCCTCGTAGCCTCCTGAGTTCTAGTGCTGCTTCCATTCCCTTCGCGGCTGCTCTTGCGATGTGCTTGTGGTACTTGAGCCTGGCGTCCATGAGCACGCCGAGTATCTTAACGTGGTCCTTGGGCGATACACTCTGCCCCTTAATAACAAAGGGCTCCGTGGCACTCTTGTACGCCTTGCGAGTAAAGTGGATAACGGCCGTCTTTTCTGCTTCAAACGTCGCTCCGCTTCTCCGTTCCCAGTCTAGTGCGTCTCGGATGATGGCGTTGATACCCTCTCTATTGCTTTGCGCCGTCGGGCCTGTGACCCACGCAGTAAAGTCATCAACGAACGCGATCGCGCCTCCGTACGTGTCGATGCGTCGTTGCACCAGATCGGCGTTGAAGAAGAGAAACAGAATTGGCGATAACGGAGACCCTTGCGGCAGACCTGCTTGTGGCAGTTCTTGGACCTTAGAGGTCTGTCCGTTGACCTGGATTGACGCTGTGCGCTCTGAGCAGAATGCCTCTACCAACCTCAGCAGCTTCTGTGGTATGCCTCGTGCCTTCATCCTCTGCAGCAGTCTTTCCTTGCACACCCCGTTGTACGCTCCCTTGACGTCGAAGCTGATCAGGCTGACGGTCCGACGGCCTCGCCACGCGGTGTAAATCTGCTCTTGGAGCAGCACTAGTGCTTGCTCGGCTGATCGCTGCTTGCGCGCTCCGAAGTGGTTGGTGGGCAGAAGCCCGTGGGTCTCAACCATATGCGAAATCCTCTCTGCCACTACTGACTCTAGCACTTTGCCTAGCGTGGCCAACAGTGAGATCGGTCTCCATGCTTTTGCCATGGTGTAGTCTCCTTTGCCTGGCTTCTTAAGCGGTATGATCTTGGCGTGTCTCCATTGGCTGGGCAGCGCTCCCTCTTCTAGCGACTGTCGGAATAGCGCAAGCACATGGTCCTTCACTACCGGCCAGACCTGCTTCCACACTATGACAGGCAGTCCGTCGTCTCCAGGTGCTTTCCATGACTTGGCGGCCTGCAGCTGTCTTTCCACCTCCTTGAGCGTGATGGTCGGCATGTCCACGGGTGCTCTCTGCGGCCTGGCTCCCTCGTCATCGATGCTGCTGGGAAGCGGAGGGAAGAAGGTGCTGAGCAACTCCTCAGCTTGTTCTTCAAAGTCGCTCGTAGTTGTACTGTCCGTTCTGCGAAGTGCTGGAACTGTCCCGAACGCCTCGTTGCCCGCCTTCAGGTACTTGGCCGCGTTCCAGATGTTGTCGTTGTCCGCCAGGAAGTCATCCCAGTGCTTTCTCTTCTGCTGTCGAATAGCATCATGGTACTGCTTTGACGCTCCCTTTGCCGTCTCCTCTAGGTCCGGCCTAGCTACTCCTGTCCGTCTCGCGGCTCTCGCTCGGTTCCTCCAGTGCGTGTAAATGCGGCGTAGCTGTGTCAGATCCTGCGTCCACCACCTCTTTGCGTATGGTGACGGCTTAGCCCTGGGTGTTAGTGCGTGCACCGCCTCCAGCACCGCCGCCATCAGTCTGTCGGTCCTTTGCTGCGTCGTGCCCGCTGGCGGAGTCACGCTGAGCGTTCTGGCGATCCTATCGTTGATTGCTTTCCACGGTGCGTTCTTGAGCAGAAGCCGCTCTCGCTGCTGCGGCACTGGCACGGAGCTGTCGAAGACCGTCTCGATCATTCGGTGGTCGGAGCCGTGTTCGGTGTCGTGGGCAGCGCATCTTAGCACCGTGTCTGCCAGCTCTTTTGACGCTAACACCAGGTCGATTGTCGTCTCGTAGTCTCCGCACTGCCACGTCTTGGTGCCACGCGGGAGCAGGCTGCTGAGCGCGTGTTCTGTCATCAGATCGATGATCAGGTCTGCCTCGCCCTGTCTAACCAGCGTCACATCCTCTCCTCCCCACAGCTGGTCGTGCTGATTGAAATCTCCGGCCAGCACCACGTCCACTACCGTGCCAGCCCTTCTTCTTGCCTCCTTAATCACCGTATCTAGCTTGTTGCATGCGTCTCGCAGTGCTTGCTGGTCTCCTCCTGGTATGTACACCGACACCACCAACACCCGACGCTCGTGTAGCCGGATGATCGCTGCTGTCAGGTCCGGCGACTCTACCCGTACCTGTTCCGCTTCTACTTCTCTATTCACCCACAGCATGCTCCGTATCGGCCACCTTCCTTCTCGCCAGGTCGATGGCACCATCTTGGTCCACTTGTGATGGAGCATGGGCGTCGTCAGCAGCCGACCCTGGATCCTCCGTGCATGCGGCTCCTGGATAGCTACCACCGACACGTCTTGCAACTCTTCGTCGTTCATCAGGCTGTCATGTACTTCGCCTTGCTTTCTAACATTAAGCTGGATCATGCGAAATACTCTATTCATGTTGAGGCGGGTATAGCATCCGACAGTTTCTGCTGAACGACTCGTGCGGTCCTCCGCACAATACGCACTTCATCACTATTTCGCTGCAGCTCTTGTGGTGGTGGCCGTCTTTGGCACATCTCCCGCATCTCTGCGCCTTTCGGCACTGATACGCTTTGTGGCCGAGCTCCTGGCAGTTGTAGCATTGTCCTGGCCGTGGTCGCCGCTCAAATGCGCTGGTTGTGCCGGACTCTCCGCCCGCGTGGAAGAAGCCTTCTGCGATGAGCCTCCTTGCGTCACTTTTCTTGGTCACGTACACCACCATAGATCCGTACGCCTTGGGGACGTCTCTCTTGCTAAGCCACGCAATCTTGGCGACTGTCGTTCCATTCTCTCCTCCAAACGCTTCTGCTGCTCCCGCTCGGATCTCGTCCTTCTCATCCAACACTGCTGTTCTCTTGACGTTGTCTATCTTGACTGGGTAGAGCTCATCGCGCAACACGCGCGCGCCTGCGCCAATCTTCTCTGCTGCTCTCTTGACTAGCTGGTGCTCATCTTCGTCTCTGCACGCAATCCTGATCCTGCTCTGCGTCGCGTGGTCGACGGTGACCGCCCGGCAACGCCAGTTTTCTTGGTTCTCCATTGTGCGCATCTCTCTTTCCACGGCTGCTCTGACCGCTCCGGCTGACAATCTGCCATTTTCAGTATCTGCCCTGGAAATGTCTACTGTAACGTTGGGCACGTCAATCGAGGCGAGGTTGGTTCTGTTCGTGTGCTGCTGGTTTGCTAGCGTTCCGGACGTGGCGCTTGGTTCCGCAGGTGCGCTTGCGGACGCAACCGAGGCCCAGGTACGCGCACTAGAGGATGCTGTTGCCACAAGGTCATCGACGCGTGTCTTCAGCTCAGCGATCTCGTCGATAAGTTTCGCATTGTGGTCAACAATAGCTTGCTGGTTCTTTCTAATCTCTCTTGTTTCGCGTTCGAGGTTCTGGATCGTTTCATTCTGCTGCTGGATGATCTTGGTTAACGCGGTAAGTAGATCTTTGTTGGTGGCGGTGCTCTTCCTGGCTTGACGGATGGGTTGGCTGCTTTCGATCTGGATGGTGTCGGAGTCGTCGGCTGATAGGTCTGGCTGTGGTGGTCGCCTGCGGTAGTGTTCGTTTTGCTCGGTGGTGTTTCTTGCGCGTCTCTTCAGTGGTGCCAGCAGCTCGGTTGGCAAGGATGTCGCTTCGCGGTCGCGGTCGCGTTCAGGGGTCGAGATTGCCATCTCTCTCACGCGTCCAGATCGCAAACTCATCCACACAACAGTTCGCTGCCCCTAGACAATACCCCGCAGGAGTCTCTCCGTGTACAGTGCTGACCGAAATCTGGGAATCCCTGTACAGTACAGTGCTTCCCTGTCGAAATGCTGTACAGTGCTTCAGGATACCGAACAGACTGAGTTCCTGTGGACTGCACAACCCCGAAGCTGATATCTCAATTTGCTACAGTCGCTAGCGAAAGCGGCTTCACCCTACGTGCGCGCCACGCAGCTGCAACGCAATTCTGATCCGCATGTAAGCGAAAGTCTTGGTAGCTCATTTAACGCATTGAGTTTGGCTCCTTTAACCATAAGAACGGCAGAACCAGGGGACATCTATCATTACTGCCACCAAAAAGGCTCTAGATGTGGAAGCCTATAGAGCAATCTACCGACTTGCGATCTCCTTAGCGACCCCTGCCAGGCAAAAAACTTTTGAGGGTGTTAGTAGGTTCATAGCACTAGTGCCAAAAGGGTTTGGCGAGAAGGCCAGTCAACCAAGAGGTTGTAGAGTTATCGACTGCGCTGATACATGCGAGTTTAGTGGAGGACAAGGAACAGATAGCAACAGCAAGCTGCTTCTTACGCCAATAAAATGTTCTCCTCTCGCTATTAAAACAGGTGGCACTTTAGTGGCATTGTCGTACTTCTAACCGTCCACAGCATCACCAATCAATTTACCACCCTTAGTCTACAATCAACCAAATATCGAAGCCCATATCAAATCATCTGTCCACTTAAGCCCCATATCTACTAAGACCTTCACAAAACGTCTATACTACTTCTGCCTTTCCTATCCAGCACTGTGCATCATAGTGTACAGGTCTGTTAGATGTGCGTGAAAGAGTAAGTTGCGAAGTATATTCAGGACGAGAATTTGTGTGTGTGCCTAGAATACGAAGAGGTGATAACGTACTCCACGGGTGAGCGGATCATACGAGAGAGCGGATCACTCTGCCAAGACCACACCAAACCTCCACCTTACCACGCGATGCCTCAACAACAACACAGATCTAAGCCCTTTAAAGAAGCTGCTATACAGCTCGCGCTCCAGGCAATCAAACAAGACGCGACGCTCACACTGCGACGCGCTGCAGCTATATATAACGCGCCTTACAGCACACTACATGCTCGATACACAGGACGAACTGCACAAGCCGATTGTACGCCAAAATCAAGGAACCTGGACCAGACTGAGGAGGACGTGGTTACTCAGCACATAGTTGAGCTAGATGCCAGAGGGTTCGGCCCTCGGCTGGCTGCTGTGGCTGACATGGCTAATTCTTTGCGCAAAGAGCGCAATATGGGCCATGTTGGCGTAAACTGGGCCAGTACGTTCGTTAAGCGCCGCCCTGAGCTCAAAGTTAAGTTTAATCGCAAGTACGACTACAAGCGAGCCCTCTGTGAGGATCCAGAGATCATACAAGGCTGGTTCCGCCTTGTAGAGAATACCAAAGCCAAGTATGGCATCCAGGATGACGACACGTACAACTTTGATGAGACTGGCTTTATGATGGGCCAGATATCAACAGGAGCAGTTGTTACAGGCTCAGAGCGTCGAGGACGGCCAAAGGCAGTCCAGCAGGGCAATCGGGAGTGGACAACAGCCATACAGGGCATTAATGGCACTGGATGGGCCATTCCGCCCTTCATCATCTTCAAAGGCCAATACCACCTCTCTGCCTGGTACAAAGAGGACAATCTGCCTCAGTACTGGGTTATTGGAGTCTCTGAGAACGGATGGACTACCAACAAGCTTGGACTCCAGTGGTTAGAGCACTTTAATGCCCATACAAAGAGGCGCACCCGAGGAGGGTACCGGCTGCTCCTTATTGACGGCCATGAGAGCCACAACTCCCTTAACTTCCAACAATACTGCAAGGAAGCAAAGATTATCACACTGTGTATGCCTCCACACTCATCACACCTCTTACAGCCACTTGATGTGGGTTGTTTTGCCCCTTTGAAGAAGGCGTATGGGCGCCAAGCTGAGGATCTCATGCGCAACAGAATCACGCATATCACTAAAACCGAGTTCCTGCCATGCTTTATAGGCGCCTACAAGGAGTCATTTACTCCTAGTAATATCCAAGGAGGGTTCCGAGGCGCTGGATTGGTTCCCTTTGACCCAGAACGGGTCATAATGGGCCTTGATGTCCGCCTACGTACTCCACCGCTACCTACTGTGGAAGATGAGCCCTGGCAGTCCCAAACCCCAAACAATACCCTGCAAATAGGGTCGCAATCAACGCTGGTTCGACAGAGGATTCAAAGGCATATGGGCAGCTCACCAACTTCAATGGTTGAGGCCTTTGAAAAGCTTGCCAAAGGCGCAGCTGTAGTAACATGCAGATCGGTGTGGCGCTCGGCTCGGCGTAACGCTCGAAACACCAGAATTTGCCCACCCACATCACTGAATTGAATCGCCACATTTAGTCGCTGCACTCTTGTAAAAATAAAGGAGGTAATTAAGAAAGGCAATGCAATAAATCTGTTCTATCTAAATTTGCTAGGAAGCGTGACTTTGCGACCGCGTAAAGTAATTTTGGTTAGGGGTGATAGGGCAGGCTCTGGGGCAGCATCCTTTGATGCACCGCCCCTAGATTGTTTCTGACGCTTGTTCTTTACATAGGGTACTTGGGGAGCTTTTCTCTTCCCTTGTTGGGTGTTTTGAGTCGCTTTGGCAGCCTCTTTCTCTGCTTTTTTGCGTTGTTGTTCAGCCTGCTTCTTAGCCTTCTCCTTCTCCCTCTCCTTCTTGAGTCTCTCTCTCTTATCACGCCTCTGTTCAAGCTCAAGTTGCTTCTGAATCCTCGCATCCTCCTGGTCTTGTTTCCTCTTAGCCTTGTCCAGTTTCTCCTGCGCTGCTTGCTGCTCCATGACTGTCCTTCTCACTCTTGCTTCTCTGCCCTTCCTTGGGGACCACATCACAGCTCCACCATGATACTCTTGACACTGTTGAAGGTCAAGAGGTACGCCCTTCTTCTTGTGTTTCTTCTTGCTCTGAACTGCCTCTCTTAGGCCTTCATTCTCTTGAGAAATAAGCTCATTGTTGGCTTGAAGATGGTGGAAGACTTGGGTGAGAGTTTTGGCCTCTTTCTTAGCCCCATCCTTCACAGACTCATTAATGAGCTTTCTTATCTTTCTCCAATCAGTCTCAAGAGGAGCTGCAGGGTTGTTTGTAACCTCAGCTTTATTAGTGGTTGTATGGTGGAATCTTTTGAGAACTGCTTCACTGTTCTTTGGCCAGATCCCAGTGGTTGAAAAGGACTTCAAGATGCGATCCTTGATGAAGGAGGCCTTCCAGGCCTTCCAGAATAACAAGAAGAAGTCTCCTTTCTTAATGCGGGCATAGCCTTGGCTCCTTTGGGTAAGGTCTGTGAGTTCTCTTGTGTATCCAGATGAAAGAGACTTGAACATAACCACATCAAGTGGCTGAAGCGTGTGGGTTGAATGGGGAGGTAAGATCAACAAGAGGATCTTGTTCTGATAGCAATACTCGATGAAATCCAGCGTGACATGAGATCCATGGCCATCAATAATAAGAAGGCGCCAAGATCTTCTTGCTTTAACCTTGGTATAGCGGTCAAATACCTGTTCAAGCCAGGCTAATCCAACGTCATTGTTAGACCAGCCTGATGGAGCTGAATTGTAGAAGACTTGGTGTTTATCTAGGTCAATATCTTGCACCCAATCTGACTGAATGTTGCCATTTAAACCCTGGAAAATGAGGCCAGGAGGAAGAGCATCTCCACCAGCTCCCACACAAGCCAGGACAGTAATCCATTCACGTGAGCCATCTTGAAGGACTTCAGTCTTCCTTTTCTTCTCCCAAGTCTCTCTGCTAAAGACTCTCTTAGTCCTTCCCACCTGTCCAATCATGAAGCCTTTCTCATCCATATTGTATGTATTTCCAGGCAGAACTCCGTACTCTTCAATCTTGCTGTGGACCAGATCAAAGTATAGCTTGTATCTTGCTTCTGAATCAGCCTGGTGGCGTGTGTAGTCCATCCCAGATGTCCAGCGTGAGACAAGTTTGTCATGGTGTTTGTTGATAAAGCGCGTCACCCACCCCTTTCCCACATGCCCCTGAGCTATCCCTGATGCAAATCTTCTTATCATCTCTCTTGTGGGCGCAAGGCCTCTCTCTGTGAGCCTCTCAATATGCTGTATGAGCTCTTGTTCTTGTTGTGGGTTGAGGCGTTGTTGGTTGATTGCCTTGGCTTGCATTGGAGCTTGGGTGCCTTTGCATCTTCTGGCTAGTGTGTGTCTGCTCACATTGTATTTTTCAGCAACTTTTGTATATGAGAGTTGTTCTCCTTCACCCTGCGTTTCCATCGCTTTAACTGCCAGGTCAATTGGGTCCATATTAGTTGAGTTGTCGCGTGTTGAAGTTGGCGTCACTTTGGTGTTCTGGTGTTTGGCCGAGCGTTACGCCGGGCCGAGCGGCACACCGATCTGCATGTTAGCGCATAAGCTAGTGTTGGCCCAGAAGGAGAATGCTGAGCTTTGAGCGGCAAATGAGGCTGCATCACAACGTAAATCACACAAAAGAAAGCGGTTACAGCAGGAGGGAGTTCTAACAGCAGAGGAAGGCCTTCGGTTAACAACTCTGACAGAGTTTGGGGCGCGTGGTGATGGTAAGAAGGCAAGGAAGCGAGCAGGTATTAAAGGGGGTGAGGCAACCCAAAGACGCTGTACACGGTGCCATGAGGTAGGGCATAACTCGCGCACGTGTAAAAAGCCTGTAGAAAGTGTTATTAAATAATATTATGTGCTGTACTACTGTATACAAGGCCAACGTGGGCCAATACAGGCTATGATAGGGTAGAGATTTGGTGTGGTCTTGGCAGAGTGATCCGCTCACTCGTATGATCCGCTCACCCGTGGAGTACGTTAATAGATGCATAACGTGGTTCACCAGCGAGCGGGCCAACCCCACCGAGTGATGTGGCCAGCTTACCGATAAAACACGTTAACGTGTTTCACCACCTTCCCGGCCACACCACCATCCCGTCCACCCCACCAAAACCGGCTCCATTTGGCGTGCAATTACTCCACAACCACGCAGTCAAATTTAGTGAGGATTGCAAGCAAGATAGATTAGATAGCTCTACATTGAGTCCTGTTGTGGCCTTGCACGTGGCATTTGCTACACGTTGGTGGTGCTCGCTGACGTCGTGGGGCAGCGTTAACCTGGGCCTCCTCTTCAACCACATTATTAGCCTGTAATATCAACAATTGAGCTTCCTCAACCTGTAGAGCTCCCCCACGTGCTATATACTGTCTACGCCTTTGACGTTTATGTTGTTGACGTTGATTTGAGGCACGTAGCTTAGCATTCTCTTGAGTTAGGATTGTTGCTGACTGCATTGCAAGCTGACAACCCTTAACAAGCTGAGATATAGCTTGACTAGTTGGACTCTGTGACTGTCGCTGAAGGAGGTCTTGCACAAGACGAGCCTGCTTCTGTAATTGATTAACTGTATGTGGTGTCTCTGCTGTCCATTCGTTATCTGTAGGTGTCTTTGGTGGTGATGGTGTCCTGACTACTACAGTCAGATTAGATAGGACACGCTCTGGACTATGTGGGATAAGTCCTGTCGCCTGGAAACCAGCCTTGATATTCTGCTCTGACAGTGTTGTCAGCCTGACCTGTGGGTATATCCTTAGGAATTCAGGCTTGTCAACGTGGAAGACTCTTTGGCGGGCAAGCTCTGCTACCTGGTGTCCATACGCTGTCTTAAGAGGAGAGAAGCAGCCAACGTCAAGTGGCTGAAGAAGGTGTGAGGTGTGAGGAGGCATACAGAGAGTAATAATCAGGTTGTCTGCACAGTACTGATCAAACTCAGGTGTAGCATGGCTGCTGTGACCATCAAGGATAAGGAGGCGACGAGCCCCTGACGAGCGAGTCTGTGTATGTCTGTTGAAGTGCTTTATCCAGTCAAGACCTAGCTCATCTGTTGTCCAGCCGTTGTCGCTGACTGCAAGAGTCCAGGTAAGTGGTAGGTCCTTATACCAGCTAGCTTGGTGGAGCTTCCCTGATAGTATAATAAACGGTGGGATAGACCAACCTGACGCGTTGATACACTCAATCGTCGTCACCCACTCGCGATTGCCTGGCTGAATAACAGTAGCACGACCAACTGTGTCAGAGCTAGTGACGACCTTAGACGTTGAGGCGACACCCATCATAAACCCAGTCTCATCAAAGTTGTAGATGTCCTCATCAGGTATCCCATACATGACGCGTGTCTCCTCTACTAGCCTAAACCATGCGCCAATCCTAATAGGATCCTCACAGCGAGCACGCTGTGAATGGAATTTCCTATTCCACTTGGTCTTGAGTGTAGGCTGGGTGTTGACAAATCGTGACACCCAGTTCTTGCCGACAGGTGGTGGAGGTGGATTTTGGCCGCGGCTAGCGAGTAGAGTGTCCGCCATACGTCGCACGTCAATAATCTGGGGGGGAAAGCCACGTCGGTCAAGGTCTAGGATCCAGTCTACAAGAGACTGCTCCTCATTTGTCTGTAGCTTTCGCTGGTGGAGGTGGGCAACAGCTTTTGGCTGTGAGCCGGAGAGGCGGTCGCGGAGCGTTGTTCGTGGAACATTGTAGAGGTTTGAAGCCCTGCGTTGAGACTTGACGCGTCTATCTTGATAGGCCTGTGCAGCAAGTAGAAGTCTGCCTTCTTTTTGAGGCAATTGAGGTTGTGGTTGTTGAGTCATTGGGGTTGACGTGGGCGCGACGCGTAGGATTTTGGTGGGGTGGACGGGATGGTGGTGTGGCCGGGAAGGTGGTGAAACACGTTACCTGCTGCAGGCTTATGTAACGCGCTATCGCCACCTCCTTAACAGCTTTTGGTTTAACGTATTCTATCAGCGAGTGGCGCGCATCAGCGAGTGTCGCAGAATCTCTTGGCAGTACCAACTCATTCTACTCCTCTTCAATTTCATCACTATCAACCTAGAGCTCTGTGCATATAGAGCTCAACTCTGATTCAAAATTCTCTTCTGTATCCTTTTTGCACGTGCGAGCGTTGTGCCCAGTCCCACCACAGTTTCCACAGCGCCGTAGACCTGGTTGGGCTGTTCCTTGATCACCACGACCACGAGCCTTCTTCGATCGGCTAGCCGTTATAGAAGCCTCTCCAGCTACCTGAGATGCTGCCTGACCATACTCTATAGTACCACCCTGCTGGATATACTTCCGTTTGCGAGTTTTTCTTTTAGTGATTACTGCTAATTGTTCTTCAAGCTCTTTGTTCCGAGCAGCCAGAAGCGCGTTTTGGTGAAGCATCAGCTCAGCACCCTTTACAAGCTGGGAGAAGCCAGCCTGAGCTGTAATAGGTGACTGAGTGAAGTAGTTGCTTACTAGTTTTGACTGGGATCTAAACTCGTGCGTATTGCTTGGTGTCTTTGATTGCCATAGTGTTTCTTGTAGTAGAGGTGGAGGTGGGGTACGCAGCCGCACTTCAAGGCGATCCAACACTATCTGCGCGTTGATAGGGACTAATCCAGATGCCTCAAAAGCCTTTCGACAGTTCTTCTCTGTAAACACGTCGAAAAACGCGTCTTTAAAGGCTGGTAAGAAGCCTTCTTTGTTGATATGGAAGACGCGTCGACATGCCAAGACTCTAACGCGTTCAGAGTATCTCCTCTTTAACGGTGAGAAGCAGACCACATCGAGTGGCTGGAGGATGTGCGATGAGTGAGGTGGCATGCAGAGAGTGAGGATCTTGTGTTCAAGGCAGTAGTCCTTGAAATCCTGGTTGAGATGGCTCTCATGACCATCTAGAATGAGTAGCCTGTACACCCCCACCTTGCGCGTCTTTGTATGCGCGTTAAAATGCTTCAACCACTCTAGACCAAGAGCGTTGTTAGTCCAGCCATTCTCAGAGACTGAGACCTTCCAATTACGCGGGATATCTGCCTCCTCATACCAGGCAGAGATGTGGACGCGCCCTTTATAGATGATGAAAGGTGGGGTTGCATACCCAGCAGCGCAGATACTCTGGATGACTGTAACCCACTCGCGATCGTCTGGCTGAATAAGATTTGGTCGAGCACGTCTCTCTGCGCCTGTAACCACTTTCATTGAGCCAATAACGCCCATCTGAAAGCCTGTCTCATCGAAGTTGTGCACGTCATCGTGGATGCCGTACTTGGCTTTGGTGTCCTCCACCAGCTTAAACCACGCGCTAATTATCTCTGGGTCCTCCTGGAGTATTCTCTGGTGATCCTTTGCTCGATTGAACGCCATCTTGAGTTCATCTGATCGCGTTACGAATCTCTCAGCCCAGCATTTGCCAACTGGCTCACCACCACGTACACCCAGTAGTTTATCAGCCATATCTGCTACCTCGCACAGCCGGGGCGCAAATCCTCGTGAGTCAAGGTCGAGGATATATCGGACAATCGTCTTCTCTTCAGTCGCAGTAAGCTTTTGGTTGTTGGGGGTGCAATCGCGTCGTGCAGAAATTCCTTGTACGCGTCGGTTGAGGGTCCTTGGGCGAACGTTGAAGGCGTCAGCAGCAGCTTTTTGCGTTCGGAATTGGCCAGATTGGAAAGCTGCAAGTGCAAGTTCAACTGCACCTTCATGATAGACTAAGTTCACGTTGTTTGATGAAGACATGTTGTGTTGAAGGTAGATGGTGGTTGCCAAGAGAATTCTGCGACACTCGCTGATGCGCGCCACTCGCTGATGGAATACGTTAGTTGATAACTTCAAATCAGACATGATGACAGACTTAGGAAACCCCCCTAATGACGATCAATGGCAAGTACTGGAAGTGGCCACTTTCCAAAAACGACAGCCCATGCGCATTTGCCCGGATTGAGACTGGCTCCGGCCATCGATTCCGCTCCCCCGGGAGGGAAAATTGCCTCTTGAACTCTGGCCCTCCTCCTGTCACGTCCCTTTACAGCATGTGGCACAAAGGAGCGCATGGCGAGTACAGTGCAGCCGGGAATGCGCATTCTGTTTACGTGTGCACCATGTCTTATGTTGTGCCTTAACAAATGAGTTCCTTTGGCCGAACGCTAGCAGGGCACGGCAGAACCCGGGTTACTTTAGATTACGCATTTGACAGGCCTGAGATTACGTATAATATGGCTCTTCAGGGGCTCTTATTTGATCGTTAAGGTTAAACCCCAACATTACCCGGCCGCAGCCTGCTAGCGTTCGGCCAAAGGAACTCATTTCTACGGTATTCTAGACCAGCATGTCAATTCACAACCGCCATCAGTCCGTCGATGTCACGCGGCAGGGAAGAACACCGAAGAACTTCAGGACCGGGACGTGAACTGACGTGGCGAAAGACTCCGAAAGACTCACGGCCGCCGTGCTAGATCCTCGGCGGCTGCACTGACCGTCTTTTTGCTCGCTCCATCCGACTATGGATTCGCGATGTCTTCCTTTTCCCCTGCCAAGCAGCCAAGCACGCGAGAGTGGGTTGACGATTGGCGCCAGTCCTGTTCCTATGGCTGTCCCCGCAAACCTTCAGGGGGATGACGGACGAACGGCGAATCACGGCACTCCTTGTCCCTCAACCAGAATGGCCTGATGCTCGCCAGGCAAAGTCATTGACACGATTCGTAGGCTCTAGCAATTGTTCTTTGCTCTGCGGCCGCAGTCAGTTGGCTGCAACATCCATTCCTGGTAGCACCTGCGAATAGAGCCCCAGGGCTGTCATTCATCTCTTAAATTGCCAAGAGGGTAATATCTTATACGATGATACCCACACTGTAGTACGTACCTATAAAGACGCCGCAACAATTGCAAGGCTGGCCATCCTTAGAGATGCCGGTAAAGCAAGCTTAAAACGCTGCCATGACCAGAAGAGCTAGACCATGCGAATTAGGTTTCCCTTTTCGAGAGCATCCACAGCGTTACTCTCTTCAATTGGCTCTTACCTTCGTTTTTATTGCAGGGCTCCTGACCACGCTGTCGTTCCGCTTTTAGATCGCAATGAACGTCTGTTCGTATGGCGCCAGACAGAAGGAGACTACGCGCCTACAGTAGCTTGCCTTTATCTCTAGGTCCTCGCACTTCTCTTCAGGTTTCTTCGGTTTCAAGGTGTTTGCATTCGCGCTCAAAGTCACTCTTTAAAGTGTGTATCAATCACACGTCCTTTCTTTTTGACTAATCGTGCTTTCCGCCTCTGGATTTGCTCGACGTACAACTCAACATCTCATTGCTGGACCATTACCGGAATTGATTTTGGGTCGAACGTTGGATTTCTGGAGCCAAATCCTTTTTGCCGTCATTACATCCGGGGAATTATCACGCCCCAGTCCGTCATATTAACGCAGCTTCCGAAAGTGCGGCTTCATAACTTTGTCGATACACCCCACATCTAAGCCATAATGTCGAACTGGTTCGGTAGCCTACAGTTGGCGTACAAGTACATGTAGGAAGCAGCCTTCCAAATGATCGCAAAACATGGCTAACACGTACAGTGTCGTCTTCTTGGCTCTTCTCGTCATGACAATCTTTGCTGGATGCGTCAAGCTGTTCTTCGACCGCAGAAAGTGAGTTGTTGCTTTGAGCACTGGCGACTTTCCAGCTTACAGTCTTTAGGTTGCAAAAGCATGTCAAGGCAGACGCTGAATCGTCTGGACCGAAGGAAGACACCGTAGAACTGAATCAGCGTGAAAAGGATGAAGGAGATCTTTTCGGTATTCGCGCTATTGAGGCCGGTTTCTATGCTGGTGTAGCACAGTCGCGCCCAACTTCAAGGGCAGGATCGATCGCCGGTCACCCCAACATGAGCTCGTCCACTCTTGTCGCCAATCCAAACTCGCCTCTGCTGAAGCCGCACTCGAATGGAGGCAGCATGGTTAGCCTTCCATTGGCTAGGAAGAACAGCAATCACGATTCGGAAATACTCCCAGACCGTAGGCCATCCCCTCCCATGAAATTGCGACCGTCCGAGGCTGAACTGAACGGAAGGCATAACCCTTACAACACCTCAGTAGACATGTCTCTGAATATACCGCCATCCCCCAGTTTCCGTACACAGCCTACTGCCTTCGGCGGCTCCGATACCGACAGCGATGGCGTCGTCTCTCCTCGATCCGAGTCACCCAGATCAGCGGAATTCAACCCACAAGCCTACAAGCCTGCCCCTTCGATTCCTATGCCCGACGCTCTCCGCGTCTCCTACCACTCCGGCGATGAGACCTCGAGGTCGCAAGCAGCGTCCTCCAATGATCTATCTCCTCGTCCGTCTCCCGGTCAGTCGCCTACACCGCCTTCTCCTGGACACGCACCCACGACTCGTCT
Organism: Lizonia empirigonia; assembly: GCA_009982855.1. NCBI lineage: Eukaryota > Fungi > Ascomycota > Dothideomycetes > Pseudoperisporiaceae > Lizonia > Lizonia empirigonia. The sequence goes on from JAADKA010000027.1 coordinate 197,284, forward strand.
TCCAGCTCTGCCGTCATCAGCCATGAGGAATACCCCATCGCCACCCGCAATCCGTGTGGAAGAACCACGTAGGTAGCCACTTTCTTCGTGTGTTTTTGTATATTTTAGCAAGCAAAATACGATCCATGGACATCTATTTCCTGACAGCATCCACAAGACTCTGAGCCTACAAGCCTCCAGCTTGAGGCCACCACACCGACTCCAGTTTCGGCCCACCAGCGTGACGGCAGCGATGCCAGCAGCGTATACAGCGAGAACAGGCACAGCGCGTATCAAGCGTACCAGCAGTTCCAGTCCCTCGATCGCTCGAATTCATCAGCCTCTGTCAAAGCCCCACGAGCATCCAGCCATCTTCTCGAATTGCCTGAAGGTGCAGCCAAAGAGGCCCGACTCAGCGAGTTCTACGATGCATACTACCGTCAGAGCCAGTTGCTGGGCACCGAAAATAAGCCGGTGACGGTCGACCGCCAGTCTACAAGCGTGGAAGTGGTAACGCCTCTCCCGTCAACGCTGCCAAACAAGACATTCGGTCAAGCTGTGTAAAAGGCCAACCTCAGTGCTTCTCCTCCATGGGTTCTCCATGAGCATGACTTAGGCGGCATTGTCGCATTGGTTGGCGTTTCTGCTTCAGTTCTCGATACTATTGGAAGTCTCACACAGCGGACTTGGACGGGCAAACGGATATGTTGGCGTAACGATGAGGACATGCAACGTACTACGAAGACCGAGATCAATTGCAAGATGAAAGGCACGGGAGCCCAAAAATTATGAGGACGCAGTGATAGCTTGCGTTCGACCGCTTTCTTACAGTCGCTACTTATTCGACATTTTTTAATGTTTGTTCCCGGCATGCCCAATAAGAGGACGTCTAGGGCTAGTCAAATAAAGCAAAGATTACTTGGATATTTAGTGAAATGAACGACTTTTCAAACGACTGGTGCCATTGGGAAAATCGTACTGCTGTCACATGTCAGAATGCGAGATGATAGACCTGGAGGGTCATAGGGGAGAGAGCCTTTACGGACAAAGGGAGCACGCATACGACAGATTATGGTTCGATGAATTGCTCGTCTTTTGATGAGATGAGATTCACGCCACTTATGGCTGGCTCTCCATTCTGCCAGGGGCTTGCGGGCTGGGCGCACATGCCGGGGTTCACCGCCCGCGATCTCCCTATTGACAACCAAACCTTAAGATCGCGTGTTCGCCACCAATGCCAAACCACTGGACCCTTGACAGCTGCTTGACGTCGAGTCGACAACTTCTGATACATGCGACACCTACAATAATTCAAAGCACTACTCACACTCCGCCATCGTCTCTTCATACCTCCCGTTCGATCGATCGTGCAATCGTATAGATATAATTGGGTCCTTCAACAGGCCCACCCACACCGCCCACCATGTCGATGCTCACTATGTTCTCCGAGAAGATCATGACGCTACCTCCGGGTGTGAATGCGTCACCGTCACTGCGCGCGCGCGGTACTTCCACATGCGAAGTCCCCGCCGTGGGGACATACACATCAGACTACCGTGAGGAGAGGCGGCGCGTGCACCACGAGGCAGACGTTGTGATTGTAGGTGCGGGAATCGTCGGATGCGCGGCGGCTGTTGCGTTTGGCAAGCAGGGGCGCAGTGTGATGCTGCTGGAGAAGAGCCTGAAAGAGCCAGACAGGATTGTGGGCGAGCTGCTGCAGCCGGGCGGCGTGAATGCCCTGGAGAAGCTGGGGTTGAGGGGTATGTGGAATCACGGACAGGACACAAGGGAAGCAATGCTGACTGTGCGTGACAGATTGTCTCGAGGGAATTGATGCAATCCCCTGCTACGGGTACCAGGTCTCGTACCACAAGGAACCCGTCCACATTGCCTACCCCGACAACCTCATCACCGACAAACCCTCGAAGAAACCCGAGGGCCGCTCCTTCCACCACGGCCGTTTCATCTCGAAGCTGCGCGCCGCTGCGCAGGCGGCCCCGAATGTCACTGTCGTCGAGAGCACCGTCACCGACATCGTGAAGAACGGATACACGGGCCAGGTTCTGGGCGTAGAATGCCAGACAAGGGGCGAGAAGGACTTCTACTTCGGCGCTGTCACCATCGTCGCAGACGGCTACGCCTCCAAGTTCAGGAAAGAGCACAGCCCCTACCAGCCCCAGGTCCGCAGCAAATTCTGGGGCTTGGAGATGATCGATGCTGAACTCCCCCTGCCCTACCATGGCCACGTCATCCTGACCGACGCGCCTCCTATCCTCATCTACCAGATCGGTACCCACGAGACTCGCATCCTCGTTGACATTCCCGAGGGCCTGCCCAGCGCAAGCGTGAAGGCAGGAGGCGTGAAGAATCACATGCTGAACGTTGCCCTGCCCAATCTGCCCGAATGCGTACAACCGGCGTTTAGGCGCGCTGTGGAGGCAGGCAAGCTCAGGTCGATGCCGAATTCGTTCCTCCCCCCTGCGACACAGAAGACTCGCGGTCTCATCATGCTCGGCGACGCGATGAACATGCGCCACCCACTCACCGGTGGCGGCATGACGGTAGCGTTCAACGATGTTGTAACGCTTTCCACACTCTTGAGCCCGCAGAACGTACCGAATCTCGAGGAAACAGATGCTGTGCTCGCCGCGCTGAACAAGTTCCATTGGGCGCGCAAGGGCGGTTCCTCAGTCATCAACATTCTGGCTATGGCGCTGTACTCCTTGTTTGCGGCGAACAATAAACACCTCACAGTCCTGAAGAACGGATGTTTCAGATACTTCCAGCTCGGTGGACGACACATCAGCGAGCCTGCGGGATTGCTTAGTGGTCTGATCAAGAACCCATTGACGCTCGTCCTCCACTTCTTCAGTGTTGCGTTCTATGCGGTCCTATGTCGCGCAAGAGACGTGCCTGTCTGGAAAGTGCCTTACGTTCTTTTCATCGAGAGCCTTTTGATTGTGTACACTGCAGCGGCCGTCATTGGACCCTACCTCGTCTGGGAGGTCAGGAGGTAGAGAGTCGCCATTAATGGGCTCATGATTAGTGTACATATGCGGACGAGATATGATGAGATGTATATAATTCATTGTAAGTGACGGCTTTCAGGCTGGCTTAGACCTAGGGCATTGGATTGGCGTTTGGATACCGAAAATTTAGGTATTATACAGTGTAGAAGAAGAATAGTAATGCGTAATTATCCTGTCAGGTTGTCGTCGGTCACCTATTACACCACAAAATTGTCCCAACTGTCTGGAGCCCTGGTCCAGGACCGAGGAGGTAGGTGCGTCTGTTCCATGTCGCTGCCGTCTCTCAGGACTTGCTGCATCACCCCTGCGAAGATTTTCGACAACTCGACAAAGGCCTTTCTGAAAAAAGCGTTAGCCCATGCGTAAGAACAACGCCCTCTGCTGCGCCGACACTTTCTCGACACAAAGCAAACAAAGCGATTGACTGGCAGTGTCTTAGTACACAAAGCACACCGCAAGAGCACTAAGTGATTCTCCCCCTTTGTCCTTACAGGTACCCTTAAGACTCGTTTCCCACTTGCTCCAGCAGACTCGCAGTTTTGCGCAAATTGCACCACATACACGTACACATGTCCGGCTTGTCGATAAAGCAAAAGAAGTGAACAGGCGCTCTATGGCAAGCAATCCTTTAAGGTGTATCTCCAAAGACAACATACCGAAAGTCGATTACACATATCTCAAAAGTTATGTCAGCGTTTTCGACGAAGGGAAGGGTCGCTCACGCATTGCTTCCTCGATGTCATGTTCTCCAGGGGAATTTCCTTCCAGGGTGGCCGAATCCCACGACGTATGCGCTGCACTAAGCATAACGAATCCTCATCCCGAAATTGGCATGCCGGGAGTCACTCTGCGTGTTTATCAAATCTCTAGACATTGGTGGTTGTGATGACGTCTGGCGTATCGTGGGTCTAGAACTAAGTAGCCGATCCCGCATAACCGGAGGGTAACGTGCCCGTGCGCAGTGTGCCCGGATTCACAGTGTGCCCCGCAGAACACCAACGCGCGTCTCAACACCACAACTCCAACGCGCGATAACTCCACGACCATGGCTCCGATTGATGAGGCGATCGAGGATCTAAAATCGCGAGGTCCAGAAGAACAATTTATATTGAAGGAAATTGCTGAAAAGCATGGCGTTGACCGGTCAACTCTGGGGCGGCGATGGAGAGGCGTGACAGGGCCTAGGGATGCTGGGCATGCCAGCAGGCAAGCTCTCAACCCAGAAAACGAGTTAGAGCTTGTACGATATATCACTAAGCTTACTAAGCAAGGCCTACCTGCCACGAGGGAGATGATCAGGAATTTCTCATCAGAAGTAGCCCGTCAGCAGCTCAGCGAGAGCTGGGTTACTCGCTTCATCAACCGGCACGAGATCCATCTCATCTCAAAGTGGACCACCGCCATGGATCGTACGCGCCACCTGGCTGATTCTGAGTCAAAATACCGTCTCTACTTGGAGCTACTGCATCAAAACATCACTGAATATCACCTTGAGGCTCGAGATATATTCAATATGGATGAGAAGGGCTTCTTGATTGGCTTGATAGGCAGAAGCAAGAGAATATTCAGCAGGCGTCAATGGGAGAAGAAAGAGGTTCGAGCATCTCTCCAGGATGGATCACGCGAGTTTCTGACACTCCTAGCCTGCTGTTGCGCCGATGGGAGCTCGCTGCCTCCAAGCCTCATATACGCAGCTGCAAAAGGAGCTATACAATCAAGTTGGGTAGAGGATATCAAGGCAGGAGAACACGAGGTCTTTGTCTCATCATCTCCAACAGGCTGGTCAAACGATAACATAGGCTTAGCTTGGCTTGAGCAGGTGTTTGATCGCTGTACAAAGCAACGATCAGGTAGATGGAGATTACTTATCCTTGATGGCCATGGATCTCATGTCACGATGGAGTTTATCGACTACTGTGATCGCCACAGGATCCTTCTCATGGTCCTTCCACCCCATTCAACTCACACGCTCCAGCCGCTCGATGTAGTGCTGTTCAAGCCAGTCTCTCAAGCCTACTCCAACGAGCTCACCAACCATCTCCACAAGGCTCAAGGCCTTATTCCAATCAAGAAAGGGGACTTTTTCCCACTCTTCTGGAGCGCCTGGATATCCTCCTTCACGGAGAGCCTTGTATTGAAGGCCTTGGAAGCTACTGGGATCTGGCCGATGGATGCCAACGTTATCCTTCGTAGATTTGCCAGCACGCCAGAAGCTGAGAGAAGCTCATCATCAGGGCTCTCTGACAATGATTGGAGAAAGATGGACCGATTGGTTCGAGCTGTTGTGAAGGATACCGAACAGACTGAGTCAAAAAAGCTGCGTTCAAGCGTTCACCATCTCTCTGTGCAGAATGAGCTTTTAAAGCATGAGAATGAGGGCTTAAAGGAGGCTCTTCAACACAAAAAGAAGCACAAGAAGAAGGGCAAAGCTCTTGACCTTCAACAGCGCCAGGAGTATCACGGTAGCGCGGTCCACTGGTCTCCTCGCAAGCTGCGTGAAGCTCGAGCTAGAGAAGTAGTACGGGAGCGAGATGAGATGGAGGAGAAACTCCAAAAAGCACGGGCCAAAAAGCAGCGCGAGGAGGCTCAACTGCAGCGTCAAGTTGAGCTCGAGGAGAAGCGTGTGGAAAGGCAGAGGCTCAAGGACGTCAGGGAGCAGGAGAGAGCTGAGAAAGCAGCTGAACGCGCGCGCAAAGTTGAAGCTCAACACCAAAAAAATCTATCCAACAAGCTCAACAACGCAAGCGTAAAGCCTCACGAGTAGTCTTACCAAGTAACAAGCGTCAAAAACGCGCTGGCGCTGCTCACGCTGGTGTTCAAGCTGGAGATGAGCTATCTGCTACTCCAGCCAAAGTCACATCACGTGGCCGCAACGTCAATCTCCCACAAAAATATAGACAGTACAAGTTGATCGCAAGCATCTAATTACTACAAAACTATATTTCTATCATTATTAAGCTATTGCGTGGCGCTGTACAGCCTCATTTTGAGATTGGGCATGTGGTGTTCTGCGGGGCACACTGTGAATCCGGGCACACTGCGCACGGGCACGTTACGCCCGACTCAACACCATAGTCATTGATACATCATCGGACACATCTACTACTCCCCTGAATCTTATTGGCTTTGTATCTGAAGAGTGGTATGTCTATACCCCATAAAAAAGCTAGACTACATCGGCAGCTTGCTCCCTATCGCCGCTGTGAAGCTATGTAACACAATGAGGCCAGTTTTCGTAGCGTTCTGGCATTGCTCAAGTTTTTGCTTGGTTGAGTGTCCTCAAAATTCCACCCCCCATTCTAATTGCATTGAGGATTTCGATGGCTCAAGTCGGGCGAAACTTCATCGAAGCTGACAATGCAGCGAAAGCTTGAAGGAATAATGACTGCATTTGGGCAAGGAAACTCGGAACATTGAGTTGTGGTCGCTGTGACACCTTGCGAGACACAATGGGTGGGCGTTACCCGAATTGTAATACGGTGTAGAATACGGTGTAGCAAGTATAAAGGAATATTGTCAATTTCATGGTAGATCCTGTAAAACCCTATCCCTTGCAATAGCTTGCGGCTCATCGTGCCCGAAGAAGTAGATGGCGACTAAGGCTTGCAACGGCTCCTGTAGCAGTCGAACTGTCAGTACATCCGGCATTTAGCAAACATGATGATATTTTCAACCGAGATAACAACTGGGTCGGTAGCGACTGGATGGCAGGTTGAGCCTCCTTGCCGCCCAACATGTAATTAGCTCATCTTGACGTTGATGTACGGATATCTAGTTCATACCAAACTACAGTATATAAGAGCGAGATGTAGCACCTATTGCATCGCACAGAAACACATCGAAGACAGTCACCAAGTCCTTCTATCCACCCAAGGACCGAACATGTGTCGAGGTAACTACTGGCTACAAATACATCAGCGGAGAACCTCAGGGCCATCCGCTTACGTGACGATCCCGCCGCCCCGATTACAGCGCAATCTGCTGTGGTTACACAACGATTCTGGAGGCTGCAAGAAGCAAAGGGTCGTGCTAGGGCGAGTGCACGGTGAGATTGTGATCATAAGTGCCATGCTGGTGTGATGAAGGCTCTGTCCATGCATACGAAAGGAAACCGATCCCATACCTGCTGCAGCTCATTAGTCATCGGAGGTAACAACAGCGAACATGTCAGGTTATCTGCTTGCTTTCACTTTTGCGATTGTCGTACTTTTTGTCCAAAGCAACGCGCAATGTCCAAACACCGCCGCTGCCGAGTATCCCAATCTGCGAACCATGTCGGCAAACAACAGTATGTCAGCCTAATCTCGTAATGTCACTGGTTTGATAACAGATCTTCGCAGCGTGGTTCATTATCCCAGTGCCGAAGGCTAAAGTGGTCGAAGCATTGAACGAGGCTTTCATCCTGAACTCTTTTTCCGAAGAGCTTACATTACTTGACCTTCCTTCAACCGTTGACTTTCTGGAGGGCATACACCCCATCGTGGCTACAAACGGCCTGGATGCGGACATCTGTCTTTCCGCTCTCCAGATTAGTGGACCTCTACTCAGCTCCAGCACAGTTGTACCATTCGTTAGCTACAAGGGCAGCAAGATACCTCTCAGTGCACCTCTGAATAGCTACATCGGCGGAGAAGACAAAACTACACTTGACACGTTAAGACTCGCTGGTGTTGTCCCTGCTGTGGTATCAACCTTAGTAGGCGGCACTTCGCTGCGTCTCGGTGACTTCCTCCCACCAAACGCAGCGTATCAGTCAGACGGCAGTGGCTTGTTCAGCGCGAACTCGAAGTGGACGATCGCGCGCAACCCAATTTCTGGGCCAGGTGTGTATGTAGAAGCTGTTGATGCCACATTTGTCACCGCACCCCAGCCCCATTACTCTCTCGAATTCTTGAGCAGTGTCATCAACCAGCCGACGATACTGAACGGAGCAATGACTGGCATGTGCCAGCTGAACACTTATATTCTCCATGAGGGCACTGCTCAGGTGCAGTTCCGATCGGGAAATGTGACTTTAGGCCCGGCTACAAATGGAGTTGGAGTCACTTCTGGTATGTTGCAGGGCAAGTACACGGACGTGCATGGGTTCTCTGCTTGCGCGCAATCAGTTGGGTACACAGCACAGAAGTGTGATGGCTTGACCAGGGTCTAGTGAGAGTGCCACAGTCTCCAATCTCTAGTACGGTGGCACATGGTGTTCTTCTGCTTGACGTGGGATGTCGCAGGAATTTGAATAAGAGATGACAGTGCACCATATTCATAGGGCATTGAGAAACATTGTCAGCGAAGGTTAGTTCCGGTAAGATGCGATTTTTTATTTTCTTCACAAACTTTCCATACGCTCGTTTAGCTATTGCCATTCGCCATTCCCAGTCAATTTCCCCCTGTCAAGCAATCTCCTCCTTTTATCGATTTCCTCCTGTCTCAGTGTATCGCTGGCTTGCTACTTCCGAATGCCAACATACGCCTGAACTTCCTATTACTTGCTGACTGTGCTCTCACTCCCGTTGACAAACTCGAAGAGTCGCTTGTTAATCTCGTGACCTAGCTCGTTTGTTGCAAATATTTGCGTCCCGAGGCAGCGGAGCATATGCGCATCTCGAGCTTTCGCGATAGCCTGAAGATCGCTGTATTGCTGCGTGTCAGCTTTTCCTTTGCGAGCCAACGACTCCAAGCTCTTCCGAGCTGCGATATTTTGAGTCAGCCATACGAGCATCTGCTCTCCATGCTGCGAATGCGCACCCGCAATCTGGAAGTTACGATGCAGTAGATTAATGAGGTGGGCGCTTGACGTCTCCGCGGCAAAAGCTTCATCGACACTATTGCTATCCGGAATCTGAGGGCCAGTGACCTCAACTGTCCGTAAGCGCTTCGCACTGCGCTGCTGTGGCCTATGAGCCTCACTAAAGCCACGATCCATGTTTTCATGAACCCGCTTCAGCCGCGATGACCGATCTGCTTCGTTTTTCTTCATCCAAGCACGCTTAACCATTGTGACCAGGTGTCCACGGCACCAAGCAATTACTGGGATTCTGTGGTCCACGAACCCGAACATCTTCTTGTCGGCAGCACGTAGAACTGCCAGCGATACCAATGCTAGTACGTCTTCTGTACTCTCCGCTACTGTGAACGCAGGACTGGGCAGGACTTGCGCCAGAGCTACTTGTGGAGAACTCGAGTCTGCGAGCTTCAGGTAGCTTTGTCGTGCATCGTCATACACAGCTAGTATCAAAGGTGCCATGAACTCTGTGCCTCGCTCTGGGGCAAGGAAAGCAAAGACGGTACGCGTTGCTTGTTCGCTGCCGGTCCAGCTTCCAACATGTACCCCCAGAGGAAGAAATATGGTGTCAGCTGAGTGGCGATAGATGACTTCAATGGGATGTTCAAGCAGAACCGTAAGTGAAGTCTCACCGATGGCGAGGGTCAGGGCGGGTAATGATTCCAGCTCGTAGGAAGGCCTCACCATGGCAGTAGTGTCTTGACCAGACGGAGCTGGAAGGTGGTGGGAGCCGAAGCTGCGCTGGGAAAACCTAATTTCTCGACTCGACAGCTTAATCAGCGCTTGTGCTGCTTCCAACCGTGCTTCCGACTCGTAATTATGAGAAGATTGGTGTGTTGATCCTCTGCTAAAATTCGAAACTTGAACGCGTTCTGTGACATTCGCACTGGCCTCAGCAGCACGCCTGCACATCAGAGCCAGGCGACCCCGGCAGTACTCTGCAACCGGGATGTGATGGTTGTATGGACCTCTGAGATGTACTTCCGATGCAACAATTGTGGTGAGACACAGCAACGCCAAAAAGTCTGCCGGCGCCGGCCAGGCTGCGAAGGCAGGGTGGGCGTTGATTACTGTGCGCAAAGTCTCTTCCCATGTCCGTGGACTCTTCCAATACACTGGAGACTTGTTACTCATGTCGAACGTCTCATAGCTCAGCGTAGGACGCCTTGATGGGTCAGTTCCTGGGCTGAGGTAGAAGTATACTGCAACATTGGGAGAGCGCGCTAAAGTGCCCACACACACTCCGAGCGAGCTCCCCAGCGCATTTCGTGCACGGCGCTTGCGGAATTCCAACCTCGTGTTTCGGAGAAGGAGCGATAGCGCTTCTCGACCGAGGAACTGAATGAGCGCGGAGAGCGACTCCGTGGCAGGTGGAGGGTTCGGATGAGCCAGGTCGTGAGACCTAGGTACTGCTTCGGGTTGTGTCTCTCCTCCTTCGATGTGGGCTGTGTTGTCTAAACGTCGTTTGGAATTTCGCTCAATCGCCTGGGGAGCGGCATCTTCGTTGGCGGCTGACACGGCATCCGGTCGATCATGCTGTTCTGCGACCTGATCGATAGCAGACTCGACATCTGTGTCATCATTGAAGCCAAGAGAGTCATCATCGGTAGCGACTGTGGCGTGGCCAGAATTTCGGGTTTGCATACCATTAGGTGAAATAGCTGTTGGCGTTGTATCATTTTCCAAGAGCGCCACTCCGGCATCGACCGCTTCATTCGTCTGCGGGGAAGCAGACATGCGACGACTGCCAGATACCTGAGACGCGCGAGATGTAGAATTCAGGTGGCTTACTGTCAGATCAGGTTTCCTACCTCGACTGATCTTCACAAGCGCCGCCTTGAGATCCTCAACGTCGATGAAGTCAATACTTCCGCACCAGTTCCGAGCAGCAGCATCACACAGGAGCAAATACTGTGCAAATGCGTGAAGTTCTCGACCCAAATCATCGCTTTTGGCCGCTTTCCACTCATCGACTTGGTGGAACGGAGCGAGCAGATCAACGGTTCGCAGCGATTCGAGACTATCCCTCAGCTGAGCCAAAGATGGTATTTTGCCATGTTGGATGGTGAGTATGGCGTTTAAGGCAGGGAAAACGTAGACTGGAAGGTAATCGCGCAATCCGATCTGTATATGAGGATAGGCTAGAGCCAAAGGCCATTGTGGGTGTAAAGCGTTGATGTTGAGCGACTTGATGCTCTGCGCGCTTACAACGTCTATCTTTACAGCTCCTGAGGTGAGATGTGCACGAATTTGCTGGAGTCGAAGCTGATGTGGGAGCTGAACTTCCGCCGATTCTGACATGGTGCTGGTTCAATTCTGCCTGTGAATTCCAAGGTTGGTATGAAGTTGACAAATGTGCGGTAGAGAAGTGGCAGAAGCAAAGACAGGAACAGTTCTTCAAGATGGCTAGATCATAAATTGAAAGTGGTCCTTGTAGCAGCCTGAAGTGAAAGTGATTCCTCGATTGCGTATTATAACTTGCCTACTGTGGGGATATGGGCCGCACAACGGGTGATGCTGCCTGCAAGCTGAGTGAAAGCAGGAGTGGTTCGTTCCTTATAACAGTGGTAACACCATGGCCTTAGGCTACTGCATGAAAGTGTGTAGTTTTCATCAGGAAACTTGTGACTCACGAGTAGGACCTGGTTTGGTGTTTGCCATTTCCTCATACGGGCGCTCTGCGCAGCTGCAAAGAGTTCATACCTTGAGTGATTTTTACTCAGTCACCTGCACGACTATGCAAGTACCAGTCCCATATAGCCTAATGGGCAGATGTTCCGCTGTGTCTGATCTCTGCATGTTTTCTTAGCTATGTATGCAGTCTGAGACATGTTCGAGGGCGAAGCCAGCGGATCTTTAATGTTCAATTGCGACCACGTCTTAGGCGTTGGATCGGCTCCGTTTTATAGGGGACAATTATTGCTCGAACCATAGGAGTTTAGCAGTCACCTCAGCTCTAGGCAAGTAGTCTTGATAGCGCTTGAAATCACTGCGCTGAACCACAAAATTCACGGCAGTGCCGCATCTACTGACTCTTCTGTGCGGAATGAATGAAAGTATCAAGTTATTCACAAAAGGTTGAGTCAGGTTGCGGAGACCTGCTTGACATCGGAGTGACCTGCAATCGTGAATATTCATATCAGAATACATTACATCTATAGACTACCTCTACATATTACAAAATTATCTCAGGACACCGTGACTGACCAGCTAAATCTATGCTTCCCATCTAACCGCATCTGTGCCCTTCTTCTCCCGCCACTCCACCATCTTCGTCGCCATCGACCCATACTCAGTCTGGATCCACGCATCCGTAACCCCAAAAGCGTCAAATCGGTCCCTCAAGTTTAGGTTCATTGATCGTTGCATATTGAACCAACTGCAAATCATTGGGAAAGACCTCACAGCTTCTTCTTGCTCCCAGTACAATCCGTCTTTGGCAAGTTGCGGGGATGGTTCGTTGCTATATACATACACACCAGTCTTGTGACGATGGAACCGCTCCAAGAGATCCTTTTGGTCGGAGGGATGAAGCTGTAGCAGAACAAGCTGTAATCGATAGCCAGCGGCCTGCTGGACGAGGCGTTTGCCCATGAACGAGGGCTTTGGAAGCGGCATGAAGGACGCTGTGCTGAGGCTCGGGTCTTTGTACAATTTCGTTTCGCGCCTGGAGTTCATCTGTAGTGGATGAGGGTCCTGCCTCTGGTGGATGCCGATTCGAATCGTGGCCAGTGTTTGATGGAACGGCGACAGCAGGGATTCGAGTGTTTGCAGTTCGTTCCATATTGTCGGGTCTTCTGTCATTGATCGCTTGTTGTCGACCAGAATGGTTAGGTCTCTGACGGAAGCAAGTAGTGCTCCAACCTGTTCGATTGCTACCGGCTCCGCATGCATGATCACTGCTTTCTCAACGGCGTGGCATTGCATATCGGTCAGGGCTGCAGTTTCGTGATTCGTTGCTCGTGTTGTCGATATCGTCGCAGCTAGAGTGCGAAGCAGACGCGACTCTCGGTACTCCTCGTTCAGGCGTGTGCAAGTTCGAAACAGAGCCGCGATAGGGGCCTTAGGCATTTTGACGGAGACGCAATGAACATTATGTTTGTTAAGCTCCCATCTCAGTTGTAGTGGTTTGTGGAGGTACGAGTATATTTGATCTCTAACTTCACGAGGGAGGCTGAGGATGTGGATATTTCCAGCTGCGGTGTAAGTGGCCGTTGGAGCCACAGGTCGACATTCGAAGCTGTGATTGACCATCACGTCCTGGTGCGAATCCGTTCTGGCAAAGGTAGGCCTTACGCCCAAGTGTTTCTCAGCATTCGAAGCCATATCTTTTGTGTTTTTTGGGTGTGCTGGAAACACTGGAAGTGCATGTTTCACTCAAGATAAGCCGCAGATCAGTCACGTGGAGCTCTGAAGGAGGAAAGCCGGTGAAACGTCTCATTTGCGGAGATGTTCGTGCACGCTCGCCATACCTTACGGTGTCCCCCCTGAACGGATCGTTAGCCTTCCTTCGCGTGACATGGGTAACACCAGGTATAACAGCCAACCAAAAAAATTGTACTGGCTCAGAACCCCAGTACCTCCCTTGTCACCGAACCGCAGGCTAACGATCCGTTCAGGGGGGGACACTGTACCTCGCGAGTCCAGGACTTGCCGAGCCGGTTACGGGATGCTTGAAGCCTCACTTCTACAAGGGGGGTGCCTGAACGGGCGAGAATACGATCTTGCTTGCACTGAGCATTGGGAATGGGTAACGTGCACCCCAATAGTAGGTAACGTGCACCCCAATAAGAAACTAATGCAGCCAAGGGCGCGCCACACGTTAGGCCATACCAAAACAGTTAATTATTATAGCTTTTAATTAATACAGCGTCTTAGCTAATGTTCTAAAGCTGACTGTGCATTAAGATATTACTAACGCGTTAGTAGTTGCGTCGCGTTGTTGTTGTGCCCAGCCTTGCCTATGTTAGCCTCCTTGTGCAATAGTGTAGTAGGAGTGAGATTAGAGAACACAGTAGAGGGTGATTTAGACGCGGCAGAGACGCGTTGTCGTTGTTGTCGTCGTCGTTAGGAGTACCTATCTGTGAGTATCGCAAGATATTTTGGTGTTGCTGGTCTGAGCTCCTAGCTAAGGCAACGTGATTGGTTAAAGCCGTGCTAGCGCAACCTAGCGTGGCGAAAACTCTGCACCTTAACAAACTCACACCACCACTACCACTACCACCACTACCACCACTACTACTACCTTCCACGCGTCTTATACCTTATTATTGTTGTCGCAGCTGCTACCTATTTTGTGTGAGGCCAGCGACGTGGAGAATGGCGAAGTATGTACAACTAAACTAGGGTCTGTGGCAACGCGCTCGTACCATGCTTGGCTAGGCACAACACTGTCTTGTTTTGTATAGAAATACAGTACAAAACAAGACTCCGTCATGCCCAGCCGAGTCTCCGCACAGCTTTACTGCATGGAGCGTTAGTTTCTTATTGGGGTGCACGTTACCTACTATTGGGGTGCACGTTACCCATTCCCCTGAGCATCTAGTGATCTTTTACAACAGGAAAACCCCAGGTGTGGCAAACTCGTATTCTCGCCCGTTCAGGCACCCCCCTTGTACCCTGATTCGAGGATCGGAGCCGCGATGCAGGGACAAGAACCGGAATGTGCCATGTGCAAAGCATTACTTCCAAGATTCTTGCGAGTCCATTCAAGGCTGTGCTGCTGCTTACGGAGGTGCAATTCAAAAGTCTTTTCCCACCCCTGGTCAACGCACAGAGCAAGCACAGGGGTAAATCGGCCCGAATATAACTCAGTCAGTTCTACGGAGGTGCAATTCAAAAGTCTTTTCCCACCCCCTGGTCAACGCACAGAGCAATACAGGGGTGAATCGGCCCGAATATTCTTATACATGTCCTTTCTCTCTTCTAATTTCATGTACTGAATCTTTAGTATGTTACCTTAGTCTACATACGAAGCCTGGCAAGAAGCCTGAGTGGAGATAGAATCAAAAGAATGGCAGATTAGCACGAGGCAAAGGCTCAGGCATAGACTAGTGGCGTTACTAGTTAATTATCATGCGGCCAAAGTTGATTCCTTTTGCAAAGGAGTGTATAAAGGAGCGGCCTAGTACTCTAGTTTAAGAGAACAAAGCACCTGCTTATAGCCATCACGTACAACGCTATGTGTATAGTCAAGAGCACGTTGTATAGTTACTATAACGTACTCCACGGGCGAGCTGATCACTCTGCCAAGACCACACCAAACCTCTACCTTACCACACAATGCCTCAACAACAACACAAATCTAAGCCCTTAAAAGAAGCTGCGATACAGCTTGCGCTCCAGACAATTAAACAAGACGCGACACTTACATTGCGACGCGCTGCAGCTATCTATAACGCGCCTTACACCACACTACACGATCGATACACAGGACGACCTGCAAGAGCTGATTGTACGCCGAATCAACGGATTATGGATCAGACTGAGGAGAATGTGATTGCTGAGCACATTCTTGAGCTAGATGCACGAGGATTTGCCCCTCGGCTGGCTGCTGTAGCTGATATGGCCAATTCTTTGCGTGCTGAGCGCAATATGGGCCATGTTGGCGTAAACTGGCCCAATACGTTTATCAAGCGCCGCCCTGACCTCCAAGTAATGTTCAATCGCAAGTACGACTACAAGCGAGCCCTCTGTGAGGATCCAGAGATTATACAAGGCTGGTTTGGGCTTGTAGCGAATGTCAAAGCCAAGTATGGCATCCAGGACGATGACACATACAACTTTGATGAGACAGGCTTTATGATGGGCCAGATATCTACAGGAGCAGTTGTCACAGGTTCAGAGCGTCGAGGACGGCCCAAGGCAGTGCAGCAGGGCAATCGAGAGTGGACCACGGTCATACAGGGCATCAATGGCACGGGATGGGCCATTCCACCCTTCATCATCTTCAAAGGCCGCTACCACCTCTCTGCCTGGTACAAAGAGCCTGATCTGCCCCAGGACTGGATTATTGCAGTCTCTGAGAACGGATGGACCACCAACAAGCTTGGTCTGGACTGGTTGAAGCACTTTGATGGCCATACAAAGAGGCGCACCCGAGAAGGGTACTGGCTGCTCCTTATTGACGGCCACGAGAGCCACAACTCCCTTGACTTCCAACAATACTGCAAGGAAGCAAACATTATTACACTGTGTATGCCTCCACACTCATCGCACCTCTTACAACCACTAGATGTGGGTTGTTTTGCCCCTCTAAAGAAGGCGTATGGGCGCCAAGCCGAGAATCTCATGCGCAACTACATTACTCATATTACTAAAACTGAGTTCCTACCATGCTTTATAGGCGCCTACAAGGAGACATTTACTTGTAGCAATATCCAAGGAGGCTTCTGAGGCGCTGGATTAGTCCCCTTTGACCCAGAACGGGTCATAATGGGTCTTGATGTCCGCCTACGTACCCCACCACTACCTACTGTGGAAGATACTCCCTGGCAGTCCCAAACCCCGAGCAATACCCTGCAATTAGGGTCGCAATCAACGCTGGTTCGAGAGAGGATTCAAAGGCATGCAAGCAGCTCACCAACTTCAATGGTTGAGGCCCTTGAAAAGCTTGCCAAAGGCGCAGCTATGGTAGCGCACAAGCTGGTGTTGGCTCAAAAGGAGATTACTAGGTTTCGAGCAGCAAATGAGGCCGCCACGCGACGTAAATCGCATAAAAGAAAGCAGTTACAGCAGGAGGGGGTCCTAACAGCTGAGGAAGGCCTTCGATTAACTACTCTAAATGAGTTTGGGGCGCGTGGTGATGGTAAGAAGGCAAGGAAGCGAGTGCGTGTTGAAGGAGGTGAGGCAACCCAAAGACGCTGTAAAAAGTGCCACAAGGTAGGGCATAACTCGCGCACGTGTAAAAAGGCTGCAGAAGGTGTTACTGAATGATATTATGTGCTGTACTACTGTATACAAGGCTAACATGGGCCAATGCGAGCCATAATAGGGTGGAGGTTTGGTGTGGTCTTGGCAGAGTGATCGGCTCGCCCGTGGAGTACGTTACTATACATCACTATACAGCACTGTCAAGGACCGTAGTGTTGAAAAATTAAGATGGTTTTGGTAGGGGCTTGGCACAGTGTCCGACTCGCCCGTCTCCTACGTTATCACCAATCTTGTTAGAAAGGTATATGTACCAATCAACGCAGGGGCAAAGTGTGTTCAGTGTTCACATTTTGTCTCAACAGTACCGTGACTAATCAATGAACGGGCCACCTCAATGAACGGGTCACCCCACCAACTTTCACACTTACTTTGACCCCCACACCAGCTCACCACCACGATGACTGTTGAAGAAGCCCTTGCAGAGATAACGTCTCTGGGACCTGGAGAATCTTTTTCGTACCGAAGTCTTGCCAAAAAACATCGTTGTTCCCGCACTACTTTGACGGAACAACACCAGGGTCGGAGAACGACCCGTGCAGGGGCTCATGATCAACGCCGACTACTATCTCAACGCGATGAGCTGGAGCTTGTACAATACATCAGAAGCCTCACTAAGAAACACTGTCCACCTACGCGGCAGATGATTATCAATTTTGCGACTCCCTTGTGCCAATGGGAGCCTTCTGAGGCATGGGTTTCTAGGCTCATTCACCGTCACAACGACACCCTTATCACTGCCTGGACCACCCCCATGGAAAGCAGTCGTCATGAGGCTGATAATGGTGGATGATACCGTCTATATTTCGGTCTTCTAGCCAGGAAAGTTGCAGAGTTTAAGGTGGATCCTGAGAATATGTTACGGTTTGGGAGGTAAGGGCATTGCGCGTGTCACGTGTGTTGTCCTGGCGCTCCTCCCTCACCTTCATGAGCACTTTCTCCCATTACAAGCATCAGAGATACGTCATGTAAACAGACCCTGCTGCTAGCCTTGAAGAGGCCAGCTCAAGCAGAACAACAAGACAGGACAACAATACACTTCATACTCTGATTACTGCTTTGCGCAGTTGCACTTTAATTTGCTACATTCTCCACCGCAATAGAATACCTACAATATGGACGAGAAGGGATTTATGATTGGGGTAATTGGTAAGACTAAAAGAGTATTTGATAAGGTACTCTACAAGGAGAGGCGCTTCAAACAAGCTAGTCACGATGCCAATCGGGAGTGGATAACCGTTATAGGGTGTATATGTGCTGACGGTACTACCCTCCCCCCTGCGGTGATCTTCTCCGCAGCCGGAGATCAGGTGCAATCCAACTGGGTACACGATATTGACCCAGAGACTCACTCTATATACTTCTCAGTATCACCCAGTGGCTGGACGAACGACGATCTCGGCGTTGCCTGGCTTAAGCAGGTGTTTGATCCCGCCACTAAGAGGAAAGCTCGGAGAAAGTACAGATTACTTATCCTAGACGGCCACGGCAGCCACGTGACAAAGGCCTTCATTGATTACTGCGATGACAATCGAATTCTGGTGCTGGTATACCCCCACACGCGACCCATACGCTGCAACCCCTAGATGTATCATGCTTCAAGCCCCTGAGTCAAAATTACTCAAAAGAGCTTATCTATCACAACCACACAACGGAGGGATGGCTCCCAGTACAAAAGGCAGACTTCATAAGTCTATTCTGGCCTGCCTGGATCAATACCTTCACAGAAACGTTGGTGTTGAGTGCCTTTGAATCCACAGGTATCCACCCACTTGAACCTGCACCACCAATCTTTTGACTTTTAGGCCACCCTCCCTGAGGCCCTAAAAGTCCCAGCAACTGAACAAGCTCACTGCGCTGATTCTGGGAGTACCTCTAACGTCCACCTAGCCCCCCGCGCAGCCGCGCAAAGGAGCTTGTCAGGATGGCAGAGTCTCCCTCCTCCCAGCACACAGGGTCCCCAGACTATGAGATCCCTCAGCAGCTTTATGCACGCGCCCCAAGACGGCCCCAGGAGAACGTGCACCATCACGCACCCCTTCTGAGTAGCCAGAACCCCGGTGGGGGCGCTCCCAAACCTCGAGTCTCTGATGCCGTTCAACGCCACATCACTGAGACGCAGAAAATTGCCCAGCTCTGGAACACCATTGCTACTGCCTTTGCAGCAGCTGTAGATCAACATGCAGAGAGCTACACTAACCCGCAAGAAGTCAAGATTGCAGAGGAGCTACAGCAGAAAGTTATACGGGCGTTGACCTCCCTCTCCCCAAGCAACTCTCCTCCTAGCTTCCGCTGGAGCAGCGACACCAGTCACAGCAACCCCAGGAGCCAAGAGTCAGGATGCCGCTCTTGGGCGGACGTAGCCAGAGACCCCCAGATCTCAAATAGGGGTGGCAGCCGACCCCTGAACCCTGCTAGGTCTCGGCCTAGCCCGCCGGCTAAGCCAAAAGAAGACAGTCGAATCTTCATAGCCATCTCCAACCCGGCGATGCGACTGCAACAACCCTCACCCTTTGCAGTAAGGCAGGCAATATGCAAGAGCATAGAAGGACTCACCCTTAAAGACATACCCACGGCATCACCCATCAACACAGGCTGGGCGATTACCCCAGCTAATCAGATCATCCGGGACCGACTTCTAACTCAAGAAAACCAGGAACTTCTAGTAAGAGCGCTAGACGGAGACGCGGTGAGGATCCCCGAACGCTGGATCAACTACGCAGTACAAGGAGTACCCAGCTCTTTCCGGACCCTGGACGGCACAGACCTACCGACTACTACCCAGCTAATAGAGGAAGAGGTTTTCTCACAAATAGGCAAGCAGCCGGTCAGCTGCAGGACCTCACGGCATGGGGCGAACCAGAATGGCCTCACCACCTGGATTGTCTCATACAAGGAGCCGGTCCGCTCCTTCCGGCTCTTTGGCACTAGCCAATTTTCAAAGGAGATCCACAAACACCCAACCATACAGCGACACAACCCAGGCTGCCAGGGCTACTGTAACGCTGCCCGATGCACCCAGGTAGCCCGCTGCGTACACTGCAGAGACCGCACAGATAGACACCAAGGACAGTATGGGGATAATTGCCCCCACAAAGCCGTGTGCGCCAACTGTCATGGACCACACCCAGCTAGCCACGCCAACTGCCCTGCAGCCCCTCGCCGGGTACATGGACACATAATCAAGCCCACAAAGACTGAGATGAAAGCTATCCGTCGCGCAGGCAAAATAGCACAGCAGCACCTATACAGGACAGTTGAAGAGACCCTTAGACAGGCTACACTTCAGCCTGAGACTACTCCTCGAGAGGCATCGGAGACAGTGCCTCCACACCCTTCCACCCAGAGGCAAGGAGGAGACGGCAGGGATTCACTTCCTATAACCACTGCCTCCTATGCATCCTCCGCTTCCACCGGCAGAGAAAAGAGACCGAGGCGGGCCGCCACAGGCCAGAGAAGCCTGAATGTAGGACAACTGTCTGCCGGCAGCATTCGTCCACAATCAACTATCCACACTGACCCGTCCACCTCAGAGAGGGAAGACGCCAGCATGAGCGACGATCCTCCGTCGACATGCTAGAACACCCTTACAATACCCCAGCCTGTAACAGGCATCCACAGCCCAGCTTGCAGAGCAAACCACTCCGCGTATGCTGGGCCAATGTTAGCAGATGCTCACCCTGGCACATCACAATACTGGAGGTGGCCTTTCAGAAGGGCATAGATGTTGTGTGTGTTCAAGAGCCCTTCACATGTGCCAACTCCAGAACTTCCACCCACCCTGGCTTCATACACCTCGCGCCTATCAGCACCTGGGACACTCCTAACGCACCAGGCTCAGCCCGCCCTAGGGTGATGACCTACATCCGCAAAGGACGCCATCTACGATACCAGGCTAGAGAGAGCCTCAGCCACCCAGACATGCTATGGGCTGTGGTGAATGGAGTCGCGATACTCAACTGCTACAGACAGCCACACACCCCGCATGTTATCCAATACGTCACACATCTTATACCCCCTCAACTCTGTCTTGTAGGAGGAGACTTTAACGCTAGACATGAATCCTTTGAGCCTACTGTCACTGCAGCCAACGGAGGTGTGGAGCTAGCTAGATGGGCTGCTAGCGCCTCTATGGACTACATTGGTGTGCCAGGACAGCCAACACACTGCGCCGGCCATGTCCTTGACCTTACCTTCTCTAACGTACCATTTTCCCAGTCTGCTGTTGATGCTAGCATGCACAGCGGCTCAGACCATGAGACAATAGTAACCTCTGTCCCTATCTCCACTCCAGGCACTCCGCATCTAGAACAGTACCACTACAGAGTCCCAGAGGCAAGCCTACCTAGGTTCAGTGGGCTGGTAGAAATAGGTGTCCAAAACATCCCAGACCCGCTTGCAACGCAGGATGCGGCACAGCTAGATGAATGCGTCGCGCTGCTCACAGACACCGTACAGCACTCTGTTCAGGCAGCAGGCAAGCTCGACCGCAAGGAAGGCCGCGCTGCACCATGGTGGACCAGGGAGTGCAAGACTGCCTACCAAGCCTACAAACGCGCTAGACAGCTCTGCTCTAGCAGTCTACTAGAGGTGAGACAGGCCTTTAAGACTACAGTCAGACAGGCTAAGAGACAGTACTGGAGGCATGTCATCGACAATGCCAAAGATGACAAGGACCTGTTCAAGATCATTGCCTGGCACAAGCTTACACCAGAGAACCAGGACACTCCTCTGGTAGTGAATAACATGACAATATCAGACCCCCTAGAAAAGGCAGAGGCTCTTAGAGAAGAAGTCCTCAACCGGTACACAGCAGAGGATGACCTCAGGCACTACCCAGACCAGGAGAATGCAGACACCCTCCCGTGGAGCACACACATCTCACTGGAGGAAACTGAACGAAACACGATAGGGGTCTCAAGCACCTCACCAGGCACTGATCGTTCTACTGTGCGACTACTCCGTGCCTGCTGGGCTCAGGTTGGGGAACTCGTGCGAAGAATCTTCCAGCGATGCCTTGAGCTTAACCACTTCCCAGCACAATGGAAGCTCGCAGAGGTAGCAATGATACCTAAGACGGGGAAGACAGACCGAACGTCACCTCGCTCCTGGAGACCTATAGCGCTTCTCTCTTGCATTGGAAAAGGACTTGAACGAACAGTGGCTAGACGAATTGCATGGACCGCCATGACACACAAGATCCTCAGCCCCCAGCATGGCGGCGCCCTCCCAAAACGCTCTGCAGCAGACCTCACTGCAGCGTTCACCCACGACACTGAAGCAGCATGGATACTTGGAAAGCATGTCACTATGGTTACCCTAGATGTCCAAGGCGCCTTTGATGCCCTCCTCAAGAACCGTCTGCTACACCGGATGGCCCAACAGGGCTGGCCACAAAGGACCATACTCTTTGTAGACTCATTCCTCACTGACCGGAGGGTTCAAGTCCGCCTTGGACAGATCACTACTCCTAGCTACCCTGTCGCCTGTGGCACACCCCAAGGCTCGCCTCTCTCTCCTGTCCTGTACACATTGTATCTAGCCGAGCTACTATCCATGGATACAGAACGGAGATTTGGATATGCAGACGACATATGTCTCTACCGGGCCTCCCACTCTATGGACAACAACGTCGAGCTCCTAGCATCAGACCTGAGGCAGATCAGAGCATGGGGCGAGGCCAACAAGGTCACCTTTGCCCCAGAAAAGCAGGAAATGATACACCTGACCAGACAGCGGAGCACGTATTCCCCTCCCTGTGTGGTAGATGAGCAGCTCACCGTCCACCCTATCCTCCCAGGTGGAGAGCACAGCCAGCCAGCCCTGCGTTGGTTAGGAGTGTGGTTTGACCGCAGACTCACTTTTAGACGACATGTAGCCATGCGCACTGCAAAAGCTGCTAAGGTAGCCTGTCATATTCGCAGTCTAGCTAGGACTACCTATGGACCACCAGCCAGCTCCCTCCGCAGGGCTATTATTGCCTGTGTGTACCCCTCACTCCTGTATGGGACTGAATGCTGGTACAGAGGCCGCACTAAACTGCCACGTACACTGGGACCAGGCAGGCCACAAGAGGTCAGCGCTTACGTTGGATGGCACATAGCTGCTATAGACAAGACACTGGCTATAGCAGCAAGAGGCATCCTACCAGCGTGGAGAACAACCCCTACAGCTGCACTCTTCCGAGACGCCGGACTGCTATCGGCAGCAGTAGCTCTAGAGGAAGCTAAACTCAGATTCGCAACTCATCTGTGCACCACAGATGCAGACCACCCTCTCACTAGGCGCACAGTAGTACATGTAGTGAACAGGGGCGTAAAAACCGGACAACCCCAGCGAGTCAAGACTAAAGTCCAACAGATGGCATCTCTTCTACCAGAGATCCCTAGGACGACACTAACAGCCCCTCACTACTCGGCCAGCTGCCGAACAGACCCAACGCTTGGCATGGACAAGAAGACTGCAGCCACGGCTTTCAATGAATGGTGGGCCCAGCTCTCGCCACTAGATGTCACTATCTTCTCAGATGGCTCTGAACAGTACATAAAAGAAGGAGAAAAGCGGGTTACCTACGGCTTTGCAGTCTATCAGAACAGAAAGCAACTGCAGACTGGACGCGGCTCACTCCACTCTACCTCGCACGTCTTTGACGCTGAGGCAATCGGAGCGTGGAGAGGCCTCCAGCACACTATAAGGCAACCAGCGCTCCGCACCCGTCGAATCTGGCTGTGCATAGACAGCACCTCAGTGATATGGTGCCTCAGGGGCGACGCACCCCCTACCTCTCAATGGGCCTTCCTGGAGTGCCACGGTGCCATGGAGACACACGATGTCTCTATCAAATGGGCCCCGGGACACCTAGGCATTGGAGGAAATGAGGCAGCAGACAGGCTAGCCAACTTAGAAGCCCAGCACCCATCACCCCCGACTGGAAAAGCCTCTATACCTACACTCTCAGGCATCAAGACAATAGCCCGCAAGACATTACGACACACACAACAGACCTGGTGGTCTGACAAGAAGACCAAGCTCTCAAAATGGTACAAGAGCTGGGAGTTAGACTATGCACCACACAGCGGTCCAAAAGAGCTAGACCTACCAAGAGATGTCCTAGCCAGACTACTTTCTATCCGGACCAGACACGGGGATTTCGCCTGGTACCACCGAAAGTACAACCACAAGGATGCAAACCTCATTTGCTCATGCAGACAGGACAAGACACCAGAGCACCTCGCACTTTGCCGCAAGACCCTAGGGACCTTTAGCAGATGGCCACTACGACCGCCTATACCACCATCCAGCCAGGCTGATGGCCTAGCGTATACTGCAACACTAGTAGGAGATCCAGAGGCCCTTGAAGCCTTTGTTAGACTCACACAGTACTACACCAGGATCTGCCCCCGCTAGCTCTTGCAGTCTTGCAACAGCAGCAAGCAATGCAGCACCTAGCAGAACTAGGTCCAGCACAATGGCTGCGACACCCCCACCTCCCCCCAACACACACACACACACTCTCTCTCTCTCTCTCTCTCTCTCGGCACACAGATGCCTCAGAATGCAAGGAAATCACCCTAATGTACATACATCGCTCAGCCTCCCCAACTGGAAGGGGAGCTGTAGTTCTGAAATGGTAGCAATACCCGCGCAGGCAAGAAATGCTTTCTAAGGTAGTGTGTTAGCACTGTAATTCCATAGCTTAGCACGTCGTATATGCCCTTCGGGAGGCGAGATGGTGGACTTAATCCCCATCAACAGACGAAAAATGAATACCAACCAACCAACCAACCAACCCACTTGAACCTGACGTCATACTCGATCGCTTCAAAAAGTCAATACCACCACCACCTGTGACGCCTCCTAAGCAAACTGAGCCTCAGCCTGCTGCCTCCTCACCTAATTGGCGACGTTGTAGGTCAAATTTTGACCGAGCAGTGAGGTATGGGGATCAAAAGGCAGCCAATGAAGCCCTACAGGCTATACATCAGCTTCATGTGCAGAATGAGCTTAAGGATCACAGGATATCAGACCTTGAACAGGCTATACAGGCCAAGAAGAAGCGGAGTAAGAAGAAGAAGGTATTACCACTGTCACCGCGCGACCCTAATGTACAAGGGGGGGCAGTCTTCTATGATCCTCTATCCAAGGCACGTGCTGATCGACGTATGAGGGATGCGGAGAAGCAGGAGATGGCAGAAGAGGCAGCAAAGGCAGATCAGAAGCAACTACGGTATAACAACAAGCTTCTAAGAGAGAAGACTAAGGCAGATAATGCTGAGAAGGCTGCGCGGAGGCGTGAGGAGACTGCTCAAAAGAGGGCCCAAGAAGAGCGTGAAAAGCAGGCTCGGAAGGCTGAGAAGGAGCGCGTGAGAGAGCTTAAGAACGCGCAGAAAGTATCCAAATTGCCTAAACAGGCAAGGAAGAAGACCTCAAAGAAGCCGCAGTTAAAAATATCAAAAGGTGGTGGTAGTGCAGCGAGGCGTTGTCCACAGGTGGCTCATGAGCCCAGCTCCGCACCCCGAGGAGTTGAGACCCGTAGTGGTCGCGTCACACGTCCTACAGAAAAACCGAGATAGCCAAAAGTTTCGCAATAGTTAATATTATATTCTGACAGCTTCTTGTATAATAATAATTACTCTACGTGGTGGTGTAGCCTCACTTCCGTGGAGGTGAGAAAGTTGGTGGGGTGACCCGTTCGTTGAGGTGGCCCGTTCATTGATTAGTCACGGTAAGAAGGAGGCCTTCCTACCAGCCTTTAAAGTAGCTTTTAAAAAGGCAATTACAAAGGAGAATATCTGCGCAAGCTTCAGGGGTGCTGGACTGGTCCCACACAACCCAGAAGCAGTGATTTCAAAGCTTGATGTGGTCCTTCGTACGCCAACACCGCCTAAGCCAGAGGACACCCTATGGGAATCCAAAACACCAAGCAACCTTCGTGAGGTAGAGGCCCAATCAACCTTGCTTTGCAAGCGTGTACGGCTGCACAGAGATTCTCCACCTTCTCCACTTCTTAGGGCAGCTGAGCAGCTTAATAAAGGGGTTGCATTGATGGGGCATGAAATAGTGTTAATGCGACAGGAAATGGCAGGGCTTCGAAAGGCAGTAGAGGTAGCAACAGAGGTTAGAAGTTGAAAGAGGAAGTACATTCGGACAAATGAGACCCTCACAGTAGGTGAGGTAGCTGATTTGATAGCTGAAAGGGAGGGTGGTGAGCAGGAGGGAGGTGAAGAGCCTGGAAAGAGGGTGCGCACGCAGCGGCGCTGTGGACGTTGTGGAGAGACTAGCCACAACGCTCGCACCTGCGCAGTTAAAATTGTAGATTTATCTAAAAGCGACGAGTCTAGATAGTATTTCTACTGCCTGCAAATTGTAGTAAGTAATAGTAGTGTCGCGGTATATGCATTGCAATTATCCTAACTCTGCTAACGTACTCCACAAGCGAGCCGGTCACCCAAGCGAGCCGGTCACTTTTGCCAAGACTACACGAACACCACAACTACTTTGCAGTATTACAGCACACAACAACAATATATCACACTGCACAGTATATTGCACTAATCTACAGTACTCTGCGCATCTTTACTGCATGTTCGCGCGTTGTGCCCTGTCTCGCCACATGTGCCACAGCGCCTTGAAGACTGAGTGCTCCTATCAACACGCGACCTCTTCTTTGCCTTCTTCCCATCACTACGGGCCTCAAACTCCTTTAGAGTAGTCAGCCGCACTCCCTCACCAAACGTTAGTGTCCCATTACGCTGGATTTGCTTTTGTGCGATTTACGACGTGTGGCGGCCTCGTTGGCTACCTGTAGGTCAGCGACCTGGTTGCGCACCAAAACCAGTGAATGCGCCATCAGCTCTGCGCCTTTGGTGAGCTGATTAAGGGCGTCAACCATTGACGTTGGTGAGCTATCAGCGTGTCTCTCAATCTTCTCTCGAATCAGCCGCTCGGCTTGGCGGCCATAGGCCTTCTTCAACGGGGCAAAACACCCTACATCAAGTGGCTGCAGCAGGTGCGACGAGTGTGGAGGCATGCACAGAGTGATAATCTTGTGCTCCTCAGAGTACTGGTGGAATTCAACTGAGTTGTGGCTCTCGTGGCCGTCCAGAATGAGCAGCCGATGGCTGCCAACAGTGCGCGCCTTTGTGTGCTCATCAAAGTGCTTCAACCACTTGACTCCAAGCTCGTTGTTGGTCCAGCCGTTGTCAGAGACATTGAGAACCCAGTCGTCAGGTATACTAGGCTCCTTGTACCAGGCAGAGAGGTGGTACTTGCCAGAGAAGATGATGAAGGGTGGGATAGACCAGCCCTTCGCGTTGACACCCTGGATGACGCTGGTCCACTCTCGGTCGCCCTGCTGTACTGTCTTTGGTCTCCCTCGACGCTCAGAGCCTGTGACAACAGCTCCTGTTGATATAACGCCCATCATAAAGCCAGACTCGTCAAAGTTGTGGGTGTCTTCATCTAGGATACCATACTTGGCTTTGGTATTCTCTACCAACTGGAACCAGTCCCCAATAACCTTAGGATCCTCACACAGGGCTCTCTTGTAGTCATACTTGCGATTGAACTTGATTTTGAGCTCTGGCCGACGTTTGACAAAGTTGGCAGCCCAGTTCTTGCCAACAGGGGTCTGGTGGCGCTCCGCAAGCAGAGAATTGGCCATATCCTCCACATCAGCAAGCCGGGGCGAGTATCCTTGGTCGTCTAGCTTCAGTACATGCTGGACTATCACCTCCTCCTCAGTACTAGCTAGTTTAGTCATTTTGGGCTTGCAATCGCGTCGTGAAGTAGTTCCAGCAAGTCGGTCACTAAGGGTGCTTTGAGACACTTTGTAGATTGCTGCAGCGCGTCGCTGGGAGAGTGTCGCGTCTTGTTGAATAGCCTGTAAGGCAAGCTGTATATCTGCCTCGTTTAAAGGCTTTTTTGTGTTATTGCGTTGAGACATTGTAGGTAGAGTAAAGTTTGACGTGGTCTTGGCAAAAGTGACCGGCTCGCTTGGGTGACCGGCTCGCTTGTGGAGTACGTTAGGTGGCCCGCTCGCTTATGTTGGCCCGCTCGCTTATAAACTACGTTAGTAGTAATTTAAACAGTCGCCACAGCGGCCAAGCACGGCGAAATCATTAGATTAGAGATTCGCGACAGTCTAGGAAAACCCCCTATTAATTGTGATCTCTATTAGATCTGAAATATTAACAGCAAATGAGATTCCACGCTGGCGCCTTCAGCTATGGAAAGCTTTGCAAGCATGCCTTGGTGTTGGGCATATTGTAGGTTGTTCCGTGCCTCGTCCACGGGTCTTTTCGCGTCGGCGGGTACCGAGAGTCAGAACGAACACCCAATCTCAACGTCTTCATGTAGATCAAGACCGTTGAAATTTTCGTCGCATTCCTCCTCAGTCAGAAAGCGACGACAGGCCACCTGACGAGACCTAAAACTCCGAGACTATTGATTCGGGAGCATAGAGCCTGTGTGCACAAAGTGGAGAAAGGAGAGGATCAACCGCGGGAACAGACTTTCGTTTAGCCTTGTTGCCGGCCGCGCCATTGCATGTCATATCCCGCCTTGTGGCTAGGTATTCATCGTTCCTGGTTCCGTTTCTTCGTAGCTGTCACCTTTGTTGAGGACTGGTTGAGCGGCAAACGGGCCTGCAGCAGTGATGCGTTGGCTGCAGGTGCTTACGTCTGCAGGCAAAGCTCTGCCCCCGCTATAGTCGACAAAACCGACAAACAAACAAGCAAACAGCAGGCGATGGTAATTTGCTATGTTGACCTATATCATAGGGGTGTTCGCAAGTAGGAGACGAGTTGTTGTCAAGGTAAGGTAAGGCTATCCTGAGAAAGGAGATGTCTTGGCAGAAACTCGCGATCTTTCGTCATCGACTATCCGCTACAAAACACTGTTACGTGCAATATCAAAGAAGACCATTAACGCATTCTGTGTGCTGTGCAAGACCTTTGGAAGCCTTGTCTGGAACATTTGTAGAATGGGTTCTTCAAGAAAAGCGTCTGATAACCCCTCCAAAGTTGTCAAGACAGAGCCGCTCGTTAGTCACCCAGCGCGATACGGATCACCTCAAGGAAGATGTTAACACCGACTAGGATTACAAAGATGCCAAATGGGCAACTCTAGTCTCGTAGGACCTCCACGACTAACTATCATACAAGGAACGTCTAACAATAGCAGCATCACATTCAAAGACCCCAACGGCACAGAACGCCTTTGGGAATCCGCCGAGCGCCTCACTCGTCCCAAAGGTTGCGACATTGACGCTATTGGAGTCGCTGCTATCCTAGAAGACCCATCAAAACCCAATGCGACGCCTCTCATTGTCCTGCAGAAGCAATGGCGAGCGCCTGCCGATGCTGTAGTCATTGAAATCCCTGCTGGGTTGATGGACCCCGGTGAGAGCCCAGAGCAGTGTGCAATTCGTGAGTTGAAGGAAGAGACGGGATACGTGGGCAAGGTTATTGAGGGGAGCTTTGGAGTTAGTCCTGTAATGTTCAACGGCAAGTGTTTCCTTGAGCCGCCATAATGCCAACTTGCAGACAAAATAGTCAAATCATTCATTTCACCATTTGCTAACGATGAACAGATCCTGGCTTCTGCAACACGAATCTCAAGATGATCCAGGTCATAGTCGACATGTCTCTACCCGAGAATCAGAACCCGCAGCCAAATCTCGAGGATGGAGAGTTCATCGAGACTTTTACTGTCCCGTTGACAGATCTTTATGAGGAATGTGTCAAGTTTGAGAAGGAAGGCTACATACTCGATGCGAGGGTCGGCACGCTTGCTCAAGGTGTCGAGTTCGCGAAGAGGTGGAAGCTCACTTGAGGTCGTTGCTCAAAGGGAAGGTGCCAGCGATTACCTCATAAGGCGAACCTTTACCAAGTTGGCTGGCTTTTCGAGCACAGCGAATAACGTCCCACATATTGACGCAAGTCTCTTCGCCCAGATCTGCCACTTAACATAGAAGAAACACCTTCTCGTTACTGAGCCGATGTTCTCGCAGACAACATGGTTCTTGTGATGCATGGCATCTTTGGTACTAGATGATCTCTGTAGATGCCAATCGATGTTGTGAAGACCGTCATCGAAGCACTTGCACTGAGGCGGGACATGTTTGATTCACGCCTGAGTACACTACGATGCGCTTCAGCAAGGTAGCTCGGTGAAACACAAGGTATAGCAGATTGGAGTGATGATGCTGATACCAATACTTACGTCGCCTGCACCGTTCTAGATTAGACATAGGCTATCCGTCTACAAGCAACGCTCCAAAGCGCTTGTCAGCTAACAGTATCAGTGATTGTTCGCGGCCTTTGCTGGCCCATGGCTTTTAGGGCATCGTCGTTTTTCAGTGAAGACTGAAGAGAAGTTGCCTTTTTGCAGCTTTAGCATTAGAATTTGACCCTACGCAGACCCTAGGTTTTCGTATCTACAATTCAGCCCTGCAAGTTGGACGCACCCAAGTGCAAGGTCAATCAGACGTTTGCCGCAAATTAGGTCAAAATTTGCAGCCTGGCTTTGATCTGGCCAATCAGATGGTGTCCCAGAAGCTTGGACTGGAGTTTGGGAATGTCACATGTAAGGTATTAAGCCAGACTTTGCTCGGCATTGAGCAACTGTACAATGATGGGACTGCGACCCGGCGACCCCAAATTGAAATTTGCATGAAAACGCGTGAAAAAGAGACTTGAGCTGCTGTTGTGATTGGTTGGTTTGGTTTGGTTTGGTTGGTTTGGTTGATTCCTACACGGTTTCAGCCGCTAAATGCAGCTATGCCCGGATGCCAGACGTGGCAGACAGCCGACACGGTGCGGACGTAAGTCTGAACCGCCCCACTTCACTCTCGAAAGAGCCATCTGTCCCCAGAGGCCTGGCGTTGTCTGGCTTCTATCTACGACTATGTACATTTCGTCTCCAGAAGTGACGTCTTTTGCCTGTGTCTGTGTTCTGCGAACTATGTTTCTGTATGTATGCCGTACTCGAAGCCTCGTATGTGCAGCGTTGTTTAAGGCTCGTAGAGGCACAATTGCCTCATGCTTTGCGTCCGTAATACCTTCAGTCTCCCCCTAGCGTTCAGCTGTCGTGTAAGCTAGCTTGCCCCGATACCCCCAGGGCCTACAATATGTTCCCCGATCTCTGGTGTTCTTCAAGTGTTATGATGCCGTCCACTAGGTTCCTATGTGGCCGTATTCTGTGGTGTGACCTGCCACCGGGCGCAGCGGCAGCAGCATTTCGTCGCGACGCAGCTTCATAAAAGCGATGCTCCGCTCGTGCGTGCCGTCGATCCTACTGGGCATGAGAGCTCTTGCACGAATCTCCTCAGACCTTGTCAGGTGTGTCGAAGGGAGACTACTCCTTCAACACGTGGGGCGACAGTGGACAAGGCTGTCTGGTGATCTGTAAGTGTGTTGTGGCACCGATGGTAGCATGCCGGGATGTCTGTGAAGAGATTGTGCGAGAGGTGATGCCGTTCAGCTCGAGGGCTCGTCGATGCGGGACGTTGCAGACTTTGTCGGATGGTAATAGGCTAGCCAGAAAGCCTATTAATGACTGTGTGTGTATCGTAACCATGATGCTGGATGGGGTGTCTGGGCTCCGTCGTCGCGCCTTGCGTTGCTGTGTCGTGGCTAGATGGCTGCCGCTGCATTTGGTGGACGTGTCATTTTAAGTAGCTTGCTCGCAGAATTTGCTATCTGTGCCAGCCAGGGCCGCAACAGCAGCTCTACAGGTACCAAACCGACGCGGGGGGCCGCGCGATGGCCTGTAGAGACCGTTGCGGCCTTTGGCGGGTGTATTTGCAGTCCTTTGTGACGATAATTCCAGAAATTGAGTTCTCGCTGTTTGTCGTGTTTTCGAGTTGACGAATGTCAAAGCTCCAGGGCTCCAACAGCTGCTTACCAAAACGGTATCGGCCGACTGCGGAGGGCAAGCACGCAATTTTGAGGCGGCGTCATTGGCTCAAAACGCGCCCTCAACCTTTTCGAGAGTATTGTTAACGGCATCGAGAACCATTATTAATCGGACATAGCGTCATAATGGGATCCTCTTCTCCACCCCGTTACACAGGTGGTGACAGTCGCGTGGTGAACATTGCCATCCATACTCCTCAGCCATGAGCGTCTCTCGCAGGCTGCTGGCCATCGCGCGGCGACAAACATGCACTACCCAAAGCTATACCCGGGCAGCTCTACGACCGCCGATTCTCCAAGCGACCAGGAGTATACATCATCAATCGCCCCTCAAAGCTCAACAGAATGCGGCAGTCAGAGTTGAACAGGACTTTGTACAGACCGAGTCGCTGAACCCAGCACTATCGTTTCCATGCCTCGACGCTCTCGAATCAAAGTCCGCCACCCTCTCGAAACGCTCGACCGAAGGCCCCGAGCCGTCTTACACGTCCGGTCATACCGAGGTCTTCCATTCAAAGCAACCCATACTGTTGGACTGGGGCGGTATATTGCCACAGTTCGACGTGGCATATGAGACTTGGGGGAGCTTGAACCAGGACAAGAGCAACGCCATCTTGCTTCACACTGGCCTGTCGGCATCCAGTCATGCGCATAGTACCGAGTCGAACCCAAAGCTTGGGTGGTGGGAGAAGTTCATTGGGCCTGACAAGCCTCTCGACACCAATAAGTACTTCGTCATCTGCACGAACGTCATTGGAGGATGTTATGGCTCGACAGGGCCCTCTTCGATCGACCTGGCGAGCGGCGAGCGCTATGCAACACGGTTCCCTATCCTCACGATGGAGGATATGGTGCGTGCGCAGTTTCGATTGCTGGACAACATGGGCATCCAGAAGCTATACGCAAGCGTAGGATCTAGCATGGGTGGCATGCAAAGTCTTGCAGCTGGCAACTTGTTTCCTGATCGAGTTGGACGGATTGTCAGCATCAGCGGCTGTGCACGCAGCCACCCCTATAGCATTGCCATGAGGCACACACAACGACAAGGTAGGTCCATCGAAACCCCACACTGAGCGTGGATACTGACACTTTGTGCAGCACTCATGATGGACCCCAACTGGGCTCGAGGCTTCTACTACGACAGCATTCCCCCACACGGCGGCATGAAGCTGGCTCGTGAGATCGCAACAGTCACATATCGAAGTGGGCCTGAGTGGGAACTGCGTTTCGGCCGCCGAAGGGCAGACCCGTCAAGACCACCTGCGCTATGTCCTGATTTCCTCGTGGAGACATACCTGGACCACGCCGGTGAGAAGTGGTGCTTGGAGTACGACCCCAACAGTCTGTTGTACGTCTCCAAGGCTATGGACATGTTCGATCTAGGTCAGGAGCATCGCAATCGCGTCAACAAGCGCAGGGCTGCAAACGCAAGCAGAGTGCAGGCATATCTCGATGGCAAAGGGATTGAGTCTGGGGCAGTTACCGATGCATGCAGCTTGACGCTTCCTGAGCAGCCATACGAAGAAAAGGAGCAACCAGCCGACTTCGATGAAAGTAGTGTCCCTGCAGTTGACGGGAGTGAGCCGCCAGCCGACTTAGTTGCGGGTCTTAGGCCGTTAGCCAATACCCCAGCGCTAGTGTTAGGTGTCGCTAGTGACATCTTGTTCCCTGCATGGCAGCAGCGTGAGATTGCAACGACGCTCAAGCGCACAGGAAACAAGAACGTGACGCACATTGAGCTGGGCAAGGAGAAGAGCATGTTCGGCCACGACACGTTCCTCCTCGACCTCGAGAACGTCGGCGGCGCTGTCAAGACGTTCCTCGGTTGAGCGACACTCGGTTGGCGCGCGAACCGTTGTCATTTCATGTGCTCGGCCCTTCTCCTCGAAGAGTCTTGGACCTCTAAACTGATTGGGTATATATAGCATTTAAGCGTGGTTCTGCATTGCATGGCGTTTTTGGCGGGGCGGAGGATTTGGTCACTCTTGCAAGTTTAGCTGCGCCAATGATTGCCAACAGCAAATGCGATTTTGTTGGAGCGTGCGAATAAAGCAGCGTGTGTCGTACACCCCTGGCACAGCTCCTCACGTCTACACGTTACGCAGTGAGACAGCACCACGACCCATGGCTTAGACGTATCCGAACCCCGAACTTTACCACATTTATCTACCAGAACGCCTCTGCCGTGCTGCATCTTGTGAACTCAGCGTCCCGAACTTTGGCGTTTACACTTGTCGATCCACTTTCCCTTTCCCAACGTCTACAGGGCTGCTCGCTCTGATGCTATTCGCGCCCTTTATTACCCCCGCAGATACAATGCTTGGCCTCCTTGACTTCATATCCAGCCTTTGCCCACACCGCGGCCCATCTTATCTATGCTCGTGCTTCATTTTCTCCCATCACTCCGCGCGAGAATTATCGCGCAACACATATCGCAATGGCGTGCAGTGAAGTGAAGCACAGTTACACAGCAGAGCAGATCTTCGAAATCGATAGCCACGCGAACAGCCAGGCCAGCAGCGAAGCAAGCGACAACTCACGGACCCTCTGGCAGAACGTTAAGAAGTATCGCAAGGTCACATATGTCACATTCGGTCTCACATCCGCAATCCTCCTCTACGGGTACGACAATGTTGTTGTTGGCACAGTCTCCGCCATGCCCGTGTTCCAGTAGGTTTCTCAAACTCACTCAGGATCGACGTCTCGTCCCATACCGCAATAGATGCTAACATGTGGACTCAGGAAGGACTTCGGTATCTTCTACGAGGGCAAGTGGATTTTGCCTTCAACATGGCTTGCACTTTGGAACGTTTCCTCCCCGATAGGCGCAATGATCGGGTCTATCTTCGGTGGGTGGCTGCAGGATAAGATCGGACGCCGTCTCGCATTGGCTATCTCATCCTTCTTGTCTGCCCTTGCCGTCGCCATCATGTACATCTCGTACCTCCCGAACGATATTACAGGGCGACGTGTTGCCTTCCTTATGGGCAAATTCTTCCAAGGTGGCGCAATCGGTGCCGTTATGGCTGCATGCCAAACCTACATGTCTGAGATCCTACCACCTGCTCTGCGAGGATCCGGAATGGCTTTGTTCCCTGTCTTCACACTGCTCGGCCAGCTCACGGGAGCACTGGTCATCTTTGGCGCACTGGGCGCCGACAACGGCTATGCCATCGCATTTGGATCCCAGTGGCCATTCTCATTCGTGCCTATCGTGGTTGCCTTTCTAGTACCAGAGTCGCCTTCCTGGCTCGTTCGTAAGCGCAAAATGGATAAGGCACATGCCGCACAAGCACGCCTGGATCCTGATGGCACCGACACCAAAGCCATAATTGACAAGATCCTTGCAAATATCGAGCACGAAGAGCAGTCAGGCAAGGTCACATATGCTGAATGCTTCCACAAGAGAAACTTCCGCCGTACCTTCATTGTTATGTTCGCAACTTCCATTCCTGCTGTCTTCGGTATCCCCTTACTTGCTAAGGCATCCTACTTCCTTCAGCTCATCAATATGAAGGCTAGCATTTCCATCATCTTTTTAATCTTAGGGATCGTCTTGGGTCTTATTGCCAACTGTGTATCAGTCTGGGTCATGGCTTGTGTCGGCCGAAGATCGCTGGTCCTCATTGGTCTCGCAGTCTCATCGGCGCTCTGGTTGTCAATGGGTATCGCGAACTGCTTCACGATCACACCTGCTGTCACATGGTACGCTCCCAACTATGCATTTCTGAGACTCGTCGCTAATTTTTATCAGGTGGACCGCAGTATCCATGATGCTCACCATCACCGTAGCCGGCGTTACGGCCTGGCCTGCATCCTTTGCTATCGCCGCCGAGACCTCCTCATTGCAGCTTCGCGCCCGCACTCAGGGCCTCGGCTGGTGTGTCTCTGCACTCGCAACCGCTGTTTCTGGGCTCGCACTGCCTTATGTCTTTAATCCTGATGAGGGTAATCTCAGAGGCAAAACAGGGTTCACCTACCTCGCAACCTGTTTGATTGGTGTCGCTGTAGCTTGGTGGTTGATCCCAGAAATGAAAGGCCGGAGTGTGGCAGATATCGATAGGATGTTCGAGCTGAATTTGGGTGCGCGGCATTTCAAGAGCTGGAGGAGCGAGTCGACTGAAGAATTGACCGAGCGGACATGAATTCTGCTCTCTTGGCTCCTTTTATTCGTATGTCACGACTTGATGGGTGTGCTGTCGCGTAACATTCATATGAGTAGCCACAGGCAGCACTTTGAAGGATGATCCGCGGCAGGGAGGCGAAGCTCAGCAAGTCAGTCTGCATCCAGCAGCCACTTGGGATTTGCCGTTGCGCTTGCTGTGAAGTTTTCATGAGGGCGCTGAATGCGGTCAACCTTGCTTAATTCTCCTTCCTGCCGAGGGAATCTGCTTGCAGGGTTTTGTTCGCGTGTATAAATGGCTTCTTATGGTGCGAACGGGGCACCTCTTCCGTCACAATCATCCACCTATTGTCATTGCTTCTATTTTGAATGGAGGCTGCCCGACGCAAGCACCATATTTGCGGTAGCACGATGTTGACGATTTCCACACTATAGCAGAAACCTGACAACTGACCTTGTACTCGGGCCCTCGAACCGAATTCGGTCACTCTGATGATGGAGGTGGAATACAACGCCTGATCCCTTAAGTAGCACTACTGAAGAGTATCTATCTCTCTTTAGCGCTAACGTGTTGGATAAGCGAGTGACGCAGGCAAGCGAGCGACGCAGGCAAGCGAGCGACGCACCCCACCAACTTTGCGCACTGCTCCTATCTTAATTTACAATGGCTCCACCCAACGTTACTCAATTACTCTCAAATGAAGCAGATATTCAGCTTGCTATCTTATCTATTAATGCTAAACAGATCCAGGGCAATCGTCCTGCTGCAGCGATCTACAACGTGGCTGAAGCCACGCTCCGCCGCCGACGCGCTGGAGTACCTGCCCGACGCGATTGCCAGCCCAACTCAAAGAAGCTCTCTCTGCGTGAGGAGGAGGTAATTGTCAGTCATATACTCGACTTGGATACACGTGGGTTCGCGCCTACGTACGATGCTGTACGTGATATGGCTGATAAACTGCTGGCTGCGCGAGGCGCTGGGCCGGTTGGGCAGAAGTGGCCAGCCAACTTTGTCAAGCGTACAGACAGTCTCACGACGCGTTTCAATCGAGCGTACGATAGGCAGAGAGCTCTATGCGAGGATCCAGCCCTGATCAGAAGCTGGTTTGAGCTTGTAGATGAGACAAAGGCCAAGTACGGCATCTGCGATGATGACGTCTACAACTTTGACGAGGCTGGCTTCATGATGGGGAAGATTACGACTCAGCTTGTCGTGACAGGGTCAGAGAGAAGAGGCAGGCCAAAGACTGTCCAGCCTGGCGACTGTGAATGGGTGACGGCGATCGCTGCCATCAACGCTGCTGGCTGGTCAGTCCCGCCGTTCCTCATCTTCGCTGGCCAGTATCATCTGTCTGCCTGGTACGAGGAAGCAGAGATCCCACGCGACTGGGTGATTGCAGTTAGCGACAATGGCTGGACGAACAACGAGCTAGGAGTGGAGTGGCTGAAGCACTTCAACGCTCACACGAAGACTCGCGTCGTCGGTGCGCGTCGCCTGCTCGTCCTTGACGGCCACGAGAGCCACCACTCTCTTAAGTTCCAAGAGCTTTGCAAGGAGAACAATATCTATACGCTCTGCATGCCGCCTCACTCATCCCACCTGCTGCAGCCGCTTGACGTTGGCTGCTTCTCGCCGTTGAAGCGCGCCTACAGCCGTGAGGTTGAGAGCCTGATCCGCCACCACATCAACCATATCACCAAGCTCGAGTTCCTGCCAGCCTTCAAGGCAGCATTTAGTCGGTCGTTCACCTCAGCCAATATCTGCTCAGCCTTTCGAGGCGCAGGCCTTGTGCCTCTCCAGCCAGATGTTGTTCTGTCAAAGCTTGACGTGCAGCTGCGTACACCTACTCCACCTGCTCTACCAGAGGCTCTCTGGGAGGCTCGTACGCCGAGCAACGTACATGAGCTTAAGGCTCAATCCACGTTGATACGTGATCGCGTGCGACGGCATAAGAGCTCCTCACCAGCTTCGATCATTGAGGCGATTGACCAGCTCAAGAAGGGTGCTGAGGTGATGATGCTCTCAGCGGAGCTAATGCGCGATCGGATTACTAGTCTTGAGAGAGCCAACAAGGCAGCGTGTGCGCGTAAACAGCGTAAGAAAAAGCGCATACAGAAGCAAGGAGTATTAATAATGGGAGCTGGAGAGGATCTACTCGCTCAACGTGAGGCTGACCAGCAGATTGCTCTTGAAGAGCGTCAAGGAGGAAAGCAATCAGGTGTTAGCCGCCAGGCTCTTGCGCGCTGTAAGAGGTGCAGAAAGACTGGGCATAACTCTCGTACGTGCAAGAAAGATACTTTAGATACTGCTTAATCTACTCTATCAATATCTATACATTATCTTATAAGGTGGTTGAGATATACGCGTGTAGAGGTGCGCAAAATTGGTAGGGTGCGTCGCTCGCTGCCTGCGTCACTCGCTTATCCAACACGTTATGGAAGGGCACGTTTTGTGGTCCTGGATGTGTGGGGACCGAATGTAATTAAGGTTGGACAAATTAACTGTTCCTCTTCGCGGGTGCGTCATCGAACATCAATTGCCTAGTGGAGTTAGCACAAGTGGAGCGGGTCTCAATACCACATCCGATAATCGTCGATCGACCAGCATACCGTAGAAATTTGATTCTTTGGCCGAACGCTAGCAGGGCGCGGCCGGGTAACATTAGGGATAACTAACGTACTCCACAAGCGAGCCGGTCACCCAAGCGAGCCGGTCACTCAATTTTACACCAAAAATTAAGATTTTTGCACCTTAATAACTCTACAACCAGATAATAGAATTGTCTAAAACTTGAAATACTATGCTGCATCTACGTAAAGATCAATTCTATAGAAGCGCTAGGATCCTGTATCAGTCGCACCGGAGTTATTAAACAAAAATCAAAATACAGGGATTATTTTAGCGTACTTTCTAATAACTCTACACACGTTAAGGATAGAGCTTAGATCTCCAGGGCAACTGATCTTGACATAGGTAAAGCATAGCATTTTGATTTTTAGACAATTCTATCATCTGGTTGTGGAGTTATTAAGGTGCAAAAATCTCAATTTTTGGTGTAAAATTAAGTGACCGGCTCGCTTGGGTGACCGGCTCGCTTGTGGAGTACGTTAGGGAATAGTATTTAATAACGTAAAGCACCACTGAGCCGGCAACACCACCGAGCCGGCAACTTTTCCTTGGCATTGCGAACACCATGTACAAAACAAGCAATTACTTACTACCCTCTGCAGAACCCGCGTACGACGCACTTGTATTAGATGCAGAACCTTCTTCTGCATCTTTTTGGCACGTACGAGCGTTGTGCCCAGTCTTTCCACAGTTGCCACAGTGCCGTTGACCTGGCTGGGCTCTTTCTTGACCACTACCACTGCGCGCTCTCTTTGACACCGTACGAGCTGCAGCTGCGCTCTCAGCTACAGACAACGCTGCAGCACCATACTCTATTGTCCCACCATACTGAATCTGCTTTCTTTTACGCCCTTTGCGCTTAGTAACCTCTGCTAATTGCTCCTCAAGCTCTCGTACACGAGCCTTAATAAGAACATTTTCATGCAGCATCTCCTCAGCTCCTTTTACTAGCTTTGAGAACCCTTCCTGAGCAGATGTTGGTGACCGTACGAAGCGCTCGCTTACAAGCTTTGACTGCGACCCAAATTCGTACGTATTGCTTGGTGTTTGGGATTGCCATGGTGTTTCTAGTAGAGGTACTGGTGGAGGGGTATGAAATCGCACTTCAAGCCGATCAATGACTACCTGCGCGTCAGTAGGCACTAGTCCTGATGCCTGAAAGGCCTTCTTGCAGTTATTGTACGTAAACACGTCGAAAAACGCGTCTCTAAAGGCTGGGAAGAAGCCTTCCTTGTTAATGTGGAAGACGCGTTTGGATGCCAAGGCTCGTACGCGTTGGGAGTACTTCAGTTTCAACGGTGAG
This sequence comes from Lizonia empirigonia, assembly GCA_009982855.1. Classification (NCBI taxonomy): domain Eukaryota; kingdom Fungi; phylum Ascomycota; class Dothideomycetes; family Pseudoperisporiaceae; genus Lizonia; species Lizonia empirigonia. The sequence continues at coordinate 236,973 of JAADKA010000027.1, forward strand.
AAACACACCACATCAAGTGGCTGAAGTATGTGTGATGAGTGAGGAGGCATACAGAGGGTTAAGATTCTGTTCTCCAGGCAGTAGTCCTTAAAAAAAAATTATGGTTGAGATGGCTCTCATGGCCGTCCAAGATAAGCAGCCTGTACAACCCCTTCTGACGCGCTCTTGTATGCACGTCAAAATGCTTCAACCACTCAAGACCAAGCGCGTTGTTTGTCCATCCGTTCTCAGAGACAGAGAGCTTCCAGTCGTACGGTATATTAGTCTCCTCATACCAGGCAGAGATGTGGACACGCCCCTTGTAGATAATGAAGGGTGGGATAGCATACCCAGCAGCGCAGATGCTCTGGATAACTGTAACCCACTCCCGATCGCCTGGCTGAATAAGGTTTGGTCTTGTACGCCTCTCTGAGCCTGTAACAACCTTCATTGAGCCAATAACTCCCATCTGGAAGCCGGTCTCATCAAAGTTGTGGATGTCCTCATCTAGGACCCCATACTTGTCTTTTGTCTCCTGTACGAGCTTGAACCACGCGCTGATAACCTCTGGATCTTCCTGGAGTATTCTCTGACGGTCCTTTGCGCGATTGAAAGCCATCTTGAGTTCTTCCGTACGCGACACAAATCGCTCAGCCCAGTTCTTGCCAATAGGTGTCCCACCACGTACAGCCCTGCAGGCGTTGTGGCAGGCGCGCTGCCCTCTTTTGTCTTTCAGCTCTTCGCTGAGCTGAAATCTCTTCAAAATGGCCCGTGCGCTACTCAGATTTTCACGTTCGGTCGAAGGCCACAACCACCACCAAGACAAGGAGACAGTTTTGCCACTCCTTGTTCTTGCAGTATAAGGGCATCGCCAGGCCTACCGCAAGGCTCTCCACGCGAAGAGCTACGGCGCAATTCGACAGAGCACCGGCTCTCCACACCCACAACGATGAGAGCTGCTTTCAGCTCTCTGAAGACCGACTGTCAGCGTCCCAGACCTGACACAACACGCAAACAAGGCAGCCAGCATGGCCTTAGATTTCACGACCCTTGGGGATAAAGAAGAAGGACAGGCCTGGCTCTGCCTACCTACTACACCTATCTCCTCAGACACAGGCATGGCCAAGCCTAGTACAAAGGCTCTCCTCGCGCAGAGCCACGGCTTCGATTCGGCAGGGCACTGGCTCTCCACACCTACCTACTCTTTCCTTTTCTTTCTCTCACGGCACTAAAATGCCTCTGAACACACACAAGGGTCCCACCCTAATGTACACACACTGCTCAGTCTCCCCAATTGGAAGGGGAGCTGTAGTTCTGAAATGGTAGCAATACCCGCGCAGGCAAGAAATGCTTTCTAAGGTAGTGTGTCAGCACTGTAATTCCATAGCTTAGCACGTCCTATATGCCCTTCGGGAGGCGGTGATGGTGGACTTAATCCCCATCCTATGGACAAAAATCGAATACCAACCAACCAACCAACCACGTACAGCCAACAGTTTATCTGCAATATCTGCCACCTCACACAGCCGGGGGGCAAATCCACGCGAATCAAGGTCAAGGATGTATCGTACGATCGTTTGCTCTTCTGTCGCAGAGAGCTTTCGGCCGTTGGGCGTAGCAGACAGCCGGAAGGTGATTTTGTTCTGCCGATCAGAGAGCCGTTGATGTGGGACGTTGTATGCTAGAGCAGCAAGATGCACGCTCTTAAATTGACCTGATTCGTACGCCTGGAGTGCGAGGTCTATCCTGCCTTCTTGCTGGAGTAGCTTAGCTTTGCGTTGTTGAGCCATTGTTGTTTGTACGTGGTGTTCGCAATGCCAAGAAAAAGTTGCCGGCTCGGTGGTGTTGCCGGCTCGGTGGTGCTTTACGTTAATCCACACGCTGCCAGGACCTTGCTATATAGGATGCTACGCTTCTCTATATAATTAATAGCGCTACAGACATAACTTTTAGTAGGCATATTATATAATTTATAGTTATCCTATTCTGCTATTTAAAAGAATAAGCAATAGCTGCAATAGGGGGTGCGTGGTGTGGGTGAGGGTGTAGGTGGGTTAAGGTGGGAATCTCGGTGGTGTGCTGGGAAAATTGGCACCTGAGTAGCAGGTACGCCCGACTCAACACCATAGTCATTGATACATCATCGGACACATCTACTACTCCCCTGAATCTTATTGGCTTTGTATCTGAAGAGTGGTATGTCTATACCCCATAAAAAAGCTAGACTACATCGGCAGCTTGCTCCCTATCGCCGCTGTGAAGCTATGTAACACAATGAGGCCAGTTTTCGTAGCGTTCTGGCATTGCTCAAGTTTTTGCTTGGTTGAGTGTCCTCAAAATTCCACCCCCCATTCTAATTGCATTGAGGATTTCGATGGCTCAAGTCGGGCGAAACTTCATCGAAGCTGACAATGCAGCGAAAGCTTGAAGGAATAATGACTGCATTTGGGCAAGGAAACTCGGAACATTGAGTTGTGGTCGCTGTGACACCTTGCGAGACACAATGGGTGGGCGTTACCCGAATTGTAATACGGTGTAGAATACGGTGTAGCAAGTATAAAGGAATATTGTCAATTTCATGGTAGATCCTGTAAAACCCTATCCCTTGCAATAGCTTGCGGCTCATCGTGCCCGAAGAAGTAGATGGCGACTAAGGCTTTCAACGGCTCCTGTAGCAGTCGAACTGTCAGTACATCCGGCATTTAGCAAACATGATGATATTTTCAACCGAGATAACAACTGGGTCGGTAGCGACTGGATGGCAGGTTGAGCCTCCTTGCCGCCCAACATGTAATTAGCTCATCTTGACGTTGATGTGCGGATATCTAGTTCATACCAAACTACAGTATATAAGAGCGAGATGTAGCACCTATTGCATCGCACAGAAACGCGCCGCCGGGCGTTACGCGGCCCGACATGTTAAGCGTTCTGGTTCCAATCTTTAAAATCTGATCCTTGATTCCAATTCCTGTGCTTTTCTACATGCCCAACTATTGAGAGGTGCAATGAAACGCTTACATCTACCGCAGTCGCAATCCGCCTGGAGTCAACTCAGATCTTGATTGTCTCCGAGCACATGGATGCGCCAGAGTAGTCATCCACAAGTCGCAGTACTGCTAAGTGTACATTTCTCTAGAGTAGAGTTGCACTTCATGGCTACCTTCATATGAATCTGAGTATGCCCAGTTGATTGGGAGATAGCCAGCATTCGATCCATGTAGATCGTCCTCAGGACTTAGTCGTCTCCCGTGCGGAATCTTCCCAAAAAGCGTTGTAGGCATTTGAACGATCGTTTCTTGAAGGCCGCTGCATGTGCGTTGATACGTTTGGCCTGGAGCGAATCTCGGGGATGCTGGGGCTCGTCTCGCAGCAGGATTCATGCCCTGGATCATGGTCGAGGCAATTTGTTTCCATGGCGTTGCTATTCTTCAGAAGTAGGCCAGAGACATGCCCTCTCATCTTATCCTGCTCGATTTCGGCGATGCCCCAAACAGACTACATCCATTCCTCATCCTCTTAACGAAACGCAGATATGCTTCCAGTGCTTCGATGTGTGTAGGATATGTCTTGTTCTTGTCCATCCAGAGTTTGAGGTATTTTCCGTCGCTCTGGCCCCGAAGCGCGCAGTAATACTCGCCTTCATTCTCGGAGGATCGTCGAAAAACCACCATGAGCTTCTTGCCCTTGAGGCCCGTGACACTACTCGCTTGACCTGACTGCGTGAGCCACAAGACGAATGAGGATGAGGCTATGGCATACGTAGACATTCGGCCTTCAATTGTGCGATCCGGTCGAGATCATCGATGGACTCTGTGTCGCTCATTGCTGGTCGTTGCCGCGCGCGTGATTTCTAAGACAATGTTTGACTGAACCAGCTGTGACTGAACAAGATGTGTGGGCCAGTAGGGAGAGATCACCTGGGCATGAACGAACTTTCATGGTAGGTACATCCTTCTACTTAAGCCAGATGCTGCCCGCAGAGGGTTAGCAGAAATCCGACAGCACCGTATGCCCAAACATAGATCAAAATCGGGTAGCAAGGCCAGCAACATGTTGATCGACCGTTGAGCCATCCTTGCACGGCCCAGGAACCAGGATCAAGGGAGTGGGGAAGTAGTTCCCTCTCCGTAATCGTCATTGTGGACCTGCCACGGGGCGTTTGCACGTCAAAGCTGCAAAAAATCCGTGGAAAAGGGGTTGCTTCTTCACGGGTTTGGGCTGCATTTACCTGCCGTTGTTGTTGGTGCCCATATTTTGCGGCACGTTCGGAGATGAGGTGTAGTTACTCGCATTTGCTAAGCTCAGTCTTTAGCGTCGGCAGCCATACAAGATCGCGCAATTATTTGGGTTCTAAAATGGTGGTCAATACTACATACTGTCGCGATGCAGATTTGTCCAGTGAAGCTTGAGTGTTGTATGCAGAGTTGGCAACAAACAAATCAAGTTCAAATCAAGTCTCTCCACGCAGCACCATCTGGTCCGTGTTAGCGGGCACATACCAACAGTAGGGCCGTTCGCGGGACTTGATTTGATTTGATTTGTTTGTTGCCAACTCTGGTTGTATGCAGTGTGGAAGTATGCACACGTCCGTGACACGATCAGTCACGCTACCGAGACCACCGGGTCAATGCACGCGAGCACCAAAACACACTTTTCTCCTCAACACCATAACTCCACGAAATGTCAACTGTTTTTGATGCGCTTGAAAATGCACGTGCAGCGAGCTTAGACAGACAAATTTGCTACCAGGAAGTTGCTGATCAGACGGGGTTCTCGAGGTCGACGTTGTCGCGCAATGACCGACGCGTTACTGTCCCGCGTGCGGAGGCAGACCTTCAACGACGCAAACTGTCACCACAACAAGAGCGTGACCTCTGCGATTATATAGAGGAGCTTACTGAGCGTCACTTACCACCTACAAGGCAGATGATCAAGAATTTCGCAGCGGAAATCGCCAAAGATCACGTTAGCGAGACCTGGGTTACTGACTTCCTCAACCGTCACACCGAGACGCTCCTCTACAAATGGACCACCGCAATGGACAAAGTACGCTACACCGCCGATAATAGAGACAAGTACAAGGCCTATTTTAGCCTCCTGCACAGCAAAATCAAAGAATACAACGTCAGGACGGCCGACACGTACAACATGGATGAGAAAGGCTTCGCTATCGGTCTTGTCGCTAGGAGCAAGAGGATCTTCAGCAAGCACTTGTACGAGAAGCAGAAGAACAGGCAGTCGCTACAGGACGGCAACAGAGAGTGGGTGACGCTGTTGGCGAGCGTCTGCGCTGATGGCAGCGCTCTGCCTCCGGGTCTCATTTTCACAGGCAAGGACAACACCATACAAAGCTCCTGGGTGGAGGATATTGAGCCAGGAAAACACTCAGTATTTGTTACTGCAACGCCTTCAGGTTGGACGAATGACGAGGTGGGGCTTGCCTGGCTGGAGCAGTTGTTCAACCGCTACACCAAGAAGAAAGCGCGCAGAAGCTGGCGATTGCTTATCGTCGATGGCCACGGCTCTCATATAACGATGGCCTTTATCGATTTCTGCAATCGGCACAAGATTCTGCTAGCGATCTTCCCTCCACACAGTACTCAGTCGCTGCAGCCGCTCGACGTTGTGTGCTTCGCTCCGTTGGCTCAAAACTACAGCGGTGCCGTCACCCAGCACCTTCACGATAGCCAAGGCATCTCAGGCGTGCCTAAGAGCGACTTCTTTATGCTCTTCTGGCGATCCTGGCAGCAAACGTTCACCAAAGAGCTCATACTCAGCGCCTTCGAGAACACGGGTATATGGCCGCTCAACCCTAACGTAGTACTCAGCCGATGGGACGATGTTAGCGACAGTGAGTATGAGACCCCTCCGCCCATTAAGGCCCACGATTGGCGCTCAATTGATCGATTATACAAAGCTGTTGTGGGTGAAAACACCTCAGATGACGCAAGGCAGCTCCGCCGTACTATCCACCACCTCTCTGCTTCTTGTGGGATACTTACAGCTGAAAACAAAGGACTCTCTGCAGCAGTTGCCGCACAAAACCCCTTAAAGAAGAAGCGGGAGACTCTTGACTTACGCCAACGGAAGAAGGGACGCAGCGAAGCCCTCTACTCCCCCAGCAGAGTACGCGACGCACGTCATCGCAACAGGCTCAATGAGGCGAAGAGACTCGAAGAAGAAGTGGCAAAACACCATCGACACGAGGAGCGAGCTGCTGCAAGGCTACGCAACAACTTAGAGAGAGAGAGACGCTCTGCTGCGTACGCTGCGCGCCTTGAGGCCTCGAGGCAGAGGAGAGCAGAAGAAGCTGCCGATCGCGAGCGCAAAAAGCAAGAGCGCGACGTTGCTAAATCTATACAATTATCCCAATCGGGCAAGCGCAAGGCATCACAGAAAGCACCTGCAAAAGTCTGTACAAAAAAGAGCCGTTCTGCGCGTGCGCGGCGTGGTGTTGTTGTGGAGGAGCCTCCTCCACCGTCCCGCACAGTCACCACCCGCAGCGGCCGCACCGCAACTCGCAATTATTAGTGCTTCACAGAGAACTTTTGCATACATCAATATATTACCCACGAACTTTTCTCGCGATGATCGCTTTTGTGCGTGGCTGTACAGCTTCATTTTGTGGTGTTGAGAAAGTGGGGAAATCGTGCATTGACCCGGTGGTCTCGGTAGCGCGTCCCGCTCCATGACTTTCGGTGTGTTTGGAGTTCTTGCCTGCGACATAGACAAAAACTGCCGCACTGCGATATATCTTCTCTTTCCTCCATATTCTTCCGTCGTGTACTTCCACTAGTAAGTAAATTGACATACTTGAGCTGCAGTGTCACAAAAGAGTTGGTGCGATTGCACATTGAAGCCCTTGGTTCAGAGCTCTGTGGCGGTCGGCTAAGAGGTGTAAACTTTGTAAATTGAAATTGTTAATGTATGATCAGCTATGCAGCGACAATCTATGCTGCGATGCTAACCGGCTTGATGCCAACTTCTGTCAGCCTCGTTGCCTCAGGCTCCTTGATGTCAACCTCGACCGGATCGATGGTGTCTGTCAAGCCCATGTACTTCAGGCTTGCAGCCCAGCCGAGGTCCTCGCCAAAGTAGTTCTGCATGACTTCGACGCCATATTTGATACCGTTCTTTGGGTCGTAGGTAAGACATTGCTTCCCGACTGCAATACCGATTACGGCATCCCATGAAGGAAGCTCTGTCTGTCCATGGCGGTCAGACTCCGGTGCTGTCTCAGGAAGCTCAGAGTTCAGTATCGCGGCGTAGATGTTCTGCGCAGCGGCTTGACCCATTACTGTTGCGCTGCCAGCGCGCTTGATGCCCGTCCATTCGATGACATCACCGACACCGAAATGTGATGTGTGGTTAGGAATTGTGTCCTTGAACATAAGGCTGTTGTCGACCTTGACCTCCTTGTCTTCGTTGAGGCATGCATCTGGCAGAATGTCTGTGGTGGGCATGCCCTTTCTTGTCGAGTCGATGACAAAGTCTGCTGTGATCTTCTCGCCATTTGCAAGAGTGACTTCAAATTTGCCGCTCGGCAACTCTTCGATCTTTGCTCTCGAGCCCAGAACGACATCTACACCTTCCTCTTTGAGCATAATGCCGACGCGGTCCTTCAGCTCTGAGGGCAGTGGTTCCGACGACAGAACCTGGTTGCGCGAGTGAACGAGGGTCACACCAATCTTGGGGTAGTGCTGCTTGATCTCGCCGGCGAATTCGATGCCAACGGCGCCAGCACCGATGATGACCACTCGCCGTCCCTCATGCTTCGACTCGTCGCCGCCTGTGATCTTCTCAATGAAACTCTTTCCGTCTCTTAGGTATTCCTCGTAGCTGCCAGACTTTGGTACTGCAGGCCAGTGCCTCTTCAATCCTGTAGCTACAACGAGGTAATCATACGCCTGTTGCTGAGTCTTGCCGCTGCGATCAGACCACTCAGCAACCTTGGCTTCTGGATTGATGCTCTTTACTGAGCCGTGCTTGAAAGTCAAGTTTGACTGCTTCAGCTCGTTCAGGTGTGAGAAGCGCTTCCACATGTGACTTGTGTACTTCGGTGCCACATGCGCAAGTGGAGCACCCACGGAATGGACTGCAAAATACCCCTGTCAGTACAAGAACTGCCGCGAACGGAACGAAGACAGGAAGAGAATTGTTGATGCCTCGGCTAGCGGAGCTAAGAAATTCATGACGCACAGTATCCATCGCGCTCGTCGATAACGGTGACTTCGACGCCTCGCCTGCTCTTTGCGCCCTTGAAGTCTGGTCCTGGGTACACGCTTTGTCTCGCCTTGCCGCTCGAATATTCGAGAAGATTGACAATCGCTGAGACACCTCCATACGCGCAGCCAACAACAAGTACGCGGTGCGGTGCTGACAATGAGATGCCACCGAGAGCGTCTGAGAGGTTGGGCATTCTCATGGTAGGAAAATTTGATCTGATAACAGGTACGAGGGGTAGAGGGTAGGATGCAGAGAGGATGCAGAGGAGATGATCTGATAAGATTAAGAGTCGGATCCTCTCGGCGTTTTATCGCGCAGCGCCGCTTTGACCGCCATCCACCGGTATCGGTCCCCGGCTCTTCGGATGGAACAGCCCACAAATCGCCGTTCGACATCAAGCATCCACTTCGTTGTTTGGCTGAACGAGGTGCTGGACTGGAGATGCGATTGGATCGGCCTAGGTTATCAGATCCGTTGCAAAATTTATCAGATGGCTGCTAGCGCGCTTCGCCGCGCATGAGCCCCACTCAGGACGAAGGCCTGACTGCCAGACATGCCAGTAATCAAAATCGTTTCAAAATTTTGTTTGATTTTGATTGAAATTTCAATCAAAATCACTATCAATATCGTGCCTACAGATTTCAATCAAAATTAATATAACGTGGTTCACCACCGAGTCGCCAACCCCACCGAGTCGTCAGCTCTCCCCCACCAACACGCCTGCGCGGCAACAACGCGTAATGTCTCAACAACGCAACGTGCAAAAGTCCTATAATGAAGGAGACATTTACCTTGCTATCTCTGATATTAAATTAAAGCAAATTCTAAGCGAAAATCGCGCTGCAGAGATCTACAACGTCCCCCGAACAACAATCCGAGACCGACGCGCTGGACGACGCGCCCGACGCGACTGCGAGCCAAACTGCAAGAGCCTGACAAAGCTAGAGGAGGAGGTGGTTATACAGCGTATACTTGACGAGAGTCTACGTGGTGTACCACTCTCGAAGGCACACATACGAGATATGGCGGATAGACTGCTGGGAGAGCGCGGAGGCAACCCTACTGGCAAGAACTCGGTTGATAGGTTTATTAAGCGTACTCCTGAGCTGCGAACGCGATGGAGCCGTCCGTACGATCGCCAGCGAGCTGCCTGCGAAGACCCAGCGGTTATCGAGCCCTGGTTCAGCCTGGTTCAATCGGTGAAGGCAAAGTACGGTATCCTTGATGAGGACACCTGGAACTTTGATGAATCAGGCTTCTTAATGGGCAAGATCACGTCTCAGCTTGTAGTGACAGGCTCAGATAAGCCTGGGAAAGCAAAGAAACTACAGCCTGGCGATCGCGAATGGACTACCCTGATACAAGCTGTCGGCGCGACAGGGAAGCGCATCCCACCCTTCATCATCTTCGCTGGCAAGGTCCTAATCTCTACCTGGTTTGAGCTGGGTATACCACGCGACTGGGTTATCCAAGTTAGTCCAAATGGCTGGACAAGCAACGATCTAGGGGTTGACTGGCTTAAACACTTTAATACGCATGCAAAGTCTGTAGGAGCGTACAGGCTGCTCATTATTGACGGCCACGAAAGCCATTGCTCGCTTGCTTTCCAGGACTACTGCAAGGAGAACAAGATTATCGCTCTCTGCATGCCATCTCACTCATCGCACTTGCTGCAGCCTCTTGACGTCGCCTGCTTTGCGCCGTTGAAGCGCTCTTATGGCGACAGCATCTCAGCCTTGGCGCGCAACCACATCCACCACATCAGCAAGGAAACCTTCCTACCAGCCTTTAAAGCTGCCTACGACCTGACATTTACTGAGGAGAACGCTCGCGCAGGGTTTAGAGGCGCTGGATTAGTTCCATTTAACCCAGATGCAGTGTTGTCGAAGCTTGATGTGAGATTGCGCACGCCAACTCCACCACAGCGCGACGACGCCGCGTGGGAGGCGAAGACGCCGCGCAACGCCAAAGAGCTAGAAGCTCAGACTACGCTCATTCAACAGAGGATGCAAAGGCGCTCAGGTTCCTTAGCGAGCTCCCTTGATGAGCAGGTACGACAGCTGAGTAAAGGCGCGCAGCAGATAGCGCATAATATGGTGTTGCTGCAGGAGGAACAGGCGCGTATGCGAAGCGCAATTGAAGAGCTTACAAAGCGCAAGGGCCGGAAAAGGCGGTATGTACGGGTAGAAGAGACCTTAACAGTTGGCGAGGTATCAGACTTAATTGCTGAGAGGGAGGGTAGTAGTCGCAAGGACGGCGAAACGCCTGCAAAGAGGGTGCGCGCTGAGAGGCACTGCGGCCGTTGCGGCGAGGTTGGGCACAATTCCCGCACCTGTAGGGTAGAAATAGAGGATGCAGATGATAGCGAAGAATCTGAAGTATAATCTACTGTAGTGTATAGTAAAAAAGATTGTTGTGGTGTTGCGCAGCGTTGCCGCGCAGGCGTGTTGGTGGGGGAGAGCTGACGACTCGGTGGGGTTGGCGACTCGGTGGTGAACCACGTTACTTGTGATATTTTAATTGTTTTGATTGATTTTTAATTGAAATTAACGTACTCCACGGGCGAGCCGATCACTCTGCCAAGACCACACCAAACCTCTACCTTACCACACAATGCCTCAACAACAACACAAATCTAAGCCCTTAAAAGAAGCTGCGATACAGCTTGCGCTCCAGACAATTAAACAAGACGCGACACTTACATTGCGACGCGCTGCAGCTATCTATAACGCGCCTTACACCACACTACACGATCGATACACAGGACGACCTGCAAGAGCTGATTGTACGCCGAATCAACGGATTATGGATCAGACTGAGGAGAATGTGATTGCTGAGCACATTCTTGAGCTAGATGCACGAGGATTTGCCCCTCGGCTGGCTGCTGTAGCTGATATGGCCAATTCTTTGCGTGCTGAGCGCAATATGGGCCATGTTGGCGTAAACTGGCCCAATACGTTTATCAAGCGCCGCCCTGACCTCCAAGTAATGTTCAATCGCAAGTACGACTACAAGCGAGCCCTCTGTGAGGATCCAGAGATTATACAAGGCTGGTTTGGGCTTGTAGCGAATGTCAAAGCCAAGTATGGCATCCAGGACGATGACACATACAACTTTGATGAGACAGGCTTTATGATGGGCCAGATATCTACAGGAGCAGTTGTCACAGGTTCAGAGCGTCGAGGACGGCCCAAGGCAGTGCAGCAGGGCAATCGAGAGTGGACCACGGTCATACAGGGCATCAATGGCACGGGATGGGCCATTCCACCCTTCATCATCTTCAAAGGCCGCTACCACCTCTCTGCCTGGTACAAAGAGCCTGATCTGCCCCAGGACTGGATTATTGCAGTCTCTGAGAACGGATGGACCACCAACAAGCTTGGTCTGGACTGGTTGAAGCACTTTGATGGCCATACAAAGAGGCGCACCCGAGAAGGGTACTGGCTGCTCCTTATTGACGGCCACGAGAGCCACAACTCCCTTGACTTCCAACAATACTGCAAGGAAGCAAACATTATTACACTGTGTATGCCTCCACACTCATCGCACCTCTTACAACCACTAGATGTGGGTTGTTTTGCCCCTCTAAAGAAGGCGTATGGGCGCCAAGCCGAGAATCTCATGCGCAACTACATTACTCATATTACTAAAACTGAGTTCCTACCATGCTTTATAGGCGCCTACAAGGAGACATTTACTTGTAGCAATATCCAAGGAGGCTTCTGAGGCGCTGGATTAGTCCCCTTTGACCCAGAACGGGTCATAATGGGTCTTGATGTCCGCCTACGTACCCCACCACTACCTACTGTGGAAGATACTCCCTGGCAGTCCCAAACCCCGAGCAATACCCTGCAATTAGGGTCGCAATCAACGCTGGTTCGAGAGAGGATTCAAAGGCATGCAAGCAGCTCACCAACTTCAATGGTTGAGGCCCTTGAAAAGCTTGCCAAAGGCGCAGCTATGGTAGCGCACAAGCTGGTGTTGGCTCAAAAGGAGATTACTAGGTTTCGAGCAGCAAATGAGGCCGCCACGCGACGTAAATCGCATAAAAGAAAGCAGTTACAGCAGGAGGGGGTCCTAACAGCTGAGGAAGGCCTTCGATTAACTACTCTAAATGAGTTTGGGGCGCGTGGTGATGGTAAGAAGGCAAGGAAGCGAGTGCGTGTTGAAGGAGGTGAGGCAACCCAAAGACGCTGTAAAAAGTGCCACAAGGTAGGGCATAACTCGCGCACGTGTAAAAAGGCTGCAGAAGGTGTTACTGAATGATATTATGTGCTGTACTACTGTATACAAGGCTAACATGGGCCAATGCGAGCCATAATAGGGTGGAGGTTTGGTGTGGTCTTGGCAGAGTGATCGGCTCGCCCGTGGAGTACGTTATACAACGTGCTCTTAACTATACACATAGCATTGTACATTGTGGCTATAAGCAGGTGCTTTGTTCTCTTAAACTAGAGTACTATTTAATAATTTAATTTAGAGTGCTACCTGGTTCCCTTTCGGGTCTATAAACACTATGTACTCGTCTCCGTGTACAGGGCCAACATGCTCTAGTCGAGCTAAACACCCCTGCCTCTTCCCTCGCTGCGTTTCTCCGTGCAAGTTCCGCTCCTTCCTCGTCGGTGCTGCCCTGTTGTAGGGGAGCAGAAGGGCTTGTGTGGTTCTTAGCCTATAGCTGCAAACGGGGACCACCCCCCGGTATTAGTCTGCTCTACCTCAAGGGCTACTCTGAACTGCTCTAGTAGCCCGTGTCCAGTAGCCATCTCCCTGCCGCCGCGACTTTCTCCCAGTCACGGAGTAGTCGGGGAAGGTCCGTCGTGCCTGCCCTCTCCATCAGTTTGAGCCTCGCCTCCTTCTGGTCCGGGCAAAACGAGAGGATGTGTGTGAGGGTCTGCCTCGAGTGACCGCATGTGCAGGCTGGGTCGGCACCTGGCACCCCTATGCCCGCTAACCATGCCTTAAGTCCCAGTACTTCCGTGCGGAGTAGCACGATCGCTGTAGCCACGTGTTTAGGGACGTCGTCGTACAGGTGGAGGGGTTGGAACTCCCAGCCCTCTTTCCATGTAGGTGCCGATCTGCGTTGCTTCGCTGCCGCGCGTTCCCACCTCTCCTTCCATTTCTCTGTGAGGTCACGGGCTATCTCCTTGACTTTGCTCCTGGATTGGATCTGCCGGCCGCGGGTCCTGCCCTCTTTTCCCGTGCTGGCCAGCGAGGCCTGGCGTTGGGTCTCTCTTTCCTCCACGATCGTGTCGCCGGCCCGGCGCACACCTTCTATGTCCGTCGCTGGCTGGGCGATGTGTCTGGCTGGTCTGCCCCTTCTCGCTGCTCGTCCTCCTGTCCTGGCGGACTGCCACACCTCCTCTAGTGCTGTCTTGATTTGCCTAGTGACTGAGTGGTTCGCTGTTGTGACTGCCCACTGTAGTGCCACTGTCCTGATGTACAGGGCCAGTGGTGGTGTGCCACTTTCCTTCTCGATTGCTGCTATTGGCGTCCTCTTATAAGCCCCAAGTGTCTTCCGTAGGCATTTGTTCTGGACGATGAGGAGTTTTCGAAGCGCTGTCTCACGGATTCCGGTACCTCCCTTGCCAGCGGACCATATCTGGGAGCCGTACACCATGATTGGCCTCGTGACCGCTGTGTAGATCAGTCTCGATTTGCGTACTGACGGTCCCCATGACGACGCCGTGATTCTGGACATGGCTTGGAATGCTGCCTCCCCCTTCGCCGCTGCCTTCTGGATGTGGGTCTTCCATGAGAGTTTAGGGTCCACCCACACTCCTAACACTCTCATAGATGTGACCAACTCCGCTGGCTGGTCTCCTACCGTGACCGTGGAGAGGAGGTCTCCCCCCCTGTTCCGTCTCCTCGTGAGGTGCATTAGTTGGTATTTCTCCGGCGCAAACCTAGCTCCGAAGCGCGATGCCCACTGCTCGCACCGCGTGTGGGCAGTGGCGAGCCTCCGGCAGTTGTCCGCGGCGGACGGTCCCCACGCCATGATGTTGGTGTCGTCTACAAACCCGAATCCCAGACATTTGTCTTGGACTGTACCCAGGTCCTGGAGGAGGTCGGATATGAAGAGGAGGAAGAGTATTGGTGAGAGAGTCGATCCCTGGGGAATGCCAGTATTGGTCTCTATCCATGGGCTGTCGAAGTCGTTAAAGCTTATCTTCGTCCGTCTGTTCTTGAGGAACGCCTCCACATATACTACTATCCACTCTGGGAATCCCTTCCGTCGGAGGACCCACGTGAGTCGGTCGTGGGCTACGTTGTCGAAGGCTCCTGCTAGGTCTAGCGCCAGTACCGAGACCACTGGTTGCCCCGCACCCCACGCCGTGGTTACTGTGCCTGTGAGTAGTTCCATCGCCGTGAGTGTGGACCTGTTCTTGCGGGCTCCCATTTGGTTCCAGGGTGTGAGCTCCCTGTCTTCCATCGCGGCTGTGATCTTGTTTGCGACAATTTTTTCGACGATTTTTGCCATCGTGTTTTCGAGGGCGATAGGCCGGTAGCTGCCTGGGAGAGAGTAGTCTTTTTTCTTCTCCTTCCTAAGTACCACTGTGGTTGACTCCTTTAGGCACATGGGGACGTCTCCGTCCCTGAGCATTTGAGTAATCGCGGCAGCGGCGCTGTCTGCTATGTCTTCTTTAAGGACCTTCCACACTTCGTTTTGGATCTGGTCAGGGCCTGGGGCCTTGTTGTTGGGAAGCATGGCTATAACCTCCGTGAGCTCGTCTGGGGATATCTCTGGTGATAAGTCGAAGCGTGGGTGCGTCTGGTTCGGGTCGATGTCTGATAGGTCCGCCGCCCCGCTCGCCGGGAAGAACCGTTCTCCCAGGATTTGGGCCTTTGCGCCGTTTGAGGTCTCCGCTTCGTCTTGTTCGTGGCTTCGGAGTGGGGGTACGTTCACTGACTGCCCCTGTCCGCCTTCAACCTTTCTACTCCATTTCGACAGGTTCCACAAACCCTTGTTGTGGGCGTTGGCCTCGTTGTCGTCATTTGTCAGGTCTGCCACGACTTTCCTCCACCGCGTCCTTGCGTTCGACCGCAGGGTGCGCTTGAGCTGGTTGCGGAGTGACTTCCAGTTCCTTTCGCTGTCCTCGGTGTGGTCCCGTTGGAAGGCCCTTCTTGCCCTTTTGATCTCTCCCAGGATTTCTGTGGCTTCTGGGGACCAGTCTGGCCTGGCCTTGTCACTAATCCTTTTCCTTGGGCAGTGGTTCTCCAGGGCAGTTCCGACCTGTTTGATCAGTCCCTCGAGTGCCCACCTGCCTGTGGCCTGGGCCCACTCCCCGTGGCCCACCGCAACCTTGATCTTGTCCCAGTCAGCTTTTTTCAGGGCGAAACGTTTGTTCGTCTTCCTGGCTATCGGTCCTGTGCCTATGCGGATTTCGATGGGGATGTGGTCGCGGGTAATAGCCCAGTCTTCCCTTGGCCGGTACATTATGATTCTGTCTGCTGTCGCCCTGCTGGCGAATCCCAGGTCGATGACTGTGTGGAGGGGTCCCCTCCTCCACGTTGGTACTCCTGGTTCGTTAAGGAGGCGGAGCCCCCATTTGACCATATTTGCCCTTAGGCGTTCCGCCTGCGGTTCCCCGGGCGCAGCCTTTCCCGTCCACTCTGGGTGGTGTGCGTTGAAGTCCCCGATCACTAGTGTTGCAGTTGTTGGGTGGGTTCCGTGGAGGAGGTTCTCGATGTCTGGCCATGCTTCGATGTCCTCCGCTGTTTCCCTACCCGCTCCTATGGGTGGGCTGTACACGTTGATCAGGTGGGTCCATGTTCCCTGCGTTCTTATACGGATCCCCTCTGTGAGGTCTGTGGCGACAGTGCCTTCGATCTCTGTCTGCGGGATCTGGTCATACACTAGGAACACTACCTTCATTCCTTGGTGTAGGGTCCGACTCAGTCGATAGTTCTTGGGACAGTATGTCTTCCCCCTCGCGTTCTCTCCAACCATGGGTTCCTGGATGGCGATCACCGGGAACGAGGCCGGGTCGATCGAGTCCAGGAATGGCCTCGCCGCTCCTCCATTCGCGTTTCCGCAGTTGTATTGGATGATGTTCAGACCACTCATTGAGTGGATCGGATCACATCCTCAGTCTGCGTGTTGCTGTCCTCGGCCTCCGCGCGGAAGGTAAAGATTCGTTGTTGGCCTGGGGCGTTGGCCGCCCGGCTCATGTGGGTGGGGCGGCCAACCGCGATCCTCCTCTCGTTACTTCCTGCGACGGGGATGGTGGTCCATTCTGCGTCGTCTCCCCGGCTCGACCCTGCTCGGCTGGCGAGGGTGGAGCCTCCGAGGCTGTGGGTTGTACTGGCTCCTCCGGCTCCATGGTTGGATTGGATCTGGAGGGTTTGCCACTGGAGCCCCTTCTTGGTCTCCTCGTTCTTGCTTCGGAACGCCTGGTAGGCCCTGCACTGCCGTGTCATCCATGCCTTGTGACCCTTCTGTTTACAGCACGCACAGCTGGCCTTCGCGTCTTCGGTGTTCTTGCATCCCCTGGTGGCGTGGTCCTCAGCGCAGTGGCCGCACACTTCCTTGGGGGCGTTGCATACGGATTGGGTGTGTCCCCACTTCCAGCATTTGAAACACTGGCCGTCTGTCAGCGACACGTCCCAGAGCTGGACTGGATGCCACTCGGCTCCCATCAGGAAGCCTGATTTGACCAGTTTTTTCTGGTTCTCTTCCGTTCCTACGTTCATCAGGAGGGACCCCTTCTTTTGCTTGCCTCCTTCCCTCCTGGAAGTGAGGTTTTTGTCTGAGTAGAGCCATGCGACTCTTTCAATCCTGATGTTCGGGTTCCTCGTATGGGCCTGGTTGATCCATTCGTCGTTTTCTGCGCACTTGCTATTTCTGACTGGTGTGTTTAGCGGGATGCCTGACACCATGACCAGGTGTGGTTTCCGGATGAGCTTCATGCCCTCGGCGCCCTGTAGGCCCGTTTGGATGATCTGGTCGCGGCGGGCCGCGTCCCTGACCACCACCGACACCTTGTGCACGGACCTTGGGTGGGTGATGATCGCGCGAGCGTCCGGTATCGCCACCCGGATACGCTCCAATTGGGCCTGTGGGGACTCTCTTTCTGCCCCCTCCATTCCCTCCATCCTCAGCTCAATCTTCGCCGGCTGGTTTGTGCCCTTGGCCGCCACCTGGCTCCAGGTGCGCGGCCCTTTCTGTTCCCCTTGTTCTCGGGCCGGGGCCCCTCCCATTCTCTTTTCCATGGCGTCGAGCCTCCTCAGCACTGCCTGCAGTGCCCCAGTCTCGTCGTTCCTTCCTCCTGTCGCCGTGGTGGTGCTCTTCGACTTGTCGGTGAAAATTTTTTCCACTCGGCGAACCGCCGCCAGGAGGTCGTGGGCGACCCGCGTCGCGTCCTGGACAGTGGTGGCCTTGCGGAGCCCTTCTGCTCCCGTCCTCTGTGTTTCTTTCAGCCATTGTAAGATCTCCCTCTCTGTGTTCCCCTGTATCCTGTTCTGCTGTTCAGGTTCCCCTGTTGCTCCCTGCGTGGCGTTGGGGCATCCCCGGCTGGACGCGCTGGCACCGCGTCTGGTTGGCAGCCCCCTTCTCCCTCGCGCTGTGGTCCCGGCATCGCGCTGCCTGCGGTGTCGAACTAGAGTACTATGCCGCTCCTTTATACACTCCTTTGTAAAAGGAATTAACTTTAGCTGCATGATAATTAACTAGTAACGCCACTAGTCTATGCCTGAGCCTTTGCCTGGTGCTAATTTGCTATTCTTTTGATTCTATCTCCACTTAGGCTTCTTGCCAGGCTTTGTACATAGACTAAGGTAACGTACTCCACAAGCGAGCCGGTCACCCAAGCGAGCCGGTCACTTAATTTTACACCAAAAATTGAGATTTTTGCACCTTAATAACTCCACAACCAGATGATAGAATTGTCTAAAAATCAAAATGCTATGCTTTACCTATGTCAAGATCAGTTGCCCTGGTGTTGGGAATCGAACCTGCGGTAGATAAGGCAGCTGGTTGCTGCATGCACGAGCTTGGATTACACGGCTGACTAAGCCGTGGGGTCCGAGCTCTAGCTACTGCCTTACCGCCAATCTCCCTCTACCTCTATAGAACAACAATCAATCATAATCACTTCAACTCGTTGCAACGAAGGTGATTCCGATACCTTAGCCGTATCAACACCTGAAGATCTAAGCTCTATCCTTAACGTGTGTAGAGTTATTAGAAAGTACGCTAAAACAATCCCTGTATTTTTATTTTTGTTTAATAACTCCGGTGCGACTGATACAGGATCCTAGCGCTTCTATAGAATTGATCTTTACGTAGATACAGCATAGTATTTCAAGTTTTAGACAATTCTATTATCTGGTTGTAGAGTTATTAAGGTGCAAAAATCTTAATTTTTGGTGTAAAATTGTGTGACCGGCTCGCTTGTGGAGTACGTTAACATACTGAAGATTCAGGTCATGAAATTAGAAGTGTATAAGAATATTCATGCCGATTCACCCCTGTATTGCTCTGTGCGTTAACTAGGGGGTGGGAAAAGACTTTTGAATTGCACCTCCGTATTGAGAACGGGATCAGCGCCGAGTAGAAACGTACGACTTGACAAATTGTAAAATTGCGAACGGCTGAGAGAGTTTCAACAACTGAAGATTTCTGTTGTCGCCATGGAATAGTGGGCTAAAGAAGACTTGGAAAAAGACGGGCGCTGGGAATTGGAAGGACTTGGATCGACAGGTGGACATGATGAGCCTAAAAGTAACAGCGCGCCGCTCTTAACATCTCTGCAGTAACTCTGCTCTCTTCCTTTTCCTCGATTCTACGCATCCTTGCAAATCCCACGCCGTTGTCAACGGTCTTTCGTTCCGCATCCACAAGCGTTGGTCCGGACGGTGGCCGTGCACAGGAACAAAGCAGGATCTGGTACCTGCCACTACAACATGTGCTGTGTAGATCAATGTCACGATCGACGAAGGGCTGTGACATTCCCTGTAGTGGAGAAGAGGTGCACACTTAACATACCGTAGGCAGCCCCCTCTCGTCATGGCCAAAAATAACGGCGCTAAGCTCCACCCTGAGACCCTGCATGCTGAGCCATACGACCGCTACGTGGCCTTGAATCTCGACCACACTTCACGCCGACTCTTCCGCTGCATGGACCGCAGAACGCAACCTCAGTCTCAGGTTTCCTGCCCTAGGTACGAAAAAGCTCGTTTTTTATAAGGAATCAAACGGCTTGTGCGCGATCATTTCCTATCAAAGTATATCTAGCAAATTCACCACAACAACACCTACAACACGTATTAAACGTTGTAATTTCTTCTAGATATATAGCATAAGCTTATCTATAATCCTATAATTAATTATACTAAAACAAGTGCTATTGCGTGCGCAGTTGCAGTGCGCGCTCCTCCTAAGGATTCATGGGTTGGCTCGTGCACCGCAGTTGGTTCCTCATAAAAAACGAGCTTCTTCGTATTGGCTAAGCTGTGGCTGAGGTGGATTTGCTGTGATGATGTTATCGCAGGTCAACTCCACAAAGTCGCCGCGGAAAGTGGCGGTGTCGGCCTGTTGCTGAGACAACTTGGGTGTGAATCGCACGATGAATTGCGTAGGATGACACCGCAGAGGGGCACGAGAGGCAGTATATAAGTGTTGGTATCAAAAGGATGGATCGCTGCGTTTCTGCAAATTATACAGCTTTCAGCCCCTCCATAACTCTTCAAATTCATCAACATGTCGTATAACCAAGGCGGATACGGCGGCCAGCAAGATGGTGATTACGGCCAAGACAATTACAACAACGGCGGTGGCTACGGTCAGCAGCAACACCGTGGTGAGGCCAGCGAATTCTACGGCCAGGGTCAAAACAATGGCTATGGCCAGCAGCAGCGTGAAGAGCAGTACGGTGGTCAGCAGCAGTATGGCGGTGGTCAAGGAGGTTATGGCCAGGAACCTCCTCAGTACCAGCAGGTACGTCTGACACCAGAGGTCTACTATCTTGACTGACGAATTCAAGCTCCCCTCCGCTGCAGCACACTCCTCGAACTCTGGCCGCAATTCGCACAACCAGGGCTACCAGAACCAGTACAACGGCGAAGGTGACCCAGAGAGCGACCGTGGCATCATGGGTGGCATTGCCGGCGGTGCCGCAGGTGCTTTTGGAGGGCACAAGCTAGGCGGCCAGGCAGGTCACGGCACCGCAGGTACCATCATCGGCGCCATTTCCGGTGCATTTGCAGGACACAAGGCGCAAGACGCAGTAGGCGACTGGAAAGACGAGCGTGACGAGAAGAAGAAATGGGAGAAGCAGCAAGAAGAGCAGCAAAAGTACAACCAGCAACACCCCAGCGGCCCACCACCCCAGCACGAGCAGCGTCGCAACAGCGGCGATGAGCGCTCTCGCGGCGACTTTGGCGGCAACTTCACCGCTTCATCGAGGGACATCCGTCTAGACGCCCACAGCGAATTCAACCTGCACGCTCAGTGCCGCCGCCCCGACGGCTCCTACCAATCCAGCACCATCAGCCTAAACCAGATCATCGAAAACGACAGCGGCAGCTTCCGCTGGTCGCAGGGCAGCAGCAACGGCGCATCGACATACACGGTGCAGCAGGGCGACACACTGCGCGCCATCGCGAGCCGATTCTCGCACTGTTCGTACGAGGATCTCGCCCGGCACAACAACATCAGCAACCCGGACCAGATCTGGCCAGGGCAGAGCCTACAGGTGCCCGGTGGTGGCAGTTGTGGTGGGGGTAACTTTGGTGCGTCGGCAAGGAATGTGAGGTTGAGCCGTGGCGGACAGGAGCTGGAGGCTGAGCTTGGCCCTTCGTGGCACACGCGCACACTCAACCTGGATGAGAGGATTGGGAACAGGAATGGATGCTTGGAATTTGTCTAGTTGTGCATGTCAGATATGTCTAGTCTCGTGGTAGAAGCATGAGCTAGTATAGAAAGGCTATAACGGCCATGTGCAACACTCATGTAGCCAGACGCACGTCGCCAGTTTTACCCCCAATTGTCTTTGGACGCCACTTGATATTTTCGAGGCCCTGCAATCCGTCTACAAAACAGAGGCAAGGACTTCTACGCCACGTTTGATTCTGTTTCTGTGGAAATGTGCTCGTGGGGTACTATTCATTGCAAGCCGTTATAAGACGACGCGGCACAAACCGAGATACAACTGAGTATCGAGCAGGAGTAGCATGCATCGACTTGCAATGCAAAGAGCCACCCATAATCATCTATATAAGCAATGTAGAAAGCCCTGACAAGATAATTATGAGATCTGGGGTATCAAACAAGGGAAGCTAAGGCGCAGAACAAGACAGCCTATTATAACATCATATAGAGAAGCCGTGCGCTACACAAGTGGGCTAAGAGGTAATCCAAAGCCGGAAAGCGTGAAGGGTATCAAGAAGCGCGAAGAACGTAGCGCTCAGAAGCGTGGATATTTAAGCTCAATACCACCGTGAACCGCCATTCTCATCCTCCTGCACACGGTGCGGTATGAGCGGCTCCTTGATGTCATAGGCTTGTGTGAACGTCTGCCATGTAGGATAGTCGATGCTGAAAATAGCCTGATGCTTCTGTGCGCCTTGTTCTTGTTGTTCAGATACACCACGTGGTGCAGCAGGAGCTGCGATGTGTTAGCGAGCACTTATGCGGTTCTGAAAAACAACATACCAAGCAGTGGCAGACCATCAGCATCTTTGACAATCTGCGCATTTCCTTCTCTCACCAAGAAACTGATGTAAAACAAATTCTCCACCGTTTGACCGAAATCGTGTGGGTTGATGGCGAAGTCGAACAAGCTGACTGCAGGTTCGTCGTCCGGAGTGATGGCGACACGATGTCGAGCAAACGCTGCAGACTGGTCCTCATCTGTGACATCCTCCAGTTGTCCCAATTCGTCAGAGGCAGCCTCAGCTGCGGCTTCCAGGTGCCTCTCCAGTTTCGACTTGATGCCCTTGACCAAATGTGTAAGATTGGAGTTCTCGGACTGCGTGATATCGCCTTCTCGGACCTCCTGCGGTCTTGTTGCAGGCCCAACAGGCGCTCGCCTCTGCGTAGCTCGCCGCTGTGACGTTCTCACGCGTTTTTGCACCGAAAGCGGGCCGAGGAGAAAGCTTGATACAGGTGGTCGCTTGTTGCTGGGAAAGCAGGCCTGTCGCCCAAAGAGCGCCCAGTCCAGCCCGTCGCCTGCATCGTCCTCCTCGTCTTCTGCGACTGCTATTGCAGGTGCATCTTCGTCGCCGTGTCTGTATCCGCCAGACTTCATGAAGTATATGCATTTCGAAACAAACTTGTCAAGGTCGATCCCGGCGCCACCGCTTCCATGCAGACTCTGCTCCAGCTTCTTGCTGGCAAGATCCGTCGCAGTGATAAGGAATCTCGAGTCAACTGCCGCGTCTGCCGTCTGGCGCACTTTCTTGAAAGTGGCATCGTTCTTTTTGATTAAATGGTAAAGTCCGGAGTTTTTGGCTTTGATCAGTTCTGTGCGATTTTCTACGGGCTGTCAGCTTTGCATCTTCAGGCCAGTGGACTTTGAACACTTACCTTCAAGCTGGCGATGATTGTCGCGCAGCTGATAGCGAACTTGGCGGCGAATCTCGGGGTTTTGTTTGGGGTTGTACAGCTTGCTGTGGTCGTCTTCGTCTTCATTCTCTTCAGGTTGGGTTGAGTCTTGGGCGTCCGCTTCTTCCACGTCCTCATCCCCATCCTCGTCTTCGTCCTCGTAGATGTCGGAGGCGCCGTTCATACTGTAATCCCCCGTCCGCCTGCGCTTGTTGCTTGCGCTGGAGGTTGAGCCAGAGTCTGGGGTGGGTATGCGCCCAGATGCGCTGCTCAGACCCCTTCTCTTAGCGGGCTGTGGTGTTTCTTCGCATGAATCTGATCCCATGTTCTCTTTGTCGGAAGATTGCGACGGGCTCATGACGGAGTATGTTGAGCCTCGCGCGTTTGAGACATTGCGAGGCGCGACGGAGGGGTCGCGGTACAGAGAATCTACAGTGGACGACCGCGTCTGCTGTGGCGTGGCGGACAAATGAGTGTTGAGGCGTGCCATGGTGGCACAAACGGCGAGACAATAAGAGAAATAGCGGTGTCGATGTTTGATCTGATCTTGACAGGACGCGGCTGCCCGTTCGCTTAGCGCGACTTGACGAGGACAGGAGGCTTCACCACGGTCACGTGCGTGCGCTCCAACGCGTACCCCTGTCACCGTGCGCGCCGAGCTCAAGCCTCACCCCACGTTTCACCCATCTCGCGACCAGCGGCCACTCGAGCTGCCAAGTGCGCTGTTACCGCGGCGCAGATTTGTGGTCACGTTTCTTGGTAGACATTTGTCGATGCTGCGCCCATATGGACAGCGGTAGTGAACAGCTTCCTCACCGCTCACGATGGAAGCCTTCAACTTCGCGACATCGCTCGACCTGACGGAGCTGTCGGTGCACGTGCGAATGTGAGAGTCTGTTCTGTCATGACGAACGCTAGCTAAGAGATGATAGAGACCGCCTGGATGGGACTCAGAAGCAGATACCCTACTCGGTCCTACTGAAGCGGCCTGATCTCAGGCACCGAGCATCCATCACGAAGTGAGTGTCCATGGACCCACGGAGAGGAAGGACGCTGCTGACGCTGAACCAGCCCCCACTTCGAGTTGTATGTGACTGCGCAGATATGGGCTGACAGCAAACCCCTCACCATCCCCGTCCAGACCGCCTACAAGTCGTTTAAGAACGCGCGCATATGGAACGAATGGCTGGAGCTGCCTGTCACCTATGCAAACCTGCCTGCCTCGGCCCAGCTCGCCATCACACTATGGGACCTGTCGCCCCTCGAGGACACCGACTTCAACATGCACGCAGTACCCTTCGGCGGCACCACCATACCTCTGTTCGACAAGGACAACACACTGCAGAAGGGGCGCCAGCGATGTCGGATACATCGCCACAGGGCGGCAGATGGACTCTCAAATACAACCACGCCGTCGGTTATACCGCCAGCACGGAAGAGTCGAAAAGCCCCTGCGGTTGAGGACACGGTCGACGAGCAGATTGCTGAAATGCAGAGGCTAGAGGAACTACTAAAGAAGCAAGAGATGGGCGACTTGCCTACAAATGCGTGGCTCGATAACCTTGTCTATAAGAAGATGATGAAGATCCGCAGTGACGCGGTGAAGGCCGAAGCAGCTGCACTCAACCGTCAGAAGGACACAAATGGCACGGGCGAGGGCACTGAGGACTTGGAGTTGTTCTACCTCGACATTGAGTTCCCTCGATTTGACCATGCCATCGTCTTCACAGACATTGAATATCCACCACCACCTGTGTCCGACCTTCGACTACCTGCAGAGTCGGACGTTCGATTGCGGCCACCACCTGAAGTATCGTTTGGGCCGGGCATTGATGTGAATGGCATCGGATATGGCGATGCTGATGCGGGGAGACTGATCAAGATCTACGACCCTGAGATTGGCCGGAGAGTGAACCCAGCTGAGGACAAGCATCGTGAGCTTATGCGCAGTCAGCAGACAGATTCGCTGGACCGCGACAGGAAGCCTAACGTGCATGTTCGCGACAAGCTGAATCTACTCATGGCCAAGGGTCCGCTGGAGGAGATCACGTCGCATGAAAGGGATGATATCTGGAAGTTCAGGTACTTCCTCCTGCGCGACAAGCGTGCATTGACGAAATTCGTCAAATGTGTGAACTGGAAGAATCCAAGAGAGGCTCGTCAAGCCGCTCCTCTTCTCGACAAGTGGGCCGAGATCGACGTGGATGATGCACTGGAGTTGCTTGGCCCTCACTTCGACCACCCGGTTGTGCGAAGCTACGCCGTCGAGCGCCTTAAGAAAGCTGATGACGAGGAGTTGCAGCTGTACCTTCTTCAGCTGGTACAAGCTCTGAAGTATGAGGCTGCTGGCGAGGGTGACGACTCCTCTCTTGCCCGCTTTCTCGTGACTCGAGCAGCGAACAGCTTTGCATTGGGCAACTTCTTCCATTGGTATTTGATGGTCGAAATCAGCGACTCCAGTACTGACCAGGAGCCCGAACATCGCGACTTGTTCGCCAAAGTCGAGTACGACTTTATGGTAGAGCTTGAGAAGACACCAGAGGGCGTGGAAACTCGCAACACCTTCCGTCGCCAAGGCGAGCTCCTCACTGTTCTGGCCAAGATTTCGAGAGATGTACGCTTCGGCGGCGGTGATCGTCCGGCCAAACTTGCACGTCTCAAGAAAGCACTCGCTGATCCCAAGAACGAACTCACCAACTTCGAGCCACTTCCGCTTCCGCTCGACCCTTCTGTCTACATCACCGGCATCGACTCTGAAGATTGTAACGTGTTGAAGTCATCTCTCCTACCCATTGTCCTCAATTTTCGCACCTCACATTCGCAGAAGTACCCCATCATCTTCAAGTTCGGTGACGATCTTCGCCAAGATCAACTTGTGATACAGATCATCACATTGATGGACCGCCTTCTGCGAAAGGAAAACCTCGACTTGAAACTCACGCCCTACCGGATCCTCGCAACCTCCACATCCGCAGGCGCATTTCAGTTCGTACCGTCCATGAGCATTGCTGCTGCATGCCAAAAGCACAAAGGCTCGCTGCTCGCGTACCTGCGCGCCAACAACCCGGATCCACACGCTGACCTCGGCGTAAAGAAGGAGGCCATGGATACTTACATCAAATCTTGCGCCGGCTACTGCGTCATAACCTACTTGCTAGGCGTCGGCGACCGACACTTGGATAATTTGCTCATAGCGCCGAACGGTGCATTCTTCCATGTCGACTTCGGATACATTCTAGGTCGCGATCCGAAGCCCTTCGCGCCGCAGATGAAACTCTGCCGCGAGATGATCGAGGGCATGGGCGGCGCAACACACCCCAACTACCTCTCTTTCAAGGAATACGCATTCACAGCATGGTCAACACTCAGAAAGAGCTCGAACTTGCTGCTCAACTTATTCGCACTCATGCAGGGCGCCAACATCCCAGACATCAAAGTCGAGCGCGAGGGCAGCGTCCGCAAAGTCCAGGAGCGCATGTGGATGGAGAGAAGCGAGGGTGAGGCGGCGGAGATGTTTGAGAGGCTTGTCGAGGAGAGCATGGGCGATTGGAAGGCGGGCGTTATTGATTGGGCCCACGAGTTTGTGCAGACTTACTGGCGTAAGTAGGGTGGATGAGAGTATGCGGCATCAACCGAGGGTTGCAGCGGGTTACTTCGCGCGGTCGGACCTATGGAACTCAGACAGATTTACTGGTCTTGATGAATGTATGCACTTGCATCATTATATTGTTATCAAGTTAAATTCCCAAGAAACTTTCCTCTCTGCCCCTCCCTATGCGCCTTCCAAATGTCCTCCTCCCACCCGCCCGTACACATGGTGCGGGTTTTCATTCCACAAATAACCCACATCTACGTCAAGGGCGCTTGCATTGCTGCGATGCACGAAACCGACGCACCAGCCAGTGCTCGAATCGCGGGGAAGTCAGAGTGCTTGCTCACCAGCCTTTCTCGCGTCATTTATGACTAGCGTGCAAAAAGAAGCCTCAGGGGAGCAAATCACAAAGTCTTGAGCCCTGAGTAGAATGATTGCAGACCGGTTATTGAATATATACAAAAATACCACTTTCCGCTCACTTATTCAGCCTCTTAGCTCTATCTTCATCTCGCCACCAGGCGCACTGCTCCACCCGTATACCCTCAGCCTCGCCTTCCATCTGCGGGCCCCCCTGGTCCGGCGGACTGACAACAAGATGATTTCCCGCCGTGCCGCTGTACGTCTCCCACAGCGGCGCACCGGGCTCAGCGTACGTGTTCGGGTCACCGCTGACGACAAAGCTGGCGTAGTAGCTGCTGTATATGTCCGCAATCTCGGGGTACTGGGTGCCGGCTTGGCCGTTGAAGTAGCTGGCGTCGCTCGCGTGCGGAACGCCGAGGTAGGTGGGTGACCAGTTGGGTGTGTTGAAGCGCGCTTTGTAGACTGGGGCGCCGGCGCTGGCGAGGCGCGATGCTGTGTCTTGCACGGGGCAGATGTAGGAGTAGTCGCCGTATGCGGCGCTGATGCGCTGGAATTGCGGGGAGATGAAGTTTGATGTGACTGGGAGGAATGGGCTTTGAGCACCGTAAGTAGAAGGGTCGGGGTACAGCTGCTGCAGGTCCTCGATGTCTTCTTTTATCAAGCCGGGGGCTAGGTTCTCCCAGAACGCAACGAAGTCGGCGTTTGTACGTAGATCTTGGGGCGCGAATGAGCTTCCATCGTCGGTGGACGAGGAGATGAGGATGGGGATCTTGAAGAAGGTACCATCCTCACCGGAGGTTGACCCGCGCTTTTCCAGGAGGGGACCAGGGGATACAGGTTGCCAGGGCCAAGTGATGTTATGCTCGGAGTTTGAGTACATCGCGGACGAGATGAACTGGATATCGTCGACCTCGGCGTTACGCAGGCATGCCATGGCAGCATCATTCGGGGTTGTTGGGCAGTTGACATAGTCCATGAACTCTGCAAACTGTCGTTGATATAGAGGGTAGTCCACGCCAGGGAAAGCGCGGGCTGTTGGCGAACCAGAGGCCAGGATAGCCTTGCTGAACAAAGGCTTGCCTGTATCCTCGCCGTAGTTATGGAAAAGATGAATGCCAACAGAGTGTCCACCAGCACTCAGACCACCGAGTGTGACCTGGTATTTGTCGCCCCCAAAGCAGTCTGCGTATTTCTGCACGAACTGGAGCATCTGTCGTTGATCTCGAAGCCCCAAGTTCAGTCCGTCCTCCTCTTGCATAAGCTTGCTTGGGATGTTGCCGAGCGCGCCGAGTCGATACTGCATGGTGACAACCATCAGAGGCTGGGCACTCTTCGCGACAAATGCAGCGCCATCGAAGCTCTTTCCAGTTCCGCCAACGAAGGAGCCGCCATGTAGGAATACAAAAATAGGTAGCTTCTGGTCCATTGGTATTCCAGATGGACGATATACATTCAGGTTGAGACAGGCCTCCGACTGCAGCATTGACCCGTGCACATTCTGCCAGCATGCAGGTCCGTATGCTGTGGCGTCCTTGATACCCTCGAATGGCTCTGGCCAGGTGACAGGCTTGAAGCGGCTCTCGCCCACAGGTTGTGTAGAATAGTCTACACCGAGCCACGCATCCACGGGTGTACTGAACGTCATCGTCTTGAACAGGTTAGCTACAACCTGAGTACCCTGGAATGAACCGTATCCAGGTAGTGTTACGAGCAGCTCTCCATCTGAGCCGTTGGTGGGTGCGTCCCTGACAGGCCGCCCGAGTCCAGGGGACCCATACACCCAGAACAAAAGCGATGTCGTGCCAAAAAATAACATGATAACAAGAAACCTCTTCTTGAGCCACCTGGACGACCTGCGCTTTTGCATCCGGGGTTCGCCTTCGTTTAATAGCGGCTCGTCCTGCGCGTCTGCCATGTGTAGTCCACAGCTGGCCGGGCAGATTCGCGGAGTCTGTAGGCGCAACAGGGTGAACACGGTTCGGCGCAATGTAACAACGCCGTACCCGATTAGCGCAACGTCGGTTGCTGCTGTCGAGAAACGGTGCGGACGTGTGATGTTCAGAGACTGGATGAAATGCGGGGATGGCTCGTGCAGATGCAGTGCTATGGCCCAGACTACGTCATGTACTGCACCCAATAATCCTCGACCGACCAGCATATGGGAGGCCTGATTCAGCCCTATGTATGAAGGGACATACAGTTCAACAACCACGTAAGATCTTAACGTCAAAATCCAATGATAATTTCCCGGCGAGCCTCTTCTGCCTACTGCTGTTGTATCTTGTAGATGCATGGTTTTTTTGCAAAGTAGTAGGTGCTATGCCCCTTGCAACGGGTATGCGCCCCACAGACGCTGGTCGGTCGAGGATTATCGGGTGCAGTACAGTTAGGAACCTGCCAAGTTAAGTATGGACCAAATGCTTACCTTGCATCGTGGCGCCTTCTTCTTACCCATGCGGTGATGGACAACGAAAGACGAGCAGATTGATCGGATCCACATCAAGCACCGCTGTACTTACTCCCAAAGCGCTAACGGAAATCTTCGACTCGAGCCTCAGTGCTTACTACAAGTTCACGACTCAGTCCGTATTTGATGGCCAGGTTGAGGTCATGAATAAAGTCGTAGTCTACGGATGTATACGGTTATTGCGAGTCATGATAATTGTTGTACCTCTAAGCAAGTCGTGCAATGCGGCTGCAACCATGTGGAGGCACGCGAGTAAGGCAATGGTGTAACCTTTCACGTACCGAGGCTTGCACGACCGATGAGAAAGTGTAGGTCAATGGCCGAAGGTGTGTGCTTGTGTGCGGGGACTGCATGCCTGCAACTGCCTTCTACTTGGTCAGGTGGACAAAATCATGAGGGTGTGCAGCTGCATGCGGGATACCCAGCAGCACGACACGTGCAAGAATCTCAATGT
Source organism: Lizonia empirigonia (assembly GCA_009982855.1). NCBI lineage: Eukaryota > Fungi > Ascomycota > Dothideomycetes > Pseudoperisporiaceae > Lizonia > Lizonia empirigonia. Next base: position 266,596 of record JAADKA010000027.1, read on the forward strand.
CGGCGAATAGTAAATTCTGATGGCAAGGGACGAATGGTACCGTTGAAACGCAAGGTGGCACGGGTTGATCCACGGATGACTTGCTTCAACACTCAGACCCAGCTCAACATCTGTAGAAGGATAGTCGTACTTGCGATTAAACTTGACTTTGAGCTCAGGGCGACGTTTGACGAAGGTTGAAGCCCAGTTGACGCCTACTGGCGGCTGGCCACGCTCCTTGCGCAGTAGATCAGCCATATCCTTAACAGCAGCAAGCCGTGGCGGGAATCCTCGCGCGTCAAGATCGAGTATATGTTGAACAATCACCTCCACCTCTGTTGGCCAAAGATTTGCTGAGTTGGGCGCGCAATCGCGTCTAGGCTGCTTTCCAGCGCGTCTGTTAGCAAGCGTTCTTCGAGGAACGCTGTAGATCCGAGCAGCGGGTCGTTCAGAGAGATTCGCGTCTTGTTTAATAGCCTGAAGCGCAATCTGTATTCGAGCCTCCTTTGAAGTAGGTAGGGTGTTGTGTAGTTGAGTTATCGCGTTCATAGTGTGTAGGATAGTAGATTTTGGTAGGGGCTTGGCAAGGTGGGCAATGTTACGATCTTCGAATGAACAGGTACTGATCGGATGACAACGTGTCACAAGTCACGTGACTTCGAAACTCTCACGCCAAGCACGAACCCTCTCAACCCTTACGGGAGGGCTCAACCCTCAGTAATAACACGGAGGGCCTAACCCCTAGTGAGGGCAGCACGTATTTCTTATGTATATAAGCAGTAGGAACACAACTCTTATAGTTCGTGTTCAACCTCGTCAATCAAGTTTGTCTTTGGAATCTCAACCTGCCCTCGAGCTAGACAGTACCCTCTATACTACTCAATGCAACCCCTATCATCACGAGCTTTGCTTAGGTGATAACCCTACCGATCCAGATACCTTACTCATCCCCGAGAACCAATAGAATCAGTGCTCACGGTCTTTGACTAGAGTACGACTTCAACAGCTAGCTTAGCAAGGTAAAAAAAATATAGTAGTAACGTACTCCACAAGCGAGCCGGTCACCCAAGCGAGCCGGTCACTTAATTTTACACCAAAAATTGAGATTTTTGCATCTTAATAACTCCACAACCAGATGATAGAATTGTCTAAAAATCAAAATGCTATGCTTTACCTATGTCAAGATCAGTTGCCCTGGAGATCTAAGCTCTATCCTTAACGTGTGTAGAGTTATTAGAAAGTACGCTAAAATAATCCCTGTATTTTGATTTTTGTTTAATAACTCCGGTGCTACTGATATAGGATCCTAGCGCTTCTATAGAATTGATCTTTACGTAGATGCAGCATAGTATTTCAAGTTTTAGACAATTCTATTATCTGGTTGTAGAGTTATTAAGGTGCAAAAATCTTAATTTTTGGTGTAAAATTGAGTGACCGGCTCGCTTGGGTGACCGGCTCGCTTGTGGAGTACGTTAAGTACTAACGTAAAGCACCACCGAGCCGGCAACACCACCGAGCCGGCAACTTTTTCTTGGCATTGCGAACACCACGTACAAACAACAATGGCTCAACAACGCAAAGCTAAGCTACTCCAGCAAGAAGGCAGGATAGACCTCGCACTCCAGGCGTACGAATCAGGTCAATTTAAGAGCGTGCATCTTGCTGCTCTAGCATACAACGTCCCACATCAACGGCTCTCTGATCGGCAGAACAAAATCACCTTCCGGCTGTCTGCTACGCCCAACGGCCGAAAGCTCTCTGCGACAGAAGAGCAAACGATCGTACGATACATCCTTGACCTTGATTCGCGTGGATTTGCCCCCCGGCTGTGTGAGGTGGCAGATATTGCAGATAAACTGTTGGCTGTACGTGGTTGGTTGGTTGGTTGGTATTCGATTTTTGTCCATAGGATGGGGATTAAGTCCACCATCACCGCCTCCCGAAGGGCATATAGGACGTGCTAAGCTATGGAATTACAGTGCTGACACACTACCTTAGAAAGCATTTCTTGCCTGCGCGGGTATTGCTACCATTTCAGAACTACAGCTCCCCTTCCAATTGGGGAGACTGAGCAGTGTGTGTACATTAGGGTGGGACCCTTGTGTGTGTTCAGAGGCATTTTAGTGCCGTGAGAGAAAGAAAAGGAAAGAGTAGGTAGGTGTGGAGAGCCAGTGCCCTGCCGAATCGAAGCCGTGGCTCTGCGCGAGGAGAGCCTTTGTACTAGGCTTGGCCATGCCTGTGTCTGAGGAGATAGGTGTAGTAGGTAGGCAGAGCCAGGCCTGTCCTTCTTCTTTATCCCCAAGGGTCGTGAAATCTAAGGCCATGCTGGCTGCCTTGTTTGCGTGTTGTGTCAGGTCTGGGACGCTGACAGTCGGTCTTCAGAGAGCTGAAAGCAGCTCTCATCGTTGTGGGTGTGGAGAGCCGGTGCTCTGTCGAATTGCGCCGTAGCTCTTCGCGTGGAGAGCCTTGCGGTAGGCCTGGCGATGCCCTTATACTGCAAGAACAAGGAGTGGCAAAACTGTCTCCTTGTCTTGGTGGTGGTTGTGGCCTTCGACCGAACGTGAAAATCTGAGTAGCGCACGGGCCATTTTGAAGAGATTTCAGCTCAGCGAAGAGCTGAAAGACAAAAGAGGGCAGCGCGCCTGCCACAACGCCTGCAGGGCTGTACGTGGTGGGACACCTATTGGCAAGAACTGGGCTGAGCGATTTGTGTCGCGTACGGAAGAACTCAAGATGGCTTTCAATCGCGCAAAGGACCGTCAGAGAATACTCCAGGAAGATCCAGAGGTTATCAGCGCGTGGTTCAAGCTCGTACAGGAGACAAAAGACAAGTATGGGGTCCTAGATGAGGACATCCACAACTTTGATGAGACCGGCTTCCAGATGGGAGTTATTGGCTCAATGAAGGTTGTTACAGGCTCAGAGAGGCGTACAAGACCAAACCTTATTCAGCCAGGCGATCGGGAGTGGGTTACAGTTATCCAGAGCATCTGCGCTGCTGGGTATGCTATCCCACCCTTCATTATCTACAAGGGGCGTGTCCACATCTCTGCCTGGTATGAGGAGACTAATATACCGTACGACTGGAAGCTCTCTGTCTCTGAGAACGGATGGACAAACAACGCGCTTGGTCTTGAGTGGTTGAAGCATTTTGACGTGCATACAAGAGCGCGTCAGAAGGGGTTGTACAGGCTGCTTATCTTGGACGGCCATGAGAGCCATCTCAACCATAATTTTTTTTTAAGGACTACTGCCTGGAGAACAGAATCTTAACCCTCTGTATGCCTCCTCACTCATCACACATACTTCAGCCACTTGATGTGGTGTGTTTCTCACCGTTGAAACTGAAGTACTCCCAACGCGTACGAGCCTTGGCATCCAAACGCGTCTTCCACATTAACAAGGAAGGCTTCTTCCCAGCCTTTAGAGACGCGTTTTTCGACGTGTTTACGTACAATAACTGCAAGAAGGCCTTTCAGGCATCAGGACTAGTGCCTACTGACGCGCAGGTAGTCATTGATCGGCTTGAAGTGCGATTTCATACCCCTCCACCAGTACCTCTACTAGAAACACCATGGCAATCCCAAACACCAAGCAATACGTACGAATTTGGGTCGCAGTCAAAGCTTGTAAGCGAGCGCTTCGTACGGTCACCAACATCTGCTCAGGAAGGGTTCTCAAAGCTAGTAAAAGGAGCTGAGGAGATGCTGCATGAAAATGTTCTTATTAAGGCTCGTGTACGAGAGCTTGAGGAGCAATTAGCAGAGGTTACTAAGCGCAAAGGGCGTAAAAGAAAGCAGATTCAGTATGGTGGGACAATAGAGTATGGTGCTGCAGCGTTGTCTGTAGCTGAGAGCGCAGCTGCAGCTCGTACGGTGTCAAAGAGAGCGCGCAGTGGTAGTGGTCAAGAAAGAGCCCAGCCAGGTCAACGGCACTGTGGCAACTGTGGAAAGACTGGGCACAACGCTCGTACGTGCCAAAAAGATGCAGAAGAAGGTTCTGCATCTAATACAAGTGCGTCGTACGCGGGTTCTGCAGAGGGTAGTAAGTAATTGCTTGTTTTGTACATGGTGTTCGCAATGCCAAGGAAAAGTTGCCGGCTCGGTGGTGTTGCCGGCTCGGTGGTGGTGCTTTACGTTAACTGTTAGAAAGGTATATGTACCAATCAACGCAGGGGCAAAGTGTGTTCAGTGTTCACATTTTGTCTCAACAAATCTCATGAATATTTCTTAAAAAATCTACCACTACAACAACGCATAATAAAGATCATTCAAGCAGCTGTATAGTTAAAATTAGGCTGCTGAATTAATCCTGCTTGTTACTTTTATCATATCTCTTAAGCTGCGTGCTGTATAGCTAGGCGCAGTCTGATGATCATGTGACTTGACTCGTGTCAGCCGGCTACCCGTCGGTCAACAACTAGACAGCAGATGAGTAATCAACTTCAATATTTCAATATCAATATCAAATCAAAAGTCGCCAATAGCTTCAAAATTCAATCAAAACGGCTTCAACACCAAAAACGCTTCAAACAAAACAATATCCAGCTTCAATTTTGATTGTTTTGATTGTTGGCATGTCTGCTGACTGCTACAATGATTATGAATGAACTGCCAAGAGGTCGCACATGTATTGGTGCAACATTCTTTGGCCCTTGTCGTTCGCAGCTGTCCTGCATGGTCTGCAATGGCGGAGTACGATCCCGCACATGCATTTGTTGACCTAACTTCCGCTCCTTTCGAAATCCGTTCTTCCTTGCGATTCAGCCACACGCTCATGACGTTTGATTCTGGTTAGACATAAAGGACTACTCGCCCTTCCTGGATACTACTACTCCACATCCATGACAGAGAGTCCTCTATGGGGAACGTTTGCCCCGGGGCTGCAACAAAGGCCATTTACTGGGCCTGGACCAATTTCAGGTAAATCAGCACGATTGAGAGATCGGAATCCAAGTTTTAACGCAAAGATGCAAAGTGTATTGCACATGTCATTCAGCTCGTCAGGAATCTTACAGGATCCTTTCGTCGACTATGTTATCACTTTTTACAGGCTCTCAGTTCTTCTTTCCCTCTTTGATGCCCTTCAAGAACCCATCGTATGCGGGCTTCTTCTTATAGCTCTCATCCCACACTAGCGCTGCACCCTCAGAGGCAAAGACACCCGGAATCCACGAATACTTGTCGGAAATGCCCCAGATAGTCATGCCGACACATCGCTTGACAGCAATGCACGACCTCGCGATACGCTCGTACGCCGCAGCCTGGACCTTCAGCTTCTCCGGGGTGGCGGGTGTGTTCATGCGGACGTCGATTTCGGTATAGACAACATCAACTCCCTCGTTCGAGGTCGCCTTCAGCGCAGCTTCGAGTGTTGCCTGGTCGGGGACAGCACCGGGCGCAGTCGGCGTGGATTCACTGGCAAGATGGGCTTGATAGCCAACACCGTCAATTTTTTCGCCGCATGACTTGATCAGCTTGACGATACGCTTGGCACCCTCGGTCTTTGCATTGTTGTACTCGAGGTTGTAGTCGTTGTAGTACAGCTTCGAGCCCTTTGCATACTTGGCCGCGAGGCGGAAAGCAATGGGGATGTAGGCTTCACCAATTGTGTCGAGAAACACGCTCTTCCTGTACGTGCCATCCTCGTTCAGGGCTTCGTTGACTACGTCCCAACGTGTGCAGGCGCCCTTCCAGCGGCCCGCCACATTCTTGATGTGGTTTTCCATGATGGCGATGAGTGTCTTGTTATCAAATCCGCCGCCAGACACCCATGTGGGCAACTGATTGTGCCAGAAAAGAGTATGGCAATGAATCTGCTGATCGTGCTTCTTCGCAAAAGCAACGACTGCGTCTCCTCCAGCAAAAGTAAAGTTGTTGCGTGACGGCTCAGTCGACTCCCACTTCATGGCATTTTCCGGGGTGACGGAGTTGAAGTCCTGGTCGATGATCTTGGGCTCGGCAGGTTCATCGCGGATAGTTAATGCAGTGCCGATGAAGTTACGGCCACGCTCACGGAAGGCCTTATCAAGACTTGGCTCCTTGGGCTTGGAGTTGCTTGAGGAATAGTGTCAGTGCATTCTCGATTGTCGTTAAAACTTGCAAACCTACGGAGCGGGAGCAGCCAGGACCGATCCAGCCAATGCCAGCGATGCGACAATGTTCGAGAAGTGCATATTGGTTGCCTTATCAATACAGTTGCTTGTTGTGGGACAGAAACTGTTTCAGCGACGCATACGGGACCTATATACATGTAGATCGGACAGGCATCGTATAGAGTTCTGTCTTCAACCGGGTTAGTAGACCATGTTTAGCCGGCATCATGGTGTACCATACCAAGCTGACCAAAAACTACTCCCGCCTTGGGCCTCGAGTGGAAGCGCGGGGCGGATGAGTCCTTAGCATTCGACACGCAAATTTCCGAGGCTTTGATCTGCTTCAATAGGTAATGTTACCTAGCCAGCGTGGACACCAAAGGCCTTGAGACGCTCGTAAGCCTGTGGAAGTCAGTCAAGATGGGGAAGCGTAAAGAGTGCGCCTACCCCGGAAATATCACTGTGCTTAGTGCTTGTAATCATCTATACGAACGGAGAAAGTGGTCGTTGCAGCCTGGCTCCTGAATGGATGAAGTTTGGACGCCACCACATGTACCGTTGACAACCCCGTGGGGATTTACCCCGGCCAAGCCGCTTTAGAATTCTTGGCTTCAGCAACCTGGGTCCGATACGGGAAGTATTTAATTCGCACTTGTGTCATTTCAGCCTTTTTAGCCGGCAGCATGTTTGACGGAAGCAAATTTGATGCTTACGTCATTTTTGTCCAGGACTCTGTCACAGGTGTGGTGCAGAACATTTGCACTGGAATATCTGGACTGACCGTCTGGCCGTGATCTCAGGCAATATTTGAAAGAATTGGTGTGCGCAGTGGTTCTTTCTCGTCGCTTTATGCGTCTTTTATGTTGTGGTTTTCTCAATTTTTTTTAATCGTCACCAGAAAGGATAAGGGCTGATGTTCATGGACAATTACAATCTTGTCAATGTACCTGCAGATGTAATGGCATGTCAACCAGACGAAGAAAGTCTCCATCTCTGTTCTCTTTGAAAAAAACTATTTTCTTCCCCTACAACCTTGCCACATGGCTTGCAGGAAACAGTCCCGTTGATCCACAATAGACGCCCCAAAACCACTCGCCATTGACATCTGCCGCCTCTCTGATTTCTGCAATCTTGGGAAAGGCTAGCTCATCTTTCACACCTTCCTCGGGCCAGTAGCCCCAACGAGCCTGGAGTCTCAGCCCCGTGCCGCCGTCCGGCGGATACCTCTGTGGTGCTCTCGATGTTGGAGACCTTGCTTGGTCATCCTTGTCGTCTTTGAGCGCCCAGCCACCGACAAGGTCGCGCACAACCATGCGCAACTGCCCACCATCTCGGTCCTCGAAGCCTACGACGACCATGCGATGCCCGCGGAAGCATTTTCGCCAACCGTTGACGCCGTTCTCTTTGCTAATACGGTTCGAGACGACAAGTTTGTGATAGCATGACATGCAGACGTCATAGTCACCGGCATTACATTTGAGGCAGTGGTAGCGAGTGTTTGAGGGTGGAATGGGGTATCTGCAGACATTACATAAGGTCGTGAAGGTCAACGGGCGAAAGTTCAGGTTCGCTATGGTGAAAAGTATGGGACCGCGCATCAGTGATGCGGTCTTTGGCGTGAGTGGAGGTGTCGTGGCTTCATAGTCGTGATTAGGTGGTGCGAGCGTGTTAGTGTACTGACGAGGGGTCGAGGGCGCCGACAGGCCTGGGCTATCTGGTGTATCTTCCGACGACTTATGTGCGACAGGCAGGAGCGGGTGAGTGCAATGACGACCTTGATTGACGCAGTCATTGCAGTATCCCCACTCGCCTTCGTTGCAGTAGTCGCACTTCCAATAGCATGCATTCGCAAATGCTTTGCATATATCGCAGAAAACGCCACTTTCTAGTCGTTGCTCGGGGTTATGCTCACTCATCAGCACGTGTGGAGGCGTCGTCGATTCGGTGAGTTGCGCGAGTGGCCTTCGGTATCGATGCCCAGTGAGGACATGAGGATGGTCGGTATTTGCAGGGTAGCCATTCTCGGGAGTCTGTCGCTCGTAACGCAACCATGCCGCCCAGCCAAATCCGAACCAGTGTCTGCACCCTTTGCCCAAGCGAAAGCAGCGCAGGCAGATGCTGTATTTGCCATTGTCGCAACGTTGACAGTTATAGTGCAACTCATACTCTATGTGGTCCTTGCCACATGACTTGCACATTACATGCGGCTCAGCATAAAGAACAGGAGCCGAGGCTGCCGAGGCGGAAGCTCGCCGTGAGTGAAGTGCATTAACATCTGGATCGGTCGTCGAGCGGAGGAATGACGGTGGTGACACCAAGGGTGGGGTGCTTGTAAGAGAGGCACGAGGGGGCCGTCCGCCGGCAGGATCTGTGATACGACGTAAAGATGGAGCTCGAAGGGGCGTCTCTGAAGGAGTCGAAGATGAAGACGAGTCTAGTGGTGAAGCCACTGTTGCCAAGGTGCTAGTAGGGCTGTCGCTGGGAGGTATGTTGAAGCCCATCGTTAGAGGTGAGACGGGACTTGCGGCACTCATGCTATCGTATATGCTGCTGCGAAACTGTCGACGTGCTTCTACCATGCTGCTTTGTTGATTGTCAGATTGTCGGCGATTCGGTGCCGATACGGTTCCAGATGTAGATGGTCGGTCTTGCTCGTTGCTGCTCTGTCTTGCAGAAGAGACGGAGAGAGCAGGAGGGTGGTCTGCTCTTCGCGCTGAACGCGAACTGCCTTGGCTCGAGGAGCGCCTGTGTTGGCGGCCACCCTCGTTGGCGGCATTGATGAGACCTGGGCGCGATATCGGCGGTGCGTGCCTTGTGCCGTTCTGTGGCGTCGAGGTCCGGCTTTCTGATCTTCCGTGTCCTCTCCTCCGTGATGAGTCTTCATCTCGTACGGGTGCACTGCGCAACGGCTGAGGCAGGGATGTCGCAGAAGAGCTCACCAGGCCCTCCCTTGCCAGTCTATCTCGTCTCTCTCGCCTCTCCCGCTGTCGCTCTGAGTGCCTTTCGGCTTGACGCCTGCGAACGGCCTCTGCAATTCTCTCAGTAATCTCCTCTTCTTGCGCAGTACCAATGTCGTTTAGGTCTACCCCCTCAGCAAGCAACTCCTCTAGTACGTGGCGCACAAGATCTTCGTCAACATGGTCCGCTCCAAGGTCTGACGCACTAAGCAGCGACCGTAGACTCGACTGATGCTCTATGGCTCTTGGTGGTACGACGGCTCTTGTTGGTGATGTGTTGCGACTTGTCGATCGCCTTTCGTCTCTGCTTCTCCTTGGCTCTCTGCTGCCCTCACGACTCCTTTCATGTCTTCTCCTCTCCCTTGGTAGCTCCAGGGTGTTGGTGCTTCCGCTTGGTATGCCCACTTCTCTTAAGCTCAGTTGTTGTACCTCTTCCAACATTCTGCGCTCATTTTCATCTTCCGGTTCTCCTCTTCGCCTAAGCTTTGGCAGTACATTGTCGCCAGGTCTGTACTTGTCTTTGTCTGCCTTCTTTTCCTCCTCACTCTTCCCTCTTCCTGGGTTTGCTTTCAAGAATATATCAAGCAGTGTTGTGACGGTCGCATTGGGCTGTGTGGTACGAACAGAGGCGCGACATGAAGGGCATGTATACGGGTGGATTGACGTTGCTGCTGACGCTTGGAAAGCGAACCATTCTTTGAGACATGCGCCGCAAAAGGTGTGAAGGCAGTCGAGGAGTGTGAGCGGCTGATAAAGGAGATCGGTGCAGATCTGTGATTTATTAGCAGGTGCATCCTGGCTTCTTCAACCAAAAGCACCGCAGAAGCAGCGATCTCAGCTTGAATCTACCAATTCTTTCCTTGCGCCGCATGTCGTCGCTCCTCCTCCCGTAGTGATTGTGCCTTTCCAAGGCTGCTTCCCCGCCTTTCTTCACAACACACGTCCAAAGATGAACATCGACTCACCGAACACGTCAGTTCTTTCTCCAAATCTCCCTGCACGCCACTGTTTCGCTCGCCTTCGGCCATTGCGACGCGACTTTCACAGCAGCCTGAGCGGAGGCGCTCTGTGCCAGTTCAACTGTTGGTGGTGACGAACTAGCTGCTCGTATGTAGTCAGCGACTCAAGCGCTTGGCGGCTTCAGCTGGAGCAGCGTCATGAGTTGCCAGCTCATCACCAGCATGCATCTGGGCTTCCTCGCATCGCTCGCTAGGCTTTGGTGAGACAGCGCAAGTGAGGTTCCCATCTTGCAGCTTGCCGACGTGTGCTGCACGGTTACGTGAGGGGCACACAGGCGGTCAAGCGCGTCACGCGATCTAGGGCGCATGCAGGGCGCCGACTTCGACCTTTTTCATTCAACATCATCACGACGAGGGAGTGTCAGTGATCATGTGCAGTCCATCTGGGCATTGCCCAAATATTTCGTACAAAGGAGCTGTAACAGAGTGCGTCTTGTACACCTGTTTCATACTGGGATCGACGCTGAGACCTTCAGATCCCTGCGAAACAACAGTTCTGCGAGTGGACGACGACCCCTCGGAACCCGGACGTGCGACCAAATGTATCAGCCTATAGCTAGGAACGTCCATACAGACAGCTTTCTGACAACCTACAAATCTGCCGGACAGGAATCAGCTGACGCTAGGTGCTCTCGTACGAACATCGACATAGTTCAGCAGTGTATTAACCTACTTTCGGAGCCTGTTCCCTTGCTCAAGGAAGCTGGCTCGAGCTGGACCATCTACAGAGGATACTGCTAATGCTTCGAGGTCTTCTTGAAACACCAATGGCACTCTATCTTCGGTGGGAGGCTTGAGCAGAGGCGGACATTCAAAAAGCTTAATGTTCAACGCTGAGCTGCCGTCTTTTCTGCCAATGCAGTTATCCATTTCTGATTGTGTAGTGTATCGCGCCTGAAATGGCATGCCCACTGCTTCTGCGCGTGTCGCTAAGTCGAAGACCTGTCAAAGAGTCCTTAGGTATGCTCTTTAGGCACTTATACAAATTTACAATGAAGCTATTCGGTCACAGTCGATTACAGCTTCTAGTCTCGTTAGTACACCCCTGTGTCAGACGAGCGTGTTTGTTCTGGTTTATTTAACATGCAGAGAGCTCAGGATCGTTGGTCGCCACTGTCGTGAAAATCAAGGCAATTTCGGGTAGGGAGAGACAACGATCAACGCCTACGGTCTTGCCCTTGCAGGTTTTTAGGGGTAGCCATCCAGGTCAAGGCACGAATGAACGTGTACGAAGCCGCGACTAATCAAGGCAGGTTCGGTCCGACTGCGTGCCTCCGAAGCCTACGCTCTCGTCCCTCTCTTGAAGTCGGCACCTCCATCAGTGCTTTCAGCATGTAGTCGTAGTGCAGCAAGATATAGCGTCCTATAGTTCTATTGTCCAAGTAACACTGCGCTCCATTTGCTAGGTAAGAGGAACATCACGGAACGCACTGCAAGCCTAGTGTTTAAACTTGTTGTCTATGATAGAAGAGCACCTTGAATAATTATCATATCGACAAAGGAGGTCTGTATACGTCTGGTGTACAATTCACATGCCCCTTGTAGTTACCGCATTGCAAAGCTGCTCAGCCGAGTATCGAGCTGCACCTTTTTGGGATATAGACTGATAATCCTTTACAGCCTCTACTCCAAACTCCACGAACGACAATGTTTAAGATTTCGAGATACAGTATTCTGATCTGGAAGTACCTTAAGACACTATGGGTGCGTGGTATGCAGCCAACTGCATACCGTCTTCGCCCGCTGTCTTCTACAGGGGAACTCACCCCGTTCCCCTACCAAGTGACTTGGATGATACCGGATGAAGAGGAATCAAAAAATAGTATGCAGGGCGAAGGAATTCATATCAAACGACCTCAGCAGCGCTAAACTGCATTTACTAATCAGCAAAACACTTTAGGGCTTTGTGTTCGTGGCCGTCTTGCTCCAGGGTCATTTCCATGCTTGCCTTGTGAGTGGGTGCTCAACAGGTCATGGTCCGAGTCACATTGAATCAAACCCATAGTTACAGAGCCTCTAAGATTTCCACAGCCTAGCAATGAAGATTCTTCCATGTCAGCGGCTGGAATTGGCAGATGAGTTGACATTCATTCACATGTCCACCATGTTTTTCTGCTCGTTTTCGTGCATTGTAATCAGTCCAAACGATTACTTAAGCTCGCATGCAGCGGTCTGGTCGATCTGGCTTTTCCTGTTGTCCTGAAGTTTACCAAAAGGTTGCTCCGGACTGCCAAGACTTCCGAGAATACATGTGAGCAGAGGCTAGTCAGCGGCAAAATACAGGGCCCATAAATTCGAGGCCTTATACGGGTAATCTTGCGAGTCTGGAGTGATTTACCCACGTTGTCATAGGGCTTACTGACGTAGTCCACCCTGGAGTTTAGCTCGTCTTGCGTTGGCTGAGTCCCGAGGTCGGTATCCATGCATCTGTGAGGCAGGTCAGTTCCTGTACGATTTTTTGAGGTGTTGACCCTCTAGAGACCTTTCTGGTTGGGTGTTATGATACACGGCCTATTATAGGACATGATGTGTACAGCACTTTATTAGGTGGAACCAAAGGCGGAGCACAAGAATAGGTGGAAAACTGACACATCAAACAGCTTATCGACGGTCCAACACAACCTCTAGATAAGTACTCGGTCCATCCCTCCTTCACCTCACTTCACTTCACTTCACTTCACTTCACCAAGCTTTAAGAAGCAGAAGGTCTTGTCCTTTGCCCCCTTCCAAGGTTTATCAAAGGCCCTTCGTTGTGCCTCCACGTCCACTCTCCAAATACAAACCAACACAAACTGCAATGACAGTCCCGCCACCCGCTCTCGCCTTTTGCACAAGCGTTACGCCCTATTGTCCTGTCGAAGGAACCATATACGGATACTATCCTTCGATCGGTTGGAACGGCTGTTTCGCAGGCTTCTTCGGCCTGTCGCTTCTCGTCCAAACATTTCTCGGCGTCAAGTACAAAACATGGACATTCATGATCGCCATGTGTCTGGGGTGTGTCGGGGAAGTTATCGGATACATCGGTCGCATATTAATGTGGAATAATCCATTCGATGAGGCTGGATTCCAGATGCAGATCTGCTGTTTGATCATTGCGCCTGCCTTCGTCTCTGCAGCCATCTACCTTACGCTGAAGCATATCATCCTTAGCTTTGGCGAAGGTTGGTCTCGGTTGCGGCCGGAATGGTACACTTGGATCTTTATTGGCTGCGATCTGTTGGCCTTGGTATTGCAGGGCGCTGGCGGTGGCATTGCCGCTACCGCTGACTACGGTTCAGATTTGCAGGACCTTGGTACCAATCTCATGCTTGCAGGTGTCATCTGGCAAGTTTTTTGCCTCTCCTTCTTTGGCTGCTTTCTAGGCGAATATCTCATCCGTACTTATCGCCGACGGAATACGCTCCAAAGTCCAGCAGTCGAGCTCCTCCATAACACCAAGTTCCGTCTTTTCCTCGGCGCAGTCACCACAGCCTACGTCACTATCCTTGCTCGGTGCGCTTATCGAATCCCGGAGCTTTCTGGTGGATGGATGAACGAACTGATGAGGGACGAGGCGGAGTTCATTGCTCTCGAAGGCATAATGATTGTGGTTGCGGTGATGGTCTTGACCTTGTGTCACCCGGGGTACTGCTTTCCGATGCTGGCAGCAGCGCGATCGAAAGAGGGTAGCAAACATATGGCCACATCTGAGGGTATGTTCGAGATGAAAAGTCTTGCTTGATTCCGTCCGTCAAACATCCTATGTAATAACTTCATTGCAATTCTTCGACAAATCAACCACAATTTAACGGCCATGGCCTCACAAGTACTCTTCAATGGTCGCTCGGACAAGTCATGCCTGACTCTCTCGATCTTTTCACCCGCGAGGGTATCCTATACCATGCGAGCATATTTGAATTTTTCGACTCGTTGTGCTATGCTTCCTCGTTGGGCGCCTCAAAAATATCATCTTCTTGCTGTACTGTCGATTATTCAGCTTACAACAATCCGGATCCCTACACTGGCACTTTTGGCAATGAGCAGATACTGCACACATTCAATTCCAAGGCATTAAAGCGGTGTGCAATGCCAGAAAGTACCTCTAGAACAATTTTCCACAAACAATTCGTCGATCGTGACTGCAATCAAGACTCCAAACAACCCAAGAAAAACACGAAACAACAATCCAAGACTGCGATCTTGTTGTTCAAACATAGATTCTTGGACGTGGCTTGGCGCTAAGAGACATCGAGGGATCAGGTGAAACGCGGGTACCAACTTTTTTGGGACAAGCGAGGATAGGCTCCTCCCAAGGACACAACTTGGAACAAGGTGCATGTGCTCTATTAGGGAATTTATGGTGTATGCAACATCTATTTCTAGCGATCGGAATTACAAAGCAACATCTACAGATACATGCTCGATTTTGGCAAGCTGATGTCATGGATGTCTTTTACGCCAACAGAATACTGTTAATCATATGAAAGGTATCCAGACGCTGGTATTTGCTCGGTACGCTTCATAATTCTTGCCAAAGAATTGGATGAGATGATTTTCCTCATCTGCTTCACGTTAACATGTTATCGCTGAGCTCAGTGAAGATACACGTACGAGTGATTCTTGTCTTGAAAAAGTACCACAGAACCCCGGCGTAGCCAAGGGTACAGACAGTGTTCCCAAGCATGACTTGAGTTCCAATGCCCCACCAGAAGAAGCCAAAGTATGATGGGTGGCGGAAGTACGCATACAACCCGCGAGTCACAAGCTCATGGCCTTCGTTCTTGCTCGACTGAACCGTGTGGTTGAAGTTTGTGCCCGCTTGTGCCATAGCAATGCTCCTCACTACCTGCCCCACCAACACCATGGTGACGCCAGCGAGGATAGCCAGAGGGGAGTGTATCTTCGACTGCCACCCAGGAAAGAAGTAGGATGTGATGAAGGTCTCGACAAAGGCCATGGTATGCGCGATTCGGTACTGGTTGCCGTTCGTGAGGAGGAACGAGGCTACGTAAGCGCTCGGTGTGTTGTAGGCGGCTGTCGTGTAGAATTCGAGGAAGTGGAAAACAGACAGCGTGCTGAGAAAGAGGAACGGCCGCCACAGGTGGCTGTTATAGTATGCAAGCTGTGCTGCGAGGAAGAAGCCCACAATCGCAGCATTGCCCAGGAAGAAGGCGCGCAGCCCAATGCCCGCAAGTGATCGCTTTCCGTTAGGAAAGAACTCAGCCGGGACATAGTTCGCGGGCTTGACCTGTACATTTGAAGCCTCACGAGCGCGCATACTAGCTTCAAGCTCCGGAGTCCACTGGCCCTGTTGCGCTGGACGATTCACAGGCAACGAGATATTGTCGTGTGATGCGGTTGCTGTTCCGTTCGAGGCCATTTTGCTGTTCGAGACGTGAGGACAGCACAGCGGGAAAGATGTACAAGAAGCCTACGGCATATCAGAGAAAGCAGCAGAATGCACGCAAATTTATGCAGACGAACTCGAACAATATCAAGACCACAAGGGCTGTCCTGCCATTGTTCAGGCGCGTTGGCAGACAACGCGTCCGGGCGCCCGCTTCGACCATGTAGTCTAACTGTATTGAGACTGGCGCTTTTGTGTAATCAACCGGTGCTGCCCCGCCTTCACGCCCTACTCGCGGAACGCAGTGGAGCCCACAAGTACGAGAGTCACGTGCTGTGCCCCCTCTGAAAACTAACACTACACTTTTGTAGTAATTATTTTGAAGCCTACTAGCACAACTACCACGCCGTATTTTTTATATCCTGCTGCACTAAATGACAGAGTACTCTCCTGCGGATCGCGCCGCTATCGTCACGTTAAAATCTGAGGGTCGTGGCTGGGTGTACATCAGCTCAAAGTTGAAGAGTTGCTCACCCAACAGTGCGCAAACTTTCTATCAAAGCACGCCAGCACGCTCAAGGAGGCAACAACTTCTATAGATAAAGCACCTCTCTAGCTTTAAAAAACAGTACTTTTACACCAAAATACAAGCACTATGAGCCTATACAACTTTCACGACGTTGTGGTGTTGAGATTTGCCACATCAACGGGATTCTCCGGCGATGTGGCAAAAAACGTGACTCTCATACTACCCGTGCGCGTGAGTACCCAGGTACCGTCACCTGAGGCTCCTTCTGTAGTCTGTGGTCACGATGCGGGACCTTAGGCTGCATGTGATAGGCACAACCTCGGACTGGCGTGTTCCTGCCTGGGCCTAATCAACAGTGTCACCACCCCACTGAGGCTCTACACCTCATTCAGTGTCCGTTCGAAAACCACCAACATGGTCCTCTCAGAGAACAAACAGCGCATGACTCGTGGTGAGCTTTACAAGGCTTTCACTCCAGAACTAAATGCAGAGCGGGCGCGTTGCAAGCATGCCTGTGCGCGTTATACCAATGCTAGCGACGTATCCCGTCGAAAACTGACCGAGCTCTTCAGAGAGTGAGTTCAGCTTCCCCATCTCCATAGAAAGACTTCAAATCTCATGCCATCGCCAGCATCATCCAAGACAAAACTCCACTGCCGCCCCAAGCAGCAACGCCGGAAGAGGACGATGCGCTGTTCGAAGATGATCCTTGGATCGAGCCTCCGCTAGCCATGGACTATGGCTACAAAGTCCGCCTCGGCAAGAATGTCTTCATCAACTTCAACTCCGTATTCCTTGACACTTGCTTGATCACGATTGGTGACCGCACACTTGTTGGTCCCAACGTTTCGTTCTACTCTGGCACGCATCCTCTGGATCCAGTCATCCGTCAGGGAACACGGGGTCCTGAGCTTGGGAAAGAAATCCACGTTGGGCAAGACTGTTGGATCGGTGGAAATGCAATGATCCTGCCCGGGGTCACGATAGGTCGGGGATGCGTTGTGGGTGCTGGTAGTGTCGTGACGAAGAGTGTCCCCGATTTCACCGTTGTGGCAGGCAACCCGGCTCGTATTGTACGGAAGATCGAAACTCAAATGGACCCCACTCGGAGCGGTACTGAATGGAGAGGCTGGCCCGACGAACGAGCGGAGGGCGCTGAAGAGCCCACGTCGGAGATGCCAGCGGTCAACATGCAGCTGCCATGATCCTTGAGGCCTGTTGTCTTGGGTAGCAGTCACAGAACCGAATGCCGCAGTCATTGGACAAAATGTTACGAGAAGTCTACTCTCGGTCGACACTGTGACTGCTTCCTTCAAGTACAGTCACACATCTGGTTTCCAGGCGCGCAGCCAAGCCACAGAGTCTTGTCATGCCTCGCTCAGTCTATCGTCAAGAAATATGGAAGGTTCTGGGGCGACGATTCGAACCGCACATCACATTGCCTACCACTACATGACAAGCATGACAGCGGAGTAGATCCCACCTCGAACATTTCGCCTTTCGCCTAGTTCAGCACAACGAGACTTCTTACCAGCTTTTGCCGCTTGATATTCGTTACTTTCTGCACAGCTCGTGTCCGACCAGATACTTTGTCCTCGCGGTTGCATGTATGCCTCCCACACTTGCCAACAATCAAGTATACTTGCAAATCTCGACCTTTCAGCCGCCAAATCTCCAAATCAAACAAATCAAATTCGCTCATACAAGATTGCTTGGAAATCAAGTCTAAGAGGACGATTTGATTTGGAGACTTGAAGGATTTGATTATTGTGGGTACTTGGATAGAGAAGGGGTAGGTAAGGCTGACAGAGTTGCTAGAGATAGCCTAACGTGGTTCACCAGCGAGCGGGCCACCCCACCGAGTGGGCCAGCAAACCACACCAAAGCGCCTACGCAGCGACGTAGCGCAACACCACAACAAATTACTGTACTGTACATAATAGCGTAATATTATTCAGAAGCGTCGATATCATCTACGTCCTCTATTTCTACCTTGCAGGTGCGGGAGTTATGCCCAACCTCGCTGCAACGGCCGCAGCGTCTCTCTGCGCGCACCCTCTTCGCAGGCGTCTCGCCCTCTTCACGACTACCACCCTCCTTTTCAGCAATCAGGTCAGATACCTCACCAACTGTAAGAGTCTCCTCTGCGCGTATATACCGCCTTTTACGGGTTTTGCGCTTTGTAAGCGTATCAACAGCGTCTCGAAGGCGGCCTATTTCCTCCTGCACCAACACCATATTATAAGCTATCTGCTGAGCGCCTTTACTTAGCTGCTTGACCTGCTCATCTAATGAACTTGCTGGAGACCCCTGATAGTTTTGTATGCGATTTCGAATTAGCGTAGATTGCGCCTCTATCTCGCGGGCGTTGCGCGGTGTTTGCGCCTCCCAGGCGACAGTGCCTGGTGTAGGTGGCGTTGGCGTACGCAGCTGCACATCCAGCTTCGATAACACAACGTCAGGGTCATACGGGGCTAGCCCAGCGCCTCGAAACCCTGCGCAGATATTCTCTGGTGTAAATGTCTTCTCAAAAGCTGCTTTAAATGCTGGTAGGAAGGTTTCTTTGTCAATATGGTGGATGCGGCTGCGTGCCAAGAGCGAGATCCCGT
Organism: Lizonia empirigonia; assembly: GCA_009982855.1. Lineage (NCBI taxonomy): Eukaryota > Fungi > Ascomycota > Dothideomycetes > Pseudoperisporiaceae > Lizonia > Lizonia empirigonia. The sequence continues at coordinate 285,112 of JAADKA010000027.1, forward strand.
CGCCGTAGTGGCGCTTCAACAGCGAGTAGGGGACAACGTCAAGAGGCTGCAGGAGGTGCGATGAGTGTGGTGGCATACAGAGGGTAATAATCTTGTTCTCCTTGCAGTAGTCCTGGAATTCGATTGAGCAGTGGCTGTCATGGTCGTCAATAATGAGCAGCCTGTATGCCCCAGCAGAGGACGCCTTCGTATGGGCGTCGAAGTGCTTGAGCCACGCCAGCGCGACGTCGTTGTTGGTCCAGCCAGTAGGAGAGACTGTGACAACCCAGTTGCGAGGTAGACCAGTGAACCAGGAGGAGATAAGGACCTTGCCTGCAAAGATGAGGAAGGGTGGGATAATGCGCCCCGTCGCAGCGACGCCTTGGACCAGGGTAACCCACTCACGATCGCCAGGCTGTAGTTTCTTCTGTTTCCCAGGTTTCTCTGAGCCTGTAACAACAAGCTGAGAGGATATCTTGCCCATCATGAAGCCAGACTCATCAAAGTTCCAGGTGTCCTCATCTACGATACCATACTTCGCCTTCATCGATTGAACCAGGCTGAACCAGGGCCGGATAACCGCTGGGTCTTCGCAGGCAGCTCACTAGCGATCGTACGGACGACTCCATCGCGTGCGCAGCTCAGGTGTACGCGCGATAAATCTATCAACCCAGTTCTTGCCTGTAGGCTTCCCGCCACGCTCTCGCAGCAGTCTATCAGCCATAGCTCGTACGTGTAGCTTCGAGGGCGGTACGCCACGTAGACTCTCGTCAAGTATCCGCTGTATAATCACCTCCTCTTCTAGCTTTGTAAGGCGCTTTGAATTCGGCTCGCAATCGCGTCGATAGCGTTTCCCGTCGCGTCGGTGTTGCACAGTTGTTCGAGGGACGTTGTAGATAGCTGCAGCGCGTCTTTCACTTTGGAACTGGTTTGATTGGATATCAGAGATAGCAAGCTGTATATCAGCTTCAGTATAGGTTCTGGGAGCTTTGCGTTGTTGCGACATTACGTGTTGTTGTCGCGAAGGCGCTTTGGTGGGGTTTGCTGGCCCACTCGGTGGGGTGGCCCGCTCGCTGGTGAACCACGTTATAGTTAGAATTTTCTGTTGTTTTGATTGGCTCAACCCACTAGTTTAAGGCCTCCCATCAGCCAGTTGACGCGTCCCCAGCCATCTCAACGCGTTAGATACATCAATATTGTTGCTATTGTTGCTAACGTAAACCATCAGTGAGCCGGCCACTTTTCCTTGGCATAACCAACTCATGTTACGCATCCTCAATTTCATCGCTATCAAACAAGGAGCCTATATACGTCATGCTAGTATCTGATTCAGAAGATGCCTCTCTATCTTTTTTGCACGTTCGCGCGTTATGCCCAGTCCTGCTGCAGTTCCCACAGCGCCGTAGAGCTGGTTGGACTGGTTCTTGATCACCACCACCACGAGCCTTCTTAGATCGCTGAGGCGCTGCAGACGCCTCAGCAGCTACCTGCGCTGCTGCAGTCCCATACTCTATAGTGCCACCCTTCTGGATGCGCCTCCTTTTGCGCGATTTCCGCTTAGTCATTACTGCTAATTGCTCTTCAAGCTCGTGGATCCGAGCAGCTTGAAGCGCGTTTTGGTGCAGCAGCAGTTCACCACCTTTTATAATCTGGGAGAACCCAGCCTGAGCTGTAACAGGCGACCGAGTAAAGGAATCGCGTACAAGCTTTGACTGAGATCCAAACTCATAAGTATTGCTTGGAGTCTTTGACTGCCACGGCGTTTCTGGGAGAAGGGGTTCTGGCGGGGTACGCAGCCGCACTTCAAGGCGATCCAACATGACCTGCGCGTTGACAGGGACTAACCCTGCTGCCTTAAAGGCCTTTTGACAGTTCTCCTCTGTAAACACGTCGAAAAACGCGTCTTTAAAGGCGGGGAGGAAGCCTTCCTTGTTGATATGGAAGACGCGTCGGCGTGCCAAGTCTCTGACGCGCTGGGAGTACTTGCGCTTCAGCGGCGAGAAGCAGACTACGTCAAGCGGCTGGAGAATGTGCGATGAGCGAGGTGGCATACAGAGGGTTAGGATCTTGTGTTCAAGGCAATAGTCCTTGAAATCCTGGTTGAGGTGGCTCTCATGGCCGTCCAAAATAAGCAGCCGGTATACCCCCACCTGGCGCGTCTTTGTATGCGCGTTAAAGTGCTTCAACCACTCTAGACCGAGCGCGTTGTTGGTCCAGCCATTCTCAGAGACTGAGAGCTTCCAATTGCGCGGTATTGAAGCCTCCTCGTACCAGGCAGAGATGTGGACGCGTCCCTTGTAGATGATGAAGGGCGGGGTCGCGTACCCAGCAGCGCAGATGCTCTGGATGACTGTAACCCACTCGCGATCGCCTGGCTGAACAAGCTCTGGCTGAGCACGTCTCTCTGCGCCTGTAACGACCTTCATTGAGCCAATGACGCCCATCTGGAAGCCAGTCTCGTCAAAGTTATGCACGTCGTCGTCATGGACGCCGTACTTGGCTTTGGTCTCCTCTACCAGCTCAAACCACGGGCTAATAACCGCAGGATCTTCCTGCAGTATCCTCTGCCTATCTTTGGCTCGATTGAAGGCCATTTTGAGCTCAGCTGAACGCGCCACAAAGCGCTCAGCCCAGCACTTGCCAACAGGCTCACCACCGCATACAGCCAGCAGTTTATCAGCCATATCTTCCACCTCGCACTGCCGGGGCGCGAATCCTCGCAAGTCAAGGTCGAGTATATATTGAACGACTGTCTGCTCTTCGGTTGCAGCAAGTTTCTGGATCCCTGGTCGAGTTTGAGCGCGTTGAGTGATCCCGTGGAGCCGATCAGAGAGGCGCTGGTGTTTGACGTTGAAGGCAGCAGCTGCGCGTCGTAGGCTTTTAAACTGACCAGAAGCATAGGCCTCAAGAGCGAGCTCAATTCTGCCTTCCTGGTTAATTGATATCGCGTTAGGTTGTTGAGGCATGTTGGAGTTACTGGTGTGTTGGTCGTGCCAAGGAAAAGTGGCCGGCTCACTGATGGTTTACGTTATATATCATCAACTTTAGAGTTGTCAGCGCGTTAATTCTTATCTTTTACCTGCCAATATGAGCTCAAACCGCCTTTATGATAGCGAGCCACGCCCTAAACGTCGCCGAATCCTCACCCAAAAGGCGTTGGAGGGCGACGAGCTACCCCGAGGCACCGTTAGTCAGCCTATAGAGCTGCCTAAGACGCAGTTAACTGCATTGCTGTCGCTATCGTCGTCATCAGAGCCTGCTGAGCAGCCACGTATACCCGCTGAAGCCGCCGACTATCAAATTGTTGAGCTAGAGCGGCCATGGGAGCTGCAGTTGGTAGACTCGCAGGCGGCAATCGCGACGCCAACGGCGGCGTCAAGGGCAGCCACGGTGGCCACTACGGAGGAGGATCGGGAGGATAGCGTAGAGGATCTGGGCGGCTTTGAAGCGCGCTTTGCTGATAACTACGATGGGATTGATTAACGTACCTCACAAGCGAGCTGGCCACACAAGCGAGCTGGCCACACAAGCGAGCTGGCCACACAAGCGAGCTGGCCACACAAGCGAGCTGGCCACCTGCGCCAAGACCCTACCAAAATCAGTACTGTACACGATCGTAGAGCACCGTCAAGGATAGTAATTAAGAATCGTAATAGGCTATTCTACTCAGAATCTACTAATACTTCTTGCTTACACGTACGTGCGTTATGCCCTGCCTTGCCGCAGCGTCCACAGCGTCGTTGGCTAGGCTCACCTGCCTCAACGCGCACCCTCTTCTTTGCCTTCTTCCCATCACTACGCGCCTCAAACTCCTTAAGAGTCGTCAGTCGTACGCCCTCCTCAATCGTTAAGATACCCTGCTGCTGTATACGCTTCCTTTTATGCGATCTACGCTTGAGAGGTGGTGCTTGCCCTAGAAGATGATGAAGGGTGGGATCGACCAGCCCATCGCATTGATCCCTTGGATCACTGTAGTCCACTCTCAATTGCCCTGCTGAACGCTCTTTGGCCGTCCTCGACGCTCAGAACTAGTGACTACTGCTCCAGTTGATATCATGCCCATCATGAAGCCAGCCTCGTCAAAGTTGTAGGTGTCGTCATCAAGGATACCATACTTAGCCTTCATGTTCTCTACAAGCCGAAACCAGCCTTGTATAATCTCAGGATCCTCGCAGAGAGCTCTCTTATAGTCATATTTGCGATTGAATTTGACCTTGAGCTCAGGGCGACGTTTGACAAAGTTTGCAGCCCAGTTCTGGCCAACAGGATCACGGTGACGCTCAGCCAGCAAAGAATCAGCCATATCCTTCACAGCAGCAAGCCGGGGCGGAAATCCTCGCGCGTCGAGGTCAAGGGTATGCTGAGTAACTACATCCTCCTCTGTCTTAAGGAGATTTATTGAGTTGGGCGTGCAATCGCGTCGATAAGGTGTTCCAGCAAGGCGATTACTGAGTGTTGCTCGAGAGACGTTGTAGATAGCTGCAGCACGTCTCTGGGATAGCGTCGCGTCGCGTTTGATAGCCTCAAGAGCAAGCTGTAGTCGAGCATCTTTTGAAGGTAGTAGATTGTCTGGTTGTTGGCTCATCGCGATTATACTATGCGCAATAGTATGTTTGGTGGGGTCTTGGCGCAGGTGGCCAGCTCGCTTGTGTGGCCAGCTCGCTTGTGAGGTACGTTATGGGTTGTTCTCGAAATACCGTTTACACCCCGTGACCTAAGAGCAGTGGTGTACTTTGTATACTGCCTGCGTACATAGGTGGGAAGCTAAGCTTTAGCGCCCTCGTCAAAGTAACATACCTTGCACAAGAAGTGCACCTTTAAGTATAGAAGTAAAAAGATTTATTTTTAAAAAGACTTACTCTTCTTACTAATATCTACTTGCAACTAATTTTTTATTAAGATCTACTTATGTTTAGTAAAGCTGAAATTGATTGGCTCTGGACGCTTGTGTCACGGGGTGTAAACGGTATTTCGAGAACGCCTATAGCACGCCAAAACAGCACTCCAGCTTCGCCCATTTCCAACGCCTCGCTTATTCTGAAGACCCCACAAACGACAATCAGCTGCTATTAGCAGTAGCCAAGGGCTGCGTTACTCGCTGGAATAGCTATTGCGCCTCATTTGAGCGCGGGCTTCTGCTCCAACAACCCATTACCCAGTACTCTAACCACCTTATCAAGAAACAGGCTGACGCTGACGCCTACGCTTGTAAGCACAACAACAAGCTACAACCCGCGCCGCCGTGGATGCGATCAGACGGCCTATCAGCAGCAGATTGGGCGGTGATAACTGAGTACATTGATATACTAAAGCCCCTAAAAGTAGCCACTGAGCGGCTAGAGGGGCGCGGGAAAAAGCAGTTTAGGCTTAATGGTCGCTTTGGCGCCATTTATGAGGTTATCCCCACATTTGAGCAGCTGATCTACGCCTTCGAAGAGCGCCTGTTGCCCTACTCAAGCGTTGATTTTGAACAGCCTGACGCGCCAGAGGATCACATGGCCATCAATCTGCGCGCTGCGCTTGCAAAATTGAGGCTATACTATAGCAGACTCAGCGACTCACCTGCTTATTACGCCGCAGTCGTCCTCCATCCCCGCTATCGCAACTACTGCAAAGTAGCTTGGGGCAACGATCCAGCTCGATTGGCGGCTGCTGACGCTGGTTTCCAGCAACTTTGGCGCCTCTATAACCATCGCCCAACTCCCCGCCCGCCTCCGAGGCCTACACATACACCCACAAACGTGCTGGACGACGCGATCAACGCTATACTTGAGGCAGAGAGCGACGATGAGGAGGACTACAGTGACGAGTTTGAGCGCTGGCGTGCTAACGAGCCGCATTGGAGCCGCGAAGATTTTGTGACACAGGGTAATCCAGTTCGATACTGGCTTACTCAACGCAGCAAATACCCAGCGTTGGCGCAGCTAGCGATCGATATAACAACTATACCTGCCTCTAGCTGCGAATGTGAGCGGCTTTTTAGCGAGCTCGGTGATCTGTTGCAGCCAAAATGTCGTCAGATTGGAGCTCAGTTACTAGCTGCTCTACAGTGTGTACGACGCTGGATTGGAGCAGGTTTGATGAGCAACGACGACGAAGTTGATATAACTGAATTGACTGACGCTGTTGTTGACAGATTGTATGGGATATGTCAATGGGACGACTCTCTACCGTAGATACAGTACAAAACAGAGATTTTGCATACGACAACAAATATGTTTGCAAATCCATCAATCAAATCAAGTCTCAATACCTAACAAATCCTCCAAATCAAGTCCGACGTCACTAATCAGCAAATCAAGTCAACTCTGAGCTTAGATTTGACTTGATTTGTTTGTTGGCTTCTGTGATGCCTCCAAAGGGCGGTCCTTCAAACGGACCCGCACTCTAGAAGCTCATGAAATATTCCTGAGGTTCTTCGCCGGTGCTCGTGTTTGTCGGTCCTACATCATGGTTTGGTACCTATGCATTGTGCAGCGTACGACGCCTGTCAAATCAGAGCGAGATCGAGAGCGAGTACCAAGTCTAACTCGTTACGCGGGGACGGAAGATCTTGACGTGCGGTTACAACGCGCATTGACCATCTGGCTAAGCTAAGGTTTGAGACAAGACCTGATGATCTGCGGCAAGCTTGGCATGCCAAGAAAGGCGAAACTAATCCTCAGACGCCATCAAAACAACAACACCGGAACACAAAACAGGTTCGGCAGCTGCAGCCGCTCCTTGAATCAGGTGCACCCAGCAAGACCCTGTCTTCACGTCTGGAGCTTTAGCCTCAGCACACAACGCCAGCCAGAGTTCGGCGCCGTGGAGGTCGCCTGATGCACTGCCCGGCACACGACGAGACTGAGGTCAAGGAATTTTCTGCCTCCAGAATAGGTGCCAAGTCTTCGTAAACGACTCCGTTCCAGATCGCTGCCTAGGCTGTCACGACTGCTATGCTTCCACGGGGTTCTTCATGCGTTTGGGTAACGGCGCGCAATCCAATGTTGAGGCAGGTACAAATGCCTCGACTTCCTGCACCTGTATTGTGATCATCGGACCGGTTCCACACTCATTCACAGCTAACCCTTTCTATTCAGTATCTTCCAACTTCATTCAGTTCGTTTCTCTTCTCTTTTCGAGCATCTTAATTTCCAACTCGGTTGATCCGACTTCTTACATTCACGATGAAGTACATTCTTATCGCCTCTCTGCTCTCCTCCGCAGTTCTTGCTGCTCCTTTCGCCCAACAAGGAAACCGTAATGGTAATGGAGGAAACAACAATGGCGGGAACCAGCAGCAGGGTGCCACTCAGCAGCAAGGCAATGGTCAGACTCAGCAGCAGGGCAATGGTCAGACTCAGCAGCAGGGCAATGGTCAGACTCAGCAGCAGGGCAACGGTCAGACTCAGCAACAAGGCACCCAGAATACTCCCACAGGCCTTGGTGCAGGTACCGTTGGTACCGCTGGTACCAATGGCCAGACACCTACCGCTAACGATCTCGCCACCGCTGTCTCTAACTGGATGGCCGACACCTCCATGGTCTCCAACTTCCTCAACACCGGTCCAACCATCAAGAACAACGCTGCGTTCAAGCAGGCTGCTCTTGTTGCCTTCAACGCTGAGGTCGATGAGCTCAACCACAAGGCTATCATCGATGCTGCCAACGGCCAGCAGCCCAACGTCATAGCTGCCAACTCCACCCTCGCTACCGGCGGTGCTTTCCAGGATGTCGTCAACAAGCTCCAGCTCATGTCTGTCCAGGGCTTGGCTGCGGCCAACAACATCGATTTGATCAACCAGAACCGTTGCACCAATGTCCTCCCCAACATTGATGCCTACATGGCCTCAACCGGATCCACCTCCCAGGCCGTCCGTCCCCAGGTCTGCGACCAGACTGGTGTCGCCGGCGGTGTCCAGGGCAAGGGAGCTACTTTGCCCGGCCAGCCCGCTGGAACTCCCCAGGCCGCGTTCGCTGCCGCACAGGCCCTCCAGCAAGGCACAGGCAATGGCCAGCTCAATCTCCAAGCCAACGGCATCCCTGCTACCACCACTGGCAACACTGGTACCACGGGCAACACTGGCACCACGGGCAATACCGGCAACACTGGCAACACTGGCAACACTGGCAACACTGGCAACACTGGCAACACTGGCAACACTGGCAACACTGGCAACACTGGCAACACTGGCAACACTGGCAACACTGGCAACACTGGCAACACTGGCAACACTGGCAACACTGGCAACACTGGCAACACTGGCACCACGGGCACCAATGGTACCACTGGCACCACGGGCACCACGGGCACCACAGGCAACACTGGCACAACGGGCACCACGGGCAACACTGGCACTACAGGCACTACAGGCACTACGAGCATTCAAGGCACTAGTAGGTTGCATCCTTTGCATTGACAGATTGATATTGACTACCGACAGCCGGACAACAGCCTACCACCGGGCAGGGTATGTGAAACAAGTGCAGTTTAATGACAGAGCTGACTGGTTTCAGGCAACCAAAATGGCCTGAACTCGCAAACACAGGGAACTCAGTCGCAAGGTACAGGAAGTAAGTCTTGGACATCATTGTGACTTTAGGAGGAAGCTAACATCTTCCAAGACGGCCAAGGTGGCAACACGGGCTCCAACCAGCAGCAGGGTGGTGCCGGTACAGGCGGAAATAGCAACCCTGCTAACAGTAGCACCCCCGCTGCTAGTAGTGCTGCTCCCGCTGCCTCTCCCTCTGCTGCCGCTGGTGGCAAGGGTGGCAAGGGTGGCAACAACAAGAACAACAACTAAGTGTTTCCACGAGACGCTAGTGGAGAAGTGAGGGCGTTGTGACTGGCTCATGAATCACATTCTCTGCATGGATGGATGATGATAATGGTTACATATATTTGATATTAAGGTGCATAATGGTGAGAACGTATTCGGAGGAGGAAGCGTAAATATTCAAGATGCTGAATAGATACACCAACAGAGGTATTAGCTTGGCTTGACAAAAGTTCGTGACTCTTTTCGTAACAAGCTTTCGTCTGCGATTGCTCTTGATCGCGTCTACTTTCCAGGGCAGAAATACGTGGGACGATTCGTCTCAGCAATGTTTGGATTGGTCATTTGATACCATGCACGTTGCTGATCTTTTGCTGACCCTTCGAGCATAGCTACCATCTTGTTCGGTCCTTCTAGAAACACAATGTCCTCCTTTCTAACGTCATTATCTTAACTTGGTACGAAGCAAACTGTAATCGATTAAAGCTTTGAAATACTCCAAATGCTACGTGGGTTTACTTTAGAGGCCTCCAAGATTCGAAACCAACCAGTGTTGCTCCCACTTTAATTTTTCCTGAAACACAATTTTCTGCTTTTCTAACATTACTACTGTAACTGAATAGAATTAATACGTAACCCTTGCAAGGTTTGTGCTCTTCCAAATGCTGAGCAGACTTACTCTGAAAGCCTTCCGTAGAGTGAGAGATTTGAGGCCAAAAATCAACGTGTAGTCCAGGCTACATAACCCCAAATACTTGTAAATTTATCGCACCAAGGATGCTCTTTTTGTTTGTATCACGTTGTCTTTTAAACAGTATAAAAACTTGTATCCTTGTGAAAAGCAATCGAAGCAAAATTGCGCGCTGAGAGCCGCCTGACGTTACTTCGGTGGCTGCTTTCACTTCACTGTGAACACTAGATGCAACGTTACGGCGCTATATGTCTTGGCCATAAAGGAGCACGTCCCTGTTTAATATAAAAAACTTCGAAGGAGGACCGCAAGCGTTGCTGCACACAAGTTTGCGTCGTGAACAAGCTTCTCAACTCGAACACAAGTGGCTTGCTGCGATGACTGGAAACGATAGTCAGGCAGAGCTTGAGTGAGCCAATGTATTTGGATCTGTGTTGTTACGCGTGCTAATCATTCCTGCAGCAGCACAGGTGATGACCGCCTCCAGGATGACCAGGAGCTTGCCGATGCTACTCACTCAGAAGGCGAAGATGCTCTGACTGACGACCAAGACTCCGACTCCAAGCTTTACTTTAAATGTCAGCACTGCAGCAGCTTGTACACATCCCAGAAGAGCCTAAATGTAAACCATCGCCCCATCTGACATCTAGAATCCACTGATTATCTTCCAGCGTCATCTCGGCGGTAAGCGAACCACATGCGCAAAGAAACACGCCGCTCAAGCAGAACATTCAGCAAGCCAATCTGAGCCGTCCAAAAGCCAGCCCGAACCTTCCAAAAACCGGTCCAAGCCTCGATGGGCGTGCTCTCGATGTGGCAAGGATTGCGCCACCACTCAGTCTGTCGAAGTACGTATTCACAACCCATTCATTAACAAGCCGCTGTTGACAGCATAAACAGCGTCATATCGAAAGGTCATGCTGGAGGAATTGCGACGAATGCATCGCTGAAGGTGTAACTCGCTGTGACAGTGTGAGTAAATCTGGGCCTTGCCGTTTGTGTGAAGCCAAGAACATCTCATGCACAAAGCACACTTCAGCGATCTCAGGCTGTGTTTCTATACCTTGGAAAGATCCAGCAGTTCATCCACAGCCATCTTCTCCTGCGGATGAGGAGGCAGATTCTGCGACGCAACAGAAGCCTACAAAGCGCAAGACTCCCAAAAGTCCGGAGATCAACCCAAAGGAAGTTCACAAGAAGAAGCAAAAGAATCTGGTCGACCAAACAGCCAGTGATTATGGTCTGGGTCGCAAGCATGATCCACTGGGAGGTCAGGCATACGTTTCTCCGGTGGTCAAACAGAAGGGCGTGTCTAACTGGTTGCAACGGCAGCTGAGTGATGGTAGGTTGATGTTATTGGATTTGGTTTCTTTTCTTTCCTTTCTGCTCACGGAAACCGCCAGGGTTGGACGGTTGGACGGTTGGACAGTTGCTAATATGGCAGATGATTCCTCAACAGGTCAAGCAGAAATGCAAAACACTTCACCACTGCTGTCTCAAGCCAGCTATACACAGATGCGTCAGAACATCCGGCAGCCTGATCAATTGTTTGGGCCTACTGACGCCATGGGTCGCGCCCTGCCGCTGCCTGCCAAAGTTCTCCCATCACAATATGCCCACAGGACGCCGTCTTATCAACAGGGATTTCAACCCAGGTCCTCGCTGTTACAACTATGGCAGAGAGAACATCAATCGGCATTCTCTTCTCATTTGTCAGGCCTACCAAGTCTGTCGTCTTACGGAGATGCACTGCCATCGGCGTCCGGTGGGCCATCACAGCTTGATCACATGCTTCGTCAGATGGAAGCCACTCGCCAGCAGCACGCAGCACACAGACTGGAAATGGAGAGGCGCTCCGGTCGACGCAACGATGTGACTCACCCTCCACCATTTGGCCAAAGTGGCTCACTCGATTTCAACCTGGGGTACCGTACAGCTCAGAACCAAGCTGTGCGTGGTAGAGTCAGTTCTCAGCCACAAAGCTCACAAAGTCGTCTAACTGAAAATTCTCCAGCCGCTAGATCGAACACAAACACCGGTCGATCCGTCCCAGACTGACTCGGTCCTTACACTGCGCATCCACAGCAACACCCACGACGTAAACGGCCAGCCCATCTTTTCTATCCTCCGCATCCGCCGCGATCGAACCTTTGGACCCTGTCTTGACGCATACTGCGCCCGCCGCGGCAAAGAGTATGGTGTGCACTGGAGTTTCGTATACTGCTACCAAGCCCCATCCCCAGCAATCTTGAGCAGCAGAAGCAGCTCATGCTGACATACGACATGACGCCCAACGACGTCGCAGACCCCAAGTTCCCTGGCATGACCATGCAGAACCTCGACACCATCTACGTCATGCAAGTAAAGCCCTCACCACCCCAGACCCCCGGCGCGCACACCTCGAGCAGTCTCGTACACTCTCAGATCGCCTTCGAAAAAGTAGACATCCTCCCCGGCGAAACCCACGTATTCCAGCACCCGCATGTCAGCCAAGAGTGGTACGAGGCCGTGGAGCAGGACTCAAAGTCCCTGCGCGCCTCCCACAGCAAGTGGAAGTCGCTGGTAATCAAGGCTCAGCAGGAGGTCTTCACAAAGGAGAAGCAGATTGCAGAGATGCAGAAAGCTCTTAGAGAACTCACATATCTGAGCGGTCAGTTGCGCAAGCGTTTGCAGCGCACGACTGCGTCTGCGTCCGCGCCCGAGCCGAATGCCTTCGTGGCGAAGTGCGAGGCAGTGCGAGACCCGGAGGTGCAGACAGCCCAGCACCATGAGCCACTGCAGTTCACGAACTTCGAGGCCACGAGCTCTGCTAGCCAGTCAGCTACACCTGGTCAGCTTCCGCGCCGCGGTCCTGTGTACGATGCCGCAGACAAGGTCGACGCTTTAGCTGAGCGCGGTGATGAGGAGATGGACGAATCGTAATCAGAGATTCAAATCGACGGCAGCATGTGCGAGAGACATTATATGCAAAGACAGAATGCATAGATCTGCAAGTTCGGCGATGTTGTATCGATCCATCTTCTTCATCTACAGATCAAGAACGAGCTACACACTCACAACCCTAACGAAGAGCACCCATACATCGAGCCATGTCTCGAGGAGACGGACAAGTAATACGTAGAATAGAACTCCAAATGAAACACCCTAATATGCACCCTTGCCCTTCATCCAGCGATCAAGAACACATTACACAGACAATACTAAACGCGCCAACACACACCGAGCAAAATTCAACATACACCCAGACACTCCCACACACCATACCCACCAGTCATCCAACCACAATAAAAGTCCTAACCATGAATACAGCATCGACACAAAAACCCAACCAATACCAACCAACAAAACAACAACTACAAAACATCTAGAAAAGGAACAGTCTTCCATCTCTCATCCCGTCTAGAGATCAAGCATGCCTTGCCTACACGCATCTAAATGCCAAGGAAGACAACACACAAATCAAGTCAACATGTTAGATGTATACCTGCATAGTCCTGTATCCCATCCATCATCTCCGTCCAGGCACCAAGGAACGCTTTGCATACTCGCATCTTAGTAACAAACAAGACAACGCACAATGCGCAACATATCAAACATGTACCCTCATCAATCATCTAACCATAATTAGACGACTAGCTATGGATTACCAAATAGATACAATATGCATAATCAAAAAATACAAATAGAATATACGTAGAAAGCAACAAGCGAACAACCATTCGCAGAGCCATCACAAACACTTCGGCCGCCGCCTATAAGATTCATCTCGCCATGCAAAGCACCATACCAGCTCCCCAGAATCACCTCTTCATCCTCAAAAAATCTCCAGCCCTTCAAATTCGACACACAAGTCCCTCATACCAGCATTTGAACCCCCACCGTGACGACTATCAAACATGCTGATGCCAAAATTGGCTGGCCGGCTCGCATACACTCCAACCCTGATAGCCTTGTCCTCGACACCCCAGAAGAACCACGTCACCTCCCTCAGCTTCCTCCACCCTAGCATCTCATCTTCGTACCAGACCCACAGTGCGTAGCCAATGCGCTCGATCTTGACACGGAGGTCCAGACGCCGCGCGTGGTACTGAGGCAGCGAAGTCAACGACCAGTCTGCACCCTCAGAATTGGCGACCACAGAGGTTGCATGGCAGGCGTTGTTGCAGAATTCAAGGCCAACCTTCACCCACTTTGATGGTGGTGCTGGAGTGCTGTACGTTGGTGGCGGACTGCGAGGTCGTGGAGGTTGGTGGCCTGACTCCGGGGCAGGTATCCGCGAGCCCGAGCTTCTCCTTCTGTGATGTGTGCTCGAAGTTGTTACAGGGGTCGTGGTGCTGTCGTTGAGCGAGATGGAAACAACATTAAGTGCTTCTGGCGTGGTCGCTGTTGGTATTATCTGTCCTGGTGGTGCGCCTGCGAAAATTACTAGTCCTCCTTGGTCCCATTCAAGTTCCCAGTCGGCAGAGACAGTGACTTCGGCTGCTATGAACGGATTGCGCAATGCTGTGTAAAGCACGGGTGCGGTTGACGTGTCTCGGGAAGGCGGCTTCCTCCAAAGATCCGTATTTGGGGGCGCGGCAAGCATAAAGGAGCCCATGTATTCAGGCACAACATCGCTCGGCACATTAAGAGCTGTAAATGATGAGCTGGCTGGCGGCATTTCTGGGTTGCGATCACCTGTGATGCTCGCTGTGTTGTTGTCTCGATGATTTAGACTCTGCTCCACTTCCTGTACGTTCAATACTGTACTCGGTCTGTGCTGCAGCACGAGTCGTTGCGAGTATATGAACAAACGTTGATATTGCTGGCAGCCAGTCCCCGCATACGGGTTGCGTCGATCAGGAATGGTCGTCTAGCTTGGGTTGTGTCACCTGGACCGGCTGGTCATTCGCTTTGTTGTGAACGGTTGCAGCAAGGATGCCGCATGTAAGCTGACTTCAAACTACCAGCGCACCAGATCTGCAGGAAGGATCGTAAAAAGCCCGCGCAGATCTCGTTAGGCCTGTTCTGTCGTCAGCCCTGAAGCATCTTATACAGAGGCTGGTAGCCCGCCTCACACTACGCCTCGCAGCATGGCGCTCAACGCCACATTTTGCATTGCTTGACGCCGCGTAAGGCTTACTTGACCTGCACAAAGTAACTGATGCTTACTTGGGACTTGAGGCGAATATGCAGCGACGTTTGAAATGGCTGGCTGACCAACGGCGCTGGCGACGCAGGTGCTCTGATTTCGGCGACCGACTCGCAACACGGCGAGAGCGAGTTGCAAAAACCTACAGCTGAGATTTTGTCATCTTGACAAACCTCGTACGTATGCTCATATAAGTATTTGTCGTTGCAAGAGTCCACGATGCAGTCCTTGGCTACAAGCAAAGCTGCTACTGGTGTTCCTTCGAAGCTGAACGCTCCCCGTCACCTGTTTAGCGGACAGCAGCTGTGGGCTGCCATGGCCGAGGAGCGACGAGCCGGTTTCTAGCATCACGCGGCTGCGGTCCGGGCGAGCCTATGGGACTGCGAGAATATTCTTACTGCGAGGACGTGACTGTGCCGCGAGGCGGACGAGGCGTTGAGATGCATAAGCAGCAAGAAAATACCTGTCGCCGCGCGCTGCCGTTCGGGCGCTAGGTACGTGGACTCCGCCGCAGTCCAACGGCGACCAAGCCCCATCTCCACGACCGTCAGCTTCGAAGGGAAACCCCGGCAGTGGCTCAAAGCGGGCGCGATGTTGCTTGCATTCACATTGGTCGAAGGCCAATGCTGTGCATCAGGAGAAGCGATTTTGGCTGCTGGAGACGGCTAGTTTGTTGATGAGCTGTCGTCGTGTAACGAAGAAGACGTTCTGCGCAAGGTTCCTCGCATTGCAGCGATAGCTTCCTCCATATTGGGAGCCATGCCTGCACTTTCTCGTCTGGTCACATCTGAATGAGGTAAGGACAAATGAATCTTGCGTGGGGACGACGTGCTTTGGACGGAAGTGGCTTACGGCAGCAAGCCCTATTGCCCAAGCACGAGAGGTCAGCCCTGAGCATCTTTGCATGTCACGTCTTGGAGTTTCAGTCGATGCAGCAAAGGAGAAGAGCGCAACGCACGCTTGAATTGCTACATACGCGCCAGACCCTGGCTGGCAATAGAGGACAACATTATTGGAGTGTTCTCTGAGCTGCGCCTTACTGCCGTGCCTTGTACATGTAGTTCAAGTAGCTACCCGCTGTGCCCTTGTCCTCCTGGGTTCTTGTGGTTCAGCAAGCACGGAGACGATGCTTGGTCCAGCCAACATGCTCACTGCATCTCTCATTTAATTATAATAGACTTGAAGAAAATTTCGCCTAGGTTGACTCAACCGACGCTGTGTACGATGCGATGGTCCCCTAAAGCCATCGTCGGTCGTATCCCACGGTCTTGTAATGCAGGCGGGCTTGCTTGAAGCAGAAACGACCAAGGCTCTTCCGCTGCACATGGGCGGATGTGCCAGGACACACGCTTATAATTGATTGAAAATTTCATGAACTACGTTGTGCAATCGAAGGAGACTAGGTGTGAGATGTCGACAGGTCCATCAGCGTCCCGAAATCTTGCGGGCAGTTGCAGGAATGGCGCACAAGGTGCGTGTCATGAGATACCGGTTCAACAAGACGACTTTGGTCACTTCCACTGCATCGCACCAAAATCTTCTGCTAGCCAGTCTGGCATTGAGTGCAGCTGCGTGGTAATATGTAGTGCCATTTGCACCGCTGCATGTGTAGAGAGGCTTTTGATTGACTGGGGAGTGCTGCAGCGCTACAGGAAGGCTTGACGATGCTGCTCGTTCATGCCACGAGATGAAGACCGATGAGAAATCTGGAACGGTCGCAAGGACAGAGCCATGGCTGTGGTCTCTGGGTAGGTACCTGTTCGCCGGGCCCACCGTTTGGGTACCTGCTTCTATCACTCACACAGCATCGCACGGGAGTTGTTGCATAGCCTTACTACCAAGACCAATGCGGTCCCTACATCCGTCATGCTATCGTGAGCAGATCTTACCCACCGGCGCGATGAATGTCGCAGGCCTTCAGTTCGGACCAGGTGCAAGAAC
Source organism: Lizonia empirigonia (assembly GCA_009982855.1). Classification (NCBI taxonomy): domain Eukaryota; kingdom Fungi; phylum Ascomycota; class Dothideomycetes; family Pseudoperisporiaceae; genus Lizonia; species Lizonia empirigonia. The sequence continues at coordinate 301,613 of JAADKA010000027.1, forward strand.
AACCACTCCATTTCTTGGTGCCGCACACTCTCGACTGCCGTGTCTCCAAGCACCTGCTGCTGTGGCCTATTGGCACTAGCAAGTTTCGGCACGCTTCAGCTTCCAGTGTGTGTTTTCGTGAGGACGCATGGAGGTGCGTAATGTTGTCTGTCGGTAGCTCGGGACGAGCTCGAGCATCTTCATCAATGGCGTGGACACTACGGTGTTGTTAGTTGCCAATCTTGTGTCTCTCCATTGTTCTTACAGCCAGAGAAATTTAGCAAAGAGCACTGGCTAAGTCGTCCTTGCAGTGCTACTTCTGTGACAGTGGTATTAGTGACGCTCGAGGGTCTGCTGCGATGAGACGTCTCTGAACATCAAGCAGACTCGGTTCGACAGATATCTGCCCGGGCATCGAGCACTCCCAAGTGAGCTCAAATCATACTCCGGGATTTGAGAAATAGAGAGAGGTGTTGTACACTTGACCGGCTCTGAGGCGAGGGATTGAATGTTGTGGCAGAGTAAGCCTCAGGCACTGTTTGACAGGCTAACTCAACACAGGAGTAAATCAAGTCACTCACTTGCACAGACCTACCGAGTAGCTGACCTCAAAACCATATTGACGGTGTGTGTATGGCTCACGATGCTGATCAAAACAAAGCTCCAAGTACTTCATACTGAAGGACAGCAGGTGCAGCAAACAAAATGCAGAGAAGTCTCGGCGTCTGTTCGCTTGCAATCAAAGTCGATATACACATGACCCTTACAGTTTGCTTAGTAGCCCATAAGCCCTTAGTATGCAGTGGTATTATTGCTCAGACTCGGATCATATTCACGAAAACGATAACGAGAAGCGGGGAAGAGTCAATAGGTATGCATAAAGCGGTTGACCATCGGCAACTCGGCCGGCACGATGGTCTGAGGACGGGTGAAAGTCATCTCTGCAACCGCGTCGTTCGGGATTAACATCCAATGCAGAGGCTTTTGAGCATCGTCGTGCAATCCTGACGACTCAGGAGTGGTTGCTGACGCCGAATCAGGATCGTTGCATGCTCGCGTAAGTGTGCTTCGCAACATGCAGTGCCTGAGTTCCGACTCTGCCTGAGTTCCGACTCGATTCAAGGTACATAGTAGTCGCTGACCCATAATAACAAGGCCAGCAATCGATACTTGTCTGCTGTGGCCATATGCACAACTAGTACATATAAAACTTTGCGATATTGCTTCATTGGGTGTTGGCTCAGGGCATCGTACGATATACAAGCCGTGTTGAGCTATTAAGAGTGATAGGCGTAGTTTACCAGGGAAAGCCTCGTAACGGCGAGCAAAGGCCCGAAACGGGTCCAGTCCATGGGTACCTGCCCGTTTTGTTAGTCAAAGGGGGAGGCGGGACCTAATGGAGGTTTGGCGAATCAGAAGCGACATGAGACATGCCACACTTTCCCACACCCATCGAATTCGACAAACCTTAGATGACGTGAGTAACTTCAACGCCAAGTCCCACACTTGGTGGGTCTAGCCTTTGGTCTAAACGCTTCATACAAGTGAGGTTGTATCAGTCTCTATGTCGAGGAATCAATCTGCACATCTGCAGCTGGGTAAACGGCAGAAGTCCAAGTCATGGGCCACCTAATGGATATTTTGACCTTTCTTGGAACGAGATCGAATCAGGAGCTTGAGTGCAACGGATTTTGCTTGTGCCTGATAAGGTACTAGAGGATCGAGGAAATAACGCAGCGCTGTCAGTGGAGAAACCGCCGAGTGTATCTAAAAAGCAAGTGGGCGTTGCGCAGACTTGGAGACGATACGAGCGGCATGCGGTTCCCGAGGAAGCCGTCTATAACATGAAGAATTTGTCCGTGCCTCGCTACCATGTTGGATGCTCAGTCTTTGCGATAGACGTGGATGGGTCGTGGTAGTTCAGTCGATGTAGCACAAAGTCGCAGACCGTTTTCCGCTAGCAAGCTTTCGAACGATGTCTCAGGGCGGTAGAGCAGTTGCTTTAAGTTCTGACTGAAGTGTGGCGAATGATTGGGGCGAACGGCTTTCTCGTACGAGTCCCAAGTTTGCAGTTCAATCACCAAGTGACCACCAGAGCGGAGACATGTTGCGCACTTCCCGAAGAAGATCTTCAAGCCCTCGTCAAGGTGCTCCAGATGGATCCATTTAATGACGCTGAGGGCCAAAATTACGTCGTATGGACCTGAGATTGCCCGGTCCGCCGATGCAACCCAGTCTGCGGAGACAAACTGTACGCAAGGCCAATGCGAAGCTGTTGACACGGATGATGGGGTGCGTAAATCCTTACTTTTCGGCTCGACTCGGTATCCATGCGTAAGAACTGCCGATACAGGGTAGTAATCGACAGAATGATGTGAGTTTCCAGTTGGTGGACGCGCACGTGAAGAGCGTAGTGCCAGGAGTTTTTCGGCCTGCGCAACTAGCTTTGGATCGATGTCGACGCCAGTGACTGATGCTGCATCATAGTCGAAGGCTGTAGCACTGGTCAATATAGGAAGCCTAGAGGTATACTATGGTAGTGGGCTAGAGTAGAAGCCGGGGGATCCCTTCCACATACTCAATTGGCAAGACACGTTCCCTGCATTGCAACCAATGTCTAGGCAGGTCTTCGCGGTGAAGATCCCTGGGACCAGGGTGGAAAGCAGGTTGAGACGGGCATCTAGTACATGCGTCGCTGATCCAGGAGTGCGTGATGGACCAGTGTAGTCTACATGATAGGCATCAGGAGGTGAGCGAGATGCAACTGCCGATGGGTGCACATCTGGGACATGAGGTAATTCGGCGCAGACAGAGGGCAGGGCTTACCGGTGTAGTTTCCCCAGTCGGTGGCCATTGATTGCTGCCGAGGAAGTCAGGGCAGGATGCAGATCGCGGTCGGGGGATTTCCTCGGTTGGCCTCTCAGCAGGGCGGGCAGGGCGTGGTGGGTTAGTGGGCGACTGCACGATCGGAGATTGGGCGAGTGGCGAGGGCAGCGCAGTGCAGGTGGGTGTCTGAGACGGGCGGTGAGAGTGAACGGTGAATGGCGGGTTCGCGGTAAAGTTGGAAGTGGGAAGGAGCGCTGGAGGGCAGCTGCCGTCTGGTCCACGGCAGCAGCAGCCATCCAGGCAGCGTGCAAGGCGGTGTCGAGCCGGTGAGTAGCTAGTGTCAACCACACACCCAATTTCAACGACCAGCAATGTGCACCTGAGGCGGCAGGGTGATGCATGTCTGTGAGAGAGTGTGCCCAAACGGGAATGCAACCGCTCAGCGTAGCACAGAGCGGAGCGAGAACTGCTTCAGGGTGCTGCACGGCATGCTGCTGCCCGTACTATGCTATGTTTTGCACCTCGAGCGACCTGCTTGAAGCAGACGCGACGATGCCAGTGCCCACTCGTCAATAACAGAGTGCTGCACTAGCGTATTGACGCAGGCTGGAGGGCCAGGGTGGTGGTTGAGACTCAAGTGGCCTTTGTGCTACTCGAGTCCAGCGGGCCCGCAGTTTCCAGTATGGCTGCGCTGGCTGTGGGACAGGCCAACGTTGGAGAGCAACGGTGCTTTTTGAGGCTCGTATGAGGGCCCGCCTGGCAGCGGCAGACAGCGCGACTGGTCCAACATGGAAACGGCGGGCGCAAGGCTGTTGCTTTTTCCCTCTGCGCTGGTAGCGGCCGCTGGTTGTTCCCACGCGCCATGTGGGTGGAGCAGTCCTCGCGCCCTGCCACCACGGCCAATATACTGTACGCACCGTCTGCGGCACACGGCCGACGAGACAAACTCAGGACTTGTGCGTGATTGCTGGCCGCGGGATGGCTATCAGGCTCGCTACCAAGATCAACGCCCTCGCCCGAGACAAGCGCAAGCCACAGACGAGCCATGGCGGCCGTGTCCGTTGCAAGCCATAGTCCGGCATCCAGGTGCGGAAAGGCTGTCTCATGTCACTGACTGTGCTGCATGAGACCGTTCTGCACGTTGCGCAGATGCGTCCGGAATCCTGGAATTAGGGAGGCATGCTGACTGGCTCGCCGCGCCGACGACGCAGCGGCACAGGGAAACCGCCAGGATCGACCCACCACGCCTCGCGCGGCGCAGTGCGGAGAGACGACACGACCAGCAGTCGCAGTGAGGACCCGCCGCGGTCGCCTCTCGCCGCCATGACCTCTCGCCGCGGCCATACCCTCTCGCTGCTGTGTCGCCGCCTGCCATTGGGCCGGCTCGCAGACGATCAGAGGCAGAGGCAAGTGCTCGCAGTTCAGGCTTGTTGTCGTCGCTGCAGCCACTCGCCAGGGCCCTCGCAGGCGCACACACCGACCGCGGCCCTGCTAGGCTGCTGGCTCGATGTGGACGCCCGCCGTGTCCTCATGCCAGCCGTCCTCGCATGCTCTGGCTGGGCAGACGCTTCGCGATGCTACCTCCGCTGGACGGTGACCATGGACCGAGTTACGTGGTAATCTGGCAGATTGCGCCCACTGGGCTGCTGCCCGGCCACAGTGTGCAACGCCCTGGCCGCCGTGATTCGAACAACAACTCACTTGCGAAACCTGCGGACGGCCATTGTTTGTCTTTTTATCCGGCTGCAAGCCTATTCGGCGACGCCCCACGAAAATACAGCAAAGCCAGCGTGCACCCGGCAGCGAGCTAGAGACATCTCGCCCGCTGGACCACGAGAGCTGCTGCTCGGAGCAATCAGCGTCCTCAGCCCGCTGCATGCAAGCCAGCGCAATTGAGAGAAAGCGGCTGCTGCTGCAACACATGCAGCGATTAGCGTAGTATGATCCTGGCCTGGGAAGGCCCATCACAAAATCTGCCTCTCCAACCTAACCACTGCGCGTTCCAGGACGCTATACGTCAACCCCAGCTAGACACTCCACCCGTCGCTTCAGGAAAGTACGGCCTGCCCGCCAAGCATACAGGTTCACGTATCCACCTCCCCTGCTGACCTTGTCGTCGTCCTGACCCGTTTTATACTCCGAGCCGGCGTTTCTAGACAATTGGCCTGAGGCTTGCCTATTGACAAGGTAGCTTGCGGGTCACCCCCCATCTGCATCCTTTTTCGCTCCCGGCTGCCCGTTGTCTTAGCATCTGAGGTCGACGTAACCGAGTGGAAGCATTCGGGCGGCGATCTGGCTGCTGGCGATCCAGATACGTACAGGGTCGCCTACAAGGGGACTCTGCACTATAAACTTCTCACGCCGCCACACTCAAGGCAGTGCCCGCATTCCTGACGTTCTGTCCAACACTGCACGACTCCCTGGCGCTCCCGAAGTGTGAAGGAACCTCCGAAGTGAACACAAGTGGAGCTCCCAATTCGGCTTCGTGCATCGTGTCCTGGTCCGAGCAAATGATAATACACGCATGCCCCAACCACCACATCCACCCTCTCCGCTGTCGTCTCTTCCTCCGTCAAACACATCTCCCTCGGCCCCAGAAATGACAGAAACTCAGAAGCTTCCTGTCTTCCAACCGCCAGGATTTCTGGACTTCTCCCACAGACGACTCCCCCCGCCTATCCAGCTCAAGCAGCTGGAAATTGCGCCCGACGCTGTACCACCACGGACGGACTACCATTTTCGCTCATCCGTCACTCACCTGCCTTCCATCCACCCAGGACCACCACAACAGCACGAGCATCAGCAACCCTCTGCAGCACACTACAGACCAGCAGCGCCCGTCAGCAAATTGCTACAGCACTCTGACCCTTACACCCCGCCCCGATCAGAAGCACCCTATTCTCCCCAGCACTATGGACAGATCTCCCCGCGTTCGCAATATGACCATAGAGATGCAAGAAGGCTGCATGAGCAACGCTACTCGTCATATGAGGAACCTCGGCATACACATCATGCACCACACGAGCAGCCATACTCGTCCCTTGCATCTCCAGTCGAACCCTTACAGCAAAGGCACTACGCTCCGCTCCCATCACCAGGATACGCGCCAAGCTATGCCTCGAGTAGCACATTCCGTGAATCAGTAGGCTCCTATTCGCACTCACAGCGAGGGTCTGTAGCAGCTCCCTTGGGACCGGGAGCGTACCCTGAACCAAATGCACCTGGATCTCCCCCGCGGAAAGAGGTTCGAGCAGTCCCGTTACCCGGATCGATACCCCAGCCTGTGTACAACGAGCAACTGTAAGCTGCCTCGTGCCTCAATGCACATGTGATACAGGACTGACATGGCATAGGAATCTGAATTTTGAACTTCGTGTGCGACAGCATCCTGTGGCGGCCAGAGCGTGTGGGTTCGGAGAACGCGACCGAAGGGTAATAGATCCCCCACCCATCATCCAGCTGTTGGTCACGGACCCCAAAACCGGCATTGCCGAACAGGAAGAGTTGCGATACTCGCTCAACGTGGTGCATTGCACGTTGTGGAATGCAGACGGAACCAACGAGGAGACGGCGCTCATACAACCGGATCGACGAACCACGCGCAGACTCATGGGCCAACTAGTAGCCTCACCGTCTGTCGCCAAGGATGAACACGACCACGAAGGTTGCTTCTTCTGCTTCCCGGACTTGTCGTGTCGCACACATGGCAGATACCGGCTTCGGTTCGTGCTCATGCGCATCGACCCTATGAATTTGCACGTGGGAGGGTCTTCGCCCATACTGACCGAAGTGATGAGCGATGTGTTCACTGTCTACACAGCAAAGGACTTCCCTGGGATGCGCCCAAGCAGTGCTCTTACCAGAGCTCTGAAGCTCCAGGGCTGCAACATCCAGGTAAAGAAGGGCAACGAAAAGGCTCTGGCTCGCAAGCGCCTTACTGCTAGCCAAGAGCACGAAGAAGACGAAGAGATGAAGCGGCGACGCAGGATGTGAGGTGCACACTGAGTAAAGGGTGCAACGTTCCTGCGTGGACACTATTTTCTTTCCATCAGCACTGGGCGGTACAGTCATATTCTGAATACCTGGAGCATTTTCTGCGGATATCAATTGGCATTTGACGAAATGATGAATGACATACATTCTGCCCACGGCGGTATTTGTCCTGATGGTGAGGGCTGGTACAGCGGCTGTGGGCTAAGGCATTTGAAGTTAGCAGGGCATTGCGCACGATACCATTTGATAGCCTGTATTTTGCACATTATAGATACTTGCGCAACGCAACTTGATCACTACCAGGGTTGACCAAGATGACGACAATACAGCAAAGTGAAGTTCGCGATGAAGCGTCGACGGCTGCAGACCGCTGGCTCGGCTGACTTGACTGGCGCTGATTAGCCCCGTGCCCCACCAGTGAAGTGGGCGGGACGCTACTGGTACAAATTTCTTGTGACGCGCCGCGACCTTGAGATTTCTTCCTTCCCTTCCCCAAACCGCAGCCCGGGCACTGAAAGCAATCATGAAGTACGTGCTTGTGTCAGGTGGTGTCATCAGCGGCGTGGGGAAGGTAAGCGCGTAGAAGATGTTTCTTTGATTGTAGAACTAATCTGAGCATATAGGGCATCATAGGTAAGACTCGTGTAGAGACTGCAATGCTCTTGTGTAGACACTTACCCCACGCGTCACAGCCTCCTCCACTGGTCTGCTGCTCAAGACGATTGGCCTCAAGATAAGTGCCAGCGAGACAAGGCAGCTCGCAGGCTTTGCTGACAGCCTCCGCACGTGTCCTCGATCAAGATCGACCCATACCTCAATGTCGACGCAGGGACGATGAATCCCAAGGAGTACGCTGGGCCCTGCAACTGAGGCTGCGAGCACCATACTAAGCAGCATGCAGGCACGGCGAGGTCTTCGTCCTCTCCGACGGTGGTGAAGTCGATCTCGATCTCGGCAACTACGAGCGCTACCTCAACATCACCCTCACCCGCGATAACAACATCACGACCGGCAAGATCTACCAGCAAGTCATCGAGCGCGAGCGCAGGGGCGACTATCTGGGCAAGACCGTGCAGGTCGTCCCGCACATCACAGACGCGATCCAGGAATGGGTCCAGAAGGTTGCGCGCATACCTGTTGACGACACGGGCGAGGAGCCAGACGTGTGCATCATCGAGCTCGGTGGCACTGTCGGTGACATGGAGAGCATGCCGTTTGTTGAGGCTATGGCTCAGCTTAGGAGGCGAGCGGGCAGGGACAACTTCATGCAGATTCACGTCTCATATGTGCCCATCATCCATGGAGAGCAGAAAACGAAGCCCACACAGCACGCCATCAAGACGGTACGAAGCAACGGTATGATTCCGGATTTGGTACGTCTTCCACGAGAGAGTAAGAACGAATAGGGGACTAACAATACAGATTGCCTGCCGTTGCGAGCGCGAACTCGAGCCCTCGGTCATCGAGAAACTGGCCAACTTCTGCCAGGTTGAGCCTGAGCAGGTCGTCGTTGTCAAGGACATGCCTTCCATCTATCAGGTTCCTATGCTCCTGGAGCAGCAGAAGCTGATTCCTCTCGTCCGCCAGTTCCTTGCTCTCGACAAAATCGCCATTCCCCAAGCTATGACACAAAAGGGCGGCAAGATCTGGGCACAATGGCAGCACCTCACAGGGAACGACACGCGCTATCACGACCCTGTCACAATTGCCCTAGTCGGCAAGTACGTCGAGTTGCAAGACTCGTACCTCTCCGTTGTCAAGTCGCTCGAACACGCCACCATGCGCTGCCGCCGCAAACTCGACATCCGCTGGGTCGACAGCGACCACCTCGAGCCGAAAATGCAAAACAGCGACCCCGCCAAATTCCACAGCGCATGGCACGAAATCGTAAAGGCATCCGGCATCCTCGTCCCCGGTGGCTTCGGCTCGCGCGCAACGGAAGGCATGATCGCCGCCGCAACATGGGCGCGTGAGAACAAGAAGCCCTACCTCGGCGTGTGCCTGGGCATGCAGATCGCCGTCATCGAGTACGCACGCAACGTCTGCGGCATCAAGGACGCCACCTCGGAGGAGTTCAACGGCGACGCAGCAAACAAGCTCATCATGTTCATGCCCGAAGTTGACAAGACTACCATGGGCGCATCCATGCGTCTCGGCCTACGCCCCACACTCTTCCAGCCCGGCAGCGAATGGAGCAAGCTGCGCGCCCTGTACGCCGGAAGCGAGCAAATCCTCGAGCGCCACCGACACAGATACGAAGTCAACCCCAGCTACATTGAGCAGCTGCAGCAAGGCGGTCTGCACTTTGTCGGCAAGGACGAGGAGGGCGTGCGCATGGAGGTCGTCGAAATCAAAGACCATCCGTGGTTCGTCGGCGTTCAGTTCCACCCCGAGTACCTCTCGCGCGTCCTGCACCCGAGCCGTCCGTACCTGGGCTTCATTGCCGCGAGCGCGGGCATGCTGGACGAAATCACGAGGGAGTACCAGAGCGGCGCGGCCAACGGCCTCAGCGCCGAGGGCGTTGCAAATGGGCTGAAAGCCAACGGCTTTTTTTAGACGCACACGGCGCAAATCCACCCGGCTTTGCACAGTGCTGCAGCACAAGACGGCATGAAAATTCGACAACGCCTCGGGCTTCTGGGGTGCGGAGTTACGGTGGGTTTGCACTTGGGCCGTGTCGCCCTTTGTTTCATCTATCAAAGAAGCTAGTTCCGGCACCTCGTCTTGCAATATGTGTATATGAAATGATATCTAGATCCTGAAAATCTACGACTTCACAACCCCGGGCGAAGTTCAAAACTCAACCAAGAAAAAAAAACCCTTTTTGAATCCTCCATCTCCATCTCCATCTCCATGTCCATCTCCATCTCCTTCTCCATCTCCATCTCCATCTCCATCTCCTTCTCCATCTCCTCTCCCCTGCAGCAAAAAATCCCTCGCACGAACCCCACCCAAACCCCCAAAAAACACATGTCGCTTCTGTGCATCGAACACAGTTACCTCCAGATAAACACGACTGCGGACTTCAGTCTGGCGCTCTCCCAAGTGAGCTAAAGCGACGGGATTCGGTCTCGATGCAAGGCGGATGGGGTATATGTTTTCTTTAGGCTCTGGAAACGGGGTGGATAGGTAGGTGGGTAGATAGGTGGAGACGGGGGAGTGGGGCGTGTGGATGATAGTTTCGCTGTATTGATTTATGCTACATGCTGAGTTCTGGGTGTTTGTGCTTTTATGGTATTTGGGACTTCTTCAGCGTCTCCTCTTCAGCCAGACCTTGAGGAATTCAATCTTGTCGCCCATGTCGAGGCCGACTCTCTTCACTCTTCCCAGCCGGGCCAGGTCCTCTGCTACACGGTCCAGCACCCTTTGCTCCTGCGCACTGACCTCACCCTCGGTTTCTCTGGTTGTGATGTCCATGCCCGTTTCCATCTCGAGTCTGCCGTTGGCGCCGTTGCGGAAATCTGGTCCTTCGAAGATGTTCTGATCGTATGCAGTCCCAATTGACTTTTCTGTTTTTCTTTTGGGCGAGTCAATGCTGGGGCTGTTGTAGACCCGCGTCGCGATGCGGACGCGCATTTGGTGTGAGGGTTTCGAGAGAAGCTGGTAGAGCCAGCTCACATATCCGCCGCTTATAGGCGTTGTGACATCCTGAGGTGTGTAGCGCAGATTGACGGGGTAGATCTTGGTATCGCCCTTTGCGGAGAGCAAGCTCGGACTCAGGGGTAGAATTCCGCGACCGTTCGTTGTGGTGCACTCTGGAAATACACAAATTATGCTGCCAGGGTTGGAATCGATGAGGGATGCGAGGGTGACAAGCTTGGACTCATCCTGGGGGATGATGGCAGGAGGTGCGAAGGCGAGGAGTATGGCACGGAAGAGAGTGATGCGTTCGACTCTGCGGCTGTTCGGGTAGGAGCGCGTGAAGACTGGTTGGAAGATGCCAGCGAGGTAGAGAGGGTCGAGGGGAGATGTGAACGAGGACGCAATGATGGTGCCTGCCTTGGGAAGGTGTTCTTTCGCAGCTGAAATTTGTCTACACGCTGTCAGCTTATGCACTCCTGGAATTGCTGTCTGTGAAAATCACGTACCCGCGCTTCACACCGTCGACTTGGAAGTCAACCCACCACACTCCGGTCACCCCCAGGAGCAGCCACAGTACGACGTACTTGATTGCGCCACCAACGGGTAACCATTCGAGAATGCCGAAGTAAAAGACCGAGAGCGAGAGGACGAATGGCGCGCGGAAGAGGAAGAGGAAGGTGTAAATCGGAGTCCAGACAACGCTGGTGGGAGGAGAAGGCACAGGCAAAAAAGGCGCTATGGCCGTACCTGCATGTCCTGTCAGCTTACGCATATCGATACGGTAGGAGAGGGGGCGTGTACCTTTGTCGCGGAACTGGCTGTACTTTTCCATTGCTGGGTGTGCTCACAAGAGACGTGCTGCTACCGTTCCATAGGTTTTGCTATTGAGGGTTGTGCGATAAGTAGATGACGGCTGGCAAAAGCAAGCTTATATCACTGCCGAAAGCTTGTAATGCTCAATTGCCTATTTTCGACAGCTGCAGGCGTGGCGGGTGAGATAGCTTGTGATGTGGGCAGCTTGACGTGGGGATGACAGATGAGTGGTGGCCAGTGCGAGTCATGTCGCAAATCTCGCATGTGAGGCGCCAAGATTTCGCTTTCCAGAAACGTCATGACATGTGCGGCAGCTATGCTTGGTTTCGAAGCTTCACGTTTCTCAGCGTCGGAGGCATACATTCACTAGATGCATTTGGTTCTGATAAACTGCGCTACATGCCCATTCACCCATGATCAACAAGAGAGTAACGAGGAAATGCATTGATGCAGCCCGCCGAAATGCTAACTAGAGTCAAGGAAAAGAGTAGGTACAAAGGAGATGGTCTTCGACAGGGACGCACAAGGCGTGTACATCGGGGGATGAGCTATGTATGAATGAGCCAGTATTAGTGTTTCTTTTCCCAAACTTCGAATCATCCCAACACCGATGCCTGCTCCAGATTTTTGCGTAGAAGGGGTATTCGAATCGCTACAGACAAGCCTGCAGAGAAGCAGCGTTTGATGCTCTTCTACGATCATTAAAGCTGGCCCTTCAGCTTGTCTTGTATGCAGATTACAAAACTGATTACAAAGTACAAGCTCCGAATCGAAAGACTCCGGGAAAAGTATGTCAGGACAGTAAAACAGGGTATGCGCAAGGGGTATTTGTCGTCTCCGCTTACAAAGCAACATCGAGCACCAAACTGACATCGCTGACCTGGTTGCCAGCAAGGTCTTCGAGGACGGGTATCAGATCGAGGAGTTCATTATCGTGGGCGTCAGAGAACCAGCTGCTGATCGGGACGGCGTGCTGCGGGTGGAAGATATACGAAGTCGGCGAGTTGTCGATAATGATGGTATCCTTCAGATCACGACCGATTTGAGAGAGGTCCTGAGGCAGTGTTAGTAAAGCAGCGTCATCAGAGATAAATGGTAGACTGACCTTGACGTAGTTGCCCTGGTGATTATAACAGCTTTCGCGGAAAAGACGGTGGTGTACGACACCGTGAATGTCAAGCTGGTCGAGAAGCGGGTCGCCGTACTGCGCAAGTTAGTTTAGGCGTCTCATTGGAAGCGTAGGGAAAATACCTTGGAAACAGACGCGGTAAACACTACCACCTCATACAGCTCGCCAACCCTTTTCATGAATTGGTCGACTCCTGGGCGCTTGATTACGTATACGTTGTGATACTGGCCCTCAATTTCGACAGGAATTGTGAAGTCGGCCTGATGCAGTATCTGTGCGACAAGATTAGCGACCGGTCTCAGTTCAGCACTTTTCCGTGACGTACCTTAAAGCTGCTGTGGACCAAAGTCTCATCCAGGTCAAGGACTAAGCACTTCTTGCCCTTGAACCTGGGCTCGATTGGACCAAGAAGATACTTTTGTTGCTCAGAAGTTTCTGACATTTCCGACGTCTGCTTGTGGACGGCGTCTTGTCGTTGCTCAAGTGGCGGTGGAGGCGGAAGGTCAACCTTGGGCTGTTCGTTTGATGCCACTGCAGCGTCCAGATCTTCGCCTTCATGGTGCACATCGTTACTTGACAATGGAACATCCTTCATCTCGATGTCAGCATCTAGTGCTTTCTGCTCCTCGGTCTGGTCCTCGATGATCCTCTGCTGTTCTTCCGAGGGCCTGCCTACCACGGGGGTAGTGCCGGGAGTTGGGGTCTGAACGTTGATCGCAGGGTGATCCGTCTGAAGCAGACCGGGTTGAATCGGCAGTGGGGGAAGGACGTGGTCTGAGCCCTGCTGTTTCTTAGACGAGCTTCTTGTGACAATCTGGGGTGGGTAGTCGTGAGACGGTCTGACGGGCTCAACAGTGCCATCCCCACCAGATCTGGGCTTCTCTGCATCAACGACCGGATTGAAGACCGGAGCAGGTGCCTTCTCATCAACTAGGTCCTTTGAGTCTGCAGTGCTCGACTCTGCAGCGCCGACCGGGTACTGTTTCTTAACGGGTGTCGACTGCGATGTGCGGCCCTCGGGGATTTTCTCGGCCCGCTTGACGTTCTCCAGGGGTGTTCCCTCGTCCCGAGTCTCCTTGGGCGCAAAGCATGGCAGGCAAGAGAGCAGGCCGCCCGTCTTCCTCGCCTTGCTTCTTGTCGAGCCCTCGCGGTTGGCGGCGGTGGTGGCAGGGAGTGGGGGCGCCTGAGCGGACTTGTCGGGGTGGTTGGTTGGCTGTCCAGAGCGCTTGCTGCTCGCAGCGCTGCCTGCTCTTCGCTTGCCCATGAAGCTGCGCTTCGAATGCTTCGACCCCTTTCCAATGCTCTCAGCGTCGGCTGCCGTGATTCCGCTCAGCCCCGTGCCCGAAGGCGTCTGCGCGTCGTTTGCGTGCGAGGGAATGTCCAGCAAAGGCTGCTTGCCTTCAGCGGTGGAAGATGTTCGTGGCGGCACCATGGTGTGCGAGCCTGGAGAGCTTGTTAGTGGCTGGGGCGGCGGGGCAGGCTCCTCCTGCAGCAGAGACGGTGCACGTGAAGGGATGGGACGTACCATCGGCGTTGGTTTGAGCGGTGCCCAAGCCCACGACGGGCTTGTCGGCCGTCGATGCGCCCATAGCTGGGTCGGTGCTCATGGCGGCGCGGCAGATGCCTCAGGCTCCTCGGCGTAGTGATGGACGATGGGCGGCGTTGGCGTCGGCGACTGCAGGCGTTGTCGCGTGGAGCGGCGGTGGCCTCGTGGGTGCAAGCTGAGGTTGGCCCGTGGAACAGAGCTCTGGCAGTCGCTGCTTCCCAATGGGGCAATTGGCAGTCACAGCACAGCTGTCGCGGAAGGCGCACGAGACGGGATGAGCGGACGCGGCGTCGCGATGGGAGCAGACGGTCGTCGAGGGGGCGCGCGAGAACGAGAGAGGCGGCGTAGGGAGCTGCGAGGTCAGGATCGGTGCTTGGGATGAGGCTGGTTCGCTAAGGCGGGCGGAAATGAGACGCCGTCTTTCACCGTCATCAAGCGCCAATACTCGACCCCAACGGATTGCCTGTCTGGCGGCGGTCCGGGGTTGCGCTGTCCCGCTGCGATGCGGCTGCGTTTGCGGTGCGCGGCTCTCAGATGGACGTGGAATGCGAAACAGCTCGCAGCTCGCAGCTCGCAGCTCACTCGAGTCGCAGATAGCTTGCTCGGGCTGGCAGCGGTCTCTGGGGCTGTGCGAGCGGCCACACCACACCAGCGACAGGGGCCTCTTTATGGAGAGTGCATGGCTGCGCGCCTCTAGCACCACTCTGTGCTAGCCCGCGCCGTCGCTGATGCCGTCGAATCACCCAATAGCACGCCGTCCCTCGTCCTTCACAGCCGAATCCGTCGTATTCAGGGAATGTGCAGAGGCACCTCACTGGCACTGAGCCTCCTCTGCACGCACTGCGTCCCTGCTCTCTCGCTCGATACACGACGAGCCCTGCATAAGACTGCTCTCCTCGGAAACCTTCATGGCTCCAGCCGGCCGCCTGGTCGAGCTAACCTCGCCAGCTAAGCGCCGTCGCACGGGGAACCTTGGAACGACATCACACCTGCAGCCTATCGCAGCCCACAGCAGCGGTGAGACCAGATGCACCTCTGCCGCCGCATCCTGGCCCCATATTAAACCATAATCCTGCGAGCATCGACGTGGACCTTGCAGCGTGGGCAGACTTCAGCGAAGCTTTCTGTTGACCAGCATGACATACACACGCCTTGACCAACATTAAAAAACACACACCTTGACCAACATAACGTACCCCATCCGTGTTTGAGTGCGGGCTGTCACATGCCTGAGGCCAAGAAAATGCATCAACGGCCCGTCGCACGTCGAGATCATCCCGTGCCGATCGTGCAGCTTCAAAGACGTCCATTCCTGGTCGCGTTGTCACGAGGTCTGCCTCTCGAGTATCTGAGGGTGTCCTGCGCTGAAGATCAGGCCCTGAAACCGCGGGGAGGCTGGCTCGTCCCGCACAGCTTGCGTCCTGAATTGCAGGATTTCCGAGGGAAGAAGCAAAGGCATGCAGTGATGTGCCGGGCAGCTGACCGTTCCATGGCTTGTCGAAACGGCATCATTCCGTCCTAGACTCCCTTCAATACGGCTAAGACTGAATGCCAGGGCCTCTGTACCACCTTCCAGAAGCTTGCCAGATGGGAACTGTCTCTTCCTGGTTGATCAGCCCACTTGTGTCAGCTTTGAGAGTCAGCATACTGTACTAGGACTTTAGTCTGTTCGCGCGTGTGCACAGACCATTTCAACAACGCGAACTCTAAAGAGGGGTATCTTCTTCAACTACACACGACTACATCAATATGAGAGCTTTTAGCACTAAAATTCCATCAAATCGAGTGCGCGGAGGTGAATTGTCAGAAGCCCAACGGATATACTGCTTAGCCCAGGTTGAGGCTGGTGTGTCGACAAGCGAAGTTGCTGACGCGCTGGACTGCTCGCAGCGGTGCGTACAGAAAACAGTACTCCGATGGACAACCAGCTGCAGCACCACAACGCAGCCTCGGACAGGCCGGCCACCTACATTGACTAGTAGAGACCATCGCCGGCTGCTACGGATTGCTCGGAAAAACCCAGGTATTGAGTACCACAAGCTTATGGAGGAGGCTGGACTGTGGGACGCCAATACTACCTACCCCAGCGTTTCTAAGCGTACTGTGCAGCGCGCAATGGCTGACGAGGGATACCGCAAGTTCAGAGCGAGACGTAGGCCAAAAATCAACAAGAACACAGCTGCGGAACGCCTCAATCTTACTAATGAATGGCTGGGGTTTGATTTTGGGAGGCGTACTATCAGGTTCAGTGACGAGTGCAGCGTTGCTCGTGGATCTGGCCACAACACGCCCTGGGTATGGCGACTACCTGAGGATAAATGGTCGCACGAGATGGTTGAGGAGGTCACCACTGCTCGCCAACCTGCTCGTATGGTATGGGGCTCAATATGGATGACTCCAGGTGGCCGAGCAAGGCGTAGTCGTCTAGTAATTATGAATCGCGACACATCAGCCAAACGCAATGGATACACAGCTCAGAGCTACATACGAGCACTTGAGGAAGGTCTCCAGGACAGCTACAGGCCAGGCGAGTGGTTTATGCAGGATAACGCACCTATCCACACTTCCCAGGTCTCGAAGGAGTGGCTAGAGGTTCATGGTGTTGCTACGATCAAATGGCCACCATACTCACCTGACCTTAACCCTATTGAACACATGTGGTGGGCACTTAAAAAGAAGCTCCATGAGCTGCATCCTGAATTTGACTATATGGGAGACTCTCTAGCTGAGTGGGAGGCGTTCGAATTGGGGTTGATTGAGGCATGGGCTGCTATACCTGACGCACTGATCAAACGCCTTATTAGGTCTATGCCACGACGCCTAGACGCTGTGCGACGTGCAAAGGGCTACCAGACTAGATACTAAGCGTAATGCGATTAATTTGCAACCCTAATTGTCTTATTTGGTCTATGTAGTAGAGAGTTATACTGCTTTGAAGTTGGTAATCAAATGTGGTTGTGGTGGTCCATGCGTCAACGCGAACAGACTTTTGGCACCCGATTGTATATCATCTGGTTGCCCTACTTCGATGTTGTTGTAAGCCATGATCGAGCGCTGCAGGCCAGACCATGCAACGATTTGATACCAATTAACAACAGAATACATTCAACGCAGGCGCGACTGCCGTTGTTAGCAGAGTTCCAGATATCAAATCAAGACCTCCGGGCTGCTTTGACAGCACAACATGTACACCGACCGCCAAAACATTCTGTAACGCGAGCAAGTGGCAAAGGAGTGTTTGACTCAAACTTTCACATTGTACCTGACGATCACATTGCTGTGAGCTGTCAGTGCGTGAATCTCAACCGTCACCCCGCAAGGCGGCCGGACCCTTGTTCTCGGGCTAGAGCTAAGCTTTCCGCTACGTAACTTTGCCTTGCATCATTCACAACGCCATTCACAATCTATTGCACCACTGTACATTCTCACTGCTCTTTTACTGTAGTCGCACTGTGTGCATCCATTCGCTTCGTTCCTGTCCTTCAGTACGGCCACGATGACTGAGCCAGACTCTGCCCCGCACATCGACCTTGGCCCCGCCACAGCACGCACCGATGCAATCGACGAGGCAGACAAAGATGATCACAAGCCACGAGATAGCAAGGGCTGGGATGGGAAACTGAGGGTCGATAAATCAGTCGTGGTGAAATACCCGGGAGATCCAAATGCAGAGGTGCAGAGTGACGCAGAGGAGTCAGAAGATGAAGGGCCGCCACCGGATGAGATCCAAGCGGATGAAGATCTCCTCGACGATGTGCCAGACGACGAGGACGAGATTGAGCTCGTACATTGCAAGATTGGGGACATGGCTCCACTCAGATTGGAGAGGTTCAAGCAGATGAAGGTAGAGCTGCCCACTCTTCGCTTTTTCGCTTTGCTAACGATGGCAGCGCCTCTGCCTACGCCAAAACCGCATACAAACCATCGAAATCCCCACAGATGCCGCCGCAACGCTGACCGAGATTGATCTATACGACAACCTCATCGCGCATATCAAAGGCTTCGAGGCATTCACCGAACTTACGTCGCTCGATCTCTCCTTCAACAAGATCAAGCACATCAAGCGCTTAGACCACCTGAAGAAGCTCAAAGATCTATACTTTGTCCAAAACAAGATCAGTACAATTGAAAATCTGGACGGGCTTACCAACTTGCGGCAAATCGAGCTAGGCGCAAACAGAGTTCGCGAGATCCAGAATCTGGAGACCCTCACCGGTTTAGAGGAACTGTGGCTGGGCAAGAATAAGATTACAGAGATCAAGGGCCTTGATACTCTCACAAATCTCAAGATTCTCTCCATACAGTCAAACCGCCTGCGCACAATCTCCGGTCTCGACAAGCTTGCCAACCTGGAAGAGCTGCACATCTCGCACAACTTACTGACCTCTTTAGACGGTCTCGAGCATAACACCAACCTACAGGTCATCGACATCAGCTCGAATCCAATCGAGCATCTCTCCGGCCTGAAAACACTCACGCATTTGACTGAGTTCTGGGCATCGAATTGCAAGCTTAGCAGCTTTGCCGAGGTCGAGAAGGAGCTCAAAGACAAAGAGGAGCTGGAGACAGTCTACTTTGAAGGCAATCCTTTGCAACGGGCGCAACCAGCGCTGTACCGCAACAAAGTGCGGTTAGCTCTGCCGCAGATCAAGCAGATTGATGCGAGTGAGTGCTCTCCCCTACAAGGGCATTGACGCTTGTCCACTGACACAGGATCAGCATACGTGAAACAGGTGTAGTACACACGAGACAGAATGAGAAAGACGTTACTCATGCATGAGCTTCAGCAAGAGGCGGGGCGAAAGGAGAGGCGATATGTAGAAACGAGGGGTGTACTGGGATTTCTTGGCAGGCTGCTTGACCTGCGGGAGAGCTTCATGACTTTCTTGGCTATACTGTACTTGCATGGTGCAGGAGTCAGCATGGCATACGCATAGCACGGCGTTCAATGGGCATATTGTTAGGATGGGGTAGGGGCGTGATTATTAGAGACATGATGCAAACTTGGTGTTTCTTAATGGACCTCGGTTTTGTTTGCCGTTTGTTGTTGCTTCCGACATGTTCGCCTCGCATGATGTAAGATGAATTGTTCGCTCGCCCGAAAGCTTGAAGTACAAGGTGACTGAAGCTGCATGATTCTCGTGCATATCGCAGCAGTGGGCGCCTCAACACGCGTTGATGGTTGGCAACGCGAGCGGTGTTGGCGCTAAAGCGACTGGGGTCTTGTTGTTTACTGTTTGGCTTGGCTTGTACAGTTTCGCCGACAGCCCAAGTGCGCAACATCAACACCATCTTCAACTACGCACTTGTGTTTTTGGCTGTGACGTAGCATGTCCAGGTGGCAGTGTTCCTTCCTTTACTACTAGCCGGACCAGAAGACTCAGACTCAAGATGGAGGACGTGGTATGTTTTTGCCAATGGCACAGTCCCATGCGCCGTGAGAAGTGACTGAGCATGGCACACAGGATCTCAAGAAGGCTTCGGCCCTCCCAAAGCCCGCCTCACGTCTCCCTCAGATCTCGTCGCCACCTCGCCCCCTGGCTGAACTGCAGAACGGCAGCATGAACGCGCGCAGCGGCATTCCCCCACCGATGCCGGGCGCGAAACACAAGCCCTCGAGCTGTAAATCGCTCCTACCCATATTCTGTGAGCCGGACAGGCCACTGACACAGCCAGTACCCGAGCCGGCGACCAAGATTCGAAGGACGCTGGCCGAACGAGCCGGTGACACGCTCAGTCGCAAGCCCACCGCACCTCCAAGCTCGCGACCTCTATTGAGCAGCGTTAAGAGCACCATTACGAGGAAAGAACGCGGTTTTTCAGCATCCACATCTACAGCCACATCTCGCGCCACATCACGGCCTGCGTCACGAAGCGCAATGGCGCCCTCCTTCAGTGCAAGCATGGGCCCCGGCGCAAAAGCACCGAGGCCTAAATCAGCTTATGGGCAGTACGCAGGAACGCATATGCGTAGCAAGTCTCATCACTCCACCGCCCGTCCCGCAACGTCGATGCTTCGTCGTGACGAGGAGGATGTTGAGGAAGAAGAGAGAGGTGTGCAACCCTTTCTTATATCTACCAACCCTGAGGAGAGCTTTAAAGCCCTCAGAAAGACACGTCAAGCCCCCCAAATTCGCCCACACTCCATCAGCATACCAACACAGAGAGCATTTCATTTATCAGCTGCACGATCGATCTCTTCTCCTACATTCCGCCCGATCACACCGGTTCAGGAAGAACCTGCCGATGCCGACTGTGAGGACGTCTGCGCGAGTCTGAAGGCGCTTACTCTGGGCGCTCCAGACGCAGACAATCACAATGTTGGTTTCGGACGTGGTATGCCCTGCTCTGATGAGGAAACAAATCCCTTTATTAAACCAGCCCCTCCTTCGCGACTTCCCCAAGCAACGCCTACTCGGCAGCCTCCAACTCGACCTCCATCTTCTACGCCTCGAACTGTGCGGAAACGCTTTCTTAATCGATTTACTAACGACCAATGTCCAGACTTCTACGACGATCGAATGGAGGCTATGGAGCGACAGTTCAGCGCTTTCAAGGAGAAGATGGAGACCGATATGCAGAAGGCTACAGATCAGAAGGAGAGCATTCAGCAACTCCAGAGTCGAGGTATGTCACGAGTGGTATCAACTCGCTCCTTGCAGGCTAGGGTCCAGCGACTTTTGGGTGCTATAAACATAATTGGCTAACGCTTGACAATAGTTACTGAACTTGAGTCTATTCGTGCTCGTCTAGAAAGTATCAACAAGGACCAGGAAACGGGTCTGAAAGATGTCAGGGGCTGCCTGAAAACAATGGAGATGGAGTTGGAGATGACCAAGCGTAACAACGCATTCGAGGCCGATGACATCCGAAGAAAATACCGGAATGAGATTGAGGATCTTGAGAACAAGCATGAGAAGGCAACCCACCGATGGCAGACAGAAAAGGAAGCTGCTGAAGAGAAACTCCGCAGGAATTTCGAGGCACAGATCGACAAGCTTTTAAAGGAGCACAAGGAACAACTGGACGAACTAAACGAGAAACTATCGAAAGAGACCGAGACCGAGCGCAGTCGACAGCTACAGAGAGAGCAGGAAGTGGAGGCTGAATATGCGTCGAAATTGAGGACTGCAAACATTGAGGCCGATGCGAAGCAGCGCGAGCTGCAGTTGGTTCAGGGCGAGCTTACCAACACTAAATCAGAACTGGACAGAGAACGGGCACTGAAGACCGCACTTCAAGGTCAGCTGACGGAAGCAACGACCAAAAATCTTACACTGGAATCTTCAAACACAGCCATGAAGGAGAAGATCAACTTCCTCGAGTCAGACAGCCAGGCACAGTCGTCAGCATTCAACGATCTACACAGGCGTATGCAAGAAGCCATCGAAGCTGCCGAAGAAGCACACGAGAAGTTGCGACAAGAAGAGACGCTGCGACGGAAGCTCTTCAACCAGGTGCAAGAACTCAAGGGCAACATCAGAGTTATGTGTCGTGTACGACCAGCACACGCTTCCGAATCCGACCCGGCCAAAATCTCGTTCCCTGACGTCGACACTGACAGCAAAGAAGTAGCTATTCAGGGGCCTGAGAAGATCAGCGCGACCGGCAAAGACATCACCGCCGCATATCAGTACTCGTTTGATCGAGTCTTTGGGCCCAAGTCGAAGAATCTCGAAGTCTTCGACGAGATCAGCCAGCTTGTGCAGAGCGCGCTAGATGGCTACAATGTCTGTATCTTCTGCTACGGTCAGACCGGATCCGGTAAGACATATACAATGTCTTCAGCAGACGGCATGATTCCTCTTGCTACAGCACAGATCTACGCAGAAGCCAAGCGTCTTGAATCGAAGGGCTGGCGCTACAAGATCGAAGGATCGTTCATCGAGGTCTACAACGAGACTTACAACGACCTGCTCGGTCGTTCCGAGGACCTGGACAAGAAAAAGGTCGAGGTCCGACACGATGCAGCAAAGAAGCAGACAAATCTGGAGAACACAGTCAGCATCGAATTGGACGGTCCCGACCGCGTCACTGAGCTCCTTAAGACAGCCGACAAGAATCGAACGGTAGCCGCTACAAAAGCAAACATGCGCTCTAGCAGATCCCACTCTGTTTTCATCCTCAAACTCGTAGGCACCAACGAGATCACTGGCGAGAGAAGCGAGGGTACGCTCAACCTGGTCGATCTGGCTGGTTCAGAGCGTCTAGAGCACTCAAAGGTGGAAGGTGCTCGTCTAAAGGAAACACAGAACATCAACAAGAGTCTAAGCTGTCTCGGGGATGTCATCAACGCTCTTGGATCAGCGAAGGAGGGTGCGCACATTCCGTACAGGAACTCCAAGGTAAGTACGGATCGATCCGTGAGAACATGTCAATTGCTAACTTCACGTCAGCTGACATACCTCCTCCAATACTCGCTGGGCGGCAACTCAAAGACGCTCATGTTCGTCATGGTCAGCCCTCTGCAAGCACATCTGCAAGAGACAGTCACGAGTCTCAAGTTCGCAACGAAGGTACACAACACGCACATTGGTACCGCGAAGAAGCAGACCAAGACTGGGTAGACGTTACTGTCAGAGGGCGGTGTGTATGGACGGAGTATGGATTATGGAGTTACTCGTGTATGTATTCTTCCCGCAGCGGCTTTTGAAGTGTTCGAGGCTGTCTTGCTATCGTACTTGTTGGATTTCTTGTGAGGTGTTTGGAGACAGGAGCGTTCGCAGCCCATGGCTGACTCCTTTATGATTGTGCACTATCGGCGTTGGATGTGCTTTTTGGGTAGCAATGCATGCCGTTCACGACCAAGACGTATATGCTGGTGGCTCAACTGTGAAGTGCGTTCACGTCACCTCGTGAGGGTTTGACGTACAAACGCGAAGCCTTATCTCATCTACACGCACCACGCGCTTCTCATCGTCGACACAAAAGAGCATAGAACTGCAAGATCTAGTCATCACAGTATTGCCTCGACAATGCTTCTTACCACTTTTCTTCGGACATGTCTCTTTACACTGTACGCTTTGTCCCACGCCACTCCACCGCCTCGTTTCCCACCACTTGATCTCGATACGACGACGCCTCATATTCTCCTATATAACATCACAATCCTCACAGCCACCATGCTCTCAGCGACCCAATCTATGGGAACAACTACATCTAACCCACTCCCCGCATTCATCCAAATGGTCCCCTTCACCCCCACCGCCCTTTACGATACCAGAGTCCCCAGCAACTCTACCGCCTTCGAAACGCCCACCGCCTTTCATACCACCAGAGTCCCCAGCGCCCATACCTATATCTCGCACAGCACCCCTACCACCCTCAATACCCCCACAGCCTTTACCACACCCATAGCCTTAACCACCTCCGCAGCCTTTACCACCCTCACAGCCTTTACCACCCCCGCAGCCTTTACCACCCCCGCAGCCTTTACCACCCCACCCTCACCCACGCCTTCCCTTCCCAAGCTCACCGCCCCACAACAACAACTCTCCTCCTCCCCTCCTCCCCCTTCCCCTCAGTCTTCCACCCTGCTACTGACCAACCTCCTCACCCAACTCCCGCCCGCCTGGCCGCACACGCGTTTCGGCGCCGGGCGGTGCGCGGAGACGGCGGAGTGGGGGCTTGTGGATGGGAGGGGGGAGACGGTGGGGTGGGTTAGGGCTAGGGTTGGGTGGTGGCCGAGGGGGTGTGGAGGGGGTCTAGGGAGGGGGGGGGACAGAGGAGTGAGGGGGACGCACGAGGTTGTGGTGGTACGAAAGATAGCAAACAACGCCAAAGCAGAGCCATGTCCTTATCTCCCCGCTATAAGCCATGGCATTTCATGCGATCCAAGCAATCAATCGGCCAACAGACACTGTCGCCTCCCACCACCGAACCCAACCTTCAAGACCCGAACCCACCAGCACCCGCCTACGAAATCAGAATATCCTCCACACCACACTCACCACGCGTTGCCGCTTCAACCGCCTCCCCATCCATAAGCCCATGCACATAACACTCCCCAATATACCTCAACCCGTCGTTCCCCGGCCGCAACACAACCGGATGATTACAACCCAGCAAAACCGCAATACTATCACCAACACACACCTCCTCCGGCGCAAGACCAAGATACCCAGTCTGCGTCGTGAAGAGGCGGCGGCGATGTAGCGCCACGGCCGCGCGCCGCAGGTTCGAGGCGTGATGGTTGCTGTATGCGTGCTTGATGTCGCTGACTCTGAGGGGGCGGGCGGAGCCCTGGTGTTCGGGGGCGCCGTAGGTCATGGTGAAGGCCGCGATGGAGGAGGGGTCTAGGGGCTTGTGGACGAGGTCTGCGGTCGGAGAGGTGGGGGCCGGGAAGAGGGAGTGCAGCGGGGTGTTGAAGATGTTGAAGTGGGCGTTTGTGTGGCGGAAGCGGTCGAAGGTTTTCCATTGGTCGGCGACGCCGGGGATGAGCTCCAGGACGTGTTTGCATGCGTCTGGGGGTGGGGCGGTGGACCAGGAGATCCAGGGCAGGTCGGTGAGATTGCCGCTGTCGTATCTGTGGGGGTGGTCGTGTAGGAGTGTGCGGTCCAGGGCTAGTATGAGCTGTTGTCTGTCTTTGTATCGACTAGTCGTAGGTGTATCACAGTCCTGGGGTGGTCTTGAATGGCTGACCTCTCGATATTGAATGCTTTGCGAAGTCGGAAAACTCAGCGACTGAATCCGATCGACCCTGATACCTTTGCAGCAAAGTGACCTTCCGTGGGACCGCAATGACCAAACTGGGGGCCCTTCACCTCCAGCTTTACGTTTGCGCAGCCATTGGAGATGGTTGCGCTCATAAGCAGTAGTCCAATCCGGCACCCACGACGGCAACGTGTCCTGCTCAGACAAGACACACCAAGAGAGGACTTCGTCCAAGCGCACACAGTTCTTCAGCAGAGCCATTGCGAGCTCCATGTACACTTCTTCTTTGCTCTTGCAATAGTCCGGCTCGACTTCTGCGGTGATCCGAGCTGGCAGCAGACCGAGCAGAGCGTAAACTTTATCTCTTGGATCCGTCACCTGAGCCTTTCGAGCAAGGTCGAACACCACGTCAACAGGGGGGTATCCGACAGCATGATCAGATTTGAAATGTTGTAGGCTGTGCGCCAGACGTAGTCGTGTTCGGTATCTTGCAGTAATGAGCTCTTGCCTGCATCTTCTGACATTGCTCGAGCAATGACGCCAGCATGTTCGCGGGCCCAGGAGGTCGCCATTCGCATCTCGGCTCGTGTGAAGTGCTGATTCCCGCACAAGAACACTGAAAAAGTCTTGTTCATCGTAAGCTCTTGTATGATCCACATCCGCTTGAAGTAATTCCGCGACCAGAGGTTGAGCACCGCACGCCATCTCTTCCCGTTGATATGGCTCAACGACACATCCCCAAAACTCCCGGTCTCGGGCTCATCAGCAGAGAATGTGAGTGTCTCTCTATACAAGTCCCTAATCATCTGTACAGCCTGGCAGCTCTCCTTATTACCGGCACCAAGCCACACCACCGTGCTCAAAGCCTGAGAATAAATGTGCCGCATCAGCGCAACCTGGTGATTCTTCTCCAGAATATCGGTCTGATTAATGCACAAGCCATCGATCCAAAATCCCATACCTGAGCGTGCTTCAGGCAGGTTCTGCAACTCCTTCAGCATCGCTTCCAGGTTCGCAGTCACGCAGACGACAGAGTCGTCAACGAGGACCTTCCTATCTCGGACATCGGTCTCCCAGCAGTACGACACTGCTTCGAAGTCGCCCCACTCGTAGCGCGGTGGGACGGGCACCGTGCTGTCTTCGAGCCGTTCGTGAGTGTCTCTGAGTAATGCCCGGGTCCCAAATTCCACGCGATATCTCCACGCATCTATGGTCGGCCATCTCTGGTGCCTCACGGGGAGCGGCATCGCATGGTCGGCCATCAGCCATCCCCTGGCAGCCTCGGTGGGACTGAACGGCTCTGTTTCGTCAATGTGGATCTTGACTTCTTGGACGTACTTGATGTATTCAGGGAGGAGCTGGTCCAAGGAGACATGCTGTAGAGTGCAGCGAACGAGTTGTACATCAGGCTTGGGAGAGACTGAGAACTTGAGTATCCTGATTTGGTTCGTCGAGTGGTCGAGTGCTTGATATTTGTAACACGACATGACTCGACGTGATAACTTTTTATGTGCGATCGGTCGCACATCTATCCTGCAATCCTAGTCTGGTCTGCAGGCTGCACCTACAACTGGCGTTCGAGCGAGGCAAGCTCAGGTCAGCAACCCCGCCATTCGCAAGGCCTCCTCCTACCTCAGCACATACTCCATGCCAAGAACGGAATCGTCTCATCGTAGACGAGACGGTAGACCCGTTGTAAGAAAGGTAGTGGGTCGATAAATTGTCCGATGGTAAAGTTGAAGACAACACAATGACTACCGTAAGCACAGAACTACCGGTAACGTGTCTGTGCGCAACTCGCCCAGAGTCGCAACCCGCCCGTGCGCAACATTATAACAAACTCAACACGACTATCGCGACGCGTCATAACTCAACGATTATGGATCCAATTGATGTCGCGATTGAAGCAATTGAATCGCGAGAACCAGAAGAACATTTTACATATACAGAAATTGCTGATCAGTTCAATGTGAGTCGCAGTACGTTGTCGCGGAGGCACCGGGGTGTGCAGCGCAGCAATAACACCTATTATCGCAACAAGCAATTGCTCAACCCCTACGAAGAGTTAGAGCTTATACAGTACATCAATCAACTCACCGAGGATGGCCTAGCACCTACAAGGACCATGGTACAAAATTTCGCTGGTGAAATAGCTGGAAAGCCGGCCTCACAGTCGTGGGTGACGAGGTTTATGAGGCGTCACTCGTCTGAGATTGCATCGCACTGGACGACTGGACTAGATCGCAATCGTCACAAGGCCGATTCAGTACCAAAATACGAGTCATACTTCAAGCTTCTGTCAACTAAAATGGAGCGTTATCACATCCTACCAAGGGACATCTACAACATGGATGAGAAGGGCTTTCTTATAGGAGTACCAGGTAGAAGTAAGAGAATCTTCAGCAAGGACATGTACGATCGCGGAGGACGTAAGGGAGTCATTCAAGATTGCAATCGTGAGTGGATCACAGTTGTAGCAGCTATATGTGCGGATGGGAGTGCGTTGCCGCCTGCGATCATATATCAATCGACTCGCTCAGCCATCTACGATCGCTGGGTACGCGATATCAAAGCAGGTGAGGACTCAGTCCTCATCACCTCAAGTCCCTCTGGCTGGACTACCCATACGCTAGGCTTTGCATGGCTCGAACAGGTGTTCAATCGATTCACCCAGAAGAAAGCACGCCTCCGGAGTCGACTACTCATCCTTGATGGCCATGGATCTCACGTTACTATCGAGTTTCTTAGGTACTGTAAGCGTAACAACATACACTTACTAGTACTACCTCCCCACAGTACCCATACAACGCAGCCGCTTGATGTGGTAATGTTTAAGTCCCTCTCATCTGCCTATTCTGATAGGCTACAACTTCACCTTCAACGCAGCCAAGGGCAAGCAGCTGTGAAGAAGGGTGACTTCTAGTCCCTTTTCAAGCCTGCCTGGGAAGCCTCCTTCACCAAGGAGCATATTTTGAAGGCCTTTAAGGCAACTGGGGTGAATCCTCTCAATCCTGACACAGTACTCGAAAAGTTCCGTACCTCAACTCTAGAGCCAACAGGTGCAATGTCGCGGCTCAGTGACGTCAACAGGACTTCGATAAGGCACCTCGTAGACGCTTCAATCAATCCTCAAGCTCCTGAGGCAGAGGTGATCAAGTCTACGATCCTTCACCTCCATGCCTCAAAGGAGTTACTACGGCATGAGAATGAGGGACTACGGGAAAGCGCTAAGCCTCATTCGAAGCGTCATAAGCATAAGGGCCCCCTTGACCTTCAACAGAGGAAGGAGTACGAGGCTGAGGCTATGTACTACTCCCCTCGAAAGATCCGCGAGGCTGAGTTTCGATACATGGTGAAGGAGCGGGATGAAAAGCAGAAAAAGCTAGACAGAGTTGAGATGAAGCAGTTAAGGGAGTCTGCTAAACTATTACGGGCTAAGGAGGCTGAGGAGAGGACGGTTGAGCGTGAAAGACTCAAGAAGGTGCGGGAGAAGGAGAAGGCTGAGAAAGCTGCCGAACGCGAGGCTCAGAAACGCGACCGCGACGCCAAAAAATCGCAGCAACAACGCCAGAAACGTGATCGCGAGGACTCCAAGTCTCGGAGGCGTAAGCCTCAGGCAAAAAAACGACGTGTGGGTGGTGCTGCTGGGGGTGCTGCTAAGGAGGTGGCTGCACCAGCACCTCTACCAACATTCACCCGCCGCGGCCGGACTATAAATACTCCGGGGAGATTTAGATAGGCAAAGCTGTAGAGTTACCTCTATAGATTAATTTACAAGAAAATCTCGCGATAATATCTATTGTATGTGGCTCAATAATCTCATGTTTGTGGGTAGCCAATGTGAAGTTCCTCGGGCGCGTTGCGACTCTGGGCGAGTTGCGCACAGACACGTTAACTAAATTCGCGCGCAACTTGCGGGTCCACGACGAACTATCACCGAACACCTAGACGCGTTTTCAGGCTCGTAGTGCCCACCAAATGCCATCTACTCTCTCGCTGTGGTGATCCCATCGCAATCGAGCGCACCTCAAGCCACTAACTCCGCGCCTTGAGCGTCCTCCTTCTCCCTCCGCTTGTCATCATTCGCCACGAAAAACCAGCTTGTTAACACTGCTCCCAAGCATGTTGAGAGTAATGTAATGGAGCAGATATAGCTAACGCGATACATGGGACCAAATTTAGCCTGATAAATCTGTGGACCAACGATGCCCATCAATTGGCAGCTAGCATTTGTGATGCCGATAGCGAGGCCCGCAGTCGTAGTGCCCCTGGCTGCTCGAATGCGTTCTGGCCAAATGATAGCGAAGAATGATTGAGAAGCCGCCGTCGCTATCATGACGAAAATATACCTCGCAGTTGGGTGCTTGACGGTGATGAGCAAGATGTAGCAGACGATCTGGACGACTTCGACTCCAAAGCCGGCCACCCATGGATTGAGGCGTTTGCTATGTATGAAGAAGGCCAAACCGCAAAGGATCACGAATACCATTGTAAAGGGGGGCTAACGACAGTCAGTGGCTGTTGTACGCCGGATTGCACAACAAACATACCATTGTCATAACCTACGATATCGCGGTGTTCGAGATGCCCAGCTCGTAGATGACGGTCGGCAACACGAATGAGATGCCCCATCCTCCAATACCATGCGTGATCCAGATCATCAAAAACGGGACGAAGCTGGGGCTTTTGAATAGCGACTTGACCTGCTCAAAATCAAATGTCTTTGCGCGCATGGTGGGCGCTTGTTGTGGTAGATCGGCAATGATAAATTCTCTCTCGTCCTCAGACAGGAACTTTACAGTCTGGGGATAGTTCGGCAGGTAGAAGAAGGTGTAGATCGCACAGAAAATGGCAGGCATGCCTTCTAGGATGAAGAGCTGCAAGCTGTTAGTGACACACGGTATTCTCTGGATCAACCATGGGATCGTACCCAGCGCCACCCCGCGAGACCTGCAACGCCATTCATAAAGCTAATTGCGTACGCCGGCAGTCCACTGATCGTGCCGGAGAACATGCCACAGGCATAGAAGAACGCGATCTGGAGCGGTAATCGATCTGTCGGATACCAGAAGGAGAAGTGATAGAGAACGCCTGGATAGAATCCAGCTTCGGCGGCGCCGAGAAAGAAACGGCATGTCAAGATACCCGCGTAGCTTTGCGTCGCACCCTGGCACATCGATATAATGCCCCAAGTTAGCATGATCCTGCTCATCCACACATTCGGGCTGAAGTGCTTCAACATGAGGGTGGCGAGAGGCACCAGGAACATGTATGGGTAGTAGAAAATGCTCAAAGCCCATGCCCATTGCGAAGAGGATAAGTTCCCGAGCTGTTTCTTGATTCCTGTCCCTTGCTCGAGGTTCATGATGGCGGTGTTCGAAATGTTGCTGACATGGATACGCATGATTAGGTATACAAACGCATACCAGCAGAGCAGATGCTTGTCAACTTTCCGGTGAGCAGTCTTGAGGGTCGCTCCCGAAGTTGAGCTCGAGTCGACTTCGGAGTCTGATACATCCTGAGTCTCCTTGGTCGGGGCCGGCTCGTGCTGCTTCTCCGTGGTCATCGCGGGGGGTGATGGAAGGCGGGATGTAACACAGTTCGAGGGGCAATCGCGAAGCACAGGGAAGCGAGTCTTTAAAGCTGCTGGAGATCAACGCTGCTTGTCGGCGTTCTGCTATACCCAGTCTCTTCACATCTCTCCAGTCAATTCCTGCACATTTGCAATCACGTCATGACACTTGACTCGATATACACACTGAGCTACTAAACAGCCGCTTCCATTCGTATCTTTCATCCCAAGATGGGTAGAACCATCGGCTATGTTCTACCGAAACGTTTATACACGCGCACTACAAGGTCTTGAGGTCTTCGGCTATATGAGCACGAATCTTGGCGATGGATTGCGTGCTTACCACCTCCACCTTTGAACTGCTACACGACGTGCGTCACTAGCGATACCGGCAGCAACGAGAGTTTATATATGTCCGGAGACGCTCAATTGACGGTGACTGTGTTGACGAGCATCGGATCATAAAATCGCCAAGATGCCTTCGGCAACATATTCAGAACCGCCCGCGATCCCAAAGTGGAAACGGCCAGGCAAGACGTCAGAGGATCTTGATTGGGCAGATATTAAAGTTATTGATCTTTCAACCTTCGATAAACCTGGCGGCAGGCAGAAATTAGCTGAGGATCTTCGAGATGCTGTGCGTCCTCAGTGCTCCTCTTTAAAAGTGAACGCTAATCTCAGATCAGGTACACAGTACAGGTTTCTTTAGCATAGTGGGTACAGGTTTTACACAAGAAGAAGTAGACCGTCAATATGATATTGGTCAAGCATACTTCAATCTCGCACTCGAAGAGAAGGCCAACCCAAAATATCGCTGCGATTTCGCCAATGGCAACTATTTTGGATACCGTGCCGCCAACGAAAAGAAAGTAATGAGCACCGACGTCCTGGATAATGTCGAGTCCGTCAACATTCCCAAATTCATTCCCTCCAACTCCCACGAACCCTTTCATCCCTACCTGCGCCAATTCCAGCCAGAAATCGAGGACTTCTCCCGGCGCTCGCTGGACCTGGCAATCAAGATTTTCACTCTTTTCTCGATCATTCTTGAGCTACCCGAAGACTACTTCTCGAAACAACACCTCTACCAAGACCCCTCAGAAGACCACTTACGCTACATGATTTACCACCCCCGATCCGTGGAAGAAGACAAGAAGGTAGCCAACACATGGTCTCGCGCACACACCGACTTTGGCAGCCTAACACTCCTCTGGAGCCAAAACATCGCCGGTCTCCAACTCAAAACGCCCGCCGGAGAATGGAAGTACGTGCCCCCCATCGACAACGGCATCATCTGCAACGTCGGCGATACACTAGATTTCTGGTCTGCCGGCTACCTCAAATCCACCATCCACCGGGTTCTGCGGCCGCCAGAAGACCAGGCGAGCCAGAAGAGACTGGGGTTGTTTTATTTCGTGAGGCCGGGCAACGAGGTCGATATCAAGCCTGCACCGAGTCCGTTGCTAAAGAGGGCGGGGCTTGTGGGACAGGATGCGGAAGATGCGGAGCCGGTGAGGGGCTTGGAGTATGTGAGGGAGAGGGTGAAGAACTATCATAATCATACTAACTATGCGGACATGAAGGGCAAGAAGTTCAAGGTGGGGAGTCTGGAAATCGAGGATGAAGCTGCATGAATGTAGCTGCGTAAATGGCATTGTGTAAGTCCAGGTTGAAAATGACCGAATCGATGGCACTTTGAATACATGTCCCATTCATGTGGGTTAAAGGTGCGATATTGCCCACCGACCTGACCATGAGCGTTCACCACCGGCCGTGGGCATTTGATTACGGCAATCCGTACTCTTAACCTGATGACCGTGCATCCATGAGAGATGAGTCGGACCAAAATCCATCAGATTGTTCGAGAACACACTGTGTTTGAACTCCATGATTGGCACAACTGCACCCACAACCAGCCTTCGAGCAAGACCAGCTCAGCTCAGCAACCACATCATCGCAAGGCCTCCTCCTGCCTATGCACAGAATGCGTGCCGAGACCGGCACCGTCCGATCGTGGACAAGACGGTAGACCCGTTGCGGGACTCGATTCTGATGAAGTTGTGTCCATGCTTGCCGCCTCTGGCAAAGGAGGAATCATCAAGTATACAGACAGCTCGCTACTGTGTTTTGTCAGTTCCAGAAGTCAAAAACATGTTTCTCTCCACGCGTTACAAGAATCAATTCCACAAAGCCATGTCCACGATCCACGCCGCTGGCAAAAGAGGAGGAATCATCATTCATCAAGCACACAACAACAACCGGCGACCGCTACGTTTCAAAACTTTCAACCCCCTCGGGAGCTCAAGAAAACATCCCTCGCCGCATCAACGCGCTCACGCGCCATCACATGCCCTCCATCACCGCCATACGACAAAGCAAAGCACACACCCAACCCAACGCGCTCCCCGGCAGCCAAGCCCGAAAACCGCGCACGACGGATCGCATCGCGCTTGGAGCGACGCCCGACTCTCGAAGTGGAAAAGGCCAGGTAGGAAAAAGTGCCGGGTGCAGTTAAATCTCGAAATCAAGCTTCGCAAGCGAGCGCAACGATAACCGCATTTGCGCATTCGGCCAAAACTTGGCTACACCAACAGGGGGTACAATAATTTGTTTTCCCTTAGTTAGATACAGTGACCGTGCGGCAGGATCACCGAACACCAACTTTGTGATTTTATGGTACCCTTCAAAACACGTCAAATCTTGTTAGAAACCACTTTGAAAGCGCCTACCAAGGCATCCCGTACCTTGCGTTTGACGCAGCCCTCCCTCTGACAGAGAGATGGCGGTCCCAGGTACCCCAGGGCAGAGACTTCGACCTCCAGAAGCTGTGCACACGCGCCCTGAGGACCCAAATACCCCTAGCCTAGCTAATCTACGCACCACAAAAAGACACAGGCAAGCTGAAGCAGCGCCTATCCCTCTAATCCTCGGTGGTGGTGCTAACAAAAGACAACCGGTGACAGGCGCGGTCACTGAGAAGATCACGGCAGCCCAAGAGGCCGCCAAAACCAGACACAGCATCATCACAGCTATCGCAAACGCGATAGATCAATGCCTCGAAAGCTACACTAGCAGAGCTGAGCGGCTAGTTGCACAGGAACTACAGCAGCGCGTAGTACATGCTCTAACAAACTCAGTTCACTACCCAACCACGAACACCCCACAGCCTGCGAGCGGCGCTGGATCTCAACCTACCCGCACATACGCGGACGTCGCAAAACCCCCCAACTGCCACTCTACGCAGGAAAGGGGCGCCGCTATAACTAATACGGCAGCAAACCACCGAAATGGCAGAGCTCCGAATATGCCGCCGAGTAAGCCCGTGCCAGATAACCGCATTCTTCTCCAGCTATCTACAGCACAGAGGGCAAAGCAGCCTTCGCCCTTTGTAGTGCGGAAAGCACTATGCACAAGGATTGATAACCTCACTATGCAAGATATCCCAAGACTCACTACAACAAAAACAGGCTGGGCACTTACACCAGCCAACGACACTATCAAGCGCCGCCTGCTGCAGCCAGATAACGTAGAAACCATGCTAGAAATGCTGGGAGCAGTTGGATATCAGCTCCCAGAGAAATGGATCAGCTACGCAGTGCAGCGCGTAGAAGCGGCTCTTGTAGGACTCCGGATAGGTGGAGACGCAGCAGTACCAATCAGTAAAGAAGACGTTGCAGAGGAGGTTTACTCGCAAACAGGAGTAAAGCCACGAAACTGCAAACAATCTCGCCACGGGCCCGATAGGTTTGGTACGATCACCTGGATAATATCCTTTGATGAGCGAGTACGGCCATTTCGGATATTTGGAACGAGTGAATGGGCAAAAGAGATCAAGAAAAACCCACCGGTGGCTATCCACAACCCTGGATGCCAGGGCTACTGCAACACATCCAGATGCACGCGCGCAGCTCGATGCGAGAACTGCAGCCAGTTGGTGATGGGACACAACGGGGCAATAGGTACAGGCTGTGATCAGCGAGCTCGCTGTGCCAACTGCCATGGACCACACCCTGCGACCGACAAAAACTGCCCAGCAAAGCCATACTACTACCAAGGGAAGCTCGTCCGGCTAACAAGCAAGCAACTGCAGAGCGTACGTAGAGCCGGAAATCGAGCCTACCAAAGGATCGGACAGACCCAGGACACAGAAGGAGACACAGCCGCCGAACCTATTGTCATTGCAGAAGAACAGCCAAGCCAGGAGAGTCGACCTACGTCCCAGCAGCCTCTACTACAAGCCACCCAGCCAGGAAAGGCAAAACGAACCCAACAAGAAGAAACACCAGCAGGAACAGACAGCGTCACAGCCACAGCCACAGACACGGACACAGCTACGGCCACGATCACGGCACCCCAGAAGCCACAGAGCCGCCGACCACGCCGGGCGGCAGCCCCAAGAGAGAGTCTAAGCCTAGCAGCGCTCTCGACAAGAAGCCTAAGAACAGAGCATACAATGTCCACACAGTCAGAAGCCACGATACAGGCCGACTTATCCTCTACCATAGAAGATACTGAAATGAGCGAGGACGTATTGCAATGGTAGGACGCCAATCAATACAACACAACGGGCAGCACCGCCCAAGCTGTAAGCAGCTACGAATAGCATGGGCGAACGTAGGCAAAGCCTCCGAATGCCACGACACTATACTCTGCCGCGCCTCAGACGAAGATGTCGACGTGGTATGCATCCAGGAACCATGGACACTACCAGGAACTGTAACGAAAAATCACCCAGGATACCACATGCATGCGCCTGTGATGGCATGGGACAGCAGAGAGGAGCGCGAGAACGAAAGGCCACGGGTGCTCACCTACACCCGCAAAGGCGTTAATCTTAGAACCAAAGTGCTGCCTAGAGTCACGCGAGACATACTTTGGACAGAGGTGAACGGATACGCTATACTGAACGTGTACCAGAGCCGAGAGGCACCAGAACCAGCACTCACCTACATCCAAGAACTGACGCCACCAAGCAGATGCGTCATTGGAGGGGATATGAACGCACGGCACGAGAGCTTCGAACCTGGCTCAGTAACCACAGGAGGCGGATCGGAGCTCGCACGCTGGGCCCACACCCACGCCATGGACTTTATCGGGCAGCCGGGAGTGCCAACTCATCAAGCTGGTCATGTGATAGACCTTACTTTCTCTAACGTCCCATTCGCAGACACGACTGTACGGCCAGACATGCACTCTGGCTCAGATCACGCAACACAAGTTACAACACTGCCAGCCCGAGGACTAGCAGCAGAAGGTCTCAATAAGCACAAAGTACTCGAGAGACACCTAGAGAGATTCACAAGACTAGTAGGCCTGAACATAACAGGTATTGGGGACCCAGCGAGAGCCAGGAACCAAAGCCAACTACAGACAACCATCCAAGACCTCACACAGGCGATAGAGGAAGCGATTCAGACAGCAGGGGTTAAACAAGGGGAACAAACCCAGTCAGCACCATGGTGGACGACAGAATGCCAGGCAGCGTACCGTCAGCACCTACAGGACCATGCCGGAATAGGAACTCCTCCAACAGATGCAACCAGAGAGTTCCTAAAGACAGTGCGCCGAGCAAAGAAAGCCTACTGGCGAGACCGGATAGACGGTGTTAAGACCGACGCAGACCTTTACAGCCTGGTTAGATGGCACAAGCTCGCACCAAACCAACAAGACTCCCCGCTAGTAGTAAATGGCGAAACTATCACAGATACAGCAGAGAAGGCGGAGGCCTTACGCAGAGAACTGCTGGACCGATTCAACAGCGCAGACGATCTGCCTGCAGCACCAGAGGCAGAGGACTACACGCAAGACCCGCTACCATGGACACTGAGGTATCGATGGAAGAAGCAGAGCGCTATGCCATAGGCGTAGCTAGCACATCACCGGGTGCTGACGGAATAACAGTACGGCTGCTAAAGGCGTGCTGGGCAGATGTGAAGAACCTCGTTCGCGCAATATATCAGAGGTGCCTCGAGCTAGAATTCTACCCAGACTGCTGGCGCACAGCAGAAGTAACCATGATACCAAAGGCTGGAAAGAAAGACCGCACGTCAGCGCGGTCGATGCGACCGATAGCCTTGCTCTCATGCATTGGCAAGGGGCTAGAACGTCTGGTGGCAAGAAGAATTGCTACAACAGCAATAACGCACGATGTCATCAGCCCCCAACACGTGGGAGCTGTGCCAAAGCGATCAGCCATGGACATCGTAGCGGCATTCACGCACGACGTAGAACAGGCTCTAGCAGTAGGCAAACGCGTGACTATGGTCACAATGGACGTGCAGGGAGCATTCGATGCACTTCTCAAGAATCGGCTGCTACGCCGAATGGCCCAGCAAGGCTGGCCACCAGCCTGCATCCGGTTTATTGACTCTTTTCTGACAGAGCGCCGTGTGCAGGTAAGACTTGGAAACGAGACAACGCCTCGCTACCCAGTAGCCTGCGGCACACCACAAGGATCTCCGTTGTCGCCAATTCTGTACACACTGTACCTAGCTGAGCTTCTCAACCAGGACAGCGCTACGCTTCGGCTACGCAGACGACATCAATATCTACAGAGCATCAAAGACTCTAGACGAAAACGTCCAGCTTCTGGCCAACGACATACAGGCCATCAACCAGTGGGGAGCAAAGAACAAGGTTACCTTCGCCCCAGAGAAGCTAGAAGCAATCCACATCACCCGCCAGAAGGACAGCTACTCTCCAAGCATACCTATATCCGACGCAATATCGCTAGAACCAATCGCACCAGCCGCAGATAGATCGCAGACGGCACTACGATGGCTCGGAGTGTGGTTTGACCGCCAGCTTAGCTTCAAACCCCACGTAGCCCACAGAGCAGCAGCTACCAAGAAACTTGTCAACCACTTGAGAAGCCTAGCCAACACGGCTCATGGCCCGCCCCCAGACGCTATGCGAAAAGCAGTAGTTACATGCGTTCTGCCTTCACTGCTATATGGAACCGAGGCTTGGTATGAGGGACGAACAAGGAACCCGAGAAACAGAGGAAAAGCCAACCCTAGCGCCGTCAGCACAAGAGTTGGACAGCACATTGCGGCTATCCAGGCTGTGCTTGTACAGGCTGCAAGGGCAATACTACCAGCATACAGAACAACACCCCTACCAATTCTCTTTAGAGAGGCTGGGATACCGTCAGCAGAAGTTGCACTGGAAGAGGCTAGGTGGCGTCTCGCACTACGACTCCAGACAACAGACCGCCAGCACCCTCTCACCCACCGAGCAGTTATACCACACAATCGATCTGGCACCAGGATAGGAGAGAGGCAGCAACCAAGGACTAAGATCCAGAGGCTAGGTCTGCTACTGCCAGCCATCCCTCGGCCAGCTCTGATAGCGCCACACTTCTCGCAAGGGTGCCGCACAGATCCGACGCTAGGGGTAGAGAAGAAAGCCGCTGCAAAGGAATTCAAAGAATGGTGGGCTTCTTTGGACAGCAGCACGATCACAGTCTTCTCTGATGGGTCAGAACAGCACTCTGAAGGGGAAATGAGAGTCACCTATGGGTATGCCATATACCAGGCCCAAGTGCAGGTAGCGACAGGACGCGGGTCTCTCCACTCGTTATCACACGTTTTTGATGCGGAAGCGATCGGGGCATGCAGAGCACTTCAGCACGCGGCCCAGATAGCAAGACCAGCAGATGCAGTCTATCTGTGCATAGACAGCACCTCGGTAATCTGGTGCCTACGCGGAACAGCCTCAAACTCCTCGCAATGGGCGTTCCTTCAATGCCAGGAGATAATGAATACAAGGCCTAATGTCAAGATTCGATGGGCACCAGGACACACCAACATCGAAGGCAATGAAGCAGCAGACCGCCTCGCGGATGTTGAGGCGAAAGAACCCTCTACCCCTTTCGGGCTAGCAGCACAACCAACCGTATCGGGCATACGCACAATAAGGAAAGCAGCACTAGCCACAGCCAGCACAGCTTGGTGGAGCAACGCAAAGAGCAAGCTCTCCAACTGGTACACCCAATGGAAGCTACCGTACCAACCCACCCGACCGCCACGTGAGCTCAGGTTGACACGCCCTACCCTAGCAAGGCTGCTGGCAATCCGGACCAGCCATGGAGACTTTGCATGGTACCATCGGAAATTCCATCATGACAACGCGACTCTCGGGTGCACCTGCGGACGCCCCAAGACTCCCTTGCACATCGCACTATGTCGGAAAACCAGAACAGCAAGCATCTTCCGGCGCTGGCCAAAGCGGCCACGAGCACCCCCCAGAACACCTAGCGAAGCAGCCAAGTACCTCCAGATGCTCTGGGAAGAGCCAGAGGACTTTGCTGCTTTCCTAGAAATCACCGGCTTCTACAGCGCAATATGTAGGCCTCACTAGACCCTACACTTGCCCTACCTTCTCTCCCCTCCTCTTTCTCTTATTCTGTCTTTCTCTTCTCTGTTCTCTCTTCTCTCTTTCTCTGTCTCATTTCTTTTCTCTATCTCTTTATTTAATACGCTCCTTCGTAAGCACTAGCTATAACAACTAAAGGCGGACAGGTGCCTACTGCACAACTATTGTATTGGCGATCAACAGGCGGAGCAACTACTACGAGACGACAATCATGTACACAAGAATAGGCATCCTAGGCAGAGCACGGCAAGCCATAGGCATAGCCCGTCTACATGCCCCAAGGGAGGCTTTATATATAGACGTTAAATACAACTCGCACTCGCACTCCGCTTCAGGATCGTCAAAACGCGACTGACCGGCCGTGCGTCTTAAGCGACATTTGGCAGATATAGCGTGCTGAGATATTTCAGAAGGGCGGTGCGCGCTGTGGCTGAGAGCTGCGACCTCCAGTCATCCGGCTTCAGACAGCTTTTATTCCCGGTCTTGTAGCCTGTGTCCTGCTCGTCGCTGTTGCAGAGCGCCGCAGTTCACACCTGTTGCGCGCATAGTTCATCTCCACTCTGCGTAGATTTCTCTTACTACAGCGGGTGTAAATGCTTTATGTGGATGATCGAATTATTAATGTTTACTACAGCATCAAGTCACTGACGATCCTTAATCCCAAGTTTGACTAAACTTCAAAGTCATAATTATACAACCCCATTGAAGACAATTGCCGTCATGAAGGCCCTTCGCGTAAGTGTGCTCGCCAGCCATCCAGCGTCTTCAGTGACGATTGCGTATCTGGATGTTGTCCGCCAAGGACTTGCTGGCGCGACTGGAAGCATGATTCTATCAAGGCGACAGCCTCCTTATGACAAGACTGCGACCACCGTGTGTAGGCAAGGTTGTGCATGCTGGTCAGCGTGTCAGGATGCTCGTCGCCAAGCACTCTCTTCCTCGTCTCCATCACTTGCACCTCCAGCTTGTCAGCCTCGTTCCATCGCCCTTGGTTCCAGTACGTCGCCGCTAGGTTGGCCAT
Organism: Lizonia empirigonia; assembly: GCA_009982855.1. Lineage (NCBI taxonomy): Eukaryota > Fungi > Ascomycota > Dothideomycetes > Pseudoperisporiaceae > Lizonia > Lizonia empirigonia. Next base: position 341,103 of record JAADKA010000027.1, read on the forward strand.
GCTGCTCAGCGTGTCAGGATGCTCGTCGCCGAGCACTCTCTTCCTCGCCTCCATCACTTGCACATCCAGCTCTTCGGCCTCGGCCCACCGCCCTTGGCTCCAGTACGTCGCCGCTAGGTTGGCCATGCTGCTCAGCGTGTGCGGATGCTCGTCGCCGAGCACTCTCTTCCTCGCCTCCATCACTTGCACATCCAGCTCTTCGGCCTCGGCCCACCGCCCTTGGTTCCTGTACGTCGCCGCTAGGTTGGCCATGCTGCTCAGCGTGTCAGGATGCTCGTCGCCGAGCACTCTCTTCCTCGCCTCCATCACTTGCACATCCAGCTCTTCGGCCTCGGCCCACCGCCCTTGGTTCCTGTACGTCGCCGCTAGGTTGGCCATGCTGCTCAGCGTGTCAGGATGCTCGTCGCCGAGCACTCTCTTTGTCGCCTCCATCACTTGCACATCCAGCTCTTCGGCCTCGGCCCACCGCCCTTGGTTCCTGTACGTCGCCGCTAGGTTGGCCATGCTGCTCAGCGTGTCAGGATGCTCGTCGCCGAGCACTCTCTTTGTCGCCTCCATCACTTGCACATCCAGCTCTTCGGCCTCGGCCCACCGCCCTTGGTTCCTGTACGTCGCCGCTAGGTTGGCCATGCTGCTCAGCGTGTCAGGATGCTCGTCGCCAAGCACTCTCTTCCTCGCCTCCATCACTTGCACATCCAGCTCTTCGGCCTCGGCCCACCGCCCTTGGTTCCTGTACGTCGCCGCTAGGTTGGCCATACTGCTCAGCGTGTGCGGATGCTCGTCGCCGAGCACTCTCTTCCTCGCCTCCATCACTTGCACATCCAGCTCTTCGGCCTCGGCCCACCGCCCTTGGTTCCTGTACGTCGCCGCTAGGTTGGCCATACTGCTCAGCGTGTGCGGATGCTCGTCGCCAAGCACTCTCTTCCTCGCCTCCATCACTTGCACATCCAGCTCTTCGGCCTCGGCCCACCGCCCTTGGTTCCTGTACGTCGCCGCTAGGTTGGCCATACTGCTCAGCGTGTCAGGATGCTCGTCGCCGAGCACTCTCTTCCTCGCCTCCATCACTTGCACATCCAGCTCTTCGGCCTCGGCCCACCGCCCTTGGTTCCTGTACGTCGCCGCTAGGTTGGCCATACTGCTCAGCGTGTGCGGATGCTCGTCGCCAAGCACTCTCTTCCTCGCCTCCATCACTTGCACATCCAGCTCTTCGGCCTCGGCCCACCGCCCTTGGTTCCTGTACGTCGCCGCTAGGTTGGCCATACTGCTCAGCGTGTCAGGATGCTCGTCGCCGAGCACTCTCTTCCTCGCCTCCATCACTTGCACATCCAGCTCTTCGGCTCCCTTGTATTGTCCATCACTGTACAGAGCCATGGCACATTTCCATGCAAGATCTAATCTCTCCCTGTCGTCAGCCCTCTGACTATGCGACAGAACATACTGTGCATGCGGAAGCAATCGCCTCCATTTGCTTCTGTTACTGTGATCGTTGTTCGGAAACACCCGGAGTAGCTGTGTAGTCGTGCGTTGAATCCATTCTTGGAGCCGTTCCTGCACCTGCAGCCTCTTTTGCAGCGCCTGATGGACAAGTCGATGGACGTCGAATGCCGACTCAGCAGGTCGCCTAGTGACGAGCGCATACCTGTCAAGCACCTTGATGGCATCTTCACGGGCCCGCGGCGACGCTGCCTCTAGAAGATCGAGCGAGATGTCCTTTCGATCTACGCATGCAGCGAGAAAAAGATAGTCTGCAGCGACCGCATTGCAACGGCAGACTTGGCTCATGGAAAGAGACAGTGTAGCGGCTACAGTTTTTCTCAGACTAGATTCCCGCAACTCTCCTTTCGACGAGTCATTGCCGTACTTGAGAGCTGCTTCTTTGTACTCGTCTAGCTGTGCTTGGTACTGCTGCACTGTCATGTTACTTGCGTTCATGCACGCTGCCGCTTGCACAATTGCTAGAGGTAAATATAATAGCTCTCTTAGCATGTGCATGGCTTCCTGCTGCTCAGCGTTTGAAAGCGATGTTGTCAGGCGGTTGCGTAGCATCCTCAGCGCCGTGGCTGGCGTTAGCTCATGCAGCGCTGTGACGTTTTGTGGAGCAAGCGCCTCAGCTGTGTCGCTGTCTGTTGTTGTGAAGATGACAGAACACAGCTTGGAATGCGGCAGAAAGTCGGCCAAGTCTTCAGCTTCTCTCGTAAACGAGCCCCCAGGCCGTACGGTTGCGCGCTCGGCGTTGTCGAAGATCAGCAAGCACTGCCGCGTACTCACCTCTGCCACGCAGCGTTTTACGACCTGCTTCAGGTCTGCCTGGTCATCGTCACAACCAGGAATACTAAGCCTCTGCGCAACGCTTGCATAAGACCGGTAGAGGCTGTCCTTGTCGCTCGCGTCCATCCACAAGACCGAGCATTTCTTGTTGTTCAGTCTTGTTCTGTGTGCTACCTCGAGTGCGAGCTGCGACTTGCCCGTTCCGCCTGGCCCGACTATTGCTAGCGTGGTAGTGGTCTGGTCATCGCTAAAGAGCTTTGCTTCGAGTTTGACGAGCTGTGCTTCGCGACCCACGAAAAACTCATTTCGTGAGAAAGGAATGATTGATGGTGCGCTGCCAGCTGCCTCTATTTCAGCTTGCAGTCTCCTTCGTGCACTCTCCTGTCCTTCGCCATACGTAATCGGCATCGAGACGCCAAGAACTCCAAGCAGGCAGTACACGATGTCTTCTTCTTCAGTTGTTGTGCGATTCTTGGCCCACCGCCTTCGTTCAGATGTGCTGAATTGGTCTAGAGGACAGTTGCGCAGTGCCGCGAGTGGGATGCCGGTGATGCCGTGTAGTAGTTGATCAAGTGACGCTTTGTCGCCTATGCGCTGTCCTTCGCGCGAAAAGAACTCGACCGACACTGGCGCGATCAGCTCCTGGAGCGTCCATCCTCGCGTGAACCAATCGCTCCCCAGAAAAGATGCCTCCCAGCTGCTGCGCTGTGACGCCTCTGTAGCAGAAGCCACTAAAACATCTGACAGAAAGACGTAGCATCGGGCTGCGTTTCTGTACCATTGGTACATCGAGTTGATCGCCTTCGAGAGCTCGTTCTTGTCCCATCTGTCGATGCAGCATGTGTCAATCCAGAAATACTGCAGCCCATCCTGAGCTGCTTGATTGGCACAGAACTTGAGCTTCCGAAAGCCTTCTTCTTTCTCTTCGTAGTTTCCATTCGATATGTCTTCGATGAGGGTCTCGGAGTCGCTCCATCTGTGCGATAGGATAGCGTAAGGCGGGATTAGCTTGCCGCGAAAGTCTGTCAAGATCAGTTTGTCTAGCGCATCGAAATGAAGAAGCCGCATGGCGGTTGCAGCTTGGAGTTTGGCTAAGGGAAGTAGCAGCGCGAACGACCTTTGCGGTTGTGAGAGCAGAATGATACACTTGCGACAAGGCAGAGGAAGCTTATGCTGGGCTGCTGCGATGACAGCCTGGCGAGGCAGTGCATGCAGCCAGGCTGCAGGTGCTGGCGACATCAAGCGCCCAGCGTACTACGCCGCCTCGCCTTCCCATCTGCGCTGAAGCAGTGTTCGCCTTCTGGAGTCATGTTTGAGGCGGGCATATATGGGCTAGGCGCCATCAAAGCAGATCTATGAAGGTTGTCGTTGGGGACTCTCGCATGGCTCTATACGATAGAGGGCGAGCACGACTGGGAGAACAGGGAACAGAAAACGGCTGCCTGCACGGCCGGGAATAAGAGCTATTTATGGCCAGGTGATCGAGCAGTTCTTAGCCACCGTTCGCAGACATCTCAGCACGCCAAAGCTCGCTTAGCACGCACGGCTGGTCAGACGCGTTTCGACGATCTTGCCTCTTGCGCGGAGAAACTGCCGGAGTGCACACTCCTCACCTTAAGTTGGCTGTCTGAGGCTGTAGTCTTGACCTTTGCTATCTTGGCTCGCGTGTGAGCCTACCGAGCTCATCGCAGATGTACGTCGCCGCCAACGAGCAGGGGGATGTTGAAGGAGAGTCGGTTGAAAATGCTGATAGAACAAGCGACAGCACGATCGACGAGGCGCTTTTTGGCGTCGGAGGCTGACGTACTGGGAGGGCGAGAGCTGTAGAATGGATGCGCATCGCGCCTGTCTGTATACAAGGACGTTGCGAGCAATCCGAACTGCCGAAAGAAAATCTGTCCCGTCACACCGTGCGTCCCGGCACGCTTGGATTGACATTAAGTAGCAAAATTTTTATATTATTTAGTCTACTAGATTTAGAGGTGCACAGCTACGCGCAGGGATTATTTTGGTGGGGGAGTGCGCGGAAACTATATGTGCGCGGGAAGTAGGTGGCCGAGCTTACAAAGTTGGCCTGGGCAAGGCACCCCACCCGCTCGCCGTGATGCGCGATCCCGCAGCCACCCAGCGCACTAGCCCCAAACCAAAACCACTCCTCCCATCACGCAGCGGTCCGCCTCGCAGGATCGCACACCCAATAAACCAAGGAGGAGTGTCTGCCCCGCCAGCCCTTCCCCCCAGGACCAAGCTGCAGTCAAGCTTTGCCTTGACCGAGACAGCCGGGCGAGACCTCGTGCAGTCGTCAAAACACTGGGGCAGCAAGGCTCCGATGCATGACGCAGTATCCGCGACGGTCCGGAGCTAAGCCGATACTTTTTCTCGCACAGATTGGTCAGACTGGGGATCTGCTTTGATTTTGCACAATTCCGCCGTGCTGATTCGCAGACGGAGGCGTATTTCGTGCAGCGCTTTTTCGAGACTGTGCGAATCGTGGGCGGGCGCGTCGGCCAAGCACGGCCAGTGGTGCTGCGCTGTCGAGGTCACGTCAGGTCAGACGTTTGGATCGCGCATCTGTCATAGCGACGCTTGCGCCCTTGCTTGGAGGAACTTGGTTTCCCTTTGCTCCGACGCCTCGTAACCACCTTTGCGGTACATATCTGCTTTGCTGTGCGGCGTGCTGCCTGTTGATATTCTGACCATGGAGTTGTCCATAGAACAGATGCAGACCAGGTATGTTTCCGCCAACTTCCGCGGCTTGCACACGGCGTCTTGAACTAAGAGCTGCGAAAACGGCGGTTGGTGGATGCATGTCTCTGACTGTCCCTAGGTTCCTGGCCATTATTCTCCCAGCACTCACACTTTCAACACATTTGCTACTTTCGCTCTCCTTCGCGTTACCAGGAGACTCCCAGACATGGGCGTTCTGGTCGCTGATGTATAACGGAACGGCGGCTTTCGCGAGCATATTAGGGTTGGTAGGCGCAGTAAGAGTAAGCAGCCCTTTGCGCGGTACGGGCAAGCAAAACTGAGGCTTTGGAGCTTAAACTGCTTGCAACGCTGACACGGCCACTGACGCGAACTCTAGTTATTACCCAAGCTCGTGTCGGTTTACACACTTGTCCACACCACCACACTGTCTTTCGTCACCCTCGCCCTTGTGAACACCCTCCTGCCCTACGACCTCCGTTACATGAATCCGGTGATCCCAAGCTGGCGGATAGACGAGAGCGCGATATGTCAAGACATCGATGCTGGATTTGGCTGGGATGAGGAATGGCTCGTGCAGTGTTCGAAGAGTTTTGGCATGGTGCAAATGGGTGTTGCATGCGGCGGCCTCGTGCTTATGATCGCGCAATGGTGGGCACTGTTTACTGTCAGGAGCTGGAGCAAAGAGTTGCAGGTGCGACCACTGAGTAGGGACGATCTCGAGAAAGCGGGTTTCCTGGCTGTCAACGATAAGTTTACGGTCAGTGGAAAGAATGAATATTGAAAGAATATGGATATGTAAAGTAACGGCCGACATGACTATACGACCACTCATTCGATACGCGTACCGGCAAGCTCGACACAGTGATGTGCAATCTACTTATGCTTCTGACTTGGAGGCATAGGTATCATACGTCATGCCTGTGGGGTGGCTTGTAACTGTACAAGTCCGACCATTGTCAGCGACTTGGGGTTCGACATCTTCAGAATGCCGGACTGGCTTGTGGATGACAGGATTTTGGTGCGTGGCATCTTGGGTCATGTTATTCCATCGCTGCGCGTCTCTGTGATTAGGGAAAGGTACGTACCAGACCCGATGCACGTCTCCCGAACAAATAGTTTGGCCCCTGCAGCTCCACTGGCACTATCCGCAACCTCCCTATAGAAGACAAAGTTTCGGCACTCTGCGTTATTGTTGAGGTACCGTGTGTAGGCTGTGACGGTCCTGACCGAGCAACTGTCGCACGTGCAGTCACATCTCGCCCATGACAGTATAGCTCCACAATGCATACACATCTCCTCCGTACTGCTGATCCATTCATTTGCACCACCAGGCGCAGTATGGACAATCCTTGCCAGACGGCCAACGTGCCAGGCACACAGCCTTTGCGGAAGCTCGACAACTTCTGTTTGCTCCAAATCAGCAGTTAATGATAGTGGCGCGCAAGCTGGACTGCTCGAAGATCGAAAGGTTTTAAGAGGGTAGACTGCTTTGCACAGGATGCAGCGAAGGTGCGTCGGCTTTGGGTTCGGCTGACAGAGGTAGCTGCGGATTGCAAGACGAGCGCAGTGCGACAAGGCTCGGTTCCTCAACCAAGGCGCAAGAGGGAGCGAGTAGTTCAGGATACGGTGCGAGAACTTGAGAGCCAAGATGCCATCGGGAGGCAAGTAGTCAGCTATTTCGAGAATCAGCTCTGGTGGAAGGCATAGTATGGACAGAGATGGAGATGCCATGTTGGATTACTGGAGCTGAATCAGACTCTCGAGAGATATTAGCAGCTGGCATCAAACATGTATTGCTTCTGTCAGTGTGTTTCTGTCAGTGAATAAAGTAACTTCAAGGGCAAACAAGGTTCGACCTTGCGCAGGGCCCGTCACTTGGCCGGGTTTTGGTCTGTGTGCCGCGCGTGAACCGGGGTGATGGTTAGAGGAACCTTTGTTGTGGCAGTGACCTCTTTGCGATCCCTGAGCCCCTTCTTGTCTGAAATGGATGATCAGAAGGTGAACAAGCATCTGATGTCATGCTCGCCTTTCAACGAAGGTCTTTGACATGTGAAGGATTAGCATTAGAGTGCGGGGCTAAGAAAGCCGTTGGAAGCAGTGCCCACAAGCGTAATCGCAGGCCGTTTAGTGTCTTTTTCGACATGACTTCTGGCTATTCTGGCTATCAGGCTGGTAAGTGGACAACGAAACTGACTGCGCTGCAGGCGGCGATGTCATCCTTGCAATTGCGCGTGACAAAGGACATCCCGTGGTGAGAAGGAGTTGACAGCCTGGTCACACGAACAGGCACAATGGAATGCGATGTGATGACGGGTAGGAGGTGCGACAAAGAACACGCCTGGGGATAGAGAGGCTCTGGGCCGTTTGAGGTACATTTCTAAGAGATGGTGTTCACGTTATGGAAAGGAAAGGGCTGCGCAGCCGTTAAGAGAGAATGGGCAAGAGCGCCACGGCAGGTGCAGCCGGGCCGTGAACAATCCTGGAGAAACTTTAGCACGGGCATGCTACATGGATGTTTCCCAGTCGTCACTTTGGTCAGATGAGGGTCGTTAATGTGCTGTTTACCGTACAAGTGACACCTCGACATGGCTCTGCCAGGTAGGTGAAACGGTGGGATGTACGTTGCTGTGTTGTACTAAAGCTGGCATGTTGTGGACACTGGCAACGGTCTTCCGGCAGCAGTGAATGGCTCGCAGCTCTGCCGTTGGTGCTGCAAGCTGTGCAGATGGTGGTCGCTTAGTCTGCAGAAGCGCTGCAACCGCAGGCATCGATGGCTTGCATGTCCCATACGTGGTCAAGCCTCATCTGGAAAGAAGCCCGCCCCGGCAGCTACGGGACATGTCGGCTCTCTTCCATCGACGTTCCGTCACGGCAACACGAGCAGCGGTTGCGATCAACTTGTTTGACGAGCCACTCAGCGCTGATGAGAGGGCTCTCACTCTTGGTGCAGATGCAGCCCAGGCAGGCGTTGGTGTTATCGCAGACAGCGGACGCTGGTTGGACGATGCAGGCGATACCGTGGCAGCCCCGCACCATGGTGGGCTGGCTGTCGAGTAGTCTGCGATGAAGGAGGGCAGAGGTGATCACGCTGGCAACTAACGGTTACATTCTCCTGCCGAAGACGGACGGCGCAGACGGGGTGGCCTATGTGGGTCGTGGTTGGGTCCGAGTGGGGTGTGCAGGATGGCATGGCATGCATCCCTTTTCAGGCTTTTCTGCAGCCACGGGTGCATAGGGCAGAGGGGCAGAAGTGGTGGTTGGGCTGCGAACACGGCGGTTCGCAGATGCTGGATGCAGAGAACAACAGCGCGCAGCGCGTATCCGTCTGGGGTACTGCGTGAGTCGAAGCACCATAGATCTCAGCCAGGGTCCACGTGCGGCTGCGGGAAAAGGAGAGGACGGCCTGGGGCGCAATTTTGTGTGGCGCTCGCTGTTCGACGACGTGAGCGTCGTTCAAAGGAAGGTTAGCGCACGAAGCAGCATGCATATCCCGCAACATGGAGGAGAGCGTGCAGCTGCCACAAACGTCACGTCGGCAGATTCTGCTGGAGCTACTGTCTGTTGTTTTTGTGTGGTGCTGTTGTTTTGGCTGGTGCTGTCTGCTGTCTACTGTCTACAGTCTACTGTCTACAGTCTACTGTACAGTCGACTGTCTACTGCACTGTCTACTGTACTGTACTGCACCGTCTACTGTTGCGGGGCCATCCCACGCGGCGAGACAACAGTCCACGTCGCCAGCAAAAGGCCGTGAGGCTCCTGCGGCGTCCTTCGATACGACAAAGCCCGCTGCTGCGAAGCGGACGCAGTTGATTGCGTGCGAACAAGACTAACCGCATCTCTCAATCTCCCTCCGCTCCTCACGACCCACTGGCCTGCGCGCTTGGCCAGGGTTAGCGTACGACTAATACCTATGTATGTGAGGAATATCCCCCTTCGAACCCACTCGGCGAGTCTTCCCGTACCAACCCTTCGTTGCCCCCCGTCCAGCTGTGCTGCTGTGCTGCCCCTCGGTCTCCTCACTCGCGAGCCTGCAGAGTGAACAGCCGTCGTTCCTTCGTGCCTGCGTCGACCGTCTGGAGTTGCATTTCTCGGTAAGCCGCCGAGCCTGTCTCGACCCTCGGCAACTGAGCAGCGCGCCAAAAATTCTGCGCTGCGCTGCCGAGTCGCCCTCATTTCCCGCCCCCATTCCGTGCATGCCCACCTCCGCCCGACCGCCGCCGCTCCTGCACCCTGCCATTGACTGCCTCTCTCTGACCCCCCGTCCAGCAGAGCTTCGCTGCTCTCTCGGAACATCTCCTCCCGTCCCACATACGCGCGCCCCAACCTCGGCCGCCGACCGTCCACCGCCGCACCGCCGCACGCCGCCCCGCCGACATGTCCTACTACAACGACGCCACCTGGCCTGCGCCTGCCCCCGGCCGCCAGTCGTCCTGGGAGCAGCCGCAGCCGCCCTCGCGCTCAGGTACCGGACACAGTGCGTACAGCCACGCCAGAACACCGAGTAACGTGGATCCAGGCGCCAGCTCGACCGTGAACAGGGACGAGGCCAATGCCTTTGTCGCGCAGTTTGACGGTATGTCCCAGCACCAGCGGGCGGTTGAAGCTGTCAGCGCTGTCAGCGCCGTCAGTCCTGTCAGCGGCCGCACATGGCCCTGGCAGACTTTTGACGTGGACCCCGAACTCGGCTAATCTCTTCTCCGCAGAAGTCGAGCGCGCCGCCGAGAACCTCGCCAAGGGCGGAAAGCCGTTCGGCGGATACCCCCCATCCACGCCCACCGCCCCGGCTGGCGGCAGCCGTCGCGAGTCGATGCCCATGATGGGTGCAGGACCCCGCCCGTACCCCGAGCACCAAGGTACGTCGACACGGCAGACTGGCACGCAGAGCACAGACTGACATGCCCACCAGACGCGCGCTTCGGCGGCCAGCAGCGCCACCACTCGGTCAGCGAGTACGACGGCATGCGCTCCCACTCGGCCTCCAACGCGCAGAGCTTCTACCAGAACCAGCGTTTTGCGCCGCGACCGAACGATGCGGACCAGATGGCGCAGGCAAAGCGACGGATGGCTGCTCAGCGCGAGCGTGAGCTGCGCAACTACCACCAGGAGCAGCAATATCACAGAAGTAAGGACTCAGAGTCAGGGCAACAATAGAGGAAGGACTGTGGTTGACTAGGATAATAGACGTTTCGGGATCTGGATCCAAGTCGGACCGCTCCATGAGCCCCAATGCCATGAATGAAGACGACCGCCGCGAACTCATCGCCCGCCAGCATCGTGCCCTGTACGGCGAAACCTCAGCCCTCTACAATAACAACCCCACCTCCAGCCAGGACGTCCGAGTCCAGTCGGCCGGCCCGGGCCGTGGAGCGTCTCCTCTGGCCTTCGATCCCTTTGGCATGCAGGCACAGAATGCGCCCGGCGATGCCTCCGTTCAGATGCCTCCGCGCGGAGACAAGGATGCCGCCGCAGGTGGACCCCAGGAGGCCCGTGCCAACAGCAACTCGTCTCCTTCCTCTCACCAGAACCCGGCTTTTGGTCTGTTCGATGCGCAGCAGGCTAGCCGCACTTCCAATTCGTCGCCGGGTGGCTCTCCTCCCGTCTCTGGCTCCAAGGCCAACGGATCCGGCGTCGCCCCCATTGGCACTCGTCCTGCCCCCCAAAACCAGCATCAGCCGGCTGGTGCGCCTCTCGGCAAGCGGGCCACTACACCTCTTCCGTCGCCGCTCGGCTACAACGCTTACAACGCTAGCGAACAACAAAACGTCGCTACCACGTCCTCTTCTTTGAACCCTTCGTCGACGGTTACCGACAAGGGTGCTGCTATCTGGAACAACGGTCCCTGGGGCAACACGCCCAACCAGGGCGTTCAAGCCTCCGTCTGGGGCTAAAAAGGAGTTTTGATTAGGGAGTCTTGATGCACATCTGGAGTTTCTGCATTTCAAGGTGTCCTAGGCATTCGTGTCGGCTTTCCAATGAATATCCACGGGTGGAACAGGTTATGGGTGGTCGGCGAAAAATTACCCTGGGTTCCAGCTATGCTTTACGGCGCGTTTGTCTGCATCTGGGTCTGGCTGAAGATGATATACCTTTCAAGTGGGCTATACGGGGTGTTTGTGGGTTGGGGTCAAAGGTTGTCCCCGGTTCTTTCGCTTTATGGGTCGGTGGGGAGTTCTTGCGGATTTATTGCGTTTTTGCTTCGGCCACTAGTCTTATGATCAGGTAGCATTTGGTTGGTTGTATCTGCGACATGAAGTGGCGGACTTGATCCAGCTCCTGTAATCTTTGGAGGTCATGTATAGGTTGGCACATCTGGCAGTAATGGGGAAAAGTGCATTTGGGGCAATGAATTTCCAATGCTGTGTTGCAGAACTCGAGAGCTCTGGCCAGTTAAAGTCCAAGCATGGACGACTGGATCCGGGGTAAAGCAGGAGAGTACCCAGATACGTGGTGGCCCGCGCGCTTTTGGCGAGTGCCGCGGCGCCAGGGGGCTAGCGCAATTCCACTTTAGACGGGAAGCGTGGCCTCTCAGTGAGAGCCCCCGACAGCGACGGACCACCGCGACCTCATCACACGTACACCACACCCGTCCACACTCTCTCGGCCTGCCTCTCCCGGTCACTGTCAAATACCAAGAAGATGGTGAGTGAACATCCTCGCCCCAATCGATTGGACCACATAGAGCGCGCAGAAAGGACAGATGGCCGCTGGTCGATGCACATGCGACCACATTCCTTGATGTTCGAGTACTTCAACCGAGTGAATGGCGATAGTTGCTCCTGCGATTACCGACGGGCAGTCATTCTTTGCTCTTCGACCGATCTACGAGCTTCGACTACCACAACAGCCTACAGTAACTGACCTGCTACGACAGTCTGCACCGCGCCCCACTTCCCCCGTCAGCAATGCCGCGTCCGGCACAACAACCGCGCGCCCTGCTTCTCCTAAGCCCCCGGGCGGCCCTGCCACCGTTATGCGCAGGAAGGCTGCCGCCGACCGCGCTGAGAAGGTCTCCAACCAGCGACCAAGCAGCACAAGGGCCGCTGGCGCCGGTGGCAGCTCAAGCACTATGCTGAGTAAGTTTTTCCGAAGGTCGAGCCCGGGTTTGAGATGGAGAGCCGCATATGATGAAGCCAAGAATGCTCAGGCAGTGGATGGAACGACTTCTGCGGTCTCCGCCGCTAACGACGGACTTTAGAGAACAAGTGCTAACGTAATTGCCCAGGGCTGTACACTGACGAGTCGCCTGGCCTCAAGGTCGACCCCGTTGTTGTCATGACACTGTCTGTTGTTTTCATCTTCAGCGTTGTCGCTCTGCACGGTATGTTCAGTGTCGTTTTCAACAAGTCACGCTAATGAAATCTCCAGTCATGGCTAAGGTCGCACGCCGTTTCACTGCATAATTCACCCACGACACAACTTTCCAATATACCACCAACAAACTCCCCTCGGTGGGCGCTGAGCACCACCTGCGCCACGACACCGATTTCTCGCGTCTTTTTCTCTCCGTCGAACGGCTCATTGCTTGGGAAGACTGGAAAAGCATATGATTTGATTACCTGATACCTGATGTGCGCAAGGGGGCATTTGGGCTGCGTTCATCTTGGCATCTGCATGCTGTATTATAGGTCTGCAATGGAATGGGACTTCGAATGAACCAAGCAACGTGACCTGATACTTAATCACACAACCAGGGCAGCTCTTGAGTCGTTAGCACTTAGCCGACATGCTGTGGGGGGCTTTCACGCAGTTTACTGTTCGTGCGCCACTGCTGCTGCTAGGACACTTGCAAACATCAGGATTGTCAACATGGCATTTGGCTAACGGGTAGTGTAAACCAAGCAAGGGGTTTCCTGCTCAGATGTGCGGACTCAGACTATGACAGCTTCACATCCATTCCTCGACTCCGAAGACTCAATTGAGCAGCGTCATCATTTCTCGACTTCATCAATCCTAAGTTGAATTTCCTAACCATTCCATCTAACCATCAACACCCTCGTATTCCTTGCCTTATGAAATGAATTAGTCGGCCGTGGAGAGTTCGCTAGCGTATGGAGGCAGGCACGATTCATGCACGATGCCCCACCACGGATTTACAACTCAAGATAGCTACCCCACCATCTTTCATCATCACGCAACCTCGACAAAGAGCTCGATTTGCGCCGGCCTTGTCAGTTACTGGGCAGGAAACGGACCGAGATGAGCGTTCCAGATGTGTCGATTAGTGACGATGCTTGAGCCGTTTGCGTCGTGCTGGTTAGGTCACTGAAACAGTGAAGCAGAACAAACCACCGACTCCTCGCGCACCTCATTCAATCCACTGGAAGATATACAAACGTCTCCAAATTGAACTATACAAATGATTGATTGAAATATACAGCTATTGAGCCTACACGTCGCACCGGCGTCCAGAAGAGTATCCACCCGTGTACGTGTCTAGAGGCCGAGGTCCACCGCGTGAGCCGCTTGAGCCTCACTTGGTAGTCGCATACAGGCTTCGGTCAAGTTTTTCGGCTGATTTGAATTCAATTGCACTTTAGTATGGATGGACACCGCTCTCGTTCAGTCTCTCGAGCTCTCACTGACATCCCAAGTCGCCAATCCTACTACCAACCCCTAAACACACGCACCATGCCCGGATAGCAAGCAAAGCAATGGGTTCTGTCGAACCCTCCCCACGCCGACCCCGTTCTTGAGGGCGACAACTCTACCTTTAAGCTCGAGAACGTTACTCTTCCTGAGGTCGGCGCCGATCAGGTCCTCGTTAAGACTCTCTACCTCTCGAACGACCCTGCATAACGAGGATGGATCCAGAAAGGCATGGACCCGGAGCGTCTCTACGTTCCCCCTGTTAAGAAGGGCGAGGTTATGCGCTCGTACGCTATTGGCGAGGTTGTCGAGTCGAACGTCGACAGCTTGAAGAAGGGCACTGTCGTCACGGGCTCGCTGGGCTAGACAGACTACGCCGTCGTCAAGGCAAACGAGGTCCGCACCGTTGCTGCGGACGAGAAGGCCGGTATTCGCGTCACAAACTACATTGGCTCCCTCGGTGGCCCTGGACTCACAGCATACTACGGTATCACCGACATCGCACGCGCGACAAAAGACGACGTCATTGTCGTTTCTGGCGCTGCAGGTCATGGTCTTCCAGATTGCCAAGCACCTCATCGGCTGCAAGAAGGTCATTGGTATCGCTGGCGGCGACAAGAAGTGCAAGTGGGTTGAGAGCCTGGGAGCCGATGTGTGTGTCGACTACAAGGCCGCCTCCTTCAAGGAGGATCTCAAGAAAGCCACCGAGGGCTTTGTAGACGTCTACTTCGACAACGTCGGCAGCGAGATCCTCGATCTGATGCTTTCGCGCATCAAGCGCTTCGGTCGCGTTGCTGCGTGCGGCGCCATCTCGACATACAACGACCCCACCGCCGGCGTCAAGAACTGGTTCGAGATCATCGCCAACAGGATCGAGGCCCGCGGGTTCATCGTCATCGATGCGATGACCTCGGGCAAAGCTGGACCCATGCTGGGAGCTATCACGCAGGGCATCAAGGACGGCAAGATCAAGATTGATCCTGAGAGTGAGACTGTTGTGTCGACGAAGTTTGAGGATATTCCTAAGACGTGGATGACATTGTTTTCAGGAGGCAACCAGGGCAAGCTTGTTACTGAGATCAAGGCGTAAGCCATGACCGGAGCGGAAATGAAAAATATAAGTTTGACGTCTACCATTTTCAGTCGTTGTACAGGCTTACACTCCATTCGTCCCATTAACACCACTACCCTTCATATCGCTCTTCGCAGGTGCCGATTGAGCCAACGCCGTCTTCAAATCCTGCGCCCAACCCAGCGCGCCCTCTGCAAAAATCTCCCCCCCAGCCTCAAGCTCATTCCCGCCATCCAGAAGCAGCGTCCTCACAATAACCTTCTCCGGCATCGCATCCTGATGGTGATACACATGGCTCGTACACCTCTTACAGAAATAACAATGCACATCCCTCCCACTCGCACCCTGATACGCATACTCGGCAACGCTCCCCTTGCGCATCCGCAGCGCCTCGCGCGGCACAATGTAGTTGCACGAATACGGCCCGCCGCCCAGCTTCTTGCACGTATCGCAATGGCACACAATATGCTTCAGCTGCTCGTCCTCGGCGAGCGAAACCTCCCACTCTACATCCCCGCAGTGACACGCGCCCGTCCACAGACCCCCCACGCCAACGGGTTTCCGCGGCGCAGGCCCAAACAGCACGCCGTCGCGGATGTCGACGACGACCGAGTCGGCGATGAGCGGCGCCGCGCTGAGACTGAACGCCTTGTGCACCGCGTCGTGCAGCAGGTAGTAGTCGAGGTGTTCTTGCGACGCGAATTCGAGGATGAAGCCATGTGTCATGCCTTTGCTGAAGGGCTCCCATGAGTTGTTTTGCCCCATGCGCAGACTGAGCACGTACGGCTTGCCCGTGTCCGGGTGCACGCAGCGTGTGCGCAGGGACTGGAAGGCGGAGAAATGCGCTTGGAAGTCGGTCCACGTGATGTCTGGCCGGTATTTGAAGAGCACGATGTGCGTGATGGGGGTTGCGGATGCCATTTTGGGGAGGGGAGCTGTGGGGTTGGCCGAGGGCGCGGAGGGGTGGATTATCGAGTCGATTGAGGGGAGCTGGGTGTATGCTGGGCGCTGTTGCATTCAGAGTGTCTGGTTGCGCGCGCAATTGAGATGGTGGCTCGCTGGGCGCGTTCGTGGAGAATCTGGGGAATATGGGGAACCATCTTTTTATACGGCGCCGAGACCGTCCAAGAGTTGACCTCGGGAGTGTTGATCGAACATGTTCGTTCGTGCTTTCAAGCTCCCTTACTACGTGCGGCGCATGTTGTAGTTAAGTGTTGTCGAATTGGCAGATGGCGCTCCGACCTAGAAGGAGGTGCCGCTAGTGGACGGAGAAGATTGCTACGTTGAGCTTTGGCGTGCTATCTACCATATGCTACGAGCTTCATCTGGGGCAGATTCAGTCTTTGTGTCTCCAGGAGCTATGTGAATTGAACATATGTAGGTCAATCTACGGAATAAACATGCATGGAACAAGCTCATGAAGGTACTCACTACGACCACCTAGGCAGGCACGTGCTAGAACCAGCTAACGCCGGCTCGTATCTGCATCAATATTATTAAACAGCCTCCCCATCCATGGTCGTGATTGCTGAAACTTCATCCCACGCAAGCCCACAAGAAGTCGAACCATATGTACATAACTGAAGCATGAACCACGACATGCAATGCGCTATCCGACCTGTGTTTCAAGAGTCCAAAGCTCCACAAAGCCCACACAGATGATCACCATCTGCGCGGCAGCTCGGGCCGCTCCACGTCGCCTCGAGATGTTCAGAATTTCATAATTAGAGACCTTGAAACGTCGTGTCTAGGACGCCCGAACAGCCGCGAAGGCCACGGTTGCAACTGCACCGAGGGTGGTTGCCGATGAAATAACGTTGAACGAGTTTTAGCCGGTGCTTCAAAGCAGATTATCCGCCACAGTTGCGTCAAAGGAGCCGCGGGGCAGCTTCGAGAATTGCCCCACCATCTACAACAACCGCGGATTTTTAGATATATTTGTGGAGCTGGAAAGAGCACACGCTCGTTAGCAGAAAGAGAGCAGTGTGAAGGCGCTCGTTACGCCGCTACGTCGAATGGTACACAGGTATACAACATCAATGCTATCAACACCAACAACTACATGGTCATTTATGAAGATGCGGGGTACAAGCAGGTACTGTACGTTAAGGGCTACAGCATTGCCTGAAGAAGGGTAAATGCCTCCGGAAGCTTACCCACCAAGGATAAAGAGGAGCTCTAGCAGTGCGGTAGAAGACGCAGGGCCATGTTTAGTTCGCATCTAGCGCGCCGTATATACCGGACGCAAGCCAAATTTTTGCATCAACCAAGACGCTCTGAAGGATATGCTTGCTGGACTTGTTTGCCGGGCGAATATTAAAATCCCTCGACTCTGCTCTTCCGTTCCGTTTACGAATCCGTCCGCCTTTCGAGCTCCAATTCCTACTGTTTCTGCGCCATTGCGTTCTGCAGCTCAGCGACTTCCCTACAACTTGAACCGCAACTCCTTCGCAACAATGGCCGCCAGCACGCCGTATGTCACGCTCAACGATGGCAACAAGATGCCCCAGGTTGGATTTGGGTTGTGGAAGGTTGACAATGCAACCTGTGCTGATACTGTGTACAACGCCATCAAGACTGGCTACCGACTGTTTGATGGTGCATGCGGTACGTACAAAGTAATTTCGCAATGGACATGGAATGAAAACTTTGGATCAAAGGGATCCAGAATGGCTCGAGAATCAGACATTATGTTCCAATACTAGGACCATCACTGACGCTGGAGTGTGCAGACTACGGCAACGAGAAGGAGGCAGGAGAAGGTGTCGCTCGCGCCATCAAAGAAGGTCTGGTAAAGCGTGAGGATTTGTTCATCGTTTCCAAGCTTTGGCAGTCGTTTCACGACTACGATCGAGTTGAGCCCATCACCAGGAAGCAGCTCGCTGACTGGGGCATCGACTACTTTGACCTGTGGGTTATCCACTTCCCCGTAGCTCTGAAGTATGTTGCGCCTGAGACACGGTACCCGCCTGGCTGGTTCTACGACGAAGCATCGACCAAGATCGAGCACGGCACCGCAAGGCTAGAAGATACATGGCGGGCGATGGAGGATGTGCAGAAGAAGGGACTGGCAAAGAGCATTGGCGTGTCCAACTACAGCGGAGCTCTGCTGCTAGACATGTTCACATACGCAAAGGTCAAACCTGCAACACTGCAGATTGAACACCACCCGTACTACGTGCAACCCAACCTGCTCAAGCTCGCTGAGCAGCATGGCATCGCTGTCACTGCGTACTCGTCGTTTGGGCCTCAGTCGTTCATTGAGTGCGACATGAAGCTGGCCGCAGACACACCTCTGCTGTTCGACCACCCAGTCATCACAAAGATCGCAGAAGCACATGGCAAGACACCCGCACAGGTATGCTGATTTAAAGCCTTTCAAAGCACACAGCGCTGACACAAGTCCAAGGTACTCCTGCGATGGTCGACGCAGCGCGGTCTATCCGTGATCCCCAAGAGCAACTCACAGCACCGTCTGCAGCAGAACCTGGACGTGACAAGCTTCGACCTGAAGACGGACGAGATGCAGCAGATTTCAGATCTGGACAAAAACTTGAAATTCAACGCACCTACAAACGTATGTTGCCATGTCGTTCCTGATTTCTTCCATGCTCTCGCTAACGGCCCGCCAGTATGGCATCCCCTGCTACGTCTTTGCATAGATGCACAACATCGCGCAACGTCTCAGCTAGACGAGTGTGGCCGCGCGATCGTACCAGACAGCGGGGACAGTGATGGTCAGATTGGCTGATTGCATTATTGAGCGGAAGAATATGCTGTGTCCTCCATTTGCAACCAAGTCCGCAGAGGGCGACGGATTCTGCCCCACACATAGTCGAGCTACCAAATTTCCGACTAGTCATCCACGTGCATCTGCCAACATGAAGCTATTCTTGCATGTCCCGGGCCATCGAACCATGGCCAGGGTGTGCGGATTCCAAATCCCGAGATCTTTCCAATCGTGCCGCCTTGTTTCATCTCAATGTTGAGATCCCTGTTGAGCATCCAGTTTCGCCATCGCAGTCGCAATTAACCCGTAATTGGTACGGCGCATATGGCGACGCGCAAACATCCCGTGCATCTCCACCATACGCGAAGCTGTAACACGGACGACATCAGCCCGGGTCTCGCAGGCCACAGCGGAGATTGCTTGGAACAGGCAGACTCTGGATCCGGATCCGCCCCATGTCATCTCAGGCCGAAACCAGACGTTGCCGCCCCGGTCGGGCTAGTGCTGCACTGTAATCCTGGCTCGAAGAATTCGAATCGAGCGTGTGCCGCTCACCCTTGTCGATCACTCGTGCAAATTTCTTCGTTATCGGTCCGGATCTCAGCCTAGCGAGTAAATGTCAGCGTCTCTCATTGTCGTCTTATAGTTGTTTTGAAGCAATGGTTCGTGTCTATAACTTTGGCCAAAGTAAAGGTGCAATGTGATAATACAGTGCGAAGAGGGTATTGATTCATAATAAGGAAACGCCTGCAAAAAAGCAAGCTCGTTTACCGAAGGCTTGCGCTGTCAGTCTCCACCTTCATCTCCGTTTTTTTCGTAATGACAAGTCGAGTCTCGTCGCTCAAAAGTCTAAACACGTCGTCTGCATCTCTGACACTTGAGGTGCGATTGCCAACCCATACTTCGGCGTCATGTCGAAGGCCTTCGTGCTGTGGACGAAAAGTCGGTGGCTCAGTCGATCTGATAATGGATGTCTGCGATGTGGGCGAGATCTGGCCAGGCTCTGGTGATGACGCTTTGTTGTGAGACCTGCCCTTTGCACCCAATCTTACACGTGGTGCTCGGTCTTCATGGTCAAGTCGACTCATTTGATAGCTCGGCTGAGAACCACCGGACTGTGATTCGATGACATTGCCGTTAATTGCGTACCGTTTGGCTACGTAACTCGTCATCAGGTCCTTGTTGAAAGGGCGAAGAAAGGGGCCCATTCCGGTGATGGTGAGCGAAATAATGGCATAGCTCATCTGCCACTGGTTCGCCACCAAGTAGAAACTGCTTGCGTATGTGACGTTCGTGCCGGCCACCGCATCGTGGAAGTAGTATAGTCGGATAGCCGCAATCATGATAACAGGTAGTCGTGCAGAGAAGGCGAAGATGACGAGAAACTTTGCTTTCCATCGCATGTGGAGCGTCCATACAAGTTGAACGGCGATGAGGAAGATCAGTGCCTCAATGACGATGTCGAGGGCAGTGATAGTCTGCCACTTTGGCCACTGCATGTGTTAGTCTTCGTCAATCCCTCGGCGTGCAGCATTATACATACCACATCAGCGCATTTTCCAGCTCTGCTCGTGTAGAATTGCGCAGGATTGCACGGGACTGATATGAGTATGATTGAGACAAGTGCCCATACGGCAGATGAAGCTATCATGGTCCATGATGCAATCCTGTGCGCGCCGCTGGGCGACAGCCGCATATATAGCAGCAAGGTGGAGGACTTGGTCGTCCATAGTGTGAGTATGTAGCAGATTTGAGAGGCGAAACCTTGCTGTTGTGGTTGTTAGACATTTCCCTAGAGAAGTGGGTCGCGGCTGCCCCGCGGACGGGCGCTGCAAGAGTGTCTGACGCACCTTCCCAATGACTTCGAGACGGTCCAGAGGTATTTCGTCCTGAGGACCGCCCAAGCCCAAATTGACGAGATGAAAGACAATGCCAGTCTGAACTGTGTCTAGGAACTGGGCGGATGATCAGCAACCGCGCCGCAGCCAGGTTTCCCAACTCTAAACTCACTGTCGCTGCTGCTAGGAAGTAATCATCAGACCTCCATTCTCTCACTTGCAAGCGCATCCAGACGCGTATGACAAAGCATACCCAGACAAAGGCCAACGTGCATCCTGCGGTAACGACAATCAGACCGCGCTTATCAGTGTCTGTGATTTGGAACGGTGCTGGCGTGACGTCGCCAGGCATGACTGTCAACTGACGATGGGAGGCTCGAAGGGTGTCAGCGAAGCAAACAGAACTCCCATCAGCTGGCGAGGGAGAGTGAGCAACACTGGATGCAAGCCTGCAGCAGCTCCACGTTCTCTTCTTTGCCCTGCGGGTCATTACAGTCTCCGAAGGCAGGGGTACGCTGATACCCGATCTCAAGCACCCATCCCGTCGGAGCGCACGAGCGGCTTCCTTCATTCGACGAGCATGCGTCAGGAGGCTACACGAGCCCTTTACGATACATTATACCGAAAGAGCTCTAATGTCATAGACCTTCAACGGGAATTGCAGCGGGATGTCGCCCACAAACGTTGGTTCGTCTAGTAACAATGCCAAGCTACGGCAGCCTGCCTTTGCGGAGGTTCTCTCCGCAGATCTGGCCTTGCTGGCATGTTTTACGCGCACGTAACGGACACGGCACGCACGCGAGGATGCTGCTTGCAAACGCGGGATGAACCTCAACGTCTCCACTTTAAATCTTACGCTTCAAGAGGGTCCAGACCAGTGGAAGCGGGCCGCAAGGCCCGATTGGCTCGCGTCTTACTATGGTGCCCCCCGGAAGTTTTTGACCGCCACCGCAGAGGCTTGCTACTAACAGATAAAATACTGTGGCTAGTAAGTTCGTAGCCATATTTTACTGCCTAGCGTATTTTATAATAAGCAAACGTGGACTGCGCAAACGCGCTAGAAGAACGCTAAGGTGTAATCACATCTATTAAAACAGGTAGCAAGGTTGTTGGCGAAATGCTGCTCTGAACGGTGGCGGTCAAAAACTTCCGGGGGGCACCATAGGTAGTACACGGTCGCCTCATCCACCCCAGGAAGATGCTGTGTCCTACCTAGTCCGTGACATCTCGTTGGACGACGGCAAATCGGATCTGTTGCACATTGTTGGCCTCTTGGCCGTTCGCGCATTAGCGACATGGATTGCACGGTGTTCAACATCAATTTAGCCCAAAGATCGAGGAGCTACCGCCGCAGGACTTTTCACCTTTGAATCTGATTGAACGTATCTTTTCCCTCTCTCTCATATACCACGTGGCGTTGACCTGCATCTGCGCTCCTGTAAACGATTGAACCATGGGTTCTTCGTACGACAGCTCGGTCGTTGTGCCTAAGGAGGCCAGTCCGACATCACATCGTCACCAGGACAGCCTGGAGTACGCAGAGAATGGCGATGAGTACCACAGCTCGATCCAGGGTCACACGCGCGCGGACAACCATGATATGAATCGCATGGGCAAGATTCAAGAACTGAGGAGAAACTACCGACCTCTATCCGCACTCGCATTCACAGTCATTCTACAAGGTGTATGGGAGGTTCTCTTGACGTAAGTACTTGTCGCGCATTGCTATCTTTGTGCGACGAGGCTGACACTGCGAAACAGTGCGACCTACCAAGGTCTCGTTGACGGAGGTCCAGCAGGCCTGATCTGGAGTTTCGTCTGGACATGGTTCGGCTTCAGTGCTGTTATGTTTTCCCTAGCTGAGATGGCTTCCATGGCACCGACTGCGGGCGGTCAGTACCACTGGGTGTCTGAATTTGCCCCTCCCTCGATTCAGAGGTCTTTGAGTTACTTCACCGGCTGGATGTCGACTCTTTCATGGCAGGCTGGTACCGCATCCGGCCCCTTCCTGGTTGGAACCTTGATCCAGTCCTCCGCCACGATCATGTACCCTAACTACGCAGCCACCAACTGGCAGGGCACTCTCATCGTCATTGCTGTTACCATCTTGGTCTGGGCTTTGAACGTCTACGGTTCCAAGGCTATGCCTCTGTTCCAGAACGTTATGCTGATGGTTCACGTTTTTGGCTTTTTGGCAATCATCATCGTCTTCTGGACCCTGAACCCCAGGGCTTCAGCGGAGGTCACCTTCACTCAATTCACCAACGGTGGAGGGTGGAACTCGACTGGTCTTGCGCTCATGGCCGGCCAGATCTCTGCCATCTATGCCTGCATCTGTAAGTGTTCTTGAGTCGTCATTTATGGAAATCACTAACAAGCCTCAGGCTCTGACGGTGTTGCTCACTTGGCTGAGGAGGTCAAAGATGCCGGAAAGACTGTCCCCAGGGCCATGATTAACGCATACCTCATGAACGGTCTCATTGGTATTGTCTTCCTGATCAGTTACATGTTCATGATCACCGACCTCGATGCCGCCCTCAACGACGCCTCTGGCTATCCCCATATCTGGGTCTTCTCTCAGGCTGTCGGCCCCGGCGGTGTTGTTGCGCTCAACGCCATCCCCACAGTCCTCATTTTCGCTGGTACTCTTACCTACAACTTGTCTACCTCCCGCCAGACCTGGGCTTTTGCCCGTGACCACGGTCTGCCCTTCAGCAGTTGGATCGGAAAGGTCGACAAGAAGCTCGACAACCCTGCCAACTCTGTCACATTTACCTGCATGATCACTATCCTCCTTTCGCTTATCAACATCGGGTCTGACACCGCTTTCAACGCTAGTAAGTCTCCCACACCCACGTACTCTTGGATCGTGAGCTAACATTCCCACAGTCATCTCACTCAACGTCGTCTCCCTCATGATCACCTACGTCTTCTCCATCGGATCCGTTCTCTACCGCCGCATCGCCGCGCCCGAGCTCCTCCCCGTCTGCGCCTGGTCCCTCGGCAAATGGGGTGTCCCCGTCAACCTCCTCGGCGTCCTCTACGCCATGCACGCTTTCTTCTGGTGCTTCTGGCCCGAGGGCACGCCCACCGATCTCGAGTCCTTCAACTGGGCATCCGTCATGTTCGTCGGTGTTGCCGTCCTCAGCATGGTTGACTACGTGCTGCGCGCGAGGAAGTACTACAAGGGCCCTGTGGTGCTTACGGAGAGCTGGAAGGGCGAGTGAGGGAAGCTTTCGGTCATTGGGGATCGGCTCGGCGACGAGCAGATTGAGCTGTTGCAGAGCGTTTGGAGATAGTGAAATTGACTGGAAGGGTGTCTTGTAAGAACTTGTATCAGATTCTTTGATAGCTTGGCAATTGCCACTTGGATACCCATGGCCTTTGAGCCAAACTCCGATTGTAACGCCGATATCCAACTAAAACCACACGTGCTCTTGATGAAGCAAACGAAGCATGACAGACCGGCTGTCTAGAAATCCCCCTCCAAAGCCTGCGCAGACACCTCTTCCTCGGCGACAGGCGGCAGTTCAGGATCCACCTGCAGTACATGCGACTGATTCGTCGCATGCATGAGCTCCTGCTCATCCAGGAGATACACAGGCTCGCTGCCATCCTCCTCCCCCGTGATAACGCCGTCCTGCACCATCTGCTTGACAGCATCGTACGTGGCAACGCCGAAATTGCTTGTCCGGCTCAGAATGGTCTTCGGGTTGATCCAGGCGTGGTACGAGCCCATGGCGAAGCCGTGCAACAGATATGTTGACGAGAAGTCCATTTCCCACTCCGCGCGGCGCCTCCGGTTCAGCACGAC
Organism: Lizonia empirigonia; assembly: GCA_009982855.1. Lineage (NCBI taxonomy): Eukaryota > Fungi > Ascomycota > Dothideomycetes > Pseudoperisporiaceae > Lizonia > Lizonia empirigonia. The sequence continues at coordinate 365,120 of JAADKA010000027.1, forward strand.
GTTCTCATACATTTCCATTGCGTCTGTGGTGTCTACGTGCACGGGCTCCGGGGAGGCGCGGCCGGGGTTCGGGAGGAAGAGTTTGCTTGTCGAGTCTTGGAACCAGTGGGTTGGGGCGAAGGAGTTGCGGTCGAGGATGAGGACCTCGTTGGGGATGGCGACGAGGTGCTCGGCAATGGTCGTCATGCTGTGCAGGTTCGAGGCCCACGCGCCGTTGAACCCGGCGTGCTGCTCGCGCACGACGATGCGCGCCATGGTGCTGTTGGGCTTCGTCAGGAAGGCGCCGTTGTTGATGGTCCCGTTCACGGAGCCGTCTTCGCCTGCGCCTCCGTACTGGCGGCCTCCGACGAAGGCAAAACCTGCGTTTAGGAGCGGTGTCAGGGGGCGCAGAGGAACGACGTCCCAGTCCATGTAGATGCCACCGATTTTTGCGATTGTGTCCCATCGGATAAAGTCAGACTTGTGCTGGATCGCATTGATGGGCTGGTTTTCATTGGGGCCGGCGAAGTTGGGTACGTAGACCTCATGCCACCTCAAGGTATCTGGAAAAGTGTTGATGACGGCGCGAGTCCATCGGTCCCCCCTTGCGCTGGCGTTCCTGATTTCAGTTTCGTTAAAGTCGGTGTGAATGTAGATCTGTGTCGGCTTGATGTACATGACTGACGAGAATATGGTGAGGAAGCTTGAGAATGGAAACTTCATAATCGAGTCGGCGTCTTTCTTGATGTATACGTAGTGGACAATGCTGGGTATGGCATCGTCTGCAGAAACTGGACCAGACTTCAAGATCCTGAAACTCCTCACTACCTCAGCTGGCTGAAGCGGGCTCATGGTTATGGCCAATATGATGATTACACATATTGCTATCGCGATCTTGATGCCAGTCCGTGAGCGTGCGAGCGGAGGAAGAGGACCAAGAGGCATATACCCATGCGACTGGCGAAAGAAGCTGAGGTTTCGAAGTTGATTCAGCATGGTGACGGAAAAGAAACGCTAATGTCAAGCAATGAGTGGAAGACTGTAATGAGTCGCTGGGTAGAAGATGACGAAAAGAAGAGGACCGAGGCAAGGGAGTACTGCTGAAAGGAATGTCAGGTGCAATAGACGGAATGCGACACTCATAACAATCTCAGTACCCGAGAGTTTTGATCGCTTCCATGGTTCATCACCTCTACATGGGTCCGGATTCATTTCAACCGGCATCTAAGTTCACCTCATCAGGGCGCTACACGCCGTCGGCTTTCCTTTCAGGGCAGGCTTGCAGGTAAAAAAGCACACCACATGGCATGACTGTTCCAATCACCAGCACTGTAGAAGCGCAGGTCAGCTGTAAGTGGAAGCAGCCACCGGATGAAAGATGGTACATTGCTCTTTCGCCTCTTGGTGTTCTGCAAGCCTTCGGTCACCGAATGAGATTGCCGACATCCCTGCGTAGGGCGAATACCTACAGCGACCGAAGGGTTCTGTAAGGCATCTGCACCATAACTCGAGATAAGACACTCATTGTGAGACCTGTTATTGTCGATATCAAGACCTCCCGATGTCCAATTGGTCTTAGCCTACCAGGTCAAGGCCTGAGGTCCTAAGCATGATTGCGTAGTTGATGCTCCTGTTGTGATGTTTGCAGCGCGGTTCAGCGCCTATCCGTGTAGATGTTACCCGATACAGTTAGAAGTAGGCGTCTCCGTGTGCAAAGTTTGGTTGGGCGGTTGGCTGCGGTATAATGGCGCTTATCAAGGGAGCCGGTCGGAGTACGAAGTACGGTGGGCGGAACTTCTAAGCGAGGCGGTAGTTCTGCGCTAGCAAGGGTAGCAGGGCACCTGCAGGGTACGCTTGGTTTCCACTCTTCAAGACTTGCTTCTGCATCTTCGCATCCATTTCTAAAAGACGCGTTTCTTTGGAAGCCCAAGCAGTCCAGATCCTCTTGCCAAGCAACTTTGACGGTAAAGCTCATCGAGGGGAGAAGGCAAGGTAGGACATGCTGAAGGGAGAGGATCTGGAGTACTTCGTCTTCTCAGACATGTCTTTTGTGGTTTCCAAAATCTGCTCGCAGCTGATCGAAAAAGCCTCTGGCCCTATCGTAAGGCGTCGTAGTTGTATCAGCCCTTAGAGAAGAGTCAGTTAGCCACAAAGCGAGCCAGGAGTGCCACAGCAGATCAATTGACTGAAAGGTCGATACCCACCGAACGAAACGAGCAGCACTTCGAAAAGAAACACAAAATCTTTCTTGAGCCAGAGGCTTTACCCTCCGATGGAAAATCAAGTAGTCTAAGTTCTCGGTTGCTGTTGCTGCAGTCTTCTACATCGAAAGCTCCACCCAGAGACTCGACTCAGTTGCCCTGCATCATTATCTCGTCCGCAATAGTGGTTTTTGTCTGCATGCAGCCATCCAGCCTTTATTTCGAGCTCATGTCAGATTTTTGTATTCAGAGAGAACTTGCTCGAACTTGTCCTCCCCAACGGCTGGTCACGCAAACGATATCAGAATCAACGACTCACCACGAGCCCAACCGTAACTATCTTGTTGATTTTCATCACTATGGGCCGAATATCCTCTGGATCTACAACAGTGTATGAGTGGAGGTGAAGCATCGGCTGTGTTGTGCAGGTGGAGGGAAGAAGGATGGCTGTGGCATTGCAGCTACACGTGCTCACGCTGTCACAAAACAACGTGTGCCGCCCGATGCGGGCGATTCAGGTTGTAAAGCAGTTGGTAAAGCAAACAGCGCTCGACATTGATAGTAATCAAACCTCCATACGTATCTAGCAATATGCTCACGAATTCCGATCAAACCTACAAATTCAACATCCAGAAATGTCTTACAGTCCCATACTCAGGTCCATAACCGCCACCCTTTAATGAAGTACACCCGTAGCTCAATCGTCTACCCCTCATCCACGTCCCTTCATCAGCAGAACGTACATATGATGGGCCTTCTCCCTCTCGCGCACCCATTGACTGTGTACGAAGTGTTTCACTTTCGCAATACTCTGCGCTTCCTGTGCCGCAGTCTCCCGGTTCACGACCTTGGGGATCTTCTGGAGGTATTTGAACGCCTTATGAAGGATCGCTTCCTGAGCCAGTGACGACTTGCCGAGCTCTTCGATGCCCCGAATGTATTGGTCCCGTCCAACTGGGAGACAAGTAGTAGGTATCGGCATTTCTGGACAGCTGGCAGAGAATCTATTGGTTGGCACACACTCGACCGCGACATCCTCAGGCTCTATGATCCAGGTCATCTGCTCAAACATGTCGTCTTCGTTTCGTTTGAGGAGCTCGATCACACCGTGTTGATACCACTCACTGTCGCTGATTGTGTTCATGAGCTCACGACCGCGCAAGACCACTGGCTGTTGTGTCTGCCTATCGATGATATAGTACTTCTTGTTGAGGTCTTCAGCACAGTTGTCGATGCAGTCCCTCATACCATCCTTGATTTCTTCTACGGCATCGTGGCGCGCCTGCACCATGTGGGTTTTGAGACTATCCATGGCTAGCTCGGTCGGAGTCTTCATAGTGACTGCCAAGGATTATAATTTCTTGCGTGATTAGTAGCCATCTGTGCATTGGGATAGCTGCGCATTTATAGCTGGTGGAACACAGGTTCTTTGACAGAAGCAAGCTGTTAGTTTTTACAATGGCAAATGGAGACGTTCGGGAAGCTTCATGAATCCAATGGGCATGATCATCACTAATAAAGAGTACGAGAACGATGGGGCTAGATTTGCTCGGTCTCTTACAATTTCGCAAACATGGTTGTGGGACAGTGACCATGGAGAGCTGCGGGTTGAGGCTGGTCGGAGCACGGTCCACAACCTCCGGACCCAAGCTACGGTCCATCACCGCGTTCAGTCCACTTGTTCTGGGCGCATTCCCAACGCCATAGCCCACATCCTCCACACTCGCGCCCTTGAGCCTCTCCATCACAATCGTCCGCTCAGCACTGCGACATCTCCAAGCTCAAACCCATCTGGTCACGTGTCTGCAAACATGCCCCAACAAGGTAAGCTACCTTTAGGTCGGCGCGTCGCGCTCTTGCGGCTTTGGCTTTCAGTCGACCTAACCGCTATGCAGCAGCGAGAGCATTCTCGCAAAAGGATCTCCCGCCTTCTGTGGAAACCGCCTACTATCGCAAATGCATCGACCTGCGCCGGCGCATCAATGACATCGAGGAGAACAACGATGGCACAAGACAGCGCATCCAACGCTTGAACCGCGGGATCCAGAAGATGCGCCTCGAGCGCGCCTTTCTGCTTGAGCAACTTCAGAAGCACCAAGAATACAACATGGATGACTCGGATCGCAGCTCCAGCCCGCCCCCAACACCAACAGACAAGCCGCTGCGCAGCAAGCGCAGTCACAGGAAAGGCACGCCTCCGCCCTCTGGCACCAGTGCTCCTCCAGGCAGCGGAGCCAGAGCACACTCTGGGGTCCCTCACGCAGCTTCACCGGGCGAGCACGGCACCCATCACCTTGCCATCTCGCACCCCCACGCCATCAACCCTGTCTCCAGCGCGCAGAGCACGCCCGACCCTTCCCGACACATTAACCCCTTCTTCAGCTCTATCGGCGCCTCAGCATCACCGCACGCACCCCACCCCGCCGTCAACGGCAACCAAACCGCCCTCCCTCCCCTCCACTCCCTCCCCGGCATGCAGCCCCAGACGCAACAGACGCCCACGCCACGCGCCTACTTCGACCCAGCATACGACGCCGAGCGCCCGACCCCCGCCCCCGCCGAGAGCGAGGCCAGCAGACAACGAGCCTACTCGGGCACGCAGCCAACACCACCCACGGACGCGCCGCAGAACGGCGACACAGAGATGCGCGACGCCGGCTTCCCACCCGTCAATACCGCCCAGTAGATTTGGCCGTCTTGTCCTCCCCGCCACGCCATCTCCGCCCCGCCGCGCTGGCCGCAGCCTGGCCCACACCGCGTGGATCACCTCACGGGCAGCAGCACGCAGGCCTGGGTCTGGGACGCCCAGCCGGGGAGATGGATGGAGTAGGCTGCGCGTCAGATGCGTTTGGTCGGCGCAAGCGTGGGCATGACGTCTCACAACGCATTCGAGTTTCCAGCGCCATCTTACACAGGGCGCACGACGAGTATCTCCCGACGAATGGGCTAGTCATCTGAGAGACATTGACATTGATAGTATTGGTGCAGCAAGGCGTTAGGGCGGGATATGAATATGTCACGGCATGGCTACTGCGGCAGTAAACGCCCGAGTGTGTATCGCTATGTAGCAGAGACACAGGCTATCTGTGAATAAAGAGTGCAAAGCATGCTCGGCTCTGTGCACTGTGCGCTGTGCGCTGTGATGAGTGGCTAAACTTGACTTTCTCCAGCACTGCCACTGGGCCCACAGGCTAGTGGAAGCTTGTGTGCACCGCCATACAATACTGCGAGACCCTGCATGTCATCGATCTAGATTAGCTCTGCGGATCTTGTTCCAATCATATAAATCTTCTGGTCCATCATCCATGTGCATACGCGGCTTTTGGGTACATCTGGGCAAGCACAATCTTCACTCGCAAAAACAGGGAGATTCAAGGCACAGGAGAAATGGATTGAGGATATAGAGTCGTCTCCCTGAGACGTTGGTAAGCAAACTGGGTCTGGCGAGCAACCGAATCGGCCCCAAAATGTGAAACCCGCTCAATTACTCGTCGCAATCAGATCTCGGCCGTGGCACCATCATGGTATGCGTAATCGTCCAAACTTGCGGATCCGCCGCTTATTTCTGCATCATGAGCTGGACGAACTCGTTGTCTGATTTCGTTAGCTCGAGAAATGGGGTTTTGAGGCAGAAGAACCTACAGTCAATGCGACCGTCGCCGTCCTGGTCAGCCTCCCTAATCATCTCGTCGACCTCGTCGTCGGTGAGCTTCTCACCGATCGAGGTCATGACGTGGCGCAGCTCGGCAGCAGAGATGAAGCCGTTGTTGTCGCGGTCGAAAACCTTGAATGCTTCCCGAATCTCCTCCTCAGAGTCAGTATCCTTCATCTTGCGGGCCATCATGGTGAGGAACTCTGCGCATCATAGTCAGTCAACGCTTCGTGGCGGGGAGTACTGCGTCCGTACCAGGGAAGTCGATGGTGCCGTTGTTGTCGGCGTCCACCTCGTTGATCATATCCTGCAGCTCAGACTCGCTGGGGTTCTGGCCGAGCGAGCGCATAACGGTGCCGAGCTCCTTGGTGGTGATCTGACCTGTAAGATGACATTGTCAGCTATGCGCTGTTGACGGCGTGATGTTGTTGATGCGGATGTGCAGCGCTACAGAGGCTAGCCTCTGCTCGTGGCATTTGGCATGCATGTGATTGAGGGGGGCCTTGAGAAGCCATCTCTCGCCGTGAACCGTCTTGGGGAAGGGGCACTAACCATCGCCATCCTTGTCCTGTTGGCACAACCGTCAGCACTCTGTTGTTGACACCTTCAGGCCGCTAGGCTGCAACGCGCCGCCCAGGGGGTGGATGAAACTTACGAAGAGGGAGAATGCCTCCTTGAACTCGGAGACTTGCTCCTCGGTGAGAGAGTCAGCCTACGAGGGTTGGTCAGTACAGAGCTCGAGTGTTGCGGGCAGGCTGGCCGTGTTGATTTCCAAGGCGGGGTATAGGAGCGGGAGGGCAGCGCGGGGCTCACGCACCATGATAAATGTGGGGTGCGGTGTGGCGAAGGGAGAGTGAAGGAGTGCAGAAGATAACCGGCAGAGGAGTGCAGGTTACAGTGGGGGGAAATATAGGCCCAGGGGTGGTGTGTGAAGGAGTCTGGCTGTGTTTGCGGCTGGAGAGATGGTGGAGCTGGCTGTCAGATTGGCACTTAGCGGCGCCCTGCTGTTGGGAGAGGGTAATTTAAGGCACCCAGAACGGCAAGGGCGGAAGGTGCAGCCCGCGCCTGCGACGGTGCCGTCGAGGCCGACCAGCCCCAGCACCCAAGCCACCACCGTCCCAGCCCGCGCCCGCGCCCTGCAGACCCTCTGAAGCGTGCGACTACCATGCCAGAGGCCCATTGAAGCTCGCCTACCCACCATGTGGCGGGACCGCACCAACCTGTATGCTGCGCCGCGGTGCATCCAACGTGTTCTCGCTGACGTAGCCTGCACAGCTTTATATCCTACCGCCAGTCCTACTCGCACCACCCCCAGAAGAAGACGCGCTATGGCGGGCCCAGCTCCAACGGCTTCGGCGATGGTAGACGCATGTCCGAGGAGCGGCAGGGGCTCATGTCCAGCGCCGCCTACGAGGACGACGGCGACGCGGTGATCGAGATGGACCTGCTGCCTCCACGCTGGCTAGATGTGCAAGACGACATCACCGACACCCTCGCAGAGATAGCCAAGCAAACGCGCAAGCTCGACCAGCTCCACCAGAAGCACGTGCTTCCAGGCTTCGACGACGAAGACGTCAAGAGGAGGGAGGAGCGCGAGATCGAGCAGCTCACCCAGGAAATCACACGGGGCTTCCAGCGCTGCCAGCAGGCCATCAAGAGGATTGAGATGATGGTCCGCGAAGCAAAGCAGCAGGGCAACATCAACCAGGGCGAGGAGGTCATGGCACAGAACCTGAAAATCTCCCTGGCTACGCGAGTCGGCGAAGTCAGCGCAATGTTCCGCAAGAAGCAGTCTGCGTACTTGAAGAGTGAGCATGCACCACCATAGCTTCCTCGGAGTCTGGCTAACATGCATAGAACTCCGCGACCTGGGTGGCTTTGCCTCGCCCTTTCGATCAGCTACCCCCGTGCAGAACCCCTACAACGACCCTGCGATGCAAGAGTCTGACGCCGACCGATCCTTTGCGCAATCCACTTCCCTCCAAACCAAGCAGCAGCGAATGCGCCACGATCCCAACGAAGCAATCATCGCCCAGCGCGAGCGCGAGATCGAGGACATTGCGCAGGGCATCATCGAGCTCGCCAACATCTTCCAAGAGCTGCAGACCATGGTCATCGACCAGGGCAGCATGCTCGACCGCATCGACTACAACGTCGAGAACATGTCACGAGACGTAAAAGAGGCGGACAAGGAGCTGAAGGTAGCTTCCGGGTACCAGAAGAGAGGCATCAAGAGGAAGATCATGCTACTACTAGCGATTCTCATCGCAGGTGTCTTCATTCTGCTATCACTCAAGTTGGGTACTAGAAGCAGCAGCACTCCAGCGCCAGCAGCTCCAGCAGTCCCAGACGAAGACCCCCCAATGCTAGCACCCCGGCCCAAACGTCAGATGTCAGCACCGGCACGAAGTCGCAACTGGCATCGGCGGAAACGACGGCTGTGGACCGGCTTAGCCGAGGACGCGCGCGATTTCTGAACACGTTAGACTGTAGAAAATATAGTAATGTAGCGCTTGTGTGCATCCACGATGTAGTGCTTGAAGATGCTCGTCCGGCGTGTTGTGTGGATTGAGCTGACTTGGAGAGATCTGTTTGTGATTGACTGGTGGGATGGCGGTGTATTTACATGTTGGGCTGAGTGCTCATCGCAGTGTTTACGAAAACAGCTCCTTCCTCGTCACCATGCACCCCGTGGGGCGGGGGGGACATTATGCTGCTAGACTTGCCATGCGTCTAATCGACGAGGAGAATCGCGGTTCTGGACTTTGTATATGTTTTGTTCGTCGTTGATTTTCATCCCAGTCTCTTTACTGGAAATGCCACTTGGCTAGTATAGGTACTCGCCTGGGCAGACTCAGACTCTAGCTTCAAGTTCTCTATGTACTACAGTCTGCGTACCACAGTATGTACACCACGATATGTGGAGGCACGGTAATATTTCGAGCCCTGGAATATCCAATTTCCGAGATGGGAACTAGCAGTTGATAAATTCACGTGGTGCGTTGCGTTGCGTTGTGTAAGGCCACGCTTCTCGTACAATCTTACGTGATATGTACCAGGACCAAAACCCACCATCGAGTACCTACACCTCCAACGCAGCCAAAAGTCGTCTTGGACATGCTCATCCCATCACCGGCGAGGCGCCCCAGCCCCAGCACAGCGTTGGAGATGGTGCAGGTGGCTCACAGCAGCATATTAACGCGGGTGAGGGGGTGGTGGGTTACTGTGAAGGTTTACTGTGTAAGTAGGCTTGTGGAGCTATTTCTGGACGGCTCAGCCCTCTATGGCGCCACGCGGATGACGGCGTTGGCTGGGTGCAGGGGGTGGACTAGGGATGATGGGTTTGGACTTGGTGAGGTTGGATGGGGGGTGAGGATTGAGGGATGTGATGTGAAGGGTTGCTTGTGGTGTGGGTGGAGTTTGGAATGGGATGGTTGGTTTGGAGTGGTATGGTGGTTTCTTGTGGCAGCTTGAATTCTCGAGGCTCGCATGACACATGACGTGCCGTGGTGGGACCGCCAATGACTATCTTCACTTGCCAGGCGCTGCTTAAAAGGTGATCTCAGCTTGGGGTGGAGAGGACTGCTGTTCTATGTAGGTGGTCAAGTAGCTCAGGCCAGGGTCGCGGTTGGCGCAGGCAGACTAGCACTGCCTCACGAACGACAGCGTCTGTGCTTGGACCTGCCTTCTGAGATGCCCAGCCCGCCAAAGTGTCCGAAACGCCCCAAGTCCGCCCAGGTTCTGCCGTTGAATTCGCTCTTGAGACGTGGAGCCATTCGAGCCTCGAGCTTCGAGCCTCTCCGCTGTCCCGTCGCTCGCTAGCAAGCACCCGTGGTCGACAACAGACGCGCATTCCTGCAGAGCGCATCGCCGGCCACGCGCGTTGCTGTTCCAGGATAGCTTACGCAGCTCCGCAACCACGCCCGCCCACGTCGGCCCCTCGACAGCGCGCACAGAGAGCGCCCACGGACCCGCCCACACTTGCATGCGCTTTCACGGCAGCAGCGCTGCGCGGATAGGCCTTCACTCGACTCACGGCCGCAATGGCCGGCCGGCCTGGAGGAGCGCCGCCGTCTCGCAGCGACAAGCTCATTGACCTGGACGAGCCGCACCCGCAGTATCACTCGGGCGCCCGCCCGCCCGTAAACGACGACGACCTGCTCACCCGCTTCGACATCGACAGCACAGACACGCCGCCCCAGGGCCGCCCCTCGGTCTCGTACGATGACTTTGTCGGCGCCGCCAGACCGAACACGACGAGCCTGCCGGGCGGGCCTGGCGCCCCCGTCGGTCAGGCGCCGTATTTGCAAAATGGCAGCCGCGCGTACTCGCAGACGTCGGTCCTGCACAACTACCAGCGCTACTCGGACGCCGAAATGCCCGTCGACGACGACGCCCGCTCCACCCAGGGCTACTACGCCGCCGGCGGCGCCTTCGACCCCACGTCGCCGAGCCTCCAGCGAGGCACCTCCAAGAAGAACCACAACAGGAACAGCATCCTCAGTCTCGGCGGGGGCTCACCAGCCGCGTCAAGAACATGTTTGGCAAGGGCAACGAGTACTCGGAGATGGACCTGCCGCTGACCGAGCACGCCGCCCAGCAGGGCCCGCCGAGCACGACCGCCTACGGCGACACCCACTCCGCCAAGACCAAGAAGCGCAGCTCCGGCACCTTCAAGTTTGGCTTTGGGAGAGGCGCCCCAGACCCGTCGACGCTGGGTCCCCGCATGATCCAGCTCAACAACCCCCCCGCCAACTCCGCCAACAAGTACGTCGACAACCACATCTCGACCACAAAGTACAACGTCGTCACCTTCTTCCCCAAGTTCCTCTACGAACAGTTCTCCCGTTACGCCAATTTGTTCTTCTTGTTCACTGCCGTTCTGCAACAGATACCCGGAATCTCGCCCACATCGAGATACACCACCATTGTCCCCCTGTTCATTGTCCTGCTCGTGTCCGCGGTCAAGGAGTACGTCGAGGATTACAGGCGGAAGCAGTCCGACTCGCAGCTGAACAACTCCAAGGCACAGGTGCTGAGGGGGTCGTCGTTTGAAGACACAAAGTGGATCAACGTGGCGGTGGGCGACATCATTCGAGTCGAATCTGAATCCCCCTTTCCTGCCGATCTTGTCTTGCTTGCATCGTCTGAGCCTGAAGGTCTCTGCTACATTGAGACTGCAAACTTGGACGGCGAGACAAACCTCAAGATCAAGCAAGCCATTCCAGAGACGGCCGACTATGTCAGTCCTTCTGATCTTGGGAGACTCGGTGGCAAAATCCGATCCGAACAACCCAACAGTAGCCTGTACACGTACGAGGCGACCTTGACTATCGCGGCCGGAGGAGGCGAGAAGGAGCTGCCTCTGCAGCCGGACCAGTTGTTGTTGCGCGGCGCCACACTCCGTAACACGCAGTGGATCCACGGTGTGGTCGTATTCACCGGCCACGAGACCAAACTCATGAGAAACGCTACCGCAACGCCCATCAAGACAACCGCCGTCGAGAGAATGGTCAATAAGCAGATTCTCATGCTGGTCGCCATTCTCGTGGGGCTCAGTATCATCAGCTCCATCGGCGACGTGGTCATACGCTCGACTCGGGCAAAGAACTTGGAATATCTGCGACTGGAGGACTTCAACGGTGCACAGCAATTCTTTTCTGATCTGCTGACTTATTGGGTCCTGTACTCGAATTTGGTACCCATCTCGCTTTTCGTCACGATTGAGATTGTCAAGTACTACACAGGCTCTTTGATCGACTCGGACTTGGACATTTACTACGAACCCACAGATACGCCAGCAAACTGCCGAACATCGTCTCTGGTAGAAGAGCTTGGCCAGATCGAGTACATCTTCTCTGACAAGACTGGTACCCTGACTTGCAACGTGATGGAGTTCAGACAAGCATCGATCGCCGGCATACAATACGCAAACGAAATTCCCGAAGACAGAAGAGCGACCGTTGAGGACGGGGTGGAGGTTGGCATCCACGACTTCAAGCAGCTTGAACACAACCGCCAGACGCACAAGAACAAATACATCATCGACCAGTTCTTGACACTGCTCTCCACCTGTCACACCGTCATTCCCGAGAGAGGCGGGGAGAAGGATGTCATCAAGTACCAAGCTGCTTCCCCCGACGAGGGTGCTCTGGTGGAAGGTGCGGTACTGCTAGGCTACAAGTTCACGGCCAGAAAACCGCGAGCTGTCATCATGGAAGTTGACGGGCAGAGGAAGGAATACGAGCTTCTGGCCGTGTGCGAGTTCAACTCGACAAGAAAGCGCATGTCCACCATCTTCCGCACACCAGAGGGCAAGATTGTTTGTTTTTGCAAGGGTGCAGACACTGTTATCCTGGAGCGACTGTCAAAGGACAACAATCCATATGTTGAGACGACATTGACACATCTCGAGGAGTATGCCGCCGAAGGTCTCCGAACGCTTTGTCTTGCCATGCGCGAGATCTCTGAAGCCGAGTACCAGGAGTGGTGGCAAATCTTCAACACAGCGCAGACCACAGTAAGCGGCAACCGTGCCGACGAGCTCGACAAAGCCGCTGAGCTCATTGAGCACGACTTCACCCTGCTCGGAGCGACCGCTATTGAGGATAAACTGCAAGATGGAGTCCCGGACACAATCGCTACTCTGCAGTCTGCAGGCATCAAGATCTGGGTGCTGACTGGTGATCGACAAGAGACGGCTATCAACATTGGCATGAGTTGCAAACTGATCAGCGAAGATATGAGTCTGCTCATCATCAACGAAGAGTCCAAGGAAGCAACAAGAGACAACATCGCCAAGAAGTACAACGCCATCATGAGCCAAGGCCAGGGAGGCGCAGAGATGGATGTCTTAGCTTTGGTCATTGACGGAAAGTCACTCACGTACGCGCTTGAGCGCGACCTCGAGAAAGAGTTCTTGGACCTGGCAGTTAGGTGCAAAGCTCTGATCTGCTGTCGTGTTTCTCCGCTCCAAAAGGCCCTTGTTGTCAAGCTTGTGAAGCGCCATTTGAAGGCCATCCTGCTCGCCATCGGCGATGGTGCGAACGATGTGTCCATGATTCAAGCCGCCCACGTTGGTGTCGGCATCAGCGGTATGGAAGGTCTCCAGGCAGCTCGAAGTGCAGATATTTCCATCGGCCAATTCCGCTATCTGCGCAAGCTGCTTCTCGTCCACGGCGCCTGGAGCTACCAGCGAGTCAGCAAGGTTATCCTCTACTCCTTCTACAAGAACATTGCCATGTTCATGACGCAGTTTTGGTACTCGTTCCAGAACGGCTTCTCCGGGCAGATTATCTACGAATCCTGGACCCTCACCTTTTACAACGTCTTCTTCACCGCCGCACCGCCTTTTGTCCTGGGTATCTTTGACCAGTTCGTGAGCGCTCGCCTACTTGATCGCTACCCACAGCTCTACCGCCTCAGTCAATCTGGCGTGTTCTTCAAAATGCACTCCTTCTGGTCCTGGGTTGGGAACGGCTTCTACCACTCCCTGATCCTCTACTTTGGCTCCCAGGCCATCATCCTCTGGGACTGGCCACAATGGGACGGTCGCAACGCCGGCCACTGGACATGGGGCGCAGCATCGTACACGGCCAACCTCGCGACCGTGCTGCTCAAAGCCGGCCTCATCACCAACATCTGGACAAAGTACACATTCCTCGCCATCCCAGGCTCCTTCATCCTCTGGTTCATCCTCATGCCCATCTACGCCACCGTCGCGCCCATGGTCAACATCTCCAACGAATACATCGGCGTCATCGAACGCCTCTTCCCTGACCCCCGCTTCTGGGCCATGGTCGTCGTGCTGCCCCCGCTCTGCCTGATTAGGGATTTCGCATGGAAATACGCAAAGAGAATGTATTTCCCCCAGAGCTATCATCATGTCCAGGAGATTCAGAAGTATAATATCCAGGACTATCGACCGAGGTTTGTCTCCCCCTATTCGCCTTCCTATGTCTCCCCTATTCGCCTTCCTAGACACTGTTTGGATCACTGTTGAAATCGCAGTTAAAACCTGTTGAAACTACTCTTAAAACGCAGTTGAATCGCACAAGCTAACCATTTTCCCCGCAGAATGGAACAATTCCAAAAAGCAATCCGCAAAGTCCGCCAGGTCCAGCGCATGCGCAAACAGCGCGGCTACGCCTTCTCCCAGACAGACGAGAGCCAGGCCCGCGTCCTGCAGGCCTACGATACCACGCAGCAGCGCGGCCGGTATGGCGAGATGGCGAGCTCGCGGAAGTAGCGGGTGGGTCTGTGCGGTTTGTGGGTTGAGCGGGGTTTGTGGGTTTGGCGTTGGGGTTGGTTGGGGTTCGTGGGGTTCGTGGGGTTGGGGTTGGGTTAGGCGGATGATGGTATGACTGTACTTCGTACTCGACTGCGCTCGCGTAGAGCTGCGTGTGTAACATGTAGGATTGAGGAATTCTAAAATGCTATCCGCTGTGAATGGTGAATGTTGTGCGCTATGTCTGGTGTGTGTGTATGTGTATGAAGTGGAAGTAGTGGAAGTAGTGTAAGTAGTGTAAGTAGTGTAAGCAGTGTGAACAGTGTAAGTAGTGGAAGTAGTGGAAGTAGTGGAAGTAGTGTAAGCAGTACAAGCAGCATAGCAAGGCTCCGTGTCCTGCAGGCTTATGTGTTGACACGACGCAGCAGCGTGGCTGGTATAGCGGTGGCGAGGTGGCGAGGTTGAGGTGGCAAGGTCGAGGGAGTAGAGGGAGTAGAGGGTTTTAGGGAGTAGAGGGTTAAGCAGGGGGGGGATTTGGCGTTTGGGAGAGAAAGAAGAGGGGGGGGATAGTATAGCTAGATGTTATGATGGGATGGTATGACGGGATAGGTTGGATTGGATTGGATTGGCCTGGATGAATTGAATTGGACTGAACTGTACTTGAATGGACTCGACTTTCCTAGATTCAGCGCGTCCACGCCGTGGTGCAGTGTGCAGTGCTGTGCTATGCCTGCAGAGAGCTACGTTGTACTTGTACGCAGCTGTGTGTGTAAAGTAGGAAACACAGTAAAACTATAACTTGTATATAGACATACCTTCTTAAATAAGATAACAGATTAGATTAGTCGTTCAGCATACCTTCCTACTTTTCAATACTTAGATCAACCGCATACTTCCTAATAAGGCAGAATTGCGCAGTTGTGTGGAACTCATACTCTAACCCCCCCACCCCTTTCGCTACCCGAGGGGTTCGAGTATTGGATGCTCAAAGACGTATGGGATGAAGTGTCTTGGACTGATTATCTGGAGGATGGCATTGTGTTGGGTAGGTGGAGGTGGAGGTGGAGGTGAGATAAAGGGAAGCTGTGATCAGGGGGTAATTCCTGATTGCAGATATGCATGGCTGATGATGATATTCTTGGGGGGAGGGGCGTTGGGGCGTTATGGTATAGCTGTATTCCTGGGGCGCAACGAGTATCTCGCTGTGTAGTCCTAGTCCGTTAAAGGTAGGGTCTGTCGACGCTGGAAAGCGCAGTGCACTTCGTCCAGCCCTATTTACTACTGTGAGCCTGATCTCTTCTAGGTTTCTCGCCGCGCCCCGAGGGCTGCTCGTGCGCGCTAGAGATTGCAGTGCAGAGGCTTGACGTGTCCGCCGGCCGTAAAGGTCTCACTGCACTGCGTCCTCGGGTCCTGTCGCGTAGTCTGACTGGCTAAGCGTGCAGCAGCAGATGGCCAATTGTAAGGCAATGGCTGACTGGTTCCAGCTTGGCTTCGCGCTGATTGGAGTGTGGGGGTGAGAGTGTTGGACTCGTGATGGGAACTGTGGAGTGGGGATTGCAGGGTGAGTTGCGAGGCTGCCAATTACATGACCTCTTGCATTCTGCGCGTTAGGCTTTCGCCGAGTCAGCCTTGTGGCTGCCCTTTTGCGGTGGTGGGTGTGGTGTGCATTCTCAGCGGCCAGCGCCTGGGCTTTGCGGTCCGGTTTCTGGCTGCGTACGTGCTAAGGTGGCTTTCAGGATGCGTTATAATGGTGCTCGTGGTTGGGGAGCTGCTTCAGTGTTGTGGAGTCGATTGTGTGTAGTTCAAGACGCAGAGGGGATGAAGTTGAAGCCCTTTTTTGGAATGCTTGTGCTTCAAGTTTATGTCAATAACATGTCGGGCCGCGTACAGTCTTGGCGGGTGTAACGTGCCCGTGCGCAGTGTGCCCGGATTCACAGTGTGCCCCGCAGAACACCAACGCGCGTCTCAACACCACAACTCCAACGCGCGATAACTCCACGACCATGGCTCCGATTGATGAGGCGATCGAGGATCTAAAATCGCGAGGTTCAGAAGAACAATTTACATTGAAGGAAATTGCTGAAAAGCATGGCGTTGACCGGTCAACTCTGGGGCAGCGATGGAGAGGCGTGACAGGGCCTAGGGATGCTGGGCATGCCAGCAGGCAAGCTCTCAACCCAGAACACGAGTTAGAGCTTGTACGATATATCACTAAGCTTACTAAGCAAGGCCTACCTCCTACGAGGGAGATGATCAGGAATTTCTCATCAGAAGTAGCCCGTCAGCAGCTCAGCGAGAGCTGGGTTACTCGCTTCATCAACCGGCACGAGATCCATCTCATCTCAAAGTGGACCACCGCCATGGATCGTACGCGCCACCTGACTGATTCTGAGTCAAAATACCGTCTCTACTTGGAGCTACTGCATCAAAACATCACTGAATATCACCTTGAGGCTCGAGATATATACAATATGGATGAGAAGGGCTTCTTGATTGGCTTGATAGGCAGAAGCAAGAGGTTCGAGCATCTCTCCAGGATGGATCACGCGAGTTTCTGACACTCCTAGCCTGCTGTTGCGCCGATGGGAGCTCGCTGCCTCCAAGCCTCATATACGCAGCTGCAAAAGGAGCTATACAATCAAGTTGGGTAGAGGATATCAAGGCAGGAGAACACGAGGTCTTTGTCTCATCATCTCCAACAGGCTGGTCAAACGATAACATAGGCTTAGCTTGGCTTGAGCAGGTGTTTGATCGCTGTACAAAGCAACGATCAGGTAGATGGAGATTACTTATCCTTGATGGCCATGGATCTCATGTCACGATGGAGTTTATCGACTACTGTGATCGCCACAGGATCCTTCTCATGGTCCTTCCACCCCATTCAACTCACACGCTCCAGCCGCTCGATGTAGTGCTGTTCAAGCCACTCTCTCAAGCCTACTCCAACGAGTTCACCAACTATCTCCACAAGGCTCAAGGCCTTATTCCAATCAAGAAAGGGGACTTTTTCCCACTCTTCTTGAGCGCCTGGATATCCTCCTTCACGGAGAGCCTCGTATTGAAGGCTTTCGAAGCTACTGGGATCTGGCCGATGGACGCCAACGTTATCCTTCGTAGATTTGCCAGCACGCCAGAAGCCGAGAGAAGCTCATCATCAGGGCTCTCTGACAATGATTGGAGAAAGATGGATCGATTAGTTCGAGCTGTTGTAAAGGATACCGAACAGACTGAGTCAAAAAAGCTGCGTTCAAGCGTTCACCATCTCTCTGTGCACCGAAACACCAACATTTGAATTTTGGGTACCCTTTTCAGGGCCCAAATTTCGCTCCATTTTTCACTCTACTTATTATTCCTGATACTGTAAAAGCTACTTCGATCACCCCCAAGCGCTTGCGCGCCGGGCGATGACCGACGTAACTCCTTTGCGGCCACTGGCTTTGCCAGAGGCTCACACAAGGGCTGAGGGATTGGAGTCCCCCAGTCATTTAAACCTGCGTACCTCAAGGAGGGTTCGACAGCCAGAAATTACTCCAGCTGTCCCCCTCACTCTCGGTGGAGGTGCTACATCGACTCTCTTATCCACTACCACCCAGAGGATTCAAGCCATTGAACAGCTCACCACTACCCGCTATAGGATAACCCAAGCAGTAGCGGCGGCTATTGACCAAACTATTCAGCAATTCACTGCCGCACACGAAATTCCGATCGCTAAAGACCTTCAGCGAAGGCTTGCTGCAGCCCTAGAGGTCTCCCTCCAGGGATTTGCGACTGCTACACCACCGACCTCCCAGGAGTCAGTAGACGGCTGCTCCTCTGCTCAAACCTGGGCGGGCATAGCCCAGACCCCCAAACCACCCACCGAAAAATCTGCCCCCGCAGCCCCGCAAAAGGGGCCCAAGCCAGTCCCAACGCGGTCCCAATCGTCAACTCCCGATCACCGAATACTCATTACTATGCCAACGTCTGAGCGACTGCGCCCAGCTTCCCCATATGCGATTAGACAAGCAGTGTGCAATGCTGTCAAAATTCCCTTAGGCGATATCCCTAAGGCCACAACCACGAAGACTGGCTGGGCGCTCACCCCAGCCAACCCAGCAGTTAGAAACAAACTGCTAGAACAGGAAAACAAGGAACTAATGTTACGATCAATTGGTGGAGACGCTGCATCTATTCCCCAGACATGGATTAATTACGCTGTTCAAGGAGTCGCTAGTTCCTATCGCTCTATCACAGGAGCCGAAGTCCCCACGACTATGGCCATGATTAGGGAAGAAGTAACCTCACAGACCCGTCAAGTACCTACTAGCTGCCGGCCTTCAAGGCATGGAGCCAACGAACAAGGACACACTACCTGGATTATATCTTTCACTGCGCCTGTCCGCCCATTTCGCCTTTTCGGCACAAGCGACTTTGCAAAAATGATTCGAAAATCTCCCCAAGTCCAGAGACATGACCCAGGCTGTCAGGGGTTTTGCCTCCCCTCAAGATGCACTAAAGATCCACGTTGCAATAACTGTGGACAGCGGATATCTGAGCACCAGGGACCTTTAAACGCTGACTGTACGCTACTCAGCCAATGCGCAAACTGTCACGGCCCGCACCGAGCTGACTATGCTGGATGCCCAGTCATCCCACGAAAAGTCAACGGAAGACTAATCAGACTTACCCGCCGGGAGCTGATAGCCACCCAGAAACTTGGAAAACAAGCCACTGAACGCCGCAATTCTGAGAATATGGCACCAAGCTCTCCCCCTCAGGACACTGCTGCGGAAAAACGCCCCTCTGAACAACCTATCCCTTCCGCTAGCCAGCGCCCCAGGAGGCACCCTACTGCAAGACCAAACTACAACATGGCGGAGTTGTCCGCTAGAAGTGTCCGGCCAATCCACACAGCTTCCTCCTCTGCACCTGAGGAGGATAATGAAATCGAAATGACCGGCACCTTTTAATGAGGATACACCGGCAAGGCACCTCGCGAGATATCCAGATATGCTGGGCCAATGTGAACAGGAGCCCACCCTGCCACACTGCCCTATTACAACTCGCACACGACAAAGATATAGACGTAATCTGCGTCCAGGAACCTTTCATAGGAACAAGAAATCGCACCTCTACCCACCCAGGATATACAGTTATATCGCCAATGGAAACCTGGGGGGAGACGTCGGACTGGGAGTCAGAGAGGCCCCGCGTCCTTACCTACATACGAAAACACCGCTCTCTTCACGCACAAATTATACACCCACGACTTAATCGAGACCTACTTTGGGTTGAGGTTAATAGCTACTCTATCCTCAACGCCTATAGGCAACCCCGACAATCCAGCACCTTGGATTACATCGCTGATCTCTCCCGACCAGCCCGGGCGCTGATTGGGGGAGATTTCAACTGCAGACACGAACTTTTTGAACCTGGCGCCATATCTACAAATGGTGGCGCCCCTCTAGCCCATTGGGCTGCCGCAAATGGGTTGGACTACATCGGAGAGCCAGGGGTTGCAACCCACCGTGCTGGGCATGTGATAGACCTTACCTTCTCTAATATTCCGCATGCACAAACCTCTGTCAGCCCAGAGATGGACACTGGCTCCGATCACAAAACCCAGGTCACAATAATCCCTGGCAGGGGCCGCCCGTTTCTGGCTAAGCCCCCACTAAAGATACCAGAGAGCCGACTCCCTCGGTTTGCTGGACTCGTTGAACTTGGGATCCAAGGGCTAATCAGGCCCCAGGATTGCACCACCACTTCGCAACTTGATAATTGCATTTCAGCGCTTACCCAAACGCTGACAGACACAATGAAGGAAACCTCGACGACACCAGGGGCTGGGCGGTCGGCTCCCTGGTGGACGCCCAAATGCAAACGGCTACATAAACGTCACCTTCAATCAGTCAATGAACTGGGACCAACTCTAGCCACTCGCGACTTTCTCACCGAAGTAAGACGCGCGAAGAAAGAGTACTGGCGCGACCGAATAGACAACCTGCCAGATGACAAGGCACTCTACCAGCTAGTTGGCTGGCACAAACTGACACACAATCAACAAGAATCCCCTCTAAAGTCAAATGGCCGCACCATAACCGATCCCTTGGAAAAATCCGAAGCCCTTCACGACGAAATCCTCAACCGATTCTCCTCTACCGACGACATCCCAGATGCCGAAATTCACTTATCCAACACCCGACCCACGCTCCCGTGGGACACCTTTGTTTCCTCTGAAGAGGCCGAAAGATGCGCTATTGGTGTCACGAGCACCTCACCAGGGACTGACCGCCTGACCGTCCGCCTCCTCAAAGCTTGTTGGACTCACATCCGCGAAGCTGTAAGGGGCATATACCAGAGATGCCTTCAACTCCAGTATTTTCCCGCGCAATGGAAACTGGCAGAAGTTGCAATGATCCCAAAGCCGGGGAAGAAGGATAGGACGCTTGCCAGATCCTGGCGGCCAATCGCTCTACTCTCATGCCTAGGCAAAGGAGTAGAACGAATAGTCGCGCGACGAATCGCCTACACGGCCATGACCCAGGGGGTACTCAGCCCTCAACATGGAGGGGCTCTCCCGAAGCGTTCAGCAATGGATCTAGTTGCCGCCTTCACCCACGACGTAGAACACGCCTGGGCGATAGGTAAGCACGTTACAATAGTAACACTAGACGTTCAAGGCGCCTTTGACGCTCTGCTAAAGAATAGACTCCTTAAACGAATGATCATTCAAGGCTGGCCAAAGCCACTAACACAGTTGATCGACAGCTTTCTCACAGAGAGAAGAGTCCAGGTCCGGCTGGGTTCAGCAATCATCACGCCTAGCTATTTTGTTCAGTGTGGCACCCCTCAGGGATCCCCTTTATCCCCGGTCCTATACACACTATACCTGGCTGAGCTCCTCAACCAGGACCGGAACCTAAGGTTTGGGTACGCGGACGACGTTTGCATATACCGAGCTACAAGCTCCCTAGGGAAAAATGTAGCCCTACTCGCCAAGGATCTCGCAGTCATAGAAACATGGGGGACAGAGAATAAAGTATTCTTTGCGCCAGAGAAACAGGAGATGACCCACCTGACAAGGAACAGAGGAGGCGAACTCCCCTCATGCCAGGTCAATGAACAGCTCACCATCGCACCCATATCCCCCACTGGAGATAGTAGCCAGCCGGCCCTTCGATGGCTGGGAGTCTGGTTTGACCGCAGACTCACTTTCCGCCGACACGTCTCCGAGAGGATAGCGACTGCAAGAAAGATTACCCAGCATCTCAGAGGCCTGGCCAATACCGCCCATGGGCCCCCAGCATCCGCGCTTCGAAAAGCTATCACCACCTGTGTCCTCCCAGCTCTGCTTTACGGCACTGAGGCCTGGTACGAAGGCCGTACAAAGCAGGCGGGCGTTCAACGGCCTGGGACAGACCGCGTCAGCACCCGCAAAGGCTGGCATATTCAAGCAATTGATCAGACTATCACAATGGCCGCACGTGCGGTACTGCCAGCGTGGAGAACTACACCAAAAGCCATTCTACTCAGGGAAGCTGGATTGCCGTCCGCTACAGTAGCCCTAGAACAAGCAAAACTGCGTTTTGCACTGCACCTCCGAACCACCGACGCGGCGAACCCCCTGACCTGGCGAACCAAGGTTCGACAGATTGCAAGGGGCAGAAACGTTGGAGAAGTACTCCGGCCCAGATCCAAAGTCCAAAGACTCTGTCAACTGCTACCAGAGGTCCCCCGACCAATTCTGACGGCGCCACATTACTCCCCAGAGTGCCGAATAGACCCAACCAGGGGCCACTCCAAAAAGGCTGCCGCGGCTGCCTTTAAAGAATGGTGGGATCAACTCCCCCCCCAAGTCGTCACCATATTTTTGGATGGATCAGAACAGCCGGTCAACGGAGACAAGAAAGTTACCTACGGATACGTCATATACCAAGGTCAGACCAAGATACACAGCGGGAGTGGCTCACTTCACTCGCTGTCACACGTATTTGATGCGGAAGCAATAGACGCCTGGCGAGGGCTACAAGCTGCTATCCGATCGCCACAATTGCGGACGCACCAAATCTGGATGTGCGTTGATAGCACCTCCGTCATATGGGGTCTCAGAGGGGTAGCCCCCACCACTTCGTAATGGGCCTTCCTCGAATGCCATAGCGCGATGGAATCCCACGACGTACAAGTACGCTGGTCACCAGGGCACACTGGAATACAAGGGAATGAGGAAGCCGACTCCCTAGCGAACGCTGAAGCAAAACGCCCCAACGAAGCACTGGGCCTGGCGGCTAACCCCACAGTCTCTGGCGTTAAGTCAATCGCACGTACTCTTCTCCGCCTGGCGGAGAAAACTTGGTGGAGCAAAGCTAAAACCAAACTGTCTAAAAGATATCTAGATTGGGAACTGCCCTACACACCATCGGAGACGCCTGATACACTAAACCTTTCACGGCCCACTTTAGCCAGACTGATCGCCATCCGCTCATCGCATGGGGACTTTAGCTGGTATCACAAAAAGTTCAACCACGAAGAAGCAAAGCTCATTTGCTCTTGCGGACGGAACAAGACACCTGATCACATTGCACAGTGCCGAAAGACCCTGGCTACGTTCCACAAGTGGCCACTGAAAGGCTACTGCCCCCCAGATTCCCCGCAAGAAGCCAGGAGTTACCTAGCTAGCGTCATGAGCTCCCCACCTGATTTCGCAGATCTGCTTAAAGTTACTGCGTTCTATTCGAAAATTTGCACGCGGTGACGAAGCGTCAACGATAGACAGGGTAAACCTGCCTATCACAGCTACCTCAGCACTACAAATGCTGAACTTTTGAGTACCCCAAAGGGGGATTTTGCTCCATCTTTCACTCTGCTTGCCATCTCTAGCGGCACAAAGCTACTTCGATCCCCCCGAAGGGAAAGACCGACGTAGCACCCACTGACAGGCACCTCCACTGCCCATCCCAGGTCTTGGCATTTCACAGTAGCAGTTCGCGGGCGTTTAACGCCCAGGATACTGTATGAAACCTCTCCTTTATTTTCTCCTGCTTATACACTTACACTCCTTGCTTTCAAATTGTTATAATACTCTGAATTATGTGGTATAACCACCCTGTACACTAGACTAGCTTTCCTTAACCGGCGAAGGAAGATAGTACGACATCGCACCAGCGCGAAGTACCCATGAATTGCTCTCTACGGCAGTGTGCCAGCACTGTAAGTCCATAGCTTAGCACGTCCAGATACCCCACGGGAGGTTTGAGTCTCACCAACTCCAAGCGACGTTAAATAGTACAAACAAACAAACAAACCATCTCTCTGTGCAGAATGGGCTTTTAAAGCATGAGAATGAGGGCTTAAAGGAGGCTCTTCAACACAAAAAGAAGCACAAGAAGAAGGGAAAAGCTCTTGACCTTCAACAGCGCCAGGAGTATCACGGTGGCGCCGTCCACTGGTCTCCTCGCAAGCTGCGTGAAGCTCGAGCTAGAGAAGTAGTACGGGAGCGAGATGAGATGGAGGAGAAACTCCAAAAAGCACGGGCCAAAAAGCAGCGCGAGGAGGGTCAACTGCAGCGTCAAGTTGAGCTCGAGGAGAAGCGTGTGGAAAGGCAGAGGCTCAAGGACGTCAGGGAGCAGGAGAGAGCTGAGAAAGCAGCTGAACGCGCGCGCAAAGTTGAAGCTCAACACTAAAAAAAATCTATCCAACAAGCTCAACAACGCAAGCGTAAAGCCTCACGAGTAGTCTCACCAAGTAACAAGCGTCAAAAACGCGCTGGCGCTGCTCACGCTGGTGTTCAAGCTGGAGATGAGCTATCTGCTACTCCAGCCAAAGTCACATCACGTGGCCGCAACGTCAATCTCCCACAAAAATATAGATAGTACAAGTTGATTGCAAGCATCTAATTACTACAAAACTATATTTCTATCAATATTGAGCTATTGCGTGGCGCTGTACAGCCTCATTTTGAGATTGGGCATGTGGTGTTCTGCGGGGCACACTGTGAATCCGGGCACACTGTGAATCCGGGCACACTGCGCACGGGCACGTTAACGTACTCCACGGGTGAGCGGATCATACGAGTGAGCGGATCACTCTGCCAAGACCACACCAAATCTCTACCCTATCATAGCCTGTATTGGCCCACGTTGGCCTTGTATACAGTAGTACAGCACATAATATTATTTAATAACACTTTCTACAGGCTTTTTACACGTGCGCGAGTTATGCCCTACCTCATGGCACCGTGTACAGCGTCTTTGGGTTGCCTCACCCCCTTTAACACCTGCTCGCTTCCTTGCCTTCTTACCATCACCACGCGCCCCAAACTCTGTCAGAGTTGTTAACCGAAGGCCTTCCTCTGCTGTTAGAACTCCCTCCTGCTGTAACCGCTTTCTTTTGTGTGATTTATGTTGTGATGCAGCTCGAAGCTCAGCATTCTCCTTCTGGGCCAACACTAGCTTATGCGCTACTACAGCTGCGCCTTTGGCAAGCTTTTCAAAGGCCTCAACCATTGAAGTTGGTGAGCTGCCCATATGCCTTTGAATCCTCTGTCGAACCAGCGTTGATTGCGACTATATTTGCAGGGTATTGTTTGGGGTTTGGGACTGCCAGGGCTCATCTTCCACAGTAGGTAGCGGTGGAGTACGTAGGCGGACATCAAGGCCCATTATGACCCGTTCTGGGTCAAAGGGAACCAATCCAGCGCCTCGGAACCCTCCTTGGATATTACTAGGAGTAAATGACTCCTTGTAGGTGCCTATAAAGCATGGCAGGAACTCGGTTTTAGTGATATGCGTGATTCTGTTGCGCATGAGATCCTCGGCTTGGCTCCCATACGCCTTCTTCAAAGGGGCAAAATAACCCACATCAAGTGGCTGCAAGAGGTGTGATGAGTGTGGAGGCATACACAGTGTGATAATCTTTGCTTCCTTGCAGTATTGTTGGAAGTTAAGGGAGTTGTGGCTCTCATGGCCGTTAATAAGGAGCAGCCGGTACCCTCCTCGGGTGCGCCTCCTTGTATGGGCATTAAAGTGCTCTAACCACTGGAGTCTAAGCTTGTTAGTAGTCCATCCGTTCTCAGAGACTCCAATAACCCAGTCCTGAGGCAGATTGTCCTCTTTGTACCAGGCAGAGAGGTGGTATTGGCCTTTGAAGATGATGAAGGGCGGAATGGCCCATCTAGTGCCATTAATGCCCTGTATGACTGTTGTCCACTCCCAATTGCCCTGCTGGACTGCCTTTGGCCGTCCTCGACGCTCTGAGCCTGTAACAACTGCTCCTGTTGATATCTAGCCCATCATAAAGCCAGTCTCATCAAAGTTGTACGTGTCGTCATCCTGGATGCCATACTTGGCTTTGGTATTCTCTACAAGGCGGAACCAGCCTTGTATGATCTCTGGATCCTCACAGAGGGCTCGCTTGTAGTCGTACTTGCGATTAAACTTAACTTTGAGCTCAGGGCGGCGCTTAACGAACGTACTGGCCCAGTTTACGCCAACATGGCCCATATTGCGCTCTTTGCGCAAAGAATTAGCCATATTAGCCACAGCAGCCAGCCGAGGGCCGAACCCTCTGGCATCTAGCTCAAGTATGTGCTGAGTGACCACGTCCTCCTCAGTCTGGTCCAGGTTCCTTGATTTTGGCGTACAATCGGCTTGTGCAGTTCGTCCTGTGTATCGAGCATGTAGTGTGCTGTAAGGCGCGTTATATATAGCTGCAGCGCGTCGCAGTGTGAGCGTCGCGTCTTGTTTGATGGCCTGGAGCGCGAGATGTATAGTAGCTTCTTTAAAGGGCTTAGATCTGTGTTGTTGTTGAGGCATCGCGTGGTAAGGTGGAGGTTTGGTGTGGTCTTGGCAGAGTGATCCGCTCACTCGTATGATCCGCTCACCCGTGGAGTACGTTATACGCTGAGCTTCTGACCGATTCGCCAGCCATCCCAACAGCGGAAGGGAATGCGACTTCGTCAACACTTTGCAGACTTCTCTTCCTCAACCATCAAGTCAAACACGAAGTAGGCAGCTTCCTCAAATCGCAGTTGTGCGTTCTTATCAAGATTAACAACATTCAATTCGTGGAGTGGATACTTGAAAGTCCGCCAGAACTACCTTTCATTTCGCAACTTCGTTCTCAGGATGGCGCCATGCAGAAACAACCATCGACCGCTATTATTAGTATGGAAGTGGAAATCTACAGGTACCACAACCGTCTCGAAAAAAAGAGCTTTCTGGCTTTCCTGATCCCAGCAAGCTCAACCAAGGATCTCTTGAAAGTACTTTCACAACCGAAGTGGGCTTCGCAGACCATGCAGAGTTCAGTGTCGTTCACACTCTTGGAAACATTCTCGCATACCCAAGAAGCTGCTCTAAGCAAGCTTATGCAGCTGTGGATTGAGTGGCCTTGCCCGCAACATTTCGTTGGCGTTGGCACTGATCCAGTGGTATCTCGTGAGCTCGTCTTACAGCTCAAAAAACACTTCTGCGTTGCGATTACGTACCACGAGGCCAATTGGGAAAGATCAAGAGTCTTGTGAGCGGGTTTGAGCGGACCCGAGGTGAAGACTGGATGAGTGCTGTTGAGAGGCTTCAGATGGCTATGCGATATATCAAAGCCATCTGGGATTGTCATCTCGAATGCCTCCAGCGGTGGTCAGGTGACGCCATCGAAAAGGACTTCGTGACACAACTCTGGTTGCTGATCATCGAGACTGCTGCGATGCATGTCCAAAAGCTCATCAGCGCTGCATTCAATGTGGAAGCAAGCGTTGAAAAGCTCCATGCTCCCACGAAGTCCGTCGACAAGGTACGGCTAGAGGAGGCGAGACACGTAGCAGAATCGACAATTCGGTTCCTGGATGCACATCCGCCAGGAGGCAGTGACGAGACTGTAGGCGGAGAGCAAAAGAGTCAGGCGATCAGGAGAGCGAAAGCGAAACTGTTCTTTCGAGTGCATTGGGCGTGCAAGGCACTCGGAGATGTGGACGCAGCGACTGCGTACTTGAAAGAGTCAAGGAAATACGGGCCAGAGTCGGCTAATATGCTCGACGAGTAGATTGATATCGCGCAACCGAACGAACCGGTACTGTCGATGTGAAGAACCAATCGCTGTTTGGGATAACGTACTCCACAAGCGAGCCGGTCACTTAATTTTACACCAAAAATTGAGATTTTTGCACCTTAATAACTCCACAACCAGATGATAGAATTGTTTAAAAATCAAAATGCTATGCTTTACCTATGTCAAGATCAGTTGCCCTGGAGATCTAAGCTCTATCCTTAACGTGTGTAGAGTTATTATAAAGTACGCTAAAATAATCCCTGTATTTTGATTTTTGTTTAATAACTCCGGTGCGACTGATACAGGATCCTAGCGCTTCTATAGAATTGATCTTTACGTAGATGCAGCATAGTATTTCAAGTTTTAGACAATTCTATTATCTGGTTGTAGAGTTATTAAGGTGCAAAAATCTTAATTTTTGGTGTAAAATTGAGTGACCGGCTCGCTTGGGTGACCGGCTCGCTTGTGGAGTACGTTAATGGGTATCTGAGTGTGTAGAGGTGTTGTTCTAATGCACTATTCCTGAAAAGACGCTGCTGCATCTATGCCTCTGAAACACCTTCACTCTCCTCTATGCACATGCTCCATTAAAAAGGCATAGACTACCCAATAACGTAAAGCACCACCGAGCCGGACACACCACCGAGCCGGACACTTTTCCTTGGCATTGCAAATATCTTGTACAAGCAAGTATGCAACCACAACGTACGGCTTTTTTAAACCAGCAAGAAGGCAGAATTGTTCTTGCGCTTCAGGCCTATACCTTAGGACAATTCAAGAGCGTACGGAGCGCTACTGCTGCCTTTAAGGTACCTTCCAGAGGCTCTCTGATCGGCTGAACAAAATCACATTTCGACGCGAAACACCACCCAACGGCCGAAAGCTTTCTGCGATAGAAGAGCAAACGATCGTACAATACATCCTCGACCTTGATTCGCGTGGATTTGCCCCCCGGCTGTGTGAGGTGGCAGATATTGCAGATAAACTGTTGGCTATACGTGGTTGGTTGGTTGGTTGGTTGGTATTCATTTTACGTCTAGTTGATGAGGATTAAGTCCGCCATCTCGCCTCCCGAAGGGCATATACGACGTGCTAAGCTATGGAATTACAGTGCTGACACACTACCTTAGAAAGCATTTCTTGCCTGCGCGGGTATTGCTACCATTTCAGAACTACAGCTCCCCTTCCAATTGGGGAGACTGAGCAGTGTGTGTACATCAGGGTGGTTCCCTTGTGTGTATTCAGAGGCGGTTTGAGTGCCATGAGAGAGAGTAGGAAAGAGTAGGTGGGTGTGGAGAGCCGGTGCCCTGCCGAATCGAAGCCGTGGCTCTGCGCGAGGAGAGCCTTTGTACTAGGCTTGGCCATGCCTGTGTCTGAGGAGATAGGTGTAGTAGGTAGGCAGAGCCAGGCCTGTCCTTCTTCTTTATCCCCAAGGGTCGTGAAATCTAAGGCCATGCTGGCTGCCTTGTTTGCGTGTTGTGTCAGGTCTGGGACGCTGACAGTCGGTCTTCAGAGAGCTGAAAGCAGCTCTCATCGTTGTGGGTGTGGAGAGCCGGTGCTCTGTCGAATTGCGCCGTAGCTCTTCGCGTGGAGAGCCTTGCGGTAGGCCTGGCGATGCCCTTATACTGCAAGAACAAGGAGTGGCAAAACTGTCTCCTTGTCTTGCTGGTGGTTGTGGCCTTCGACCGAACGTGAAAATCTGAGTAGCGCACGGGCCATTTTGAAGAGAATTCAGCTCAGCGAAGAGCTGAAAGACAAAAGAGGGCAGCGCGCCTGCCACAACGCCTGCAGCGGGGAGAAGACGTTGGGAAACAGATTTAAGAAGGCATTTGAGTCGTGTTTGAACGAAAAATCGATGGAAATCGACCTTTCGCTGACCTGGAAAAGTTGATGTTCGGTGTGGCTATACGTGGTGGGACACCTGTTGGCAAGAACTGGGCTGAGCGATTTGTATCGCGTACGGAGGGGCTCAAGATGGCTTTCAATCGAGCAAAGGATCGTCAGAGAATACTCCAGGAAGATCCAGAGGTGATTAGCGCTTGGTTCAAGCTCGTACAAGAGACAAAAGACAAGTATGGGGTCCTAGATGATGATACCCACAACTTTGATGAGACAGGCTTCCAGATGGGAGTTATTGGCTCAATGAAGGTTATTACAGGCTCAGAGAGGCGTACGAGGCCTAATCTCATCCAGCCAGGCGATCGGGAGTGGGTCACAGTCATCCAGAGCATCTGCGCTGCTGGGTATGCTATCCCACCCTTCATTATCTACAAAGGGCGTGTCCACATCTCTGCCTGGTATGAAGAGACCCAAATTCCGTACGATTGGAAGCTCTCAGTCTCTGAGAACGGATGGACAAACAACGCACTTGGTCTTGAGTGGTTGAAGCACTTTGATGTGCATACAAAGGCGCGTCAGAAGGGGTCGTACAGGCTGCTCATCTTGGACGGCCATGAGAGCCACCTCAACCAGGATTTCAAGGACTACTGTGTGGAGAACAGAATCCTGACCCTCTGTATGCCTCCTCACTCATCACACATACTTCAGCCACTTGATGTGGTGTGTTTCTCACCATTGAAACTGAAGTACTCCCAACGCGTACGAGCCTTGGCATCCCAACGCACCTTCCACATCAACAAAGAAGGCTTCCTTCCAGCCTTTAGAGACGCGTTTTTTGACGTGTTTACGTACGGGAACTGCAGGAAGGCCTTTCAGGCCTCAGGACTAGTCCCTATTGACGCGCAGGTAGTCCTTGATCGGCTTGAAGTGCGATTTCATACCCCTCCACCAGTACCTCTACCAGAAACACCATGGCAATCCAGAACCCCAAGCAATACGTTCGAATTTGGGTCGCAATCAAAGCTCGTAAGTGAGCACTTCGTACGATCACCAACATCTGCTCAGGAAGGGTTCTCAAAGCTGGTAAAAGGAGCTGAGGAGATGCTGCATGAAAATGTAATCATCAAGGCTCGTGTACGAGAGCTTGAGGAGCAATTAGCAGAGGTTACTAAGCGCAAAGGGCGTAAAAGAAAGCAGATTCAGCATGGTGGGACAATGGAGTATGGTGCTGCAGCACTTTCTGTAGCTGAGAGCGCAACTGCAGCTCGTACGGTATCAAAGAGAGCGCGTGTAGGTAATGGTCAAGAAAGAGCCCAGCCAGGTCAACGGCACTGTGGCAACTGTGGGAAGACTGGGCACAACGCTCGTACGTGCCAGAAAGATGCAGAAGAAGATTCTGCATCTGATGCAAGTGCGTCGTACGCAGGCTCTGCAGAAGGTGGTGAGTAATTGCTTGTTCTGTACATGGTGTTCGCAATGCCAAGGAAAAGTGTCCGGCTCGGCGGTGTGTCCGGCTCGGTGGTGCTTTACGTTATAATAATCTTAAGTAACTCTATATATGCGCCAGCCCCGTGGTGTGACCTATTAATAGATGAAGTCGAGAGCAACATGAGAAGACCGTTTCATGTCAGAGAACAATGTATGTAGGGCTAGGATATCTCAGTTTGATAGCACAGGAGGTAGTCGCATAGAATGTTCCAATTTTGTACAAGGATGATCATATGTAGACAATTGTCTGGGTAACATTAATCCATCCCCCTATACGCCTTCAAGATGTGAATATATGGATTAAATGGTGCTACGCATGACACGGAGACTCTCAGCTCCCAACCCTTTAAATGGCCAAGACTTCAATGCTCGAACCCAACGCCCAAAGGCCCGTTTAGATACCGGAAATCGTCCCTCAGGATCCCGATACCATTGCACAACACTTACTTGACTAGCCCATCAATCTTGAGCGCCATGTTATCCGGCTAAAAGCCGAAGTACTTGCATGCTATCTCGCTCGGCAGACTCTTACCAAATCTGCGCATGGAGAAGGCAGCATCGGCGCAACGCTCCCAGCCGTTCGCTGCACATGCTTCAACAACTACCGCGGGCTTGCTGGAATTGGGCTTCAGCACTGACTGCTTGTACTCGCGAGACTACTGCTCGAATGGCCGCGCTACAGGGAGTGATACAACTCGCAGCTAGGTGCTTTGTTGCCATCGCAAGACCAACAGCATTCGTGACTCCTTGACGGAGTGGACCGGTTCTAATCTCGGCACCGTCATTCTTGATTTCTGGGTGTCCAAGACAGATGGATTTGACTTTTTCTGAATGGTACAACTTCAATTGATCGGTGGTCATCTCTTCAACAGCAATGAGGTGCATGAACAGATATCGCCATAAACAGGCATGAACTGGAACCAATGAGTTTTCAAATATTGAGCCCAATTGAATTTACTGTCTTATAACTTACCGTTGGACAGAACGGACCGATCTCGGTTGAAGTAGCTGCCGTTCTTGGGCGAAAACTTCGTAACGTACTTGTAAAAAGCTACACCAACGGCAGCCATGCCCATGACCGACCTGCATATTGTCAATATTGGAC
The DNA here is from genome assembly GCA_009982855.1 of Lizonia empirigonia. Taxonomy (NCBI): domain Eukaryota; kingdom Fungi; phylum Ascomycota; class Dothideomycetes; family Pseudoperisporiaceae; genus Lizonia; species Lizonia empirigonia. The sequence continues at coordinate 396,637 of JAADKA010000027.1, forward strand.
ATTTGATCCTTAAGATGAAGACCTTTACCCTGGATGTCCACCGTTGAACTGTTGTAGACACGAAAGTAACGAAGAACTAAGTCATGCTTCTCAGGCCCTTCCAGGTTATTGTAGGGACTGCAGGTACACCGTCGAATGCTGTTGGGATAGGCTTCACCGGTGGGTCACGCGAAACCTTATCGTAATGCTCGCGTGTTGGAGCCATAATGCGTATAGTGATAGAAAGTGATCAATAATTCGCTGAAGCTGACCTCTAGAGGTATTCTTGATCCATCTGATCATCATTGTCGTTGGAGATCACGGCAGCAGTAAGAGCTCAAGATCGCAACGATCACTCGACGCGACAGACGCACACATCATGTAGAGTATGTACGAAGTACTCGCGGACACTGTGAGTGGTGGTTGATTGACGCATTTCCATTGGAGCTCGTCTCGAGCAAGCGCCAGCGTCTCCGCAAGCGAGCAACCTGATTTCCTTAAAAACTGGGGCCCCGCATCCAGGGAATACCAAATGACGCATCAACCGTGCCTTTGTCTGAAGGAAGAGTTTTGTGCCAGTCTTCCATTACGTGTGCGAAACGATAACCTCGATGGGAGTGGGATCGGCTAGTTCTTCTCGCTCTGAGCATCAGGGCGGCGCGCAAAACCCTTGGCTTTCATCGCCGAACAAGACTGCGAGCCAACACTTGGTGGATCTAATTCTGGACCGCATCGTGGAAAAATTGTCGAGGAGCCGGTCGCAGTATCTCAAAGTCGCACTGAGACGCTTCAGATTTAGTGAAGGGTTGTGTGTAGCCATCCATTCGGCCATGATGCCCTCTAAGTGGCGTTATATGCTCTTTTGACACCCATTAGGTACCACCGCTCCAGACTTTTACAAGATCACTCAAGATCGATCTCGATGGAAATTTGCTAATGTGCAGCACCTTGTCCAAGATCTCAAGGATTTCTCCTTGTTTCTCTTCAGTATCTGCGCACAACGCGGCTTAATTGTTAGTGACAACTTCGTTCAACTTGAGGCGCTTGACCTACCAGCGTAGACAGCTTGGAAGCTCACGAACGCACTGGGCAGGTTCTGCGACTGTTGCGCAGCAGCAATTCCACAGATGGTAGTAGTGCTTTCGCGCAGTAATTTGAAGCGCGTCTGATAAACGTTCAGTCCCCCAGTCGAAGGCTGGTTGAGGACCATAACGATCCGAGAAAAGTGATACATCTGTATCGCAGCTGCATGCGCAGGTGGGTGGATCCAGATTGGGGCGAGTGACAATGCATCAGAGTTTGATCTCGGCGTGGAGTACGAGCCAGCGATGTGTATCGGTTCGAATGATTGAGGAAGGCATCGCTTCCATGCATCCAGCATTCGCATAAGCGTTGCGCCGGCTTCGATATATTCTGTGATATTCTGTTCCTTCGGTGTCGCTGCGAATTGGACCTGGCCATGTCAACTTTGGCTGTCAAATCGGCGGTTGATCACCTACGCATTTTGCTGTGATGTAGATTATGCGTGTAGTCAATTCTTCTGTTGTCAAGTCAGGCATAGACTTTGTCGGCTGATGTATGGTCAGTGCAGGACGACGCGTGCGGAAGGCCGCCCATATGTCTTGCCGCAGCCATGAGAACCAAACAGCACGCTTGAGGCTGTCATTGGATTCACCGCTAGTGTTTGAGTTTCTTTGAATCCAAAATGCTCCCCTTGATACCATCAGTTTAGACGCCCTTAGTAGGGGAATGGACTATACCTCAGATGACGATCCCAAGCAGAATGATCAGGGTTTTCTGCGGTACCAAACATCTCGTAGGTCGAAATCATAAGAGCTGTGACCAGAATCTCATGCGAGCCGGTGTATGTTTGGTACAGTAAGTTTTGGGAAAGGTACTGCAACGTTTCGAAATAGTACTGCTCTGCAAACTTTGCAGCGCTCGGCGAAAGACTGTGCACAGACGCTGGCGTACTGGGTAGAACATGCGGTATGATTCCACTAGAGTCCGTGTGAGGCTGGCCAAGAGTGATGTGCCGGGCACCAACGGCCAGGATAGACTTCAGCAGACCAACATTGCGCAAAGCAAGATGCGGTACCATACTCGCGAAGTGGCTCAATGGATCAAACAAGTCAAGAATCGGCGCAACAACATTAATAAAGTGCTCAAAGAAGACCAACTCATCATCCTTCAGTTCGATCCTGGTGTCTGTGTTCCAAGGCTGTGACGGTGTGTCTTGTGATACCGTGACTGGGTCGTCAGTATCGTTGGGACCCGCATCTGGAGCGACAGACTGCCGAGGAGTCTGTTTGCGTGACAAACTAGGATAGTCGAAGTTCCAGCGATTGCTAGGGTTTTGATCTTGCATGGTGTCTATTGCATCTTGAGCCAATAGATCATACCATTCGATCCTGGCAAGACTCAGTTGGATAATTCACATGACAACACCAACTACTTACGGGCCGAACGACGGAGTAAAGTTATCGCTGAGTAAGAACAAGCTATCGTCTAGGAAGAAGCTGTCGTCCTGCAGCACAATACCTGAAACCTGCGGTGGTTCAATGTTGAATGGGATCCAGGACTGCGTAGCATCTGGACCTGCAGAGCTCAGACCGCTCGGCGGTGCGGGGAGACTAAGGGGTGCCGCCTCAGGCTCGGATACAGAAGTGCTATTGGTGGTGTTCAATGCTTCGTCAACTGTGTGGGCACTCAAAGCTCGAGTCCGCTGGGCAGTTGCTGACTTTTTCGGATACTCGCAATCTAGTCGTTCCACTCGCATACAATTATTGCATCGAGGACGCGTCTCATCGCATTTGACTCTGCGCTTCCGGCATACCAAGCTGCAAAATCTTCAGCAATTGCAAATGCTCAAACAGAGGTCACGTGCTGAGTGAAGCCGTCGAGGCCCTTCAAGGCTCTTAAACATCCGCTTGGCTTTCCTAAATCAACTTACCATCCTGTCGAGGTCCTCAGGCCACGCGATTTGGAGGGCATTGTGAGACGTTTGTGGGGAAATGTTGGAGTGCCACTGCTCGATGCGAGGTAGCGACCGGCAGTTAGCCGCAGTCCCGTGAACAGCCCACCCATCCCGCTAGCCCCTCTCTTTGAAGCGAACGTCGCCTGGCCCTCTCGCAACTACAAATAGATGTGAAGCCATACTCAGTAGCAATGATCCAAGGTCAAAAATGACGTCCTCAGGTATGGTCAAAGGTAGAGTGTGGGGCGTGTGGTATCGTCACAAGTTACCCGTAGCCGAGGCGCCTCCAGCCACGCAATTCAATTCATCGCGGGCTAACTGCACCACACTTGCATGCTTGCAGGCGCTTCGGAGCAATAGAACAGTATAATAGTAAGTGTGGGCATTGCGTAAATTGTGGCGAATCTGACTTGTCGTGGTCGGAAGGGGAAGCGTCCTCCTTCCCTTTGCTGCTAGTCCGTGCAGCTCCCGCTCTCTCAAGGTTTCTGCGGGATCAGGCCGTCCCCTCTCCAATAAGATTTTCATCACACGAGCTTGACAGTCCGTGGTTTGACAGCTTTCAGTAGCTCTTCATCGATCCAGCGAGCAAGACCCACTCTCCTGAAAGCATCTTTATACGTCTCGTCGATGACGACTACGATACCCATCACCGTACTGATCATGTTCATAGACTGATGTAGTTGCATCGGATGCTCCGAGAGCGGGCACAGTGGCTCCTCTTGCAGGACCAACAGGAACGACCGTCCTGCTTCAACGGTATCCGTAATCGTATCACGATAGAAGACACCGACTTGCTTGCGGTTTCGCATCAAAGGTTCAGAGTCTTCCTTTGCGGTCTGTTTCTTGTCCGACAGAACTTGAGCAGGTACAACAACATCGAGTAGATAGGCGCCTCTCAAGACTAAGTAAGCCCCCTCCTCAACTCCTCCGTATAGATTCTCGTCATGAATTGGTACTGTAACTGCTTTTTCAACTTGGAGGCTCCTGAACGTGCTGTCCACAATTCGAGGAGGGTTATCGCGAGGACTGGGGTAATCTTCGTAAGGTGGTACAAGTCTTTGGCTATCCTGCACGCAGAAATCAGCTCGGCCCAGGTTTTCAATTCGAAATTCGACTCACATAGGAGATTCGTCCTTGCAACGAAGCCCATGACCAACTTGGTGCTCTATAAGCTTCGTGTCGTTTCGCAAAAGGGTCCATGGATTGCCACATCAGCGCAGCGGGGAGCTGATCGCTCCATAGTCCTGCAAGATACTGCGCATTAGGTTCTTTGTACTGTTTTGCTACGCCCGAAATTGCAGGTAGCTTATCGACCGATTTGGTCAGCGAACGTAACGAATAGTCTTCTACTAACTGGGGCCATCCCTCTGGATATGTCAGTCCTCTCTTCTTCTTCATTTCGAGCCAAGGCAATTGCGCTGATCCCTTCATTTCTTTACATTCCCACAAGAGCTGGTTCTTGCCGAAATGGACAGATCGTTTGGACAATTCTTTTTCCTGCAAAACCCATGCTCGAAGCCTGAGAGGGCTTTGCATCTCTCCTGCCTGGCCTGAAAAGCCATCGTAATCGGTTTGCCAGTCGGTCGGCTCTTTACGAAAGATACGGATGTATGGTTCGCCTGCAGAGCTCGGATTTCGGAGATCGAAGAAAATGTTGTCCATCGACTTTTGGATATCCGCCTCGCGATGGCATCCACCTCTACCATCTTGCGAGCCGAGTGCAGCCAGCGTGCAGTATGAGCTGCCGTAGACTTGAGCCATCATAGCTGCTTCCTTAACCCAGTCTTTCAGATCATCTTGCACGATGCATAGGGAATCGATCCATAGATACCGCTGTCCAAGCTCACGTGTGAGATCCACGGCATCGCGAAAAGTCTGTGAGAGCTCGCTGAAGAGTATTCGATTTCTTCTGGAGTCAATGTTCTTCGTAGTAGTCGTTATTAGGCTCGTCTTTCCCCAGCAATGGCTGAGTGTCAGATATGTGGGGGAGGTGCGAAGATCGCTTGATAGCGATCTACTCATGACCAGTCTGACATCCGCATTTCGGTCAAATGCCTGTACGTCTATTAAACGAGTAGGAAGGAAGAACGACTGTCTTTTCGAGCACTTAGAATGCTCTTGTCGACATATGCGTAACCAGTTCCTCATCAACTTGGTATTGTTGACAGGTTCGTTGACGTTTAAGGGCCTGGGTGTCGAGGCGTCGGCAGCTTTCACGAATACAGCATTTGGATTGTTGTATAAATGGCCTGAAATGGTGTTAGAACATGTGATTGCTAGTGAGCTTGCTACTGATATCATGAGGAGTCTTGAGGCTATCGTAGCACAGCGCACCCAAGTACTTACACCATTCTGCAGGCATACGATAGAAGAATGTCCGCGATATGCGTATTGAGCCACTGTAACCCACTCCTAATTCAACGGCACGATCTGGGAAAGCGAACGATCTTCGCAGGTACATCATCTCCCTTTTGCCCTGCAACTTATAACCATTGATACTCTGTGCTCGGCAGAAATCGGGTGAACCGAGCAAGATTGTGCAAAGTTGACACCCTTTCGCTCTGGCGGTTTCCATATCTCCCAGGGTTTGAAGTTTCACAAAAATCTCTCCGCTATATTCTTTGAGGTTGTATGAATGACACCATAGCTTTGGTGGAATGGACTGGCAAACTAAACAAAGATAGGGCGGCATTTTTAGTAAGGCGAATAGCAACGAAGAAATTCAACATATAGCAGAATACTTGGATTCGAAGCGATGTAAATATATTGCCAGCGAGAATTGGGTCTGCTCACGACATTGGGTGCTGCTCGCCACCCATATGAGTCCTGCCATGTTTAAGCGCTCTGCCTGGACTTTCTTATATTGTTCCTCCAACGATATGCTCATTACATGTGAGTGAAACACCGAAACCCGACCGTGCTAGCGCTGCGATCGCATACGTAGCCGCGCGGTTCAAGATGAGCGCTAAGCTTTCCCAACAGTTTTTTTGCACTGTATCACTTCATCACTGGCTAGAGAAGTAAGCTAGTCTATATACTTTCCGCCCACCTATAGTTTCCGCCCACACCAGCCGAACACGGTGGGGAAAAGGAGACAACGATCAATATCATCAAAAATTGCATCTACATCCATTCATCATACCATCTGACAACAGTACTTGGATTGGAGTCGTGATTTTTCAACAACAACGCTTATAATTGCCACTCTGTACACATAGAGTGAAGCGTAAGTGCTGCTGCTGCTGCTGCTTTTTGAGCTTCTTTTTCAGTTGAACGTGATGCCTGCTCAGCTTGTAATGCTGCTGCCCGATCAATAGCAGCCTTGATCGCTTCAACGTTACTATAGCGCTCATTTGGGTTAACTTGAACACGCTTTCTTGAGCGGGTAACCCTAGTACTATCTAGTTGATATTTGAGTCGTTGATTTTCAGATTCAAGCTGAGCTGCGCGGGTGTTGGCTCTGGCAATAGCCTTGCCTGCCTTGCCAAGCATCAGACGGGTGCTCCGTGAAAGAGATTCTGATAGAAGGAGCTGCTGATGAGCCTTGTATAGGTCCTGTGAGCTTTGAGGCGTGCTAATGATCTGATATGAGGCCTGAGTAGGTAGTGGGGGAGTGATAGGCCGGCCTGATACCTGAGATGAGAGCAATACTAGCTCTGGGTTGTATGGGCATAGGCCAGCAGCCTTCCACCCAGCTCGTATGACTCTCTCAGATAGTCCTTCCTCTCTTGCCTTGTTGTATGAGGTAACAAAGCGCTCTTTCTTGATAGGTGCTGCGTCATCAAGTGCTGAGAGAGCTTGGATCTGACTACGGTAACGTGATTTGAGTACAGAGAAAGGAGCCAGATCTAGCGGCTGGAGGACGTGTGAGGCGTGAGGTGGGAGGTATAAGAGATAGATCTGATGCTGCCGGCAAGTCCACATAAAGTCAATAGGGGTATGAGAGCCGTGGCCGTCCGATAGTAGTAGCCGCCATCCACCTTGTGAAGGTGTAGTATTTGGTATAAATATTTGTTGTAGCCACTCAGATCCAATTGAGTTTGACGTCCACCCATTCTGACGTAGTATAAAGCCAATCAGGTACCCCTTGTGCTGGAAACCACGTGGTTTGTAGATGCTTGCCCTTGAAGATGACTAGGCATTGAAGCTTGACGCCGGTGGCGGAGATAGTCTCCAGGATTAATACCCACTCACGATCCTCTGGTGATTTGATATAAGCCTTCTTCTTTGATGAATTGACAACCACTCTGGTATTAGTACATACCCCAAGACCAACGCCAGTCTCATCCATATTCCATATATCCTGTTGAGACAAAATGTGAACACTGAACACACTTTGCCCCTGTGTTGATTGGTACATATACCTTTCTAACACACCCCCGCAATCGAGGCAGGGAGACAAAGTAATGCGAGTGGTTTGCGACGCAGGCCCTTCACGGTGCTGACTCCGGCTCTGGCCCTACTCGGCGCTGGCCTTATGCTCTGACCCTACTCGGCTCTGGTCACTCACCCAACTAGCAGTCCATCACGAACGTGCTGATGCGCTGAAAGCGACCCGGGCTCATAACCTGTTGAGACAAAATGTGAACACTGAACACACTTTGCCCCTGTGTTGATTGGTACATATACCTTTCTAACATATCCTTGTATTGTATCCCTAGCTCAATCCGAGTACGCTCAAACAACTCTAGAAACGCGCGAATAGTCTCATAGTTGGCTGCTGTAGTCCTTGAGCTCTCAATTGTTCGGCCAACCATAGAGGCAACGCGTGGGTTGCGCGTGATGAAATGGGGTACCCATAGATGCCCGAGTGGCTCGTAGTCGCCGTTCATGTGGAGGATTCGGATAGCCATCTCTTGTACACGTGGATGAGATGGTGGCTGTGCGCGTGAGTCCTCTTCGAGTATCCACTCTACTAGAAACTCCTCCTGCTCCGGCGTCAAACGTTGTTGATTTGAGTGAGCTATCGCGTGTGGTTGTTGGCCTTGCAGTCGACCGCGTAGCGTGGATCGGGGGATCCCCCACGCCTCAGCCGCCTGCCGCTAGCTCTTAAAAACACCAGAATTGAGATCGTGGATAGCGTTTTGGATAGCAACTTCCTTAGGATCAATTTTGACAGCGTTGTGGTGCTGCGATAGAGCTTCAAAAACTGGGTAACGCGTTTGGTGGGGTGGGCGGAAACTATAGGTGGGCGGAAAGTATATACCAGCTTAGCGTGTACCGTGTCCGTGCACTCAATGCGCGGATTCACTCAATGCGCGCCGAACACCATTTCACTCAACCAAAAATGAAGCTATTAAGCCACCAAAAAAAGCTAATATCACAGGATTTTGTAGTGTAGTACTATAGTAATGCTTGCGATCAATTTGTGCTACTTATATTTACTTGGAAGTGTGACGTTGCGGCCGCGGCGGGTGGTGACGGGTGGGGGAGCTGAGGGTACCTCTGCGGCTCTATCACCACCCACATCATCCCTATCACGTTTCTGACGCCTGATTGGCTGGATATGGCCTTGTGAGGCCTTCCTCTTTCCCTTTTGGGATAATTTTATAGCTTTTTCAGCATCGCGGGCTTCTTTTTGACGCTATTTTTCAGCTGCCTGTTCAGCCTTGGCAGCTAACGTGCCCGTGCGCAGTGTGCCCGGATTCACAGTGTGCCCCGCAGAACACCACATGCCCAATCTCAAAATGAGGCTGTACAGCGCCACGCAATAGCTCAATATTGATAGAAATATAGTTTTGTAGTAATTAGATGCTTGCAATCAACTTGTACTATCTATATTTTTGTGGGAGATTGACGTTGCGGCCACGTGATGTGACTTTGGCTGGAGTAGCAGATAGCTCATCTCCAGCTTGAACACCAGCGTGAGCAGCGCCAGCGCGTTTTTGACGCTTGTTACTTGGTGAGACTACTCGTGAGGCTTTACGCTTGCGTTGTTGAGCTTGTTGGATAGATTTTTTTTAGTGTTGAGCTTCAACTTTGCGCGCGCGTTCAGCTGCTTTCTCAGCTCTCTCCTGCTCCCTGACGTCCTTGAGCCTCTGCCTTTCCACACGCTTCTCCTCGAGCTCAACTTGACGCTGCAGTTGACCCTCCTCGCGCTGCTTTTTGGCCCGTGCTTTTTGGAGTTTCTCCTCCATCTCATCTCGCTCCCGTACTACTTCTCTAGCTCGAGCTTCACGCAGCTTGCGAGGAGACCAGTGGACGGCGCCACCGTGATACTCCTGGCGCTGTTGAAGGTCAAGAGCTTTTCCCTTCTTCTTGTGCTTCTTTTTGTGTTGAAGAGCCTCCTTTAAGCCCTCATTCTCATGCTTTAAAAGCCCATTCTGCACAGAGAGATGGTTTGTTTGTTTGTTTGTACTATTTAACGTCGCTTGGAGTTGGTGAGACTCAAACCTCCCGTGGGGTATCTGGACGTGCTAAGCTATGGACTTACAGTGCTGGCACACTGCCGTAGAGAGCAATTCATGGGTACTTCGCGCTGGTGCGATGTCGTACTATCTTCCTTCGCCGGTTAAGGAAAGCTAGTCTAGTGTACAGGGTGGTTATACCACATAATTCAGAGTATTATAACAATTTGAAAGCAAGGAGTGTAAGTGTATAAGCAGGAGAAAATAAAGGAGAGGTTTCATACAGTATCCTGGGCGTTAAACGCCCGCGAACTGCTACTGTGAAATGCCAAGACCTGGGATGGGCAGTGGAGGTGCCTGTCAGTGGGTGCTACGTCGGTCTTTCCCTTCGGGGGGGATCGAAGTAGCTTTGTGCCGCTAGAGATGGCAAGCAGAGTGAAAGATGGAGCAAAATCCCCCTTTGGGGGTACTCAAAAGTTCAGCATTTGTAGTGCTGAGGTAGCTGTGATAGGCAGGTTTACCCTGTCTATCGTTGACGCTTCGTCACCGCGTGCAAATTTTCGAATAGAACGCAGTAACTTTAAGCAGATCTGCGAAATCAGGTGGGGAGCTCATGACGCTAGCTAGGTAACTCCTGGCTTCTTGCGGGGAATCTGGGGGGCAGTAGCCTTTCAGTGGCCACTTGTGGAACGTAGCCAGGGTCTTTCGGCACTGTGCAATGTGATCAGGTGTCTTGTTCCGTCCGCAAGAGCAAATGAGCTTTGCTTCTTCGTGGTTGAACTTTTTGTGATACCAGCTAAAGTCCCCATGCGATGAGCGGATGGCGATCAGTCTGGCTAAAGTGGGCCGTGAAAGGTTTAGTGTATCAGGCGTCTCCGATGGTGTGTAGGGCAGTTCCCAATCTAGATATCTTTTAGACAGTTTGGTTTTAGCTTTGCTCCACCAAGTTTTCTCCGCCAGGCGGAGAAGAGTACGTGCGATTGACTTAACGCCAGAGACTGTGGGGTTAGCCGCCAGGCCCAGTGCTTCGTTGGGGCGTTTTGCTTCAGCGTTCGCTAGGGAGTCGGCTTCCTCATTCCCTTGTATTCCAGTGTGCCCTGGTGACCAGCGTACTTGTACGTCGTGGGATTCCATCGCGCTATGGCATTCGAGGAAGGCCCATTACGAAGTGGTGGGGGCTACCCCTCTGAGACCCCATATGACGGAGGTGCTATCAACGCACATCCAGATTTGGTGCGTCCGCAATTGTGGCGATCGGATAGCAGCTTGTAGCCCTCGCCAGGCGTCTATTGCTTCCGCATCAAATACGTGTGACAGCGAGTGAAGTGAGCCACTCCCGCTGTGTATCTTGGTCTGACCTTGGTATATGACGTATCCGTAGGTAACTTTCTTGTCTCCGTTGACCGGCTGTTCTGATCCATCCAAAAATATGGTGACGACTTGGGGGGGAGTTGATCCCACCATTCTTTAAAGGCAGCCGCGGCAGCCTTTTTGGAGTGGCCCCTGGTTGGGTCTATTCGGCACTCTGGGGAGTAATGTGGCGCCGTCAGAATTGGTCGGGGGACCTCTGGTAGCAGTTGACAGAGTCTTTGGACTTTGGATCTGGGCCGGAGTACTTCTCCAACGTTTCTGCCCCTTGCAATCTGTCGAACCTTGGTTCGCCAGGTCAGGGGGTTCGCCGCGTCGGTGGTTCGGAGGTGCAGTGCAAAACGCAGTTTTGCTTGTTCTAGGGCTACTGTAGCGGACGGCAATCCAGCTTCCCTGAGTAGAATGGCTTTTGGTGTAGTTCTCCACGCTGGCAGTACCGCACGTGCGGCCATTGTGATAGTCTGATCAATTGCTTGAATATGCCAGCCTTTGCGGGTGCTGACGCGGTCTGTCCCAGGCCGTTGAACGCCCGCCTGCTTTGTACGGCCTTCGTACCAGGCCTCAGTGCCGTAAAGCAGAGCTGGGAGGACACAGGTGGTGATAGCTTTTCGAAGCGCGGATGCTGGGGGCCCATGGGCGGTATTGGCCAGGCCTCTGAGATGCTGGGTAATCTTTCTTGCAGTCGCTATCCTCTCGGAGACGTGTCGGCGGAAAGTGAGTCTGCGGTCAAACCAGACTCCCAGCCATCGAAGGGCCGGCTGGCTACTATCTCCAGTGGGGGATATGGGTGCGATGGTGAGCTGTTCATTGACCTGGCATGAGGGGAGTTCGCCTCCTCTGTTCCTTGTCAGGTGGGTCATCTCCTGTTTCTCTGGCGCAAAGAATACTTTATTCTCTGTCCCCCATGTTTCTATGACTGCGAGATCCTTGGCGAGTAGGGCTACATTTTTCCCTAGGGAGCTTGTAGCTCGGTATATGCAAACGTCGTCCGCGTACCCAAACCTTAGGTTCCGGTCCTGGTTGAGGAGCTCAGCCAGGTATAGTGTGTATAGGACCGGGGATAAAGGGGATCCCTGAGGGGTGCCACACTGAACAAAATAGCTAGGCGTGATGATTGCTGAACCCAGCCGGACCTGGACTCTTCTCTCTGTGAGAAAGCTGTCGATCAACTGTGTTAGTGGCTTTGGCCAGCCTTGAATGATCATTCGTTTAAGGAGTCTATTCTTTAGCAGAGCGTCAAAGGCGCCTTGAACGTCTAGTGTTACTATTGTAACGTGCTTACCTATCGCCCAGGCGTGTTCTACGTCGTGGGTGAAGGCGGCAACTAGATCCATTGCTGAACGCTTCGGGAGAGCCCCTCCATGTTGAGGGCTGAGTACCCCCTGGGTCATGGCCGTGTAGGCGATTCGTCGCGCGACTATTCGTTCTACTCCTTTGCCTAGGCATGAGAGTAGAGCGATTGGCCGCCAGGATCTGGCAAGCGTCCTATCCTTCTTCCCCGGCTTTGGGATCATTGCAACTTCTGCCAGTTTCCATTGCGCGGGAAAATACTGGAGTTGAAGGCATCTCTGGTATATGCCCCTTACAGCTTCGCGGATGTGAGTCCAACAAGCTTTGAGGAGGCGGACGGTCAGGCGGTCAGTCCCTGGTGAGGTGCTCGTGACACCAATAGCGCATCTTTCGGCCTCTTCAGAGGAAACAAAGGTGTCCCACGGGAGCGTGGGTCGGGTGTTGGATAAGTGAATTTCGGCATCTGGGATGTCGTCGGTAGAGGAGAATCGGTTGAGGATTTCGTCGTGAAGGGCTTCGGATTTTTCCAAGGGATCGGTTATGGTGCGGCCATTTGACTTTAGAGGGGATTCTTGTTGATTGTGTGTCAGTTTGTGCCAGCCAACTAGCTGGTAGAGTGCCTTGTCATCTGGCAGGTTGTCTATTCGGTCGCGCCAGTACTCTTTCTTCGCGCGTCTTACTTCGGTGAGAAAGTCGCGAGTGGCTAGAGTTGGTCCCAGTTCATTGACTGATTGAAGGTGACGTTTATGTAGCCGTTTGCATTTGGGCGTCCACCAGGGAGCCGACCGCCCAGCCCCTGGTGTCGTCGAGGTTTCCTTCATTGTGTCTGTCAGCGTTTGGGTAAGCGCTGAAATGCAATTATCAAGTTGCGAAGTGGTGGTGCAATCCTGGGGCCTGATTAGCCCTTGGATCCCAAGTTCAACGAGTCCAGCAAACCGAGGGAGTCGGCTCTCTGGTATCTTTAGTGGGGGCTTAGCCAGAAACGGGCGGCCCCTGCCAGGGATTATTGTGACCTGGGTTTTGTGATCGGAGCCAGTGTCCATCTCTGGGCTGACAGAGGTTTGTGCATGCGGAATATTAGAGAAGGTAAGGTCTATCACATGCCCAGCACGGTGGGTTGCAACCCCTGGCTCTCCGATGTAGTCCAACCCATTTGCGGCAGCCCAATGGGCTAGAGGGGCGCCACCATTTGTAGATATGGCGCCAGGTTCAAAAAGTTCGTGTCTGCAGTTGAAATCTCCCCCAATCAGCGCCCGGGCTGGTCGGGAGAGATCAGCGATGTAATCCAAGGTGCTGGATTGTCGGGGTTGCCTATAGGCGTTGAGGATAGAGTAGCTATTAACCTCAACCCAAAGTAGGTCTCGATTAAGTCGTGGGTGTATAATTTGTGCGTGAAGAGAGCGGTGTTTTCGTATGTAGGTAAGGACGCGGGGCCTCTCTGACTCCCAGTCCGACGTCTCCCCCAGGTTTCCATTGGCGATATAACTGTATATCCTGGGTGGGTAGAGGTGCGATTTCTTGTTCCTATGAAAGGTTCCTGGACGCAGATTACGTCTATATCTTTGTCGTGTGCGAGTTGTAATAGGGCAGTGTGGCAGGGTGGGCTCCTGTTCACATTGGCCCAGCATATCTGGATATCTCGCGAGGTGCCTTGCCGGTGTATCCTCATTAAAAGGTGCCGGTCATTTCGATTTCATTATCCTCCTCAGGTGCAGAGGAGGAAGCTGTGTGGATTGGCCGGACACTTCTAGCGGACAACTCCGCCATGTTGTAGTTTGGTCTTGCAGTAGGGTGCCTCCTGGGGCGCTGGCTAGCGGAAGGGATAGGTTGTTCAGAGGGGCGTTTTTCCGCAGCAGTGTCCTGAGGGGGAGAGCTTGGTGCCATATTCTCAGAATTGCGGCGTTCAGTGGCTTGTTTTCCAAGTTTCTGGGTGGCTATCAGCTCCCGGCGGGTAAGTCTGATTAGTCTTCCGTTGACTTTTCGTGGGATGACTGGGCATCCAGCATAGTCAGCTCGGTGCGGGCCGTGACAGTTTGCGCATTGGCTGAGTAGCGTACAGTCAGCGTTTAAAGGTCCCTGGTGCTCAGATATCCGCTGTCCACAGTTATTGCAACGTGGATCTTTAGTGCATCTTGAGGGGAGGCAAAACCCCTGACAGCCTGGGTCATGTCTCTGGACTTGGGGAGATTTTCGAATCATTTTTGCAAAGTCGCTTGTGCCGAAAAGGCGAAATGGGCGGACAGGCGCAGTGAAAGATATAATCCAGGTAGTGTGTCCTTGTTCGTTGGCTCCATGCCTTGAAGGCCGGCAGCTAGTAGGTACTTGACGGGTCTGTGAGGTTACTTCTTCCCTAATCATGGCCATAGTCGTGGGGACTTCGGCTCCTGTGATAGAGCGATAGGAACTAGCGACTCCTTGAACAGCGTAATTAATCCATGTCTGGGGAATAGATGCAGCGTCTCCACCAATTGATCGTAACATTAGTTCCTTGTTTTCCTGTTCTAGCAGTTTGTTTCTAACTGCTGGGTTGGCTGGGGTGAGCGCCCAGCCAGTCTTCGTGGTTGTGGCCTTAGGGATATCGCCTAAGGGAATTTTGACAGCATTGCACACTGCTTGTCTAATCGCATATGGGGAAGCTGGGCGCAGTCGCTCAGACGTTGGCATAGTAATGAGTATTCGGTGATCGGGAGTTGACGATTGGGACCGCGTTGGGACTGGCTTGGGCCCCTTTTGCGGGGCTGCGGGGGCAGATTTTTCGGTGGGTGGTTTGGGGGTCTGGGCTATGCCCGCCCAGGTTTGAGCAGAGGAGCAGCCGTCTACTGACTCCTGGGAGGTCGGTGGTGTAGCAGTCGCAAATCCCTGGAGGGAGACCTCTAGGGCTGCAGCAAGCCTTCGCTGAAGGTCTTTAGCGATCGGAATTTCGTGTGCGGCAGTGAATTGCTGAATAGTTTGGTCAATAGCCGCCGCTACTGCTTGGGTTATCCTATAGCGGGTAGTGGTGAGCTGTTCAATGGCTTGAATCCTCTGGGTGGTAGTGGATAAGAGAGTCGATGTAGCACCTCCACCGAGAGTGAGGGGGACAGCTGGAGTAATTTCTGGCTGTCGAACCCTCCTTGAGGTACGCAGGTTTAAATGACTGGGGGACTCCAATCCCTCAGCCCTTGTGTGAGCCTCTGGCAAAGCCAGTGGCCGCAAAGGAGTTACGTCGGTCATCGCCCGGCGCGCAAGCGCTTGGGGGTGATCGAAGTAGCTTTTACAGTATCAGGAATAATAAGTAGAGTGAAAAATGGAGCGAAATTTGGGCCCTGAAAAGGGTACCCAAAATTCAAATGTTGGTGTTTCGGTGCACAGAGAGATGGTGAACGCTTGAACGCAGCTTTTTTGACTCAGTCTGTTCGGTATCCTTTACAACAGCTCGAACTAATCGATCCATCTTTCTCCAATCATTGTCAGAGAGCCCTGATGATGAGCTTCTCTCGGCTTCTGGCGTGCTGGCAAATCTACGAAGGATAACGTTGGCGTCCATCGGCCAGATCCCAGTAGCTTCGAAAGCCTTCAATACGAGGCTCTCCGTGAAGGAGGATATCCAGGCGCTCAAGAAGAGTGGGAAAAAGTCCCCTTTCTTGATTGGAATAAGGCCTTGAGCCTTGTGGAGATAGTTGGTGAACTCGTTGGAGTAGGCTTGAGAGAGTGGCTTGAACAGCACTACATCGAGCGGCTGGAGCGTGTGAGTTGAATGGGGTGGAAGGACCATGAGAAGGATCCTGTGGCGATCACAGTAGTCGATAAACTCCATCGTGACATGAGATCCATGGCCATCAAGGATAAGTAATCTCCATCTACCTGATCGTTGCTTTGTACAGCGATCAAACACCTGCTCAAGCCAAGCTAAGCCTATGTTATCGTTTGACCAGCCTGTTGGAGATGATGAGACAAAGACCTCGTGTTCTCCTGCCTTGATATCCTCTACCCAACTTGATTGTATAGCTCCTTTTGCAGCTGCGTATATGAGGCTTGGAGGCAGCGAGCTCCCATCGGCGCAACAGCAGGCTAGGAGTGTCAGAAACTCGCGTGATCCATCCGGGAGAGATGCTCGAACCTCTTGCTTCTGCCTATCAAGCCAATCAAGAAGCCCTTCTCATCCATATTGTATATATCTCGAGCCTCAAGGTGATATTCAGTGATGTTTTGATGCAGTAGCTCCAAGTAGAGACGGTATTTTGACTCAGAATCAGTCAGGTGGCGCGTACGATCCATGGCGGTGGTCCACTTTGAGATGAGATGGATCTCGTGCCGGTTGATGAAGCGAGTAACCCAGCTCTCGCTGAGCTGCTGACGGGCTACTTCTGATGAGAAATTCCTGATCATCTCCCTCGTAGGAGGTAGGCCTTGCTTAGTAAGCTTAGTGATATATCGTACAAGCTCTAACTCGTGTTCTGGGTTGAGAGCTTGCCTGCTGGCATGCCCAGCATCCCTAGGCCCTGTCACGCCTCTCCATCGCTGCCCCAGAGTTGACCGGTCAACGCCATGCTTTTCAGCAATTTCCTTCAATGTAAATTGTTCTTCTGAACCTCGCGATTTTAGATCCTCGATCGCCTCATCAATCGGAGCCATGGTCGTGGAGTTATCGCGCGTTGGAGTTGTGGTGTTGAGACGCGCGTTGGTGTTCTGCGGGGCACACTGTGAATCCGGGCACAGGCACGTTATCCATTTCCAGCTAAAAACTTAGAGTTTGTCAAATCCCAATTGTCGCAAAGGCTAGGGAAGGGAAGCAAGACACTACTGTCCTCGATCATGAAAGCGAAGGAAGGGTCACGAAATTATGTCTCGCTTATAAGAGCAATCGTCTATAACGTTGTTTTCCTGGATACTAACGTAGAAATTCCGGATGCAACAGTACAGACTGATCTGCGATATACATACCGAAGTCCGCGGGACTGTTTGAACGAGACCCTTTCGGTTCCTTTTTCCTGTACCTTTGAGTCCGAGAAAGCCTCCGCCTTTGGCTATTCGTGGTATTTGGACTTTAATGGTCAAGTCTCCTCCAACCTTGACCTTCAAACCTGATATTTCATACAGACTGCACAACTTACCTTTCTTGGCGAAAACCTTGTAGCACTCCCATACCCGTGAAGAGTCGGTGTCTTGTGCCCTTTGTTCTACATATACACGTATTGAGCGTTGCAAAATGTGACTAAAACTACGCAAAGCCAGAATAGCGTGACCTAGATGAAAAGACCCATAGATCTGAGATACAAACCACCGTCATAAGGACAAAATTGAAGTGAACATATGTTGCGCCCTGTCATACGATATCCAGCGATTTTGCTGATTTGTCAGTGAAGCTCTGGAAAAGCTGGGTTGCGCACATACCGTTGCTAGGTGATGGCCAAGTCTCAAAACTCGCTCCGTGCGTCTCTTTGCCGTGCTAGCCAGCTCCAGATACCTGTCCTCCTCGTCATGCTCCCTTCTGAACCACCCCTCTGGTAGATGCTCTTCTGTCCAAATCAAGCCTCTGATCAGGTAGTCCTCCGGGAGCGGCAAGTCGTCCAACGTTTGTGCTTCCTTATCGGTTGGGAAGACCGGCTTGCAGATGGACGTGTTGATGTCGATACCTTGGTTTTGTTGGGTTTCAGTTTTAATTAACGTATTGAGGAAAGCCGCAATTTCTATCCAAGGGAAGGTTTCGAGGAAATGAACAACGTATTCAACAGAAGCGAAAGTGGAAATAACTGAGAGCATAACATGAACATGCGGGAGCACATTCTTGTCGCCGATCCGGCGAAGTACTAGGGCGAACGTATTGTTGGTGAGGATTGTGGCTCTCTGAAAAGTCAGGTCGGCCTGTAGGGCGCTGATTCTGAGTGGCATCTCCACTTCGGGTACTCGGGGTTTCTGCAAGTCTGGATCGGGGGCCGAAGTTAGGCCTCGCTCTTCAACCATATATCCAGGGTTCTTGCGTTGTGCAGCACGAAGCAAGAATAGCTGACGGAGAATGTTGTCGTTGTAGCCATAGTCGAACCAAGACGCGATATTCGTCACCGCCGTATAGACACCCTGTTCCTTCCACTTGGCCGTAACACGTCCAATGTGATTGTCTAGCTGTCCAACGTACTCCCTCTGGGCGATCTCAAACTTATCTGTGGGGTCTTTCTCGAAAGTGCAGGCGTGCGCTTTGATAAAATTGACATCGATAGGAAGTGCGCTCGACACAGTCGGCGGTCCCCGTCCCAGAATCGGGTCAAACAGAGTCATGATAGAATCTCGAGCACTAGGGAAAGGCTCAACAGAGTTCAGTGATCTACTATAATAATAGAGCTGCTGGAGAGCGTTAGGACGTGCAAGGATCGCCAAATGATGATACAATCGACCGACTGGTGGGTTTCTGTCAGCAGCTTTAGTGTACCATGACCTCGCAACATTAGCCCATGTCTCTCGATCCCGAATATCTTCATCTTCAATCGCCATGCGGTAACGGCCTAAATCACCGAGACACTCGATCCAGGTTTCTTCAAACGCGGGAACAGTCTCGTAGAGTAAGGCCATCATCTGGTAGGACAAATATATGAAAGCTAGCATATAGTCGAGACTTTCAGGAAGACGTCTCCGAAGCAATTCTAGGAACGAATGGATACCGTGCTTCCACATGCGCGCAGGCATAGTATATTTCTTGGCCAAACGTTGAAGCGCTAAGGATGCCGATGGATGTTGCGAGGCTAAAAAGAAGTCATGATGCTCATGAAGTAATGTCCGATGGAGGGCAATAAGCGCCTGCCAATGATCAGGAGCCAACTTTTGATTCGGATCTTGCGTAGCGGATGCCTGAGCCCGATCAACGTGGATGCATTTTGTCTCAACCATGGTCAAGCCAGCATATATCGATTTTACCTCTGATGCAAGCTGCTCTTGAGATATTGGACGACTGTCAGGTTGCAGTAGAAGCCCAGGATAGCGAGGGTCATATCTCTGCAACTCGACCAGTCCAGACTGGCGTGATTCCGTTTGCAGTGGTTGTGACTTGATATTTCGATGCTGTTGGTTCGATGATCCTATGTGCTTCTGACTGGCGCTTGCATGAAATGGACGCTCTCTTGGATGTTCTGTCACCGATCGATGAGGCGATGCGGTGCCCTTAATGCCCTGGGTTGCTTTGTACAGACGAGCTCTGTGCGATTTAGTCCGAATTCCCTCCACTTTTCTCGTGACAAGTTCGTCTCTCGAATAATCTGGATCAGCACTGTCCACGTTGGAAGGGATCTTCTCTTTCCGAGCGTGGTGCTCGGACTCTGCTGCTCGCTTCCTTCCCGATGTCCTTGTTTCTTTGGCATGGTCCAATGTTAAGGCAGCAATGTCGGGCGAAGAGAGGTGAGCAGACCCATCTTCTGCAGGCTGATTGAATTTCCTGGTCGAGGTATCAGTATAGAATATATATGCTATGGACGTCGGCCTTACTCTAGATCCTGGGCCAATTTGGCACGTGCTTGTGGAGATTCTAAATATTTGAACTCGGCGTCATGGTCCGTCCTGGCATGGTTCAAAAGCTGCTCGATACCCTGGAAGACTCTCCCTTCATGCCCAGGGTATGGGCACGGGAGTCGGCTCGCTGAGCGAGGTTCGGCCTTGTGATGAATCGGTTGCGTCTGCAACACGTGAACGTAGTGAGACGGGGAATCTACATGGCCTGAGCTCATCTTCGGCTCGCCAAATCATGTGCCGCAGTACTGCCCACAGTCCAGGTGTCGAAACTGATGGCTGCGCAGTAACGTAGAACGATCTGTGATGATCGTCAAATGACGCCACATTGATCGAGTTGTACAAGCTAACCCGCGTGTTGCACGAGAGCACTCCCGCACCGAGAATAAAAGTTGTATCCCTGGTTGTTGCTACTATGAGCAAATAGGACAAATACAGATCTGCTTTGGGGGCCAAAAGCTGGAGAGGAATAGGGGGGCTTTCGCTTGGCAAGTACGCTAAATGAGAGGTTTGGGGCCGACACGAACAGCGGCAGAGCAAGCAGTACGATTCGATTCGTAATGGTGCGGCTGTGCTATTTGACGCGCAGATGTGCCAAATGGCTAAGGTAGAGGCAAAACAACCTTGGAGTATACCTAATTATATGGGCTCTTTTCTGTATTGCGGCTCTGCGCGGTTCGCATTCGTGCTGATACAGTAAGGCAACGAGGCGAATCTGTCCCCTGCCCCATGCCAGCAAGCGCAGCCGGCGCCCCTAGTTTCAGGCAAACTGGGTACAACCGTGGTCCTTCACGCATATGGGAAGCGTCCCAAACACCATCGGGCGTATTGCAGAAATAGCCTTAAAGGATGCTTTCGGAGCTCTCTGCATTGACTCCCACCAGAAACCATTAAGCCCAGCATACGTGCACGGCACGTCGTCTGCGCCGTTCTTGGATCGGACAACCTGCCTTGTGGTGGGCGCTGTTTCGAAAGCATTTTTGGCTCTATCACACCGAGCTCTGTGTCTCCTCAATTGGATTGTGGAAATTGCAGTGTACGTGATGGCCTGTCGCTTACTTAAGTGCAAATGCCTCTCGCGCTTTCAAGCCGTACATACGTACAAGTAAGGCATTCAGAATCCTTCAGCCTTTTGTGGGTACATTTCATTCTAGGGCTGATCCCTTCGCACAGCTCACGATCATTTGATGTCTGTCGAGTCCCCCGTTCGACATCATGTAAGCTGACCATTGTCTAAGAAGCGATAAAGCAGCTGCCAGACACCGGCTGATATACCACCCAGCACTCAGCCGCAACCGCCCTCAAGCTGACAGTCGACCAGGCATACAGGTGCAAGGCCGACATATTCGGGAACAGACCTGGGTCTCTGAGCGGTGCACCGTCATTGAGACCAAGAAAGCAGGCATGGCATGTCAGACCTATAGTCCCGAAGCATCACAGCACTTTACAGAGTTCCAGAGTGTGGACTCGGCTGAAGCATGTCCTGTCACATTGATCGTTGAGTTACAATCATACGCTTTGCATGGAGATACGAGATCCCCTATCGACAGTTGAACAACTGCTTTAAAGCTCTCATGCAATGACAGCAATGATGGAGAGGCCAAGGTTCGAACCGCATATGCACTACAATTGCGGCCCGAGCTAGCAAAATTTTCCGATCTTGCACAGATCGTTAAGCCATCGTCACGCAGCTTGTGCCTTGTGACCGTCATCAGCGACTGTTCTACGCGCAGCAATGTTTGATGTTTGTAATGAGGCGGAGCTGGATCGTGGACATACCAGGCGATACCACGTGCCTGGGTCGGGATAAGTACCGAGCGGGGAAAAGCCAGCACATCGCACATTACCTAGGTAACGACTGCACGTTCATCTACGTGGACGGGCCTTTACGATCAGCCTGATTGAGGAGGTCAGCAGAGAGCATCCTGTACCTACCCGAAGTGCCCTCCAAGCCTCCAGCCAGACCGGCAGTCGCACCTAAAAGTGACAGTATTATGGATCGCAAAGTATTGCCTGATCTCTAAGGAAAGGGCAATATGGCTGACACGAAAGGCTGGTCTATCGATAGCCTAAATGGCTTTGATAAGGTTCAAGATATTCTGTATTATTGCGTACAACCTTTGTGGGTTCTGGAGACGGAGACTTTCGATTCGTTAAGAGGATTGTGCAACGAAGGGCATCAGATGTTCAACTTCATTCGATACGGTCCAATTATGGCATCCATTCCAAGGCAACAAACTGAAAACGCCATCCGGTTTGATTGCTTAACCTAGATCTCAGCATGCTCCAATATCTGAGGCGTCTAGGGTGGCCTCCTAGATCAGAACCTTTTCTCTAACGGTCACAGTATGGACTACACTGTCACATATGACGTCGTTAACCGTCGTCAACGATGAATGGAAGAGAGTCCCAGGTCGTCTCTCCGCTTGTCCAGAAGTCCATCACGTTACTCAACATGAACGGTCTATTGATGACGTTTTGTTGCCCTTCTGAAGATGTTGGACCAGTCCCATGGTCGGTAACACTTTCGCGTCAACGTTCAATTGGTACAATAATCGCTCACACCCTCAGGACGGCCCTAGATTGCAGCGTTAGTCTACAACGACTTACTACACCCGATAATCGTCGAGCGACCAGCGTCTGTGGGACGCATACCCATTGCAAAGGGCATAGTACCTACTACTTTGCAAAAAGCTATACATTTACAAGATACAACAGCAGTAGGCACAAGAGGCTCGCCGGGAAATTATTATTAAATTTCAACGTTAAGATCTTATGTGGTTGTTGAACTGTATGTCCCTTTACATATAGGGCTGAATCAGGCCTCCCATATGCTGGTCGGTCGACGGCTATCGGGTGTAGTATACACCCAGCCACTGTCCGTCCGGGAAGAACGGATTACCCTGAGTGTGTCATCGGCAACGACCTTGATGAACGGCAGGCTGTGTTCTTTTTACGCCATGCATAGTAAGTTTAACCTGCCTGTGTCTGGTTTGACACTATGGCTCTGTGTGATAAGCATGGCCACCTGGCACAAGGCAACGAACAGGGGTCCATTACCGACTGCCATTTGCAGTTAAAGCTCCCATGCACCCAGTGACCTCCTCATGGAGTCTCAGCTGTTCCC
The DNA here is from genome assembly GCA_009982855.1 of Lizonia empirigonia. Lineage (NCBI taxonomy): Eukaryota > Fungi > Ascomycota > Dothideomycetes > Pseudoperisporiaceae > Lizonia > Lizonia empirigonia. The sequence continues at coordinate 419,198 of JAADKA010000027.1, forward strand.
ACACAGCCGGGCTCCCGTATCACGTCGTACAAGGATTGCCTCCAATAAATTGCTACTATGTAACTGGTAGTTAGACTCCCTCGGAACCGCAGCGGGCGAACTGCAGTTCCCCAGGCACCCGCAAAAGGCAAACTAGGCAACCTGCTCATCGGCTGACGACTTTGGTGGCTGAGGATCTTAGAAGTCGGCCCTTTCATCGACACCAGCATGCCATGCTTAACAGATCGACGATCTATCCTGTCGGTGAGCAAGATTGGTTGCAACCCGTAATAGCGAAGACCATAGCTCATTCAACGTGGCTTTGCATGTACGCGTCTTTGCCTCAGTGTAGTCAGTAAAGGCGCATCGAGGTAAGCGGAGATCTGTCCTTCAAGCTTCGCACTAGGTGCACACCCGCCGTGCGACTGTCCACATACTACACTTCGCCGCTCGAACAATTTGTTTAGACGCCTGAGTGAATGCATTGCGTTCAAGATCTCGTTGACGTGGCGGATATTGATTCACGGTCAACCTGCTGAATACAAACTGATATTCGCAAGACTAACGGGAAAGATGATAGTGTGCGAAGACAGCAACCCTGCAGAGCCCACGGCAGCATACTGTTCGAATAGTAAGCCGGGCTCATGTTTGAAGTCAGGTGTTCACCGAAAGCCCTAGTGCACGGTTTGGGAGCAATTCAGTTGTTTGCGTGTAGATCATCTTGGCCATGTTGAGAAGCTTCTCCTCGACCTGTAAAGGGAGAGCGGTCAACTGTACCCGCATGGCGAGATTTCAAATTCCATCATCTCCTTGTGAGTATATCACTCTCCGTAAACACCTCGTTCTGTACGTACCTGTGTAGAGAAATTCCGTCAAATGCGAACCCTATGCTGAGAACAATCTGTGCTACTTTGGATATAGATCGAAGAGGCTGGGACAAGTAAGGAGTATGATTTGCTCGTTAATCCCTAGGTAACGTACTCCACAAGCGAGCCGGTCACCCAAGCGAGCCGGTCACTCAATTTTACACCAAAAATTAAGATTTTTGCACCTTAATAACTCTACAACCAGATAATAGAATTGTCTAAAACTTGAAATACTATGCTGCATCTACGTAAAGATCAATTCTATAGAAGCGCTAGGATCCTGTATCAGTCGCACCGGAGTTATTAAACAAAAATCAAAATACAGGGATTATTTTAGCGTACTTTCTAATAACTCTACACACGTTAAGGATAGAGCTTAGATCTCCAGGGCAACTGATCTTGACATAGGTAAAGCATAGCATTTTGATTTTTAGACAATTCTATCATCTGGTTGTGGAGTTATTAAGGTGCAAAAATCTCAATTTTTGGTGTAAAATTAAGTGACCGGCTCGCTTGTGGAGTACGTTACGGTTCGTGAGCAGATAACATGTCGGGCCGCGTAACGCCCCATCAACCCCTCAACGCTCAATTTAAAAATGAGGCTATTGAGCCACCAACAATAAATAATATCACGAGATTTTCTGGTGTGTTACTAAAGTGATGCTTGCGATCAATTTGCGCTATCTATATTTCATCGGAAGTGTGACGCTGCGGCCGCGGCAGGTGGTGATAGGTGGGGGTGGTGAGGGAGCGTCGGGGGCGTCCACGCTCTCTGCACCACCCAAACCTTCAACCACGCGCTTTTTGACTGGTTTCTGAGTTGATGAAGCTTTTCTCTTGCCTGTTTGGGCCAATTGTAGAGCTTTTTGAGCGTTGCGATTGGCCTCCTGAGTCTCTTTTTTGCGTTGGCGTTCAGCTACTTCTTCGGCCTTCCTCTGCTCACGCTCTACCTTTGCCACACGCCGCGCCTCAAGCTTCTCCTGATGTATCTTCAATTTGTATGCCTTATTGGCATCGCGGAGCTGCTGATTCACCCCTTTTTCTGCCTCCTTATCACGTCTTTGTTGCTCCTTGGCAGTGTGAAGGTCTCTTGCGTGGTCAAACTTCGATGGAGTGAAAAATTAACTCTCACCCTCGTCCTCTTGTGGCTTTTCAAGCTCCAGGATACGGTTAGGCTTATTACGCTTCTTTTTGGTAGTAAGAGCCTGCTTCAATCCTAGTAATTCGTCCTGCTGGAGTTGATATTGGGCCTGGAGGTTGTGCACAACCTCACTGAGCTTTTTTGACTCAATACTGTCGATATCCTTCACTGATATACTCAAAAGACGTTGGATAGACCTTCAACTGCCCATATCAACTGCTGCAACAATCGTATTTGCATCGTTATCGACGTCATCGTCGGGGGGAGGTGTGTGAGTGAATCGTTGGAGGACTACCCCTGGATCCTTTGGCTCAATCCCAGTGGCTTCAAAGGACTTCTGGATGTTGGCAACAGTGAAGGAGTCCTTCCAGGCAGCCCAGAAGATAGGAAAGAAGTCCCCCTTCCTGATCTGGAGCAGTCCTTGGCTGTTGTGAAGGACATCGGTCAGGTGACGCTTATATGCGGTTGAAAGTGGCTTGAACATCACCACATCGAGCGGTTGAAGCGTGTGAGTACTGTGAGGGGGAAATACACTCAGGAGAATCCTGTTTTGATCACAATAATCCAGAAAATCGATCGTCACATGACTCCCGTGGCCATCAAGGATGAGTAATCGCCAACTCCGACGCGATTTCTCCTGAGTATACCGATTGAACACCTGTTTGAGCCAGGCAAGGCCAATACTGTTGTTTGACCAGCCCGTGGGTGATGACGTAACACACACAGAGTGCTCTCCTGATTGTATCTCTTCTACCCAGCTCGATCGGATATCCCCACTGACCGAGTCGTAGATGATGCCTCGGGGTATCCAGGAGCCATCAGCACACACACAGGCCATCACAGTGACCCAATCACGTGAGCCATCTTGTAGAGTACTCCTGATCTCTCTTTTCTCCCACTGTCGGCGGCTGAATATCCGTTTTGAGCGTCCAAGTGTACCGATCATGATCCCCTTTTCATCCATATTGTATATATGACGTGGTTCAACCTCATACTCGGCGATCTTGGAGTGCAATTGATCGAAATACCGCTTGTATTTAGCCCCTGAGTCTGCTCGGTGACGCGTTCGATCCATAGCGTCCTGCCACTTCACGAGTAGGTGGTCTTTTTGGCGGTGAAGAAACCGTGAAACCCACCTCTCGGAGATCTTTGTTTGAGCCAATTGAGCTGCAGAATTTTGTACCATTTGCCTTGTAGGTGGTAAACGTCGGTGAGTAAGTCTATTGGTATACTCCACAAGAGTTGACTCCTGTTCTGGGGTGAGTTGTTGTTGGTTGATTGCCTTCTGCTCCCGGGACGCTGCCAGCCCCTGATACCGTCGGGCCAACGTGGATCGCTCAACACCATGACTGTCAGCTACTTTCGCATAAGATACTTCACCTTTCGACCTCTGCGATTCCAAATCTGCAACCGGCTCATCAATCCGACTCATATTGGTGGAGTTATTGGTGGTTGAAGTTTGGGGTGGTTGGGGTTGATGGGGCGTTACGCGCCGCCGGGCGTTACGCGGCCCGACATGTTACCGAGGTCGCAACTTCTTTCCGTTAACAAGAGCAGGGAGATGATCTTCACAGATGTTATAAAGACGCCGCCCTGAAAATCAAGATGATGTGCATTGCGCGGGACTTTGAAGCCTACTAAAATATCTGACAGGCTTTCAGCATCGCAGGTGACGAGTATCGAGACCCTGAACGTTGCAGCGGTGGGCAGATATCCATGTATATAGGTATGTACTCCTGCTCTTTCCTCTTTGCGTGCAACAACGACTAGATCTCAATCATCGGCTTTTGGATCTTCTCGCTTCACACAAGGTTAGACGGCGAATGCTTGAACCACCCTCTTTTGGCACGACTCAATGTATGACCGTGTTGTGAAAAGCCACAATCGATATTTTGCGCGCTCCCAAGGAACTGCTCAAAGTTGCAGAAGCAGACAACAACATATGTACAGTTTCATGAGCAACCAAAGGCTGTAAGAAATCCTGGAAGCTCTCGAGTTGCGACGATTAGTTCACCATCAGGGAAGATGGAAAGTCAGCCCCACGGAAGTGTGGGGGAAGCGCTTGATTAGCGTCGGACACGGAACACGGCTGAGCACCGATTCTCATGCGAGTCTCAACGTCATTATCGAATTGTTATCAGTGTCTCCACGTGTCGGTATACACACGTTGTGTCGCCTAACGTGGCCTCGTGCACCGGCCCGAGGCCGAGTGTATCGCGTCGATCCTACTTCGGTCCAACTTCGGATCAACTCTGATCCAAGCACATGTATACCTTCGTAGCCCCCACATTCGTAGTGATCAATACCAATACACAAGATTACCTCAGTTACTGTTATTCACCGTACGATCGTACAGAAGCCTTCCAACACCACGCGAAAACCACCAAATCAAGGGCTCTTAGCGCTGTTTGAAAGCTAGCGGACCATATGGCGGGAAGAAGAGATTGACCTTCCTCGATTCTTCCCCTATCTGTGCCTCAGCACGAGCATCGTGGAAGGCCTTAGAGTGCGTCATCTTCTTGGTATTGTGTAAGCAACAATGCGGCTGCGCCGAGCGCGAACTTGATTACATTCCTTTCTACCACTACACTGGCTGCGGTGTTGTCGCGCACTGTCCGGCACACATTCTAACCTCTCCGCAGTACATCATAGCAATGCGCACACGGCCATAGACGAACCCACCCCTCGATCCCTTCACCGCAACCCCTACACAGTGCCAACATCACCATGTCGGAGAGCACAGATGCCGCCTTTGTTGATGATAATGATCTCGACCGAGCCTTTCGTCAGCGCCCCAAGTCTTCTGCGTCGAACTCGAGAGTGCCACTTTTGGTACACAGCAAACCAGGCAAGTCTGGCCCTAGTTCGCCCGGACTAGACACGGACGATGAGAACACCCGTCTTCTGAACCCTACACCAATCGACTACCGGAGTTCAGACAACAATGCGAGCGACGATGGGGAGCCAGAGTGGTTTCGCGAGTTCGAAGGGTTGCCATGGTGGAAACGACCGTCGATATACTGGCTCTTGCCAGCCTTCCTGCTTTTCACAATCGCTTTTGGTGGCATTGTCGTGCCAAAGATCAACCTGATTATGGACCTGGTTTGCGAGGATTATTATGCTTCTCTCGACGGCAATGGCGACCCAATATCAAGGCCCATGGACCCAGGCGCAGACAGGTGTCAGAACGACGCTGTGTCATCTCGATCCTCGCTCTTCCTTTTATACGGTAGCCTGTGTTCTGGAATACTTGCAGCCATTACCAGTCCCAAGCTCGGCGCACTGTCAGATCGATTTGGAAGGAAGACGTTCATGATCGCGAACACCTGTGGCGCGCTCTTCGGCGAGGTCCTTACTATTCTAGCAGCGAAATTCCCGGAGACTGTTCACGTAAACTGGATTCTGGTTGGCTTTGCATTGGAGGGTCTATCCGGATCATTCATTGTGGGTATGGCTTTGGCGCATTCGTATGCTAGCGATTGCGTGGCGCCACAGCATCGCAATGTTGCCTTTGCATACTTCCACGCCGCTCTTTTCGGAGGAATTGCCCTTGGCCCCGTGGTGGCTGGTTATATCATCCAGGCACGCATGAAATACACCAGCAAGATCGACGCAGTCATCTTCATCTTTTACCTAGCATTGGCGGCCCATGGTCTCTTCATCGCCTTCCTCGTCTTCTGTATCCCCGAGTCGCTCAGCAAGTCTCGCCAAGAAGCTGCACGGGAGAAGCAACGAGAGGAGATGGAGAGATTGGGTCCAGCGTCAGACTGGATCAACCAACTGCGACATATCAACCTATTCCGCCCACTGAAGATTCTCTGGCCCACAGGTCCCGGCTCTTCCTCTGCGGTTCGCTGGAATCTGCTGCTCCTTGCCGCTACAGACACCATCATGTTTGGCGTCGCTATGGGCGCGATGGGTGTTGTTCTTGTGTACACGCGCCGACAATTCGATTGGCAGTCGCTTGAGTCTGGACGGTTCGTTAGCATTGTCAATGCGTGCCGTGTTGTTGCACTCCTCGGTTTCCTACCTCTGCTCACCCGACTCGTGAAAGGCAAAGATGGCGCCATGAAGCAGCGCAAGTCTGGCACGGATCGATTCGACCTGACTATCATTCGTGCAGCCATCTTCTTTGACACGTTAGGTTATGTTGGTTATGCACTAGCACCTAATGGAGATTTCTTCACCCTTTCGGGTGTCGTCACTGCTGTTGGAGGTATCGGATCGCCAGCGCTCGGAGCTGCCCTGACGAAGCATGTTCCCAATGACAAAGTAGGCCAGTTGCTCGGCGCGACCGGACTGCTGCACGCGATCGCGCGAGTCGTTGGACCGACAATCTTCAATGGCATCTACAGTGCGACTGTCGCAGGCTATCGACAGACCGTTTTCGTTGTTTTGGCGTCGACGTTCGGACTGGCGTTTTTGTGCAGCTGGTTTGTACGGCCTCACGGTAAGCTACCCAACTGAAATTCCCTGACTCGTACTAACAAGGACACAGTTTATCTTGAAGATGACAATGAGCCAAGTTTGCAGCCTGCAGATGTAACAGATCCATAGTGTGGACTGCTCGATTCTATTTGTATAGCACACGCTATGCCGCTTGTCCCTTGAATTTACAACAATACATTAGTAGCGACGGCGTTTTTGTTTCTGCACAGCATGTATACAAGTATACAAAATGTGAACACTGAACACACTTTGCCCCTGCGTTGATTGGTACATATACCTTTCTAACATATATCATAATTGAAGCATTTTGGTTTCAACCGGAAAGCGTCCTGCACATATATTGCACCAGAAGACATAAATAATACCAATCCGTACACTTTCCACAAATATCCAGTCATTCCATTGCAGATCAGAATGCCTGTGTTCTGAAAGCAAAAGTAAAAGCCAAAACCCGGCCGTTTCTGATATCCGTTCATCAACACCGAGCCTAGAATATGGACAAAAGATCACCACCTGCGACCCCTCGACCCCATCCGTCAAGCCATCCACCGCGATCGAGGAAAGTTCATGGGAAGGGCATTGAAGTATGACCGACTAATTTCTAGCTAATCCTCAGTCACACCACAATGTGTCATCCAAACCGTCTCCATACTTGCGGTGTAACTGGGCTGCACGTGCTGCAGACCTTCCCGCTCGCCGCTCGCCAGACTATAATAGACTAATCTGGAGCAGTCTTAGTTAGAAGTACCTTGAACTATATTCCAAGGTTGCAGAGCAAAGTATACCCTGTAACGTACCTCACAAGCGAGCTGGCCACACAAGCGAGCTGGCCACCTGCGCCAAGACCCCACCAAACATACTATTGCGCATAGTATAATCGCGATGAGCCAACAACCAGACAATCTACTACCTTCAAAAGATGCTCGACTACAGCTTACTCTTGAGGCTATCAAACGCGACGCGACGCTATCCCAGAGACGTGCTGCAGCTATCTACAACGTCTCTCGAGCAACACTCAGTAATCGCCTTGCTGGAACACCTTATCGACGCGATTGCACGCCCAACTCAATAAATCTCCTTAAGACAGAGGAGCATGTAGTTACTCAGCATACCCTTGACCTCGACGCGCGAGGATTTCCGCCCCGGCTTGCTGCTGTGAAGGATATGGCTGATTCTTTGCTGGCTGAGCGTCACCGTGATCCTGTTGGCCAGAACTGGGCTGCAAACTTTGTCAAACGTCGCCCTGAGCTCAAGGTCAAATTCAATCGCAAATATGACTATAAGAGAGCTCTCTGCGAGGATCCTGAGATTATACAAGGCTGGTTTCGGCTTGTAGAGAACATGAAGGCTAAGTATGGTATCCTTGATGACGACACCTACAACTTTGACGAGGCTGGCTTCATGATGGGCATGATATCAACTGGAGCAGTAGTCACTAGTTCTGAGCGTCGAGGACGGCCAAAGAGCGTTCAGCAGGGCAATTGAGAGTGGACTACAGTGATCCAAGGGATCAATGCGATGGGCTGGTCGATCCCACCCTTCATCATCTTCTAGGGCAAGCACCACCTCTCAAGCGTAGATCGCATAAAAGGAAGCGTATACAGCAGCAGGGTATCTTAACGATCGAAGAGGGCGTACGACTGACGACCCTTAAGGAGTTTGAGGCGCGTAGTGATGGGAAGAAGGCAAAGAAGAGGGTGCGCGTTGAGGCAGGTGAGCCTAGCCAACGACGCTGTGGACGCTGCGGCGAGGCAGGGCATAACGCACGTACGTGTAAGCAAGAAGTATTAGTAGATTCTGAGTAGAATAGCCTATTACGATTCTTAATTACTATCCTTGACGGTGCTCTACGGTCGTGTACAGTACTGATTTTGGTAGGGTCTTGGCGCAGGTGGCCAGCTCGCTTGTGTGGCCAGCTCGCTTGTGAGGTACGTTAGTAGAAGGCGAAGTACGTAACGTAGATCAGGAACAGCAAGAACGCCCCCAATCCAAAGACAGAAATGATCCATCTCCCAAACACAGCAGCCTCCTTCGTATACCGAGCAGTAACGCGCACGGTCCGACCCGCACTAAATCCAATCTGGGCCCTTGCCACACACACCACACACTCCTTCGGATTCGCCATTTCCAAGCCCAGCCCCAGCCCCAAATTACTAGGTTAGATATTTATTTTTTTAACACCATGTCATCAACAACCCAATAACCTAGGCACTTTGGCGGAGTGGTTAACGCGATGCCCTGCTACTTTCTTAGCTAGGCATTTCCTTCGGGAGCGTGTGTTCGAATCACACAGGTGTCGGTATTTTTGCTCTTTTTGCGGGGGCGGAGGCGGAGGCGGATGTGGGGGTGGATGAGGATGGATAGGGGGGGGTGCTGGTGGGGATGGGGATTAGGTGTTGTTGTTTCTGTTGATGGGGAATCGGACTAGGTTTGAGTTTGTGAAGCAGAAATGCAGAGCGCTGTGAGTTTGAACATATCTTCGTAGGGAAGGACATTATGCGGCTTTTTTGACAACACGATTCTATTATATCATGAGGCGGGAGTAGCCTCTTGTTTCCGCTAGACGATGCAGGACTTGGTGCTCCACCAAGACTCCTCACATGTTCCTGCTCTCCAGATACTCCTGCACCCGCTCAATCAGCTCCGCCTTCTTGCCGGCAACAGCCTGGCCCCGCTGACTCAAATACGCCTTCAGCACCGCAACGGTCTGCTTGCTAATCTGGCCCTTGTCGTTGAGGGCAGCCATCTGCTGGTCGGTCAAGCCGTCGTCGTCAGCGTCCTCATTCTTCACTTTGGGCTCTGTCTTCGCGCGCTTGGCGGGCTTGTCCTTGTCCTCTGGCTCGGCTGTGCGGCGCTTTGGCGCGGGCTTGCTGCGGACGGCGAGGGAGTTGCGGGACTGTTGGGCGAAAGTCTCGGCGAACGTCTTGCCGTAGTCCTCGATGTATTGGCCGCAGCGTTTGTCGATTTGCTTGAAGCGCGGGACTGTCTTGTCGACGGGTGTGGTGGGTATGTCTTCATCGAGCGCCATGGCTTGCAGTATGCGGTAGAACCACTGCAGATCGGGGTTCGGGTACTTGCTTGGATCGTAGACGCCGCCGGGTAGTTGCAGTTGCTCCATGATGATGCGCATCTTGTCGGTCAGCTCGTCTGTGGTCTGGAGGGGAGTTTCTGGTTGCTCGGGAAACTGGCGAATGTCGTCTGCGTAGGGGAGTGGGATCAGCCATAGGCCTGGTGGCATTTGCTGTTCACCGTCCTCGTCGATCTTTTCCTCGGAGGGCAGAAGAGCGCAAAGCGTTGGAGAGGCATTCCGACGCGCGATGAACCAGACAAGACCCATCTTCTTCGACTTAATGAGCTTCTGCTGCAATGCTGAGAAGACCCGTGTCGAGCCGATGAAATCTGCTTCGGAAGGATAGATGAATGTGGCCTTGTTCGTGTTTGCCCAGATAGGTACGCAGGACATGGGCTTGAAGCCAATGATACGGATTACTGGGTCACCAAAGCATTGCCGTATTCGTGTAATCTCATCTGGTGTAAATGTTATGGCGTCTCCACCGAACTTGTATGCTTTCCGAAGCTCAGTCTTCTCTACCACCCGCGCTGTATCGTCGGCCATGTGCGATGTGGACTGCTGTACGATCTGAGTCTTCTCACCACCAACCCAGACATAGCAAGACTTGGCGTGCTCTTGCCGCTTCAGCAAAAGGTACCCCTTTACGCCTATCTTTAGGCCTGGGCCGAGCTCCATTGGTATCGAGAAAAGTGCTCGACGAGCAGCAGCTTTTGAGTTGATGGAAGAAAGGAGCTGCTTCAGCAGTGTGATGCCTTCGCCACTCTTAGCTACTTTGGTAGTAGATGCTATTGCTACTGGCGCATCTGGGTCAGACGGTGATGTAGGATATACCAGATCATCGTAGAACAGCGACCGATCGAAGCTGTGGTCCTGTCGAGAGATGGGGAACAAGTCAATGGTACATCCTAGATCGTATAGGTCGCGGGCACGTGTTACGGCTGCGTCTTTGTCCTGTTTTGCTTTGGCTGGGTAGTCATTGTCTGTGACCAGGAAGAGTCTCCTCGAAGAAAAGTTTGGTGCTTTTGTTGTAAAGATTTGGTTTGCACAGAAGAGCACTGTCGCTATGCTTGCTCCGTCTTTAGATGGCTTCAGTAGCTTCTCCGCCGCCTCCTCATCTTCAACGATATCCCGCAGTCTCTTCACGTCCTGTGCTGACGGTACATCTAAATCTGATAGCAAGTAGCAATACTGAAATGTGCTGTCGCCATCTTTGAGATCGGTCTTCTCAGTGCCGAAGAGCAATATGCCCATCATGTCAGTTGGATTCGAAATGATACGTTGCTGCATTAATTGATATGCGCATTTCAGCGCTGCTGAAGTTGGCGAGTCACGGTCTGCCTTTTTGTTGTCCGAAGCGGGCGGGCGCTCCAGCATAGTCGGACTGACATCGATGGCGAACAACACAGCATCTTTGATCGATTTGTAGCTCTGCCCGGGTCAATGAATAGCACCGTGCGATTTTGGAATATGCATCATACAGTCCCATCGAGCTCCTCTTCTTCTTCCTCTTCCTCGCCTGGCTTGCGGTCCTGCGCGTCCGCCATGATGATATGTTGCTGCTGTCGACTGGCGTTCACCGGAATGTAGTCTTATCGTTGCTGAGTGCTTCAGAGAATGTGCTGCCAATCGCAGTTTCGACGATCGCCAGTTTCTTATGTAAAGGCCTGAAGACCGCTTCTGGGTGTGTGCCTTGCACTAGTTGTTTGCAAGGCAACAGTCGTGGGAGACGCGTTAAGCTGTCGCGGTGTCACGGGAGCTTGCTAGTGCGCATCGGCCGCAAGTAATCGCCGGTAGCTCGATCCGTAGGCTCGATCGTCATCACTCTGCTTTCAACGATCCTTCATTGGCCAGAGCTTTCAGTCGGGCGATATTATCAAATCGGCTGTCTGGCCACAGCTGCTCTTCTCACACATTCGTTCGACCGAGGTTCCCATCTCCTACTTCATACACTTTCCAATGGCTCTGCGCACACCTCTGACGCGCGCCGCGGGGCGCGTTACATCGACAGTCACTGCCACACCTGCGTTTTCGGCATACAGCGCGCAATGGAGGAGAGGCAATGCATCTGTCGCCCCAGTCACACAGAGCACGGGCTCGAAGAAGGGTACTGCTATGGTTTTTATGAACATGGGAGGACCATCGACAACGGACGAAGTGGGCAGCTTCTTGAGCAGGTTATTCGTACGTGTTGGAGGCGTCATCATCAAAGTTGGAGCTAACAAGTGTAGGCTGACGCTGACCTTATTCCCCTGGGCCGCCTCCAGAACTACATTGGTCCTCTTATTGCGCGACGACGAACGCCGAAGATCCAGAAGCAGTATGCCGAGATTGGCGGAGGGTCACCCATCAGGAAATGGTCAGAGTATCAAGCCGCAGAGATGTGCAAGATCCTGGACCAGACCTCGCCAGACACGGCACCTCATAAGCCCTACGTCGCCTTCCGTTATGCAGACCCCCTGACAGAAGACATGTACAAGCAGCTGCTGGCTGATGGATTTGGCGGTGGTAACGGCGGCAGAGCTGTTGCCTTCACTCAATACCCTCAATACTCGTGCTCCACAACTGGATCATCACTGAATGAGCTCTGGAAGTGGAGGACCAGACTGGAAGGCAAGAGGGGCACGGGGGAGGTCGACAGCAAGGGCGCAATCAACTGGAGTGTTATTGACCGCTGGCCGGCACACCCTGGTCTCGTCGAGGCTTTTGCAGAGCTGATTGAGAAGAAGCTGCTCGAGTACCCAGAGGAGCGAAGGGACAACGTCATTTTGCTGTTCTCGGCGCACAGTCTGCCCATGTCGGTGGTCAACCGTGGCGACCCCTACCCTGCTGAAGTCGCAGCAACCGTGTACGCAGTTATGCAGCGATTGGGCATGAAGTACAAGTACCGTCTGGTATGGCAGTCGCAGGTCGGACCGCAGCCATGGCTCGGTGCGCAGACTTCGGACACTGTCAAGAACCTGATGAAGAAGGGCCAGACCGACATGTGCCTGATTCCCATTGCCTTCACCAGCGATCACATTGAAACGCTCTACGAGTTGGACCAGGAAGTCATTGGCGAGGACGCTGGAGGCCACGAAGGCGTCAAGCGAGTGGACAGCTTGAACGGCAGCCCTACATTCATCAAGGCGCTCGCCGACCTCGCCAAGTCGCACATGCACAGTGGAGAGGCATGCAGTCCCCAGATGATTCTGAGGTGTCCCGGGTGCACGAGCGAGAGGTGTCTGGCGCAAAAGGAGTTCTTTGCCAGGCAGTCTGGGCAGGACAAGCAGGAGGCCGCAGCGGCGTAGGCCGGGCAATCACGGAATGTATACCTTGTATGATAGTGTACGGTTTCGCGCAAAATGTGGATCAAAGAGTGGGAGGGCTTGGAATGATGAATGGACTGCTTGCCCACGGCCTGAGACTGTGCATGTATGCTGATTGACCGCTGAAATGTGCGATTGGTGATAGTAGCTGAGTGGAAGCACAGGGCACCCAGGGTCGCTGCATCTGTTGAGGTGGGTCTCGCTAGCGTCAAGTCGGAGATGCGAGAAACAGGTCAACCCAAATCTTTGCGCGCCGCAACGACGCCCTCTACCTCCCGCCGCCCTCACCGTCACCCCCGCCAGCCCACCCCCGCCGGCGCCACCATGCTTTCCAGGTCCATCAGGAGGAGCATTGCCTCGCCGCTCCGCCAGCGCTTTGTCGCTCCCGCCGCGCGCCCGGCCTTCAGCAGATTCGTGACCACCGATGCCGCCTCGTCGCACGCCGACCGGGACCAGGTCCCCGAGGTAGGAGAGCGCCCCCACGCGTGCCCGCAGCGGCCGCTGTGGCCGTGATGGAGCAGTGATGGCTGACGCGCCGCAGGCCGATGACCAGCCCTTCGAGGTCCGCCTATCGGACGAGGCCTTTGAGACATACGAGCTCGACCCCCCGCCCTACACACTCGAGACGACCAAGAAGGAGCTGAAGCAGATGTACTATGACATGGTCGCTGTCCGGTACGCCTCTGCCGCCCTGCAAGCCCCCCACTGCCCCCGCTGACCTCGCTCACAGCCGCATGGAGATGGCCGCCGATAGGCTCTACAAGGAGAAGAAGATCCGCGGCTTCTGCCATCTCTCCACCGGCCAGGAAGCCGTCGCCGTCGGCATTGAGCACGCCATTGAGCGCGCTGACCACCTCATCACCGCCTACCGCTGCCACGGCTTCGCCCTGATGCGCGGCGGCACCGTCAAGTCTATCATCGGCGAGCTGCTCGGCAGGAGGGAGGGCATCGCCTACGGAAAGGGCGGCTCCATGCACATGTTCTCCCCCGGCTTCTACGGAGGAAACGGTATCGTCGGTGCCCAGGTCCCCGTCGGCGCCGGTATCGCCTTCGCCTGCCAGTACGAGAACAAGAAGAACGTCACCCTTGCCCTCTACGGTGACGGTGCCTCCAACCAGGGCCAGGTCTTCGAGGCCTACAACATGGCCAGTCTGTGGAAGTTGCCCATCATCTTCGGCTGCGAGAACAACAAGTACGGTATGGGTACCGCCGCCAACCGTTCGTCTGCCATCACCGACTACTACAAGCGTGGACAGTACATCCCCGGTCTGAAGATCAACGGCATGGACGTCCTCGCCGTCAAGGCCGCCGTCAAGTACGGAAAGGAGTACTGCGCCGCCGGCAAGGGCCCCCTCGTCTACGAATACGTCACCTACCGTTACGGAGGTCACTCCATGTCCGACCCCGGAACCACCTACCGCGTACGTTTCCCTCCCCAGATATTCACGACTAGCCGCTGACTTTCTTAGACACGTGAGGAGATCCAGCGCATGCGCAGCACCCAGGACCCCATCGCCGGGCTCAAGCAGAAGCTGCTCGACTGGGGCGTCACCACCGAGGAGGAGCTCAAGTCGCTGGACAAGCAGGCCCGCTCCGACGTCGACGCCGAGGTCGCCGAGGCCGAGCAGATGGCTGCCCCCGAGCCCACCGCCAAGGTCCTCTTCGAGGACATCTACGTCCGCGGCTCTGAGCCCGAGTTCCTCCGTGGCCGCGTCCCCGAGGAGAACTTCTACTACACTGAGCACGACATGGGCTCCGAGAAGAAGCCCGTTGCCAGGACATCGTAGAGCGCTGACGAGCTGGGGTGAGAGCGTGGTTGTGAGCAGGAGAGTTTGCATATGTGTAATTCTAGGGTTTTGAGGCATCATGTTGCCGCGTGAGGTTAGGCTTTCAATTACATATCATCATCTTCACTAGCCGTGTGCATGTTACAGCAATGCCTTTGAGTGTCAAGCATTGGCTTTGGTTGTCACAGCAATGCTTGTCACAGCACTGCCCTCGACTGTCACAACAATGCCCTCGATTGTCACAGCACTGCCTTCAATGTCCAGGAGCATATCAATATGGGTATCAATTCCTATATCACGCCGAGCCCCCACTCTCCTTCTCTCCTAGTTATCACTTGCATACCCCTCATTATCAGATTCCTGCTCCCAACTAGGCTGAGCCGACTTTGTCTTGCGGACCTCCTTTGTCGCAGCGATGCCGCCGGACGTCAGGTACAAGAACGTCGAGTCCTTGTAGTTATCGAGATGCGTGAAGAAGGTATTGAATCTGTAGGAAACGGTCAGCAAATCGTGCTTATGCCCGGCGCTGCGTGGCTGCGAGTGTAGACGGGAAGGACGTACTGGTTACCCTGAGCTTCTTCGCGGAAAATGCGCTGGTAAATCTCTCGCTCTTTGAATTCCTGAATCTTGGTGTCGAACTTGGCAAAGTCGATTTTCTCGCGGCCGTGCGCCTTTGCCATTTTCTCGTTGTAGCTGTCGAACACGGGCCGCTCGAGCAGCAGGCCCAGGCCCGGCGCTTTGGGGATGCGCACCACGTTGTTCTCGAAGCTGGCGAGCATGATGCTGGGGTTTGTGCCGCAGCGGACCGTCAGAGCCGCCATGCCGACCATCTTGCGGATCTGGTGCATCATGAAGCTCTGCCCGTGCACTTTCAGGCTCAGCCACTCGGTGTTGTTGATGATGATGGGTTTGGGTGCGACTTTGAAGGATTTGATATACCGCTTGGCAGAGGAGTCGGTGAACTTCTTCTGAACGGTGTAATTGTGGTAGCGCCGCGTCCCGAGGTAGTTGTTCAGCGCTTCTTGGACACGTGCCTGCCGTTCGGGGCTGATGCGGTACGACCGTTTGGCATCCATGATGGCTTTCTTCAGCGCTTTTACTGCTTCTTCGAGGGCGGGCTTGTTTACGATGCCGGAAGGAAGGGGAATGGATCCGTCAGTTTGGTCATCGAATGTGGTCGTGGGGTGCTGGGCCTCGATCTTTCCTACGGCTTCCTTGGTCTCGTCAACCTGCATGGCTTCGCCGGCGTCCGGCTGGGCGGTTTCGGCAGCCGCTTCTTCACTTGATGCTTTCGCAGCTTCGGCATCCTTTGCATCCTTGAGTGCCTCGTCAATGGAAGCCTCGATGATGGGGTCCTTGTCCTCAGGTGCGTCCGTAGAATCAGCAATGTACAGAGCCTCCTCGACAAGCGGCTTTATCGAGTCATCCATAGCGTCAAGAATAGGCTTGATAGACTTATCCTCGACTTCCGACCAGAAATCAGCCACCTCGGCCTGCCTCTTTTTGTACTCTTCTAGGTCGCCCGCCTTCTCTGCTTCCTCGACCAGCTTCTTGCCTAGGTAGCTCGATGGGTGCGGTGGAAGGAACGAGTGTGTTGGGATGAGGTATTCGTACCATCGTGAGTCGCACGCTTGGTAGCAGCTGAAGGATCCTACAGTCCGCTGAATGCCCCACACGCGAATCTGTTCGGACAGATTGGCGTTGATCTTCTCAACAATGTCGTCGTCCTCGATAATCAACTTCAACGAGATAACGTTGCCAGCGGCGTGGACACCCTTGTCGGTACGTGCGCAGCGCACGAGTGCGGACTTCTTTGGGTCGTCGGCGTTCGCTTTCGAAATCGCGCCAGCAGCAACGAATGCTTTGAAGAGATCGCCCTCGATGGTCTTTTGCTTGTTGTCGATTTGCATGCCTTTGTAGCCAGTGCCGGAGTAGCCGACCATGACAGCTACCTTGCGCTTTGGCCTGCGCTCCTCGGCTGCAACTTCTTCAGCAGGGAATGCCGAAGGCAGTGCTGGCTTGTCATTCTCGCCCTTCTCTTGCGCTTCCTTGTTGCGCGCCTGCTGTTCTGCATTGCGGCCTCGCCTATCTAATTGCTCGTTGCTTGCTTAGTTAGAGAAACGTATATGCCAGAGGCAGGGAGACCTACGCGTGCTCCTTACGGCCCATATTTCTCTTCTTATTCGGACGGCTGCCGTGCTGCATGTTGCCGCCTCCACGGCCTCGCCTGCGGTCGCCGCCATTGTCCCATTTGCGCTTGCCGTCGCGATTTGACGAGTCGCCGTCAGCCATTTTGAAGTCTGTAGGCTGCGTGTGAGGTGCTTGCTCGTGGAGAGGAAGAGCATAGGAAAAGGAATAGCCGCAGCTGCAGGTACATGTGGGGAGCTTTCTCACGGAATTTCTGGACTTGGCGCGGCAGTTAGACGCTCACCGCCCGCGCTACCGCTTCACCATCGCTCCAAGGCTGCCTCGAGTGGCTCGGCTTCTGTCCCTCAACGCCACCCACTGTCACGTCAACTCCCTCGCGGACAGTCACCAATTAGTGGACGAAGGACTGATATAGCTTCTGAATCTAGACGAAGGCCCTCCTGCGCCAGCACAAGCAGCGATCCAGCCCGGCGCATGCAAACAAAAGTCGGATCTGCTCTCTCATCTTGAGAAGATTGAAGTACTAGTCGCTATCGAGCATATCCTGTCTGTTCCACCGCCATAATGGGAAAGGACCCCCTGGAGACGGCGAAACAGCTCGTCAAGATGGTTGTTCGCATGTTCTACGAGACAGAGCACGTTGTTATTCTGGATGCCCTCTGTTACCACGGCGCTCTGCATGTGTCAGACATGGTCCTGATTCTCGACGCTGGCAAGAACTCGAAATACGTCGGGAAGCTGGTGGGTAGGCTGAAGGAAGCAGGCTTGTGCGCAACGTATGTGATGTCTGGAGAGGTAAAGTTGAATGTGCTCTGCTGACAGCCGCAGCTATACCGAGCAAGTCAAGCGTGACGGCGCAACAAAACTCTCGAACCGCGAGTGGTACTACATTGACTATCGCCGCGCCATCGACTCGACCAAATACCGTATTCATAAGATGCACGAGCGGATCAATAAGGATGCAAAACCCACAACAGAGAAAGCAGAGCTTTCATGTAAGCGTTGCAAGTCGCAGTACACTATGATGGATGTGCTTGACAATGCCGATCCCATGGGTCGATCGTCAGGGTTCCTGTGCATCAAATGCAGCTACCCTCTAGACGAGATCGATGAGGGGAGCCAGCATGATGCCGACGACACGCCGGCCAGGTTCAATAAACATTTCAAACCGTTGCTCGATATGATGAAGGTCATTGACGAGCTTAAGATCCCGCTGATTGAAGGCAAGGACGCGGTCGACACCAAGATCGAATTACCTCGCGACAAGGTTATCGATCCGGGAACCAAATTGGAGGTCGTGGATACAAATTACACGAGGCCTACAGCTGTCAAAGGTCTTGCTGCAGAACGTGAGAAGATTAATGTTCAGATTGCGTCTACTGCAGAAGAGAACGAGAAGCAGCAAGCTGCAGACCGGGCCCGCCAGGAGAAGATCGCTTCACAAAACCAGCTGCCGTCTTGGCACACTCAGTCCACAGTCATCAAGGATGCTGGTGGATCCGCTGCGGGCACCAAGCAGGAGACTAATGGTACAAGCGGAACCACGATCAAGACGGAGCAGGCCGATGGCATTACCACAACACAGAATCTCGATGATGTATTTGCTCAAATCGAAGCAGAACGCCGCAAGAAAGAGGAGGAAGAAGACGACGAAGACGACGAAGATGAAGATGATGACGAGTTCGAGGACGTGGCCGTCGGCATGCCGAGTGAGCTTCCTGACGCTAAGCGCGTCAAGGTCGAGTTGTCTGCGGCCCCTACACCTTCAAATTTGGCGACACCAGCCGGCTCGAATGGCAATGGAGGTGAAGAGAGCGAAGAAGATGAGTTTGAGGATGTTTAGTTTGTGTATTGCATAGCGCCGGCGTCGGGGTTTGTAGCTCGTCTTGAAAACTACTGCATATGTATCGAAGGCGTTGGATGTTGAAACAAAGAAGGTGAACATCGATGAGGCTCTCTCAGACCGAGCATTGATAGACAGTACTGTACCAACAAATTTTACATATAACATGAGTTGATCCTGCCCTATGCGTAGTAAACACTGGAAGATGTTCATGAATATGGTCGTGCGCACAAGCCACATCAAAGTGACAGCTAGGCGACATCCCACCTCATCTCCCCGCGTGCTACACTTGAACCTCCGCATCGGCCCCCACCAGCGCCACTACACCCTTGCTGCACATACAATCGCGTCGCCGATGGATGCCAGATAACCGACGATACCACAATGGCGAAATCACTCTCAGCACTCCTGGCGCAAGCCTCCATTGAAGACCACGACGAAACCCTACGAGCCGCCAACGCCGAGATCAAGAAGAACAAGAATAATGTAGATGCTCAGCACGCTAAAGCAATCGCATTGCTGCATCTGGACGACTTCGAGGGCGCGCTCAAGGTGTTCGAGGATGTGAAGGAGCTGCAGCAGAAGGCGCAATTCGAATATGCGTACACGCTTTACAAGACCGGCGACGCTGCAAAGGCCGTACGAATTGCACAGAGCTCAGGAGCAAAGACAATGGACCGCAAAACCCAGCACATCCTTGCTCAGGCTGTATGTGCCCAAGCACCCGTGGACGCTCCAGAGCTAATAGGTGCAGGCATACCGGTCAGAGAACTTCGCCCAGGCTGCGAAGGTGTACAAGGAGCTCGCAAACCACGGCGTCGAAGACGAAGCATTTGATATCAACATCAACTCAGGGGCTGTAGATGCTCAGTTGGAATGGACAGGCCAAGGCGAGCTGGCGCAAAAGAAGAAGCCCACAAGGGAAGACCTCGAGGCATTCGAGACAGCCTTCAATGCCGCGTGTGGAAGCATTTCGCGGGGCGAGCTGGCACAGGGAGAGGTGTGCCTTAAGAGGGCCAAGGACCTGTGCAATGCCGTGTCAGACTTCAGCGAAGAGGAGAAGAAGGCCGAAATTATGCCCATCACCGTGCAGCAGGTCTATGTACTGACTCAGATGGGCAAGATTGATGAGGCAGAACAACTGGCAACAACCATCCCATTTGCTGAGTGAGTGCGAAAGAACCAAATCATTGCATTCCCAGACTAACGACATGCAGCATCAAGGATCTGGCTGTCCGCTATATCGCCCAAGTCAACAGCATCGCCGCATCGAAAGAGCACTCGAACCCATACCTATCACATCGTCTATTCCACTCATCTCCGAAACCGCCCGTCACAAACCAGCACTTTTCATTCCAGGCGAACATTCTGCAACAAGACGAATACGTGATTTCACTCCTTTCGCAGAAGACCGCCGGTGTTGCATCGTCTACGGAGAAGGTCATCGCAGCATCGCCAGCTCCATCTCTGTCGCCGGCTGTTAACATGGCTGGCGTGATCAATGCTGCGGCTCACTCGCACAACGCCGAAACCGAGAAAGCAGCTTTGAAGGAGATCCTGCCCTTGTTGGAGAAGCGGCCCAACGATGTTGGTCTGATCCTGACAATCGCGCACCTCTACATCATCACCAACAACTATGCAGCAGCCACTCACCTCCTCGAATCCTTTTTCAAGCGCCTCGAGCAGAGCAGCTCCGCATCAGATCTCGATGTACGGTTTGCACCTGGTCTCATCGCCTCACTCGTAACATTGTACGCACAACAGGGGCGTCCCGGAGCAGCGAAGTCCGAGCTTGCAAAAGCAGCAGAGTACTGGAGGAATCCGCACAAGTCCAAGACAGAGGCCCCCTCCAAGTCCCTTATGGTTGCAGCTGGCACCGCACTTCTCGATACTCACAACCCCAAAAACGCCAAGGCGGCTGGTGCCATCTTCCAAGGCCTCTACGAACAGGACGACGAAGACCGTGCAGCCATAGCTGGACTGATCGCCGCGCAAAGCATCTACGACCCCTCCTCCATTCCCACAGATCTCCTCGCCTACCTCCCCGAAGCCAACCGCCTAGTCGCCGACATTGACGCCGCCGCCCTAGAGAACGCTGGAGTACCCGTTGGCGCCACCAGTCTCGCATCAGACGCGCGCAAGCGCAGCACCGCGCCCACAACAGCCATCGCACCACGATCGAAGCGGTTACGCAAGGTCCGCATACCCAAGGACTTTGACCCCAACAAGAAGATGGACGCCGAGAGATGGCTGCCGATCCGCGACCGCACGTACTACCGACCAAAGGGCAAGAAGGGTAAGAAGAGAGCGGAGGGTCTCACCCAGGGTGGGCCGGTTGCGGAGGAGAAGAAGGCGAGCGCTGGTGTCCAGAAGGACCAAGGGAAGGCGAAGAAGAAGGGCAAGGGCAAGAAGTAGGAGAGTGGAGAGAGGTGTAGTTGTATGCATAGGAGAAAGATACTCATCGGTACTGTAGATTATCTGCAGTGAAAATCAACGATTCAGCCATCATCGTATCCCTATCGTGACTCGGTACAAATCCTCACCGGACTTGTGGAACTTAGGGTGGACGAAGGAGCCTTTCGGGGGGTTTAGTTCTTTTGACGTCCCGGAAATGCACTGCAATCTCTAGCGTGGACGAAGGAGCTTTTCAGCCTTTCCTTACTGCTCTAGCAAATGAGAATGTTTGGCTCCCACACCGCAAAAGAGCTTTTTAACCTTTCTGCACTGCAATCTCTAGCGTGACCGTAGAGCTCTTCAGCCTTGCGGCATTGCTCAGGCACTGCTCAGCCAATTTCCTGATCAGGGAGATGCACTGCAATCTCTAGCGTGACTGTGGAGCTCTTCAGCCTTGCGCCTCTTCAACACACCTGGGCAAGTTGCGACAACACACGATATCAACTAACTTTTCCACGATCAAACATGATATCAACGGGTTTGTGAGCGGGTACGACACAATATATCGTCTACAAATAACTATCCCAGCCAGGGTGACTAAAGCTCAACCACCCTCGTGGCTAGACTGGCGACCAAGCAACGGGGGCAGTGTAGTATATACGCTCTGGGTCCTGGCAGGTAGGACTTTGCACTGCAATTTCTAGCGTAGACGTAAGACTCTGCGGCGCCTGGAGGCAAGCCGAAGCAGGGATTGTCTGAGCGAAGGCACTGCAGGTTCTGTGGAGGTGACACAGCGTGAGGCTGGAGCTGGAGCCTTACTCGAAAGGATGCGGAGGAGGAGTGTGCTGTACCCCGCAAGCACTGCATTTTTAGCGTACAAGAGAGGGTTCGTGGTGTGGATTGCATAGTATGCTGTCATCAACAAGCTCGATGCGATGGGAGTGGCCCGATTGGGTGACCGAAGGGAATGTACTGCATTTTTTCTGTGGAGAGTAAGGTGCTGGGCTCATGGGGATATGAACATCGGACCTTAGATATGTTGGTCTCGAAATCACGTCTCAAACGGTTGGAGCTGGTGGCGCTAATTAAGGTCTCAGGCAGGAGAATGAGAAGTACCTCGTGTCCAAACGATATAAGATGAAACTTTGATGCCCTTTGACTCCACTGTTCTGAGTACTATGCAATATGAGCGAGCGAGTGTGCAAACTCTCATTTCAACTGGGGTTGGTGTGGAATGCTCCATCCCATGGTCAGTTAATCTCGCACTGCAACTTTTAGCGTTGAAATGAGCCTGCTTTCCGTAGTTATGAGCTAAGCCGAAAAAGCTCAGATTCCCAACGCTGTGCATATGCACTGCATTCTTTAGCGCCAGCGAGCCTTCCGTATGAGCCAAGCCTTGGGGTGGCAATGGGGGCGTACCCTGTTACCTATCTAAGTGGGAGTTATCCTGCAACCTCTGGCGCAGAAGAGCAGAATTACCATGCACAATATGCTGTCATCATCGGGTGGGTTGCAAGTGATCGAGAAGTGTGACTCTTGTCTTGCAGGTGCACTGCAATCTTTAGCGCAGAAGAGGAGTTGGGAGGCTGAAAAGATCTCATGAGAATCCCAAGGTTTTGAAACTGCACTGCAATCTCCAGCCTGGAAGAGAGGTTCACTCAGCCTTGCAACACCCCTCTAGGCCACTCACAGTCCATCGTCCTCTCCCACTGCGAATTGCTATGCAGTAGGTCTTCCGCCTCTATGGGTCTACCCACCACGTCGTAGCTGAAAGGTATGGATTGCAAGGACGGCTTTGCTAGTATTTCAAGTCAACGCATCACAAAACAGCATCGAGCTGGTTGTGTGTCGTTGATTTCGTGTGCTTCACAGGATCGACATCTTAGGTTTCGTGGACTGAAGGAGCGATACCTCGCCGACCGACGTGGAAATGGGGGCTCATTTTGCACTGCAATCTTTAGCGTGGAGGAGCGTTTGCGTCTCACCAAAAGACGGTCCAGAGTTCCTCCAACGCCACTGTTGCCCCGCTCTCAGCTGTATTGTGGCTCGTGCACTGCAATTCCTAGCGCGGAAGAGCAGCTTGTGCAGCTTCTACTCGCTCGCTAGTTCGCTTAGACTAGTCGTTGTGTGAATTGCAATGGCGAAATTTTTCTTGAACTACGACGTGTAGCATACGGGAGCAAAACACAAAGCAATGTTCTGTCGAGTTTTTATGAGATGAAGAAACTGACTTGCACAGTTCTTGAGCACGTGCGTACGATGAACTTACAATGGACGTAAATCCATAAGACCTATTACTTTTCGTCTAACGTGTCCGTGCACGCCGAACACCGACGCGCGCGTCTCAACACCATAACTTTGACGCGCTATAACTTAGCAACCATGGCTCCGATTGACGATGCAATTGCTGATATGGAATTGCAAGAACCAGGAGAACAACTTACAATAGCAGAATTTGCGAGGAAATGGGGTGTTAACCGCGCAACTCTATCGCGAAGGTGGAGGCGAGTGACAACGTCTAGAGATGAGGGGTATACAAAACAACAAGCCGTCAGCCCAGAGCAAGAGCTAGAGCTTGTACGGTATATCACTAAGCTTACCAAGCAAGGCCTACCTCCTACGAGAGAGATGATCAGGAATTTCTCATCAGAAGTAGCCCATCAGCAGCTCAGCGAGAGCTGGGTTACTCGCTTCATCAACCGACACCAGATCTATCTCATCTCAAAGTGAACCACCGCCATGGATCGTACGCGCCACCTGGCTGATTCTGAGTCAAAATACTGTCTCTACTTCGAGCTACTGCATCGAAAGATCACCCAATATCACCTTGAGGCTCGAGATATATATAATATGGATGAGAAGGGCTTCTTGATTGGCTTAATAGGCAGAAGTAAGAGGATATTCAGCAGGCGTCAATGGGAGAAGAAAGAGGTTCGAGCATCTCTCTAGGATGGATCACGCGAGTTTCTGACAGTCCTGGCCTGCTGCTGCGCTGATGGGAGCTCGCTGCCTCTAGCCCTCATCTATGCAGCTAAAAAAGGAGCTATACAATCAAGTTGGGTGGAGGATATTAAGGCAGGAGAGCATGAGGTCTTTGTCTCATTATCTCCAACAGGCTGGTCAAACGATGACGTAGGCCTAGCTTGGCTTGAGCAGGTGTTTGATCGCTATACAAAGCAGCGATCAGGGAGATGGCGATTGCTCATCCTTGATGGCCATGGATCTCATGTCACGATGGAGTTTATCGACTACTGTGATCGCCATAGGATCCTCCTTATAATCCTTCCCCCCCCATTCAACTCATACGCTCCAGTCGCTTGATGTAGTGCTGTTCAAGCCACTCTCTCAAGCCTACTCTAACGAGCTCACCAACTATCTCTATAAGGCTCAAGGCCTCATCCCAATCAAGAAAGGAGACTTCTTTCCGCTCTTCTGGAGCGCCTGGATATCCTCCTTCACGGAGAGCCTCGTATTGAAGGCGTTTGAAGCTACTGGGATCTGGCCGATGGACGCCAACGTTATCCTTCGCAGATTTGCCAGCACGCCAGAAGCTGAGAGAAGCTCATCATCAGGGCTCTCTGATCATGATTGGAGAAAGATGGATCGATTGGTTCGAGCTGCTGTCACTAATAGCCATTAGTATGAGGCAAGAAAGCTGCGCTCAAGCGTTCACCATCTCTCTGTCCAGAATGAGCTTTTAAAGCATAAAGTAGAGGGTTTAGAAGAGGCTCTTTTATACAAACAGAAGCATAAGAAGAAGGGTAAAGCTCTTGACCTTCAACAGCGCCAGGAGTATCACGGTGGCGCTGTCCACTGGTCTCCTCGCAAGTTGCGTGAGGCTCGAGCTAGAGAAGCAGTACGGGAGCGAGATGAGACGGAGAAGAAACTCCAAAAAGCACGGGCCAAGAAGCAGCGTGAGGAGGTTCGACTGCAGCGTCAAGTTGAGCTCGAGGAGAGGCGTGTGGAGAGGCAGAGGCTCAAGGAGATGAGGGAGCTTGAGCGAGCTGAGAAAGCAGCTGAACGCGCGCGCAAAGTTGGAGCTCCACACCAGGAAAAAGCCATCCAACAAGCTCCACAACGCAAGCGACCAGCCTCACGAGAGACCTTATCAAGCAACAAGCGTCAAAAACGCGCTGGCGCTGCTCACGCTGGCGTTCAAGCTCGAGATGAGCCATCTGCTGCTCCACCCAAAGTCACATCACGTGGCCGCAACGTCAACCTCCCACAAAAATATAGATAGTACAGGTTGATCGCAAGCATTTAATTACTATAACACTATGTTTTTATCAATATTGAGCTATTGTGTGGCGTTGTACAGCCTCATTTTTGAGATCGCTGAGATGGTGTTCGGCGTGCACGGACACGTTATTCATGCAGGGCTTACAATGTAACATGTCGGGCCGCGTAACGCCCGGCGGCGCGTAACGCCCCATCAACCCCAACCACCCCAAACTTCAACCACCAATAACTCCACCAATATGAGTCGGATTGATGAGCCGGTTGCAGATTTGGAATCGCAGAGGTCGAAAGGTGAAGTATCTTATGCGAAAGTAGCTGACAGTCATGGTGTTGAGCGATCCACGTTGGCCCGACGGTATCAGGGGCTGGCAGCGTCCCGGGAGCAGAAGGCAATCAACCAACAACAACTCACCCCAGAACAGGAGTCAACTCTTGTGGAGTATACCAATAGACTTACTCACCGACGTTTACCACCTACAAGGCAAATGGTACAAAATTCTGCAGCTCAATTGGCTCAAACAAAGATCTCCGAGAGGTGGGTTTCACGGTTTCTTCACCGCCAAAAAGACCACCTACTCGTGAAGTGGCAGGACGCTATGGATCGAACGCGTCACCGAGCAGACTCAGGGGCTAAATACAAGCGGTATTTCGATCAATTGCACTCCAAGATCGCCGAGTATGAGGTTGAACCACGTCATATATACAATATGGATGAAAAGGGGATCATGATCGGTACACTTGGACGCTCAAAACGGATATTCAGCCGCCGACAGTGGGAGAAAAGAGAGATCAGGAGTACTCTACAAGATGGCTCACGTGATTGGGTCACTGTGATGGCCTGTGTGTGTGCTGATGGCTCCTGGATACCCCGAGGCATCATCTACGACTCGGTCAGTGGGGATATCCGATCGAGCTGGGTAGAAGAGATACAATCAGGAGAGCACTCTGTGTGTGTTACGTCATCACCCACGGGCTGGTCAAACAACAGTATTGGCCTTGCCTGGCTCAAACAGGTGTTCAATCGGTATACTCAGGAGAAATCGCGTCGGAGTTGGCGATTACTCATCCTTGATGGCCACGGGAGTCATGTGACGATCGATTTTCTGGATTATTGTGATCAAAACAGGATTCTCCTGAGTGTATTTCCCCCTCACAGTACTCACACGCTTCAACCGCTCGATGTGGTGATGTTCAAGCCACTTTCAACCGCATATAAGCGTCACCTGACCGATGTCCTTCACAACAGCCAAGGACTGCTCCAGATCAGGAAGGGGGACTTCTTTCCTATCTTCTGGGCTGCCTGGAAGGACTCCTTCACTGTTGCCAACATCCAGAAGTCCTTTGAAGCCACTGGGATTGAGCCAAAGGATCCAGGGGTAGTCCTCCAACGATTCACTCACACACCTCCCCCCGACGATGACGTCGATAACGATGCAAATACGATTGTTGCAGCAGTTGATATGGGCAGTTGAAGGTCTATCCAACGTCTTTTGAGTATATCAGTGAAGGATATCGACAGTATTGAGTCAAAAAAGCTCAGTGAGGTTGTGCACAACCTCCAGGCCCAATATCAACTCCAGCAGGACGAATTACTAGGATTGAAGCAGGCTCTTACTACCAAAAAGAAGCGTAATAAGCCTAACCGTATCCTGGAGCTTGAAAAGCCACAAGAGGACGAGGGTGAGAGTTAATTTTTCACTCCATCGAAGTTTGACCACGCAAGAGACCTTCACACTGCCAAGGAGCAACAAAGACGTGATAAGGAGGCAGAAAAAGGGGTGAATCAGCAGCTCCGCGATGCCAATAAGGCATACAAATTGAAGATACATCAGGAGAAGCTTGAGGCGCGGCGTGTGGCAAAGGTAGAGCGTGAGCAGAGGAAGGCCGAAGAAGTAGCTGAACGCCAACGCAAAAAAGAGACTCAGGAGGCCAATCGCAACGCTCAAAAAGCTCTACAATTGGCCCAAACAGGCAAGAGAAAAGCTTCATCAACTCAGAAACCAGTCAAAAAGCGCGTGGTTGAAGGTTTGGGTGGTGCAGAGAGCGTGGACGCCCCCGACGCTCCCTCACCACCCCCACCTATCACCACCTGCCGCGGCCGCAGCGTCACACTTCCGATGAAATATAGATAGCGCAAATTGATCGCAAGCATCACTTTAGTAACACACCAGAAAATCTCGTGATATTATTTATTGTTGGTGGCTCAATAGCCTCATTTTTAAATTGAGCGTTGAGGGGTTGATGGGGCGTTACGCGGCCCGACATGTTATCTGCTCACGAACCGTAACGTACTCCACAAGCGAGCCGGTCACCCAAGCGAGCCGGTCACTTTTGCCAAGACTACACCAACACCACAACTACTTTGCAGTATTACAGCACACAACAACAATATATCACATTGCACAGTATATTGCACTAATCTACAGTACTCTGCGCATCTTTACTGCATGTTCGCGCGTTGTGCCCTGTCTCGCCACATGTGCCACAGCGCCTTGAAGACTGAGTGCTCCTATCAACACGCGACCTCTTCTTTACCTTCTTCCCATCACTACGAGCCTCAAACTCCTTTAGAGTAGTCAGCCGCACTCCCTCACCAAACTTTAGTGTCCCATTACGCTGGATTTGTTTTCTTTTATGCGATTTACGACGTGTGGCGGCCTCGTTGGCTACCTGTAGGTCAGCGACCTGGTTGCGCACCAAAACCAGTGAATGCGCCATCAGCTCTGCGCCTTTGGTGAGCTGATTAAGGGCGTCAACCATTGACGTTGGTGAGCTATCAGCGTGTCTCTCAATCTTCTCTCGAATCAGCTTCGATTGAGACCCAAATTCCAGAGTGTTGCTTGGTGTTTTAGACTCCCACGTACTGTTGTCCACAGTAGGTGGCGTTGGCGTGCGCAGCCGTACTTCAAGCTTCGATATCACAGCCTCTGGGTCAAGTGGGACCAGGCCGGCACCTCTGAATCCTCCCTGGATGTTGCTCTCTGTGATTGAGGCGTCAAAAGCCGCTTTGAAGAACGGCAAGAACTCAAGTTTGGTGATGCGAGTGATCTTGCTCCGCATCAGCCGCTCGGCTTGGCGGCCATAGGCCTTCTTCAACGGGGCAAAACACCCTACATCAAGTGGCTGCAGCAGGTGCGACGAGTGTGGAGGCATGCACAGAGTGATAATCTTGTGCTCCTCAGAGTACTGGTGGAATTCAACTGAGTTGTGGCTCTCGTGGCCGTCCAGAATGAGCAGCCGATGGCTGCCAACAGTGCGCGCCTTTGTGTGCTCATCAAAGTGCTTCAACCACTTGACTCCAAGCTCGTTGTTGGTCCAGCCGTTGTCAGAGACATTGAGAACCCAGTCGTCAGGTATACTAGGCTCCTTGTACCAGGCAGAGAGGTGGTACTTGCCAGAGAAGATGATGAAGGGTGGGATAGACCAGCCCTTCGCGTTGACACCCTGGATGACGCTGGTCCACTCTCGGTCGCCCTGCTGTACTGTCTTTGGTCTCCCTCGACGCTCAGAGCCTGTGACAACAGCTCCTGTTGATATAACGCCCATCATAAAGCCAGACTCGTCAAAGTTGTGGGTGTCTTCATCTAGGATACCATACTTGGCTTTGGTATTCTCTACCAACTGGAACCAGTCCCCAATAACCTTAGGATCCTCACACAGGGCTCTCTTGTAGTCATACTTGCGATTGAACTTGATTTTGAGCTCTGGCCGACGTTTGACAAAGTTGGCAGCCCAGTTCTTGCCAACAGGGGTCTGGTGGCGCTCCGCAAGCAGAGAATTGGCCATATCCTCCACATCAGCAAGCCGGGGCGAGTATCCTCGGTCGTCTAGCTTCAGTACATGCTGGACTATCACCTCCTCCTCAGTACTAGCTAGTTTAGTCATGTTGGGCTTGCAATCGCGTCGTGAAGTAGTTCCAGCAAGTCGGTCACTAAGGGTGCTTTGAGACACGTTGTAGATTTCTGCAGCGCGTCGCTGGGAGAGTGTCGCGTCTTGTTGAATAGCCTGTAAGGCAAGCTGTATATCTGCCTCGTTTAAAGGCTTTTTTGTGTTATTGCGTTGAGACATTGTAGGTAGAGTAAAGTTTGACGTGGTCTTGGCAAAAGTGACCGGTTCGCTTGGGTGACCGGCTCGCTTGTGGAGTACGTTAACGGGAACGCTCAGAAAATCCATAAGAGCCATTGCAACGAAGCCAGGTTTGAAGTCAGCCACCAGACATGACAGAATGCTATGGGTACGGAGATAAGATGCCTGCGAATCTTCATGGTGGGGATCATTGCCTCTAGTTTCAGGCGCCCGTAGACTAGCGCGAATCCACGAGGTGGTGCCTGAAAATAACAGCCTCGCGCAGCACTTTTACTGCACCCGTTTCCGAAACTCGTGAAAGAGAAAGCTTATCAAAGTCAAAGCAACAGGCAATCATCTCCTCACTTAAATAGAAGTCACGGCCATTGCACTCCTTTGTACCTTCAATCTCTAATTTTTCCTCAACCCTCCTACGTCATGCTGCGACTCCCAATAGAGCTCAGACGACTGTGCATCGAACCCCTCAACGATGACTTGGATACACTTAAGAAAGTTCGGTTAGTCAGATGAAAAGATCTTGATTCGTTATTGATTTCATTCATAAGGAACGACTCGCTCTTGAAAATGCAGTGTTCCACGCTAAACCCAAATAAACATTAAAAGCCTGTGGTCTTTGTACCACGTATATCGTTATTCTGCACTTAGAAGCCGCAGTTGCTGGTGGCCACCTGCGCATACTGAGCATCAATGCGACCAAGCTGTTCGGCTTGGTTGTCGGTAAGCTCATTCATGGCTTCCAGGGCGAGGTTGAAGCCAGAGCCAGTATGGTCGACAGCTAGAACGTAGATGGTCTTGCCATTGTAAGTGACCCCGTAACAGGTACCGCACTGTGGGGAGTTCCAACCCGCTATGCCCTCGTAACCACCAATGCGAGGGAAGGATGGGATGTTGGCCTGAGTGTTCCATCCATACTTGGTGATGAGGCCGTTTGCGCCATCTGAGCATGACAATGCGGTCAAAGCACGGCTCCCGTCATCGTAGCCGGTGTCATAGGAGACTACAACTATTAGCATTCTCTCTGGTTAGGGAAATATTTGGTGTTCGTACCAGAGATGGCAGAGGTAAGGCTGGCAAGGCCAAGACCAAATGCGGAGATCGAGAACTTCATTTTGCGAATATAGTATGGGGAGGTCGGACGGCGATAATAGGGTTGAGAAGTTGTGTTGCGATCGTGATTGACGAAGCTGTGACTGAGTGGTTGCTCGGGTTGATGATGAATTCTACCATCTGCGATCTTGGAGTCTTTATACCTACTCGCATGCTCCGCTTACTGTATACAGCTTCATTCCATAATTTCGTCATAGCAACTGTGGTACACGACAACGATGGGCAGAATACGAGGGAGATCCATTGCTTAGTATACGATTTTTTGAGGCTAGCTACAACCGTCAGCGCAGGTGACTGTTTGCAGGCGGTGCTCGACAGGCAAAAGCAGCAGGTGAGCTCATAGTGTCGAAGGACACGAGAGAAGATGTGGAGGCAGGTATATTTTTAGAAGGGTAAGAGTGGGTCCGGCTTCCTGAAGGTGCACAAGCGAGAGAATTGTCCGAGGCTAACGGCTAGCTGACAGCTCGTTACATACGAGTTGTCCGCAACGAGTAATGTTCGACAACGATCAATAAATATCGCAGCACTGAGTTGCCTCTCGCTGATACGATCAGGACATCCTACTATGGTGCCCCCCAGAAGTTTTTGACCGCCACCGCAGAGGCTTGCTACCCATGTAACAGATAAAATACTGTGGCTAGTAAGTTCGTAGCCAGGTTTTACTGCCTAGCGTATTTTATAATAAGTAAACGTGGAATGCGCACACATCTATTAAAACAGGTAGCAAGGTTGTGGCGAAATGCTGCTCTGAACGGTGGCGGTCAAAAACTTCCGGGGGGCACCATAGTAGATTCGTGTTAGAAGCACCAGCATCAAAAAGGGAAAGGCGCATGGTGGACCCCGCCGGTTGTGGCGGAAGTAGCGACCACGTCAGTGTCGATGAGGATCGATCGCTGCAACGTTGTACTGTAACAAAGGCAGTGCTCGAACAGCCAAACAGAAATATCGGGCTTCCTCAGGAGCAGCGAAGAACCGATGATTGCGCTCTACGTGCGTGTTTAGCAATCAGTTGTATTGCTGGTCAGGAGTCTCGGCAGTGGCCGTGGTAAGTCCATGGAGTCTTCTCGAACTTGTGGATTGACCTGAGCGCTGGGTCATTGCAGAACAACGAACCGATGTGCATCCATACGAAGCATCTCATCCGGGATTTTGAGCGGTGAGTTGTCGTCCAATACGAGGAAGCTTTAGAAGCTGGATGCTGAGTCGGTCATTCTGACTGTGCAAGCAGCGCTGCTATGATCTTTCTAGGCATTAGGCGAGGCAAAGCCAGAAGCACTGGTTGAGATATGTCAGCCGCCTGTCAGCGAGTCGGCTCCTCAGATGTCATGGCGACAAGTGGCCGTTGTTACCGGTGGTTGAGCTGTCAAAAGGAAGGGCGAGGCTGGCAGATGTGGGGTTTCACGCGCTAAAGCTCACTAGTGGGGAACTCCAAACATCTCGCGTCTTCAGCGACAGCCGTCGTCGAGTTTCATCCCTCTTGCAGAAACACAACATACTTCAGATCATAACTGTACGCGCCGAGGTACCCTTAGCCACATATTACATGTAGAGTAAGGCTCAAGCGGCCCAGGGACCTTGTGGCTATACCCAGGCGCGTATTGTCAAGGTGCCCAATGGTTGGCCCTCGTCGTGACCATTTCGTTCCAAGAATCTCAGTTTCAGGTATCAAGGCATCGCTTCTTCATGCCTTCGCGACACATGAAGTCTCGGACTTGTTCCGTGATGGCCTGCTCAGGCCGACACTTCCATCTTGGAGATGCTCAGCCCAGCGGCAACGCATCTGTTATGTTATAAAATGGCCTCAAAATCTCTCAACTGCAGTATCAACTCATCAGGCAGGCCCAATCTTCTCTTCTCTTCTGGTTTCAGGTTTTAATCACTACATTCCCACTACAGTCTTTCACCATCAATACCCAAAAGAGCTAGCCTCATCACCTTATAACCAGTCATAATGCATTTCTCTACACTCTTCACCGCTACCGCTCTCGCTAGCTCTACGCTCGCCGTAGACCACAAGGTCGCAGTCGGAACCAAAACCGGCGATCTTGTCTTCAAGCCCGACTCCATTACCGCAGCCGAGGGTGATACAGTTACTTTCCGTTTCTGGCCCAAGAACCACTCCATCGCCCAAGCTGCCTTCAACTCGCCATGCGCTCCCATGAACAACGGGTTCTGGTCTGGTAAGTTATGAATAGATAAACACCAGTACGAAACGTAGGTTAACTTCCTGCTAGGCTTCGTGCCTACCACCGACACACAGAACGTAGCCAACTGGACCTTCACCTATGAGGTTACGAACGCCTCAGCACCAGTCTGGTTCTACTGTACACAAGGCAAGCATTGCCAGAGTGGTATGGTTGGTGTGATCAACCCACCGTAAGTCATGTTTTCTAAGTTCGCCTTGTTGACGCTTCTCTAATACTCAACAGCGCTACTGGCGTGAGAACTCTGGATGCTTTCAAGAACGCATCGGCGGAGGTTGAAAGTAACGTGTCGCCTACCGTCAAGGCCGGTACTGGTGGCAAACTCACAGAGAACACTACCTCGACTTCACCATCGAGTGCTGCATCAGGCTCAGCTACTGGCGCTGCCGAGCATCTTACCGGCAGTATAACTTTCGCTGGTCTTACTGGTGTGTTCGCATACCTCCTGATGTAGAACTTGATCTCGAGTAAGACTACGACGATGATACCCCAAGGCGAAGGAAAGCAAATGCAGCAAGTGATCTCAAGGAGAGATTGATTTCGAGAGGCGGGCAAATGGCGATAGATGAATAGGTGATGTGCAGCATGGGAATGTAATTGTATCTCTGTTAGTAACGGGCGATTAACGTACATACTTACGACGTACTCAAATCGAAATAAATGATCATCAAAGCATCGCTTCCACGGTTGCATTGTGAGAGTAGACTGCGACCAGCCTTAACGGTTTGATCTTCCGACTTACTTAAAGTCGACATTGTACGCAAGAGGCGGGGGTCGGCGACATGTTCACTTATAATTTCTCAAGTAGCAGGAGACCCTGAGACGGAGGATCTCGTTGCGCATCCTCCAAAATCTATCATCCAACTCTTTTCGAGGAGAAAACCAGACAGATTTTTCCGTAATACCGCTGAGCTCGTCCCAACGATTCTGCAAATTTTCCTCATCAAGTCTACATTGAAAGTGCAATAACGGAGGTTCTCGGTATGTGGAGGCTCAGATGCTAAAGCACAGACATGCGGCTCTGTTGATGTTGCGTCGCGCGGCCGACGGGTGAGTTCGGGTGTTGTCGGCTCGCGCAGCGGACATGGTGGAGCGGGTAGAGCACCACTGTCAGGAGAGAATCTTACCTTGTGCGACGTCAGGGGGTGGAGAATGGACTTGACAATTATCCGACAGATTCAAGGATTTTGTAAAAATGTGTTGTCGATTGTGGTGTGCATGGCGATGTGGGAATTTTGGACTTTTGACATGGGATTTTGATTGATTTGCTATTGTGTCGAAAATATTCGTTACTTCGTAGCTATCGTGTAGATAGTCTTGCTTCCAGCCTGTATCCTCATGGCGTCTCTTCTTATGCGTATCGCATATCTTCTTCCACCATCACTTCTCGAGGGTTTGGTATAGAGCGTCACGAAATTCGCAAGGGCGGTCTTCCAGCGCCCTTGGATTGAAACTTGCAGCGTCTTGCGCGCACAGTTCTTCTTCCCACTCGTCGTGCCCTATCCCCCGTTGGAAGCGGTGTGGATGTTCCCTTCAGCTTCAAGCTAGTGGCTGTGTGTCTCAGGGTATACGTCGTCCTTGAGACAATCACTGGACTTCATAGATTTGCATAGCTCTCTCAAGGTCCTTGATGCTGCTCCTGTCGCCATAGGCTGCCTCAAGCGCGGCGTTCCTGTCCTTCTGGCTGGTAGCTCGTGTCTCCAAACCAGCAATAGCGCGCTCCATGTCCTCAAGACTGGATCGCTCGCCATAGAGGTCCATGAGTGCCTGGTTCTTCTGTTCCTGAGTGAGCTCAACCGGAACGTGGATGGCGCGGTTGGACTCGTTGAGAGCAGTAGTGATGCTGTAGCCAATGTGACGGTTGGCAGCATCAAGGGTGACAGAGCGAGGCTTTGGTTCTGCGGGAGGGAGGTATACGCTGGCTGGGATGTACATCATGCCCACAGCGGCGACTGCCATCGAGGGGAGGTACCACTTGGCAATTCTTCCAAGCTTGGGAACAGCCTTGGTGGCTGCTGCTAGTTCCTCAGTTGCGACATCGCCAATGGTAATGGCATTGCGGGATCGTGTGGATGTGGTAAAGAGCCTCTGGCGGAGAAGTGGTGTGAATCGGAAGGGCATTGTGGACGAGTAGCTGTCTGTGTTTGATTGGAGAAAGTTGAAGTCGTTGTCGGTAGTGGAATTGATATGGTGGTGTTTATATGGGCTTCCTTTGGTGGTCCTTTGCTTTGCCCAAGACTAGGTGATTGTGTCAAATGTCTTAATTGTAGTAGCGGGCGGTTGCTTGAAACAAGTTGTACCTCAAAATCATCCAAGCAGCGGAGATGTTTTAGAGTATATACTGCAGCCTTGTGCGGGGAAGCGCGTGTCACGAGTAGGCTGTGCGATGGTCTCTCCACCCAAGCTCATCTCCGCGTGCCAGAGTGTCATGCCACGAATCACAACACCCGACGTCACGCGAGAATGTGTCGGATTGGCCAGATCACCACATTCGGAACATGGAGAAGCGTCACAGACTCCCCGCCCAGCCATCCCCAAGCTTCCGCGACTAGCTTTCGAGACGCCCTGACGTATAGCTTCGTTGAGTGCACTGCTTCTCGGCCGCGCAGATGGCGCGGCTACTGCAGCGGCACTGTCTCGCGGCCGCCTTTACAAACTGGCTGACTCGGCAGGCACCGAGGCTTAACGTGTTTGAGCGTCGGGAAGATGGAAGTAGACCAGGTGAGGCAAAGTGGATATTCGAAGAGGTTAGCTGATCGTGGAGTGAGCGGGTGGCCGAAGAGAGAAGGGATCGTTACGTCGGCCAACATCTGCAGGGACAGGAAAGCCTGCTGCAACACGACATCGACATCATCAGTTCTCCAAATTTACCATCGTCATTGCACTCCACCACAATGCTGCCACTTTGCAAAAATTTCGCACGGCTGAACTTCTTCAGAACTAAGGTTCACGAGGATCGACGTCATTGCAGCGGCCCCCATCGGCATACACTCGGCATTTTAGAATCTCACCTCCCTGCTAACACCCTCTGTTTTTCCCCAGACACCTCGCTAGATCCTGCCCCAAGCGACCGGCTGGTGTGTTCGGCAGCAATTCACGTGCTTGGGGACACGCTCTCTTCTCAACCAACCAGGACGCATATGCGCCCAGGCCTGGCTCTCGCACGGGAAAGTTAAGCGGCTTGTTCGGAGGCAGACAGCCTCCGGGCCAGAGTCGAACTGCAACTAACATGCAGATCGGTGTGCCGCTCGGCCCGGCGTAACGCTCGGCCAAACACCAGAACACCAAAGTGACGCCAAATTCAACACGCGACAACTCAACTAATATGGACCCAATTGACCTGGCAGTTAAAGCGATGGAAACGCAGGGTGAAGGAGAACAACTCTCATATACAAAAGTTGCTGAAAAATACAATGTGGGCAGACACACACTAGCCAGAAGATGCAAAGGCACCCAAGCTCCAATGCAAGCCAAGGCAATCAACCAACAACGCCTCAACCCACAACAAGAACAAGAGCTCATACAGCATATTGAGAGGCTCACAGAGAGAGGCCTTGCGCCCACAAGAGAGATGATAAGAAGATTTGCATCAGGGATAGCTCAGGGGCATGTGGGAAAGGGGTGGGTGACGCGCTTTATCAACAAACACCATGACAAATTTGTCTCACGCTGGACATCTGGGATGGACTACACACGCCACCAGGCTGATTCAGAAGCAAGATACAAGCTATACTTTGATCTGGTCCACAGCAAGATTGAAGAGTACGGAGTTCTGCCTGGAAATACATACAATATGGATGAGAAAGGCTTCATGATTGGACAGGTGGGAAGGACTAAGAGAGTCTTTAGCAGAGAGACTTGGGAGAAGAAAAGGAAGACTGAATTCCTTCAAGATGGCTCACGTGAATGGATTACTGTCCTGGCTTGTGTGGGAGCTGGTGGAGATGCTCTTCCTCCTGGCCTCATTTTCCAGGGTTTAAATGGCAACATTCAGTCAGATTGGGTGCAAGATATTGACCTAGATAAACACCAAGTCTTCTACACTTCAGCTCCATCAGGCTGGTCTAATAATGACGTTGGATTAGCCTGGCTTGAACAGGTATTTGACCGCTATAACAAGGTTAAAGCAAGAAGATCTTGGCGCCTTCTTATTATTGATGGCCATGGATCTCATGTCACGCTGGATTTCATCGAGTATTGCTATCAGAACAAGATCCTTTTGTTGATCTTACCTCCCCATTCAACCCACACGCTTCAGCCACTTGATGTGGTTATGTTCAAGTCTCTTTCATCTGGATACACAAGAGAACTCACAGACCTTACCCAAAGGAGCCAAGGCTATGCCCGCATTAGGAAAGGAGACTTCTTCTTGTTATTCTGGAAGGCCTGGAAGGCCTCCTTCATCAAGGATCGCATCTTGAAGTCCTTTTCAACCACTGGGATCTGGCCAAAGAACAGTGAAGCAGTTCTCAAAAGATTCCACCATACAACCACTAATAAAGCTGAGGTTACAAACAACCCTGCAGCTCCTCTTGAGACTGATTGGAGAAAGATAAGAAAGCTCATTAATGAGTCTGTGAAGGATAGGGCTAAGAAAGAGGCCAAAACTCTCACCCAAGTCTTCCACCATCTTCAAGCCAACAATGAGCTTATTTCTCAAGAGAATGAAGGCCTAAGAGAGGCAGTTCAGAGCAAGAAGAAACACAAGAAGAAGGGCGTACCTCTTGACCTTCAACAGCGTCAAGAGTATCATGGTGGAGCTGTGATGTGGTCCCCAAGGAAGGGCAGAGAAGCAAGAGTGAGGACAGTCATGGAGCAGCAAGCAGCGCAGGAGAAACTGGACAAGGCTAAGAGGAAACAAGACCAGGAGGAACGTCACTACCGTGCGCGACCATGCAACGTACACTGAACATCTACTGACACGATCTGAAGGCAGCGAACGCTATTGGCGTGGCGATGAAAGCCTAGAGATAGAGGTCCTTACACATCTCTCCTCATCCATATAATAAGCCACTTTACATACGCTTTGCAGCTTTGCACAACGGCGGTACAGCCCCGACAGTTGATTCTCCATCCAAGCATGCTGGGAGTATTTGGGACTCAGGCCAATGTTCCAGCAGAATTCACCTCAGAGCGGCGTGGGCTCTACCCCTCGGTCCGGAAGTAGGCTGTACGATTGAGTATCGTCCAAGGTCACGCTGGATGCTGGCGCTGTCCAGCTGGCTGAAAAGAGGCAATCGCAATTGTTTGTTGACGGCGCGCAGCGATGTCGCTAAGTCACAACCACGAAGGTCCATACGGGCCTGAGTTGCAGAGGCCACTGTAAGCCAGGATCCTTCGAATCCTCG
Organism: Lizonia empirigonia; assembly: GCA_009982855.1. Classification (NCBI taxonomy): domain Eukaryota; kingdom Fungi; phylum Ascomycota; class Dothideomycetes; family Pseudoperisporiaceae; genus Lizonia; species Lizonia empirigonia. The sequence continues at coordinate 457,167 of JAADKA010000027.1, forward strand.
TTTAAAGCTCCACTCCCAACTTGCTCTTGCGCTTGTGCTTTTACTTTCCTTACTGGGTTCCGGCATGAAGCTATCGAAGGATCAAAATACGAATCGTTTTCATTTGCTGATAAGACGTGACGTACATGGGCACGAATAGGGTAACGCTTTCAAGCTTCAACGATATGTAGGTGAAACAAGCTGCCTATTTAGCTTAAGCTCAAGCTTGGTTATTGTGAGATTTGCTTCGCCAATTCGGTACGGCCTGGCAGGTACAAGATTCCTGCCGGCAAGTCAGAGGCAAATTCACCTTCCTCGCCAATCGTCGCTTTCCAAAGCCTCGAGGTATAGCCGCCAAGCGAATCGCTAAGCCTCAAGCGCAACACAGCCGGCATTGAGCAGAAGTACGAGATTAAGGACTGGAAGGCTTACGCTGGAGAGTTTGACGAGGCTACTATTGCTCAGATTAAGGCTAGCCCCGACGTGAGTATCTTGCAAGCCCTCAGATCCATGCATTGAGATACTGACGAAAACAGGTTGCATTTGTTGAGCCGGACACAATCTCTTACCTCTATTACGAAGTAGACGAGGTCCACGAGGACAAGCTTGAGAAGAAGGCTTTGACTACCCAGACTGGTTCAACCTGGGGTCTTGGTGCCATTTCACACCGCTCTGGTGCTTCCACCTCATACATCTACGACACCACCGCCGGGCAAAACACCTACGCCTACGTTGTCGACTTGGGTATCATCATTGACCACGACCAGTTCGGTGGCCGTGCCACTCTTGGCTACAATGCTGTTGGCGGAACCCACACTGACACGCTTGGCCACGGCACCCACGTTGCTGGTACCATTGGTGGCAGCACCTACGGTGTTGCTAAGAACACCAACCTGATCTCCGTCAAGGTCTTCCAGGGCTCCTCAGGATCCACCATCATCCTCGCCGGTTTCAACTGGGCCGTCACCGACATCACCTCCAAGAGCCGCGCCGGCCGCTCCGTCATCAACCTCTCCCTCGGCGGCCCCGCATCCAGCACCTGGACCGCCGCCATCTCAGCCGTCTACTCACAAGGCGTGCTCTCCGTCGTCGCAGCCGGCAACGGCGACAGCAGCGGGCGCCCACTCCCCTTGTCCTCCCAGTCCCCCGCCAACGCACCCAACGCCTTGACTGTCGCCGCCGCCACCTCCAGCTTCGGCCCAGCCCCCTTCACCAACCACGGCGCCGGCGTCGACATCTTCGCCCCCGGCGTCGACATTTTCGCCCCCGGCGTCGCCATCCTGTCCGCCTACATCGGCAGCACCACCGCCACCGCCAGCCTGAGCGGCACCTCCATGGCAGCCCCGCACGTCGCGGGTCTCGCCGTCTATCTGCAGGTGCTCGAGGGCCTGAGCACGCCTGCGGCCGTGACGAAGCGCATCAAGGCGCTGGGCGTCGCGAATCGGGTTTCGGGCTCCCTCAATGGAAGCCCGAATCTGTTTGCGTATAACGGGAATGGCGCGTAGATTGCTGGGGAAGCTGGAGAGTGGTGCGTGGTTGGATGGTAAGCGCTAGGAGCCAGGGCTGGTGGGATGAGTGTTCTGAATTATTGGCTGCATAGATTCCACGCAGTGTTATAGTTTCTTCTTACTGAAATAGGAAGCCACGCTTTGTCTAATGATATAACGTGTTCCACAGGCGAGCGCCGCACCCTACCAAACCTGCACACCTTATTCAAGGTATAATTTAACAACGTTATAATAATATATATGTTGAGACAAAATGTGAACACTGAACACACTTTGCCCCTGCGTTGATTGGTACATATACCTTTCTAACAATATATAATCTACTTTGCACGTACGTGAGTTATGGCCAGTCTCTCTGCACCTCCTGCAGCGCGCTAGAGCCTGGCGGCTGAGGCCTGATTGCTCTCCTGTTCGACGCTCTTCATGAGCAATCTGCTGATCAGCCTCACGTTGAGCAAGTAGATCCTCGCCAGCTCCCTTTGTTAAGACTCCTTGATGCTGGAGTCTCTTTTTCTTACGTTGTTTCCGCTTTGACGCTGCCTCGTTGGCTCTCTCAAGACTGGCAATCCGATCGCGCATCAGCTCAGCTGAGAGCATCATCACCTCAGCGCCCTTGTTGAGCTGGTTGATCCCCTCAATAATTGAAGCTGGTGATGAGCTTTTGTGTTGGCGCACGCGATCACTAATTAGCGTTGATTGAGCCTCAAGCTCACGTACGTTGGTCGGCGTACGAGCCTCCCAGAGAGCCTCTGGCAGAGCAGCTAGAGTAGGTGTACGTAGCTGCACGTCAAGCTTTGACAGTACAACGTCTGGTTGGAGAGGCACAAGGCCTGCGCCTCGAAAGGCTGAGCAGATATTAGATGAGGTGAACGATTGATTGAACGCTGCCTTGAAGGCTGGCAGGAACTCAAGCTTGGTGATATGGTTGATGTGGTGGCGGATCAGGCTCTCAACCTCACGGCTGTACGCGCGCTTCAATGGCGAGAAGCAGCCAACGTCAAGAGGTTGGAGTAGGTGAGATGAGTGAGGTGGCATACAGAGAGTGTAGATATTGTTCTCCTCGCAGAGCTCTTGAAACTCAAGAGAGTGGTGGCTCTCATGGCCATCAAGGATAAGTAGGCGACGTGCACCTACAACACGAGTCTTTGTATGAGCGTTGAAGTGCTTCAGCCACTCAACTCCTAGCTCGTTTTTCGTCCAGCCATTGTCACTCACTGCAATCGCCCAGTCGCGTGGGATATCCTCCTCATACCAGGCAGATAGGTGATACTGGCCAGCGAAGATGAGGAACGGCGGGACTGACCAGCCAGCAGCGTTGATCGCAGCGATCAACGTCACCCACTCGCGATTGCCTGGCTGGATAGCCTTTGGCCTGCCTCTTCTCTCTAACCCTGTCACGACGAGCTGAGTCGTGATCTTGCCCATCATAAAGCCAGCCTCGTCAAAGTTGTAGACGTCGTTATCGCAGATGCCGTACCTCGCCTTTGTCTCCTCTACGAGCTTGAACCAGGCGCTGATTAGGACTGGATCCTCACACAGAGCTCTCTGCCTATCGTACGCTCGATTGAAACGCGTTGTGAGACTGTCTGTACGCTTAACAAAGTTGGCTGGCCAGTTCTTCCCAACCTGACCTGCGCTGCGCGCAGCCAGCAGCTTATCAGCCATATCACGTATAGCAGCGTACGTAGGCGCAAATACACGTTGGTCTAAGTCGAGTATATAGGTAACAATCACCTGCTCCTCTCGCTGGGTAAGCTTCTTTGAGTTGGGCTGGCAATCGCGTCGGGCAGGTATACCAGCGCGTCGGCGGCGGATTGTTCGTTTAGACACGCTAAAGATAGTAGCAGCCCTGCGATTGCTCTGTATTTGATGAGAAATGATAGAGGAGATAGCAAGCTGAACGTCTGCTTCATTTAAAGCTAATTGAGTAGCGCTGCGTTGAGTCATTGTACGTTGAGATGAGAGAGGTGCGCAGGTTTGGTGGGGTGCGGCGCTCGCCCGTGTGCGGCGCTCGCCTGTGGAACACGTTACTCTATTCTGCACGTACTGTTCCATCGTTCCCTGAATCTGCTCGATCATGTCCTTGGCGCGAGATCGTGCGCTGGATCCATCCATCTCGTAACTTAGGCTGGTCGGCGGGACTTGGCTGACCCAGCGGACGAGATTGTAGGGATCATGGGCTGTGCTACAGGGGGTTGCATGATTCCCGGGTGGAGAAGGGGTAGGTTGGTTTTCTAAAAGACGCGGGGGGCTGGAACATGTGATGGTGGCGTGCTGGATGCTGGATGCTGGATGCTGATACAGAGGCTTGGGGGAGTGTGGCGGATACTAGTCTGTTGCTGATGTGCAAGGCTGGGAGGAACGGGGGGAGGACTACACTGCAGCATCATTGGACACGGACTACGCGAAATCCAATGATAACGATTTCGCAACAGAGAATACAACACTGCAAATCTACGCATCTCTTCGCTCCCCATTCCCATCCTCCTCCACCCCACCAAACCGATCCTCCCCCTCCCCATCTCCCTCTCCCTCCGCCCCCAACAACCCCCTCCCCTCCCCCTCCTCCCCATCCCTCTGCTCGCGCAACCCCCCACGCCTAGCCCCGCCGCCCACCCCAGCACCTCCATACGCCTCGCTCTCATCCCACGCCTCATCCTCCATACCATCCAGCACATACCAGACGTCCTTCTTGGTCAACAGGCCCCTCAGCAAGCCCTTTTCGGTGAAGAGCACGTAGCGCAGCCCGAGTTTCTGGAACATGCTGACGGTGAGGTGGAACGAGGCGCGCGCGTTGAGGGTGATGGGTGTTTGGTCCATCCAGGGTCTGAGATCGAGGGTGGAGTTCGGGTCGGAAAGGGGTTGGTGCGCGAAGTGGCATTCTGTTTCTGCGGAGAGGGATTTGGATGTTGTGAGGGAGAGGGCGTAGAGGAGTTCTGTGCGGCTGATGTAGCCGAGTAGCAGGGCGTCGGTGGCGGCGGCGCTGTCTGAGGCGGAAATGACGGGGAAGCCGCGGAAGCTGTGGGCTTGCAGCATCGCGCGGAGGGAGTGGATGGTGTGGCCTGTGGCGGTGATGGCGGTGATGTCCTCGATGCGCGTCATTACGTGGGCGGCGGGGACGTCGGGGATGGCTGAGCCGTTGTCGTCGCGGTTGTCGAGGAACGGGTAGCCCTTGAAGTGGATCCAGGACTCGTAGATTCCGCGTGGGGAGATGGCATCGCCGATCCATTTGGAGATCATGACGGCGATCATGATGGGCAGTACATAGGTAAGCGCGCCGGTGAGCTCGAACATGATGACCACGATGGAGACAGTCATGCGTGTTGTCCCTGCGAGCGCGGACGCGGCACCTACGATTGCATATGTGCCGGGTGTTACACACAGCACATCGGGTTCGCAGGAGCTGAAGATGAAGAGCTGTGGGAACGCGGACTGGAAGACTTCGACACTCAAACCGACTGCACGGCCGTAGAGACCGCCGATAGCCATGGAGGGCAGGATAATGCCGGCAGGGATTTGGAGACCGAAAGTGAAGCTAGCGAGGAGGATTCCGAGAAGGGCAGAGACCAAGAGAAGAGCGATGACACCTGTGTTTGCTTTCCCAGACTTGCACAAGCCAAGCGTATCCTCCGTTAGATCGGCGCATTCAGCGAAGAGGATGTAGACCAGTTCTGAGGCCTGGGCGCGCATGAATTTGATGGGGAAGTTGATGAGCGCCGTGATGGAGGATACGATGACGACTTCGGTAATGGGGCCTTTGGGGTAGGTACGGTTCTTGCGCCACTCCGCGATTGTCATGTTCAACTTGATGAAGAAGCCCCCGTAGAGGCCGCCGAGAATGCCCAGCAGGGCGAAGGGGACGAGTTCGAAGTCGTGCCAGCCACTGTGGTAGGTGACTTGGTAGAGAACGAGCTTGCCGGTTCGGAACGGGTTGAAGGCTTGGAGAGTGACAGCTGCGACCATGGCACAGACGAAACTGCTCCACATGGTCTTGTCGGGGAAGTAGTACGAAAGCTGCTCGAGACTGAAGAGCACACCACCTACTGGTGCACCAAAGGCGACTGAAATGCCAGCGGCTGCCGCGGCGGAGAGAACTTCTCTTTTTCTTGCTGTATGCGATCAGTATAAGCTACACACAACACTCTGGGCTACTAACCTTCATTGCCGTTTACACTGCCAAACAGCTTCATGAACAGGTTCGCTGAGCAACATGCTACATGCACCAGCGGGCCTTCCTTGCCTAGCCACAAGCCTGAAGCCACTGCAAGACACTGAACCAGTCAGTACATGATCACGGTGTATTAATCATGAAGCAACTCACCAGCCCGAGCGTCTTCGTCACCAAGGTCCAGCCACCCAGGAAATGTCGTATTACGAATCCGCCCAGAACCGTTTTGATTTCTGGGATACCGCTATGCCTAGCATACGGCGAGAACTCGCGCACAAGGAGACTAGCGCAAGCAGCGAAGAGGACCTGTTTCTGATCAGCTTTCAACCACCCGTACCCATTGTGTCCTCGGCACTCACCGAAAACAGTATGAAGAAGATGTACTCGACAATCCACTTGCCTCCACCATTCCCAATCCCTATCGCGCTGCCCCACTCCTGCCAGTCCGCACACTGATCCCCTGTATCGATGCCCCAGCAGCAAAACCCCTTGTTCAGATAGAACCGCCCATCTCCCTCCACGCTGCTGCAATACCCCGTCTTCAGATCGGCCAGCCAGTCGCTCGCAACGTCGATGAAGGCTGCAATGCCTCCACTCAGTATACCCGCGGCGACAAGAATAATCCACACCTGGCTGGCATCTGCAAGCTGCTTGAGCGTCCCCAGGAGGCCCGACGCGCCCGAGTATAGATAGCGCAGGCGCTGTCGTTCTTTCGCGTACTCGAAGATCCAGTCGATGGCTGTGAGGTCATCGTAGCCTACGCGACGGCCAGGGCCTTCGACGTACCAGTCGAGACCAGAGGCGTCTTTGGTGTCGGTCAGGTGGGCGCCTGCATCGCCGGGCGTGTCGAGGTAGTTGAGGATGAGCTCTGTGGAGCCATTGGCGGCGTCGTTGCTGGCGGCGGAGTGGGGGCTGCGGAGCTGTTGGAGGCGGGACTGTTGGGCGCGCGGGCTCGGAGTGTTGCGCGGCGAGGTGGAGGAGCCGGAGAGGAAGCGTGGGAGGAGGGAGAACGGGGCGGGTTTTGGCTTGCGCTTGAACGAGATGCTGCGTAGCATTAACACAGACATTCACTAGAGAATCCAGGCGCATACTGTTCAGAGATACTGCTGTTCAGCGGGTCGTCCGCCAGCAGTGCGTCCTCGTCACTGTGGTCGTCTTCAACGGCTGGCTGCTTTCCGTTCGAGGAGCGCCCAGACGGCGCGCGGCTGGAGGAAGCTTCGGCATGTCCGTGCGGGGACTGGCTTGCTGACGAGCTTGACATCCCATCAGCGAGTGTTGAGTGGAAGCTGGCGTGTCATTCTTCACCGGCGCATCGTCGCTGCGTTGTCGATAAGGCGAGCTCGTCGTATTCAACATACGTAGGGCTAGTCGCGTTGGCACGTGCTCGATCTGCGGCAAGGGTCTCGACATGTGAAAGCACGTCCATGAAAGAAACACCCAACAGTCCTGGCGAATAGTGGGATTCGAATGATAAAATGCCAGGTCTCGTTATATACTGTATTGTGTCCATGCTAGCCACAATTTGACGCCATACGCCCCTCGTCTTCCACACATCATCTCCTGTACATTCCACCACCCACGACACTCGCGTCCACTCCTCTCTACTCCTGGTTGAAATCAACAACAGCCCTTCCAGCGATCTCACCCCTCCTCAGCTTCTGCACAGCCTCGTTGAACTTACTCAACGGATACACCGTGTAGATGGGCTTCAGCAGACCTCTCTTGGCAAAATCGAGCGTCTTGTCGACATCGGCCATGCTGCTAACAAGCGTGCCCTGAATGCTCTGCTTCTTGAAGCACATCTGGTTCGGGTCAACATCAATGTGCTGTGTCCCCGCCGGCGGCAGACCAATGCACATGACCTCTCCACCAACCCGGCCGCCCAGATAGCTGACAGAAGAAGGGTATGTCTGCACTGCGGTGACGAAGACGCCGTGGGCACCGATGCCATCGCAGATGCGGATAATCTCTTCAGCGACGTTGTCGACTTTCTTGAAGTCGATGAACTCTTCTGCGCCAACGTCTCGGCAGAGCTTCTCCTTATCGTCACCCGTGTCGATGGCTACGGCGCGCAGGCCCATGGCTTTGGCCAGCTGGACGCCTTGCATGCCGACTCCACCGCCTGCGCCTGGGAAAACGGCCCAGTCTCCCGGTTTCAGTCCAGACTCCTTGATGGATGTGTAGATTGTGGAGGCAGAGCACATGATGGGGCCGGCAATGTAGTCGTTGACGCCGTCGGGGATGATGGTCGTGTAGCGTTCGGGCGAGACGACGTATTGCTTGTAGGATCCGTCGCACATCAAGCCGGTGAAGACGGCACTCGCGCAGTAGCATTCCTGGCCGCCGCGGCAGAGTTCGCATGCGCCGCAGGTGTCTTGGATGGGCTATTAACCGTCAGTGTTCCACGATTCTCTCTAAAGCTTCAAGTCTTGAGAAGAAGTACCTTGAATCCAGCCCTCATGCCAGGCTTGAGGGTTTTGACTTGATCTCCAACCTTGACGATAACGCCAGCGCCTTCGTGGCCAGCGCATTTTGTGCCCAGCGCTGACATCTTAGGCAATGCCCAATCGTTCAGCATGAAATGGATGTCGCTGTGACAAATGCCGGTAGCGTTGAGCTTGATCAAGACATCGGTTGGTCCTGGTCTCTTGTCAGCACAGCCATATCCCCCATGCATGAGCAGTACGTACCTGGCTCTGGTGTAGGAACATCCTGAACTTCGACATGAAAATCCGGGCCTTCATTAACGACAACACCACCTTTGCACGTCTTCGGGATGTCGAAAGTCTGAACCTTTTCGTCCGCCATGGTGATATATAAACGTTTTAAATTATGTAATCGTGCGAAGAAACAGTGAGTACGCTTCAACAAAGACAGAGAGGCAGAAAGACTTGGAATAGCTATGATAGAGTGGTGAAGCAGGCCTCGGTCCTGGTGCTACCCCTCTTCAAGATATAAGGGTCTGCTACAAAGGGGCGTTCTTCAAGTCCCTTAGGACGTTCACGTTGCATCATAAGCCCTCTCGCCGTTGGCTCCCGGACGACGGCAGGATGCATCACCTCCACAATTGCGCAGAGAGACATGGTGATTCACGGGAGTCAGTCATGCAAAGCGACGAAGCAGCATGATTTTGACTCGGTGCAAGCGAGTCGGAATGGAAGATGTGTTTCGGCGGTGGTGTTCCGCGCAACAGATTTGAAGGCGCTGTGTGATGCACAGCAAGGTGGTCTCTCACGGTGTGGAGTGCGGGGTGAGCAACGTGGGGTAATTTCTCGGGTGGCGTCAGACCATGGCAAGACGATTCGGCAGCCTGAGCTTCAAGGCAGAAGTCTGATTTTCAAGAATTGGGCCAGACTGCGCCAGAAAATGTGGCATTCCACGGCAAGGCTACACGAGCTTGGACATGGGAGCTTCTCGAAGCACCTGAGGTGGCAGATGGATACGAACCGTGAATTTCCGCCGTGGTCGCAGTTTGCCTCTGTCATCCATTCGATCTGGCCTCGGTATTTGCATGTGTCACGTGTCAGTCGCGCCAGCTGATTTCCAGAGGATCTGATTCGCCCATACCGTTGTCGATCCTCTTGGTGCGGTCCCGAGACATGGACGACGTAATGGATTGACGTGGGGTGGTCAAGGGGCCCACCTGGTGCTTGGAGGATCATGGCGCTCGATCGAAGAAAAGATGACAGAGCACGAGGTTGCAAAGGGCGACCAGTTGTGTGCATTCGATGTGCAGAGTGTTTGTCATGTCTCGTTGCGCTGTACATACATACCTAGTAGTATGGAAAACAGCCGAGTAGTGGGGCAGCGTTGCTGTGATCCTAGGCGAAATCGAGCTAACGGACGCGGCCCCGGCATCACAGGTGAGGGGCAACAGCGAGTAGAGGGCCAGACGTTTGAAGATTACGAAGATTACGAATTGGCCGCTTGCAGGACGTGACTTATATACCCAAGCCGCCCTCCGAGACACTGCTTCACCCAAATTTCCCTATTCTACCCAACTCGACCCACAGCAATCATGTCTAAAGGCGAGTGTCCCATGAAGGCAGCCAACGTCGCAGGTGGCGGCACCACCAAGGCGGACTGGTGGCCCAATGAGCTCAAGGTCAATGTGCTGAGGCAACACGACCCGCGGCAGGTGCCCTTTGGCAGCGACTTCAACTATGCAGAAGAGTTCAAGAAGCTCGACTACGCGGCGCTGAAGAAGGACATTGCGGCGCTGATGACCGACTCGCAGGACTGGTGGCCTGCCGACTTTGGCCACTACGGCGGTCTCTTGTACGTACTGCAATACAATAGTATGGACCTCTGCTAATGATGACAGCATCCGCATGGCCTGGCACAGCGCCGGCACATACCGTGTCTCTGATGGCCGTGGCGGCGGCGGCGAGGGCCAGCAGCGCTTTGCTCCCCTCAACGCCTGGCCCGACAATGTCTCGCTCGACAAGGCCCGCCGCCTGCTCTGGCCCATCAAGCAGAAGTACGGTAACAAGATTTCATGGGCCGATCTCATGCTCCTCACCGGCAACGTCGCCCTCGAGACCATGGACTGCCCCACCTTCGGCTTCGCGGGCGGCCGCGCCGACACGTTCCAGTCGGACGAGTCTGTCTACTGGGGCGGCGAGACCGAGTGGCTGGGCAACGACGTCCGCTACGCCGACGGCAACAAGGGTGTCAAGGGCGAGGGCATCATGGACGGCGACCAGCACAAGAACGACGTCGAGTCCAAAGACGAGATGCACTCCCCCCGCGAGCTCGAGAAGCCCCTCGCCGCCGCACACATGGGTCTCATCTACGTGAACCCCGAGGGCCCCGACGGCGTCCCCGACCCCGTTGCTGCCGCCCACGACATCCGCGTCACCTTTGGTCGCATGGCCATGAACGACGAGGAGACGGCCGCCCTCATTGTCGGAGGCCACTCGTTTGGAAAGACGCACGGTGCCGCTCCCTCCGAGAACACCGGCGTAGACCCCAACGGCGCCGACCTGGCCGAGCAGGGCCTGGGCTGGAGGAACAGCCACGGCACCGGCGCTGGCCCCGACACCATCACCTCCGGCCTCGAGGTCACCTGGACCGGCACACCCACCAAGTGGAGCAACAAGTACCTCGAGTACCTGTACAAGTTTGAGTGGGAGCTGGAGAAGTCTCCTGCTGGCGCCAGCCAGTACGTCGCAAAGGGCGCCGATGCCATCATTCCCGATGCCTTCGACCCCAACAAGAAGCACAAGCCCCGCATGTTGACCACCGACTTGTCCATGCGCTTCGACCCCGCCTATGAGAAGATCACACGCCGCTGGTTGGAGCACCCTGAGGAGCTGCATGACGCCTTCACCCGTGCGTGGTTCAAGCTTCTCCACCGTGACATGGGCCCCCGCTCCAGGTGGCTCGGTCCTGAGATCCCCAAGGAGGTGCTCATCTGGGAAGACCCCGTTCCTGAGCACTCGGGCGAACTCATCGGCGAGAGTGACATCGCCTCGCTGAAGAAGGAGATCCTCAACGCCGGCATCGAGCCCTCCAAGCTCATCCGCGTTGCCTGGGCCTCTGCTGCCTCTTTCCGTGGCTCTGACAAGCGCGGTGGAGCCAACGGCGCCCGCATCCGTCTGGAGCCCCAGAAGAACTGGAAGGTCAACAACCCCGCCGAGCTTCAGGAGGTCCTCAAGGCCCTCGAGGGCATCCAGTCCAAGTCCAGCAAGAAGGTTTCCATTGCCGACTTGATTGTTCTTGCCGGTGTTGCGGCTCTCGAGAAGGCTTCTGGTGTCTCGGTTCCCTTCACACCGGGCCGTACCGACGCTACACAGGAGCAGACCGATGTCCAGTCGTTCGAGCACCTCGAGCCTGTTACCGACGCTTTCCGCAACTACGGCAAGGGCAATGACCGTGTCCGTACCGAGCAGCTCGACATCGACAAGGCCCACCTCCTCAAGTTGACCGCACCTGAGATGACCGTCCTTGTTGGTGGTATGCGTGCCCTGAACGCCAACTGGGACGGCTCGTCCCACGGTGTCTTCACCAAGCGCCCCGGCCAGCTCACCAACGACTTCTTCGTCAACCTCCTAGACAACAATGTCGCCTGGAAGGGTGCTGACAACTCCAGCCCCAACGAGCTGTACGAGGGCACTGACCGCAAGTCTGGCCAGAAGAAGTGGATAGGAACCCGCCACGACCTGGTCTTCGGTTCGCACCCCGAGCTGCGTGCCATCGCGGAAATCTACGCACAGCCCGATAACTCGGAGAAGTTCGTCAAGGACTTTGTGGCAGCATGGGACAAGGTTATGATGCTGGATCGTTTCGAGGTCAAGGCGAAAGCGGTGAGTGGCACATCAAGTGTTTCGAGCAGGCCTCGTCTTTAAGCCAGCGATTCTTCTGTTGCGTTTGCGCTTTTTGTACCCTGAGTTCGCTTTTCGATACTGCGTCATAGTCAAACAAAAAAGCGCAGTCCACTGACGAGTAATGATAGTAATTATACCTTAAATAGAGCTGTAGAGCCATAGCCTCCCAAAAGATACCTAGGTAGTTGGTCGTGTAGGATCAGATCGGAAGCCAGCGAAGCGAATCGATATCGACAGATAGCAACGACTTATGAATGTCAACAAGTTACATCAACAATATATGTGTACTGCTTTTGGTCACTGTGATGTCGTGGGGATAGGTTCAGGAAGTGGTGTTGCAATCACCCCTCGTGGCTGCATAGCTGCCCTGTCAGGCAGTCACAAGGCAGCTGCCACTTGATCACATCCATTGCTTAGTACCATAGTACGCTCCATTGGCTATTTCGTGCGCCATCACAGCCTTCAAACTCTTGCTCATTGCGTGAATCGCAGTCATCCGCAGCAGCTCTACACCGCCAAGCTGTCCGCCACCCAATAGCAATTCAGAGGTGCAGATTCGCCGCTCCCGCGAAAACAGCGTTATGCAAGCCACCACTCAGGAACACGCATAGCCACAAAGGACGTCCTGCAGGTGGAGAGGCACATGTTAGCTCGGCCTTGTCGTTCCTTCGTCCGCTTTCTTCAACCTCTTTCTTGTAACGTCTTCCCTGAAACCTTCTGCGATTGCATTCCCTTTGTGCTGCTCTTCAGCGTGTTTCACATAGATTGTGAAAAGACGACCATCAAGTTCATGCTTGCGCTCGGTCAGATTACGCAATTGCGGCGATGAACGACACGGAATACACGACACGCGACAGACGACAACGACTATTGTATTCGCGATAGCACTCGATCTGATTGCGCCCAACGCAAAGACGAGGGAGACGAAGGAACATTATCATCAACCACAAGGCTGTAGATCAGGCGTAGGCCATGACACACGGCCACGGCGATCCCGAGCGCAGGAGGAGGAGACACACCTACTCGTCATCTGCAACACCAAACTCTAGATCGACATCCAAACAACCGTACATCTCGCAATCTTCTGTTCAGGTGCACACACATGTGCTTCCACATGCAGTTCAGACAGCATCAACACAGCAACTCAACCATCCAATGTATGCTCCGCATCCTTCTGGCCCTCCTCCACTATATCCGGGTGGCCCGCCTGGGCCATTTCCGCATCCTGTGTACGGCGTAGCTCCACAGTATCCACGCCTTGCACATCAAAATGCGCGACCATATGGATCCCTGCCGCTACAACCTATCTCCTCGCAAAACAACCCTTTGACAGCGCACCTCGCAACTCCGCCACCTCCTCAGCAACTCCGGCCTAGGAAGTCATCGCGCGAAGAAGGTTCTTTTCAGCAACAATGGGACAGACTAGATCGCATGGCTGCGAAGTCGAACGCAGATTTGCGACAAGGGACTTCGAAGTTGGTCACAAACTATATCGAGCGGCCCACACATGCCATTGCAATGAAAAGTATGCAGACGCTGTGTCAAGGAGCAGCTTTGTGCGATGTCATCAGCTCAAAATTTGACGCAGTAATTACTAGCATTGATGACGACAAATTCAGTGGGAAAGAGGAGGACCTCAAAGTGTACGATGACACGCAACGACGACCGAGTGGTTCGAGCCCTCCGCCTGGACGTCGGAAGGGAACGGCGGAAGATCAGGTTTACGAGGCATTGGGAGGAGACAAGGGCTCAAATCACTTTGTCAAAGTCTGGCTTTACTCGAATTCCCGGCTGCCCCACACCTTCCGCCCTTTAAAGTTTACATTCCGACCTATCCTCTCCTGTGCCTGGCTGCAACATACTCGGAACGCGCCTATGTGGCTCCAGTGCCAAAGTCGAAAGAAGTTGAAAACCATATCCCTGCGAATTGGCGGAGCGGTACAAAAGCTATGGTACTGAAGTCAATCCCAGTCGATGATATGAACACCGTTGTGTTTGCGATCCGTGGTAGCCAGACATTCATGGATTGGGCAGTGAACTACAACTCTGCTCCGACAAGCCCAGAAGGCTTCCTCGACGATCCGTCAAACTTCTGTCACGCGGGCTTTCTCTATGTAGCGCGCAAGATGGTCAAGCCTGTCGCCGACCGGCTTAGAGTCCTTCTTGAGGAAAACCCGGCTCGGTCAAATTGCAGTCTCCTCATCACAGGGCACTCCGCAGGTGGCGCCGTGGCGGCGCTCTTGTACGCACACATGATGAGCAAGTCGGTCGACTCGGAGCTCAGCTACTTGACCAACTTCTTCAAACGCGTGCACTGCGTGACCTTCGGTGCACCACCTATCTCGCGTTGGCCGCTGCAAAAATCAGAAGAGCCGCGCCACAAGAAGAGTCTCTTCTATTCGTTCATCAACGAAGGCGACCCCGTTCCACGAGCAGACAAGGGCTACTTCAAAAACCTCATCAAGCTATACACAACCCCTGCACCCTCCGTCTCAGCCCTAGGCCAGACCATCGCCAGCATGTCCAAACTCAGCCTCTCCGCCCCGCCCCCCTCCTCGCCACCCAAACCCAGACTTCGTCTTCGTCGACCCAGCAAAGCGTCACTACAACGTCCGCCCAGCGCGAGTACTTCCACTGGCTCCGCCGGGGTCGAGTGGCCCGTCCCGCCGTGCGAGCTGAGTCCTGCAGGCAGGCTGATTGTGCTGCGGCCGCGGCCGGGGTCTCGCGGAGAAGACGACATCGAGGCTGTCACCGTTGAGGAGAATATGCTTCGGAAGGTCATGTATGGAGACCCGCTGAAGCATCAGATGCATGTTTACAAGAAGAGGGTTGATTACGTTGCTACCAAGGCGGTTACGGCGCATGAGTAGTGGAGGATTGTACATACCTTAGTATGCTTAACGAATGTAATAATGTCCTTGTTGCAGTCCCATTGATTTGGATTTCTGGAAGCAAAAGAGAACAGCCTCGCCGGTAGTGTTCAGGCAGTGTGATGTCGTTGCATGGGCAAAAATATGTGCCCTCTGCCCGAATCGAACGAGCGATCTTATCATTGACTACCGAAGTAATACTAGTGATACGCTTTACCACTAAGCCAAGAGGGCGTGAATACTCAGAATGGAGTATTCATGACAAAACATCAAAATTATTATAACTATTAATTAATATATTTTGAGTGTCGTCCGTGAGGTGCGGGTAAAAGCTCGGAAAGTCTTCCAGTCCAAAGCAGAGACATGGAGCTATAATTCAGCCCAATCTGCCGACATTGCGCGCACACAAGCAGACTCCACACATCGAACCACCCCCGCACGAACCCCTCCAAAACCACACTCCTTCGCAGCAATCCTTCAATAAGCACCATGCACTTGCCAACCTTGGACCATCCATCAGCACCTCCCCCGCATCTGCCGTGGGCATTACAGGGCCATGTTCGTCAGCCCTAAACCACATTGATGCGCAGGCTCGACGAGGAGAAATGCGACTGCGCGCTTTAGATCCCAGGACCTTGCTTCTTGGGCAGGTGGCGAGCCTGATGTGGTGCGATGGACGTGGTTTTCCATCGTCGGTGATGGGGCTGTCGAATCAGAGGTGTTGGGGTGAAGAGGAGGTGGGATTGTCGTGCTCCGGGGCGAGGCTAAGTGCAGCCGGCGTCTGAGAGGTCGGAGGAGCGAGGGCTGGTGGTTGTGTTATTGGACGATTGGTATCAGCCTGATTGAGGAGCGCGAGGGTATAAATATGTGCTGATGGGGCGCGGGGGAGGAGGCTGGAGTAAACACCTCTTGCCTCTTGGATTGACAAAGGAAGAACTGGTTATGACGTTCATTCAGGATATCGTTGATGCTGCTAGCAAGGGACCGGCGGGTCTGGAGGAGGCTGATCGACTTGCGCTCTTGCATGCGGCTGAGAAGCTGTCGCTTGCGCTGGAGAATCCGTTGGAGAAGTCGATTCGTCTCTTCTTCGTGCGTGGTATATTCTTTACTTAAGTGCAGGGCTGACGACAGCAGAGTCTATACGACCCGATTGCGATCCGCATCGGCGTCGACCTCAACCTAATCGACATTGCCCTAGCAAACAACGGCCCCATCACGGCAGCAGCGTTGGCAGAAAAGAGCAAAGCAGACATCGAACTGATCCGTACTGTCCCCCTCCCCCCATCAACCACCCACCCACTAACCCCCCAGACCGCATCCTCCGGCTCCTCGTCTCAACCGAAGTCTTCACCCTGACCGCCACCGAGCCCGAGAAGCAATACACGCCCGCCCCCTTCGGCCACGCCCTGGCAACAGGCTCGCCCCTGCGCAGCGCCGTCCTGCACTTCTCACAATTAATGCCCGCGACAGCCTTCATGCCGGACTACTTCGCCAAAAACGGGTACACCAACCCGTCCGACGCGCGCACAGGGCCCTTCAGCTTCGCGTACCAGTGCAATGGGGAATCGTACTTTGACTTCATCGCGCGGCCCGGGGCCGAGAGCGCACGCATGGCAACCGCATTCAACGAGACCATGGCGCTGCAAAAGGCCGGCGAGGAAGAAACATTTGTCACAAGCTACCCAGTTAGCACACGGCTCGCGCCGTCCTCCTCCTCAGCCGCCTCAGCCGCCTCACGCATCCTCTTCGTCGACATCGGCGGCGGCGTGGGCCACCAACTCGTGAAATTCCAGGCCCGCGCCGCCAGTCTGCCAGGCACATACGTACTCCTGGACCTGGCGGGCGTGGTCGCGCAAGCACCGGCGCTCCCCGGCGTGACGAAGCTCGCGCACTCGTTCTTCGAGCCGCTGCCGGCGCAGATCCACGGCGCCAAAGCATTCTACCTGCGCATGATCCTGCACGACTGGCCCGCGATGCAAGCCACGACTATTCTGCGCAACATCGTGGCCGCCATGGCCCACGACTCGGTGCTGCTGATCCACGAGTTGATCCTGCCGGAGACGGGGACGGGGCATTTCGAGGCCAGGATGGATTGGCATATGATGAATATCGGGGCGCTGCAGCGGACCGAGGGGCAATGGAGGGACTTGGTGGGGAGTGTGGGGTTGGAGATTAATGGGATTTGGTGGGAGGAGGAGGGGACGAGGGGGAGGAGGGCGTTGATTGAGTGTGGGTTGAGAGAGTAGGGAGGGTGTTGGTTCTAGTGTTATGATCACTGTCCAGCCGTTTGACACTCGAGGCCACTGTCTTCAATGCGTCGCGCTAGTTCTTGTCCACTGGTACTCAAGTTCTGACATTAGCGTACCTATTAAACCGCAGTGCTAATACATGCACTCTATATGCAATGCTGTCCCAACGCCTACAATGCCATGCTAAAAACTGCCCAAACGCCTGTCATACCATGCAGTGTCTAGAGAAGTCTAGTCCTTGTCCCAGCCGTTCTCCTGGTGACACTTGACCTGTATGATCTCCGTCTTGCCCTTGTGATCTACCACTAACGCCGTCAGCTTCCCACCACTGACACACCCACTGTCGAGCCCGTAGGTGAAGTCCTGCAAGTTCAGACCCCTCTTCCTGTTGTGCCCATACACAATGCTCATGCGCTTGTGCTCCGCTTTCTTCTTCTGTTGGTGATTCCAGAACTTCTCCCACGGCATGCCTTCGTGCTTGGAGCTGGGAATGCGTGTTTTGAGATCGATGGTGCGCATGTTCATGACGTGGAATGGATCTTGCTGCTCGAGCGGAATGTCTGGCACAAGACCGGCGTGGACAGCAGCGAGCGCGCCGAGGTTGGGTACTTTTCCAACGCGCAGAATGACGGGACATTGTTGGAGGTAGGCGATCTGGTGCTTCGAGAAGGATTTGGCGAGCTTTCGGAGCGCGTAGTCGCCGTGGCTGTGCGATTCTTCGTCGAGGAAGTCAGTCTTGCGGTCGGCGGCCTCGTCGGGACCGGGCAACGTGTCGAGGTGTGGCGCTTCAGATTCAGCAATGCTGAGGAGTAGTTTGTCTTCCCAGTTGCCGCGCACGCAGGATGCGCCGAGCTTCTCGACCAGCGAGATGACGCCTGGCGAGTCAGGACCCTTTGCAATCATGTCGCCGGTCAAGACGAGATGGTCGTGCTTCTTGTCGAACTCGACCTTGTTCAGCAGGTGCTCCAGCTCGTCCCTACATCCATGAACGTCGCCGACAAAGACCAGTCTGTGCCCCTTCTTAGGTAGGTGTTGACTGTCCATGTCCCTGACCTGGATCATGCCCTTGAACTCTGGGCGCACGTTGCTCCCGTAGCTCATCGCCGGTGTCTCGTCCATGTCTTTTATTTCTTGTAGTTGCGCGGCGTGTCGCGGCCCAAAGTACGCTTTCCAGGTTGTGAGGTATATGAGTGCGATGGCGAGACCGATGACGACACAGCGCTGTAATCTGCGCGGAATCCGGTTTGATGTTTGCGTGATCAGTGCCTGCCACTTTGGGTGTATAAGGTGATCGTCTTCTTTGCTGTAGAAGTCGTCTTCTTCGTCAGACGCATCGACGTCATTGTGGTACGCAGGTATGAGGTCGATCAGCGGGCGATGCTGCGCGTGCGGGTGATGGCGATACTCGCGGTACTCGCGGTACGACATGGGGGCTGCAGAAGATGGTGCGGGAAGGTACAAAATTCCGTCGTGTGAAGGTACCGATGGTCGTCGAATTATATTTGAAAGTGCTATGTGATCCTGGGAGTAGAAGTCGTTCGAAACGAAGGCCGCAACCGCGTGGTACCGGCTACGTCGATGGAGTGCTCATCTGTCTGCGGTGCTTGCGGTGGCCGTTGTGCTCGACGATAGCGACTGCTGCGACTTGAGTCGACGGCCTGGGGCTCTTGATCGCCGGCGCCGTGACGCGCAAGCCGAAAGCCATCGCCTTGAGCGCGTGGCCCCTGCCATCTGGGGTTTCGTCCGCCATTTTAGCCTTATTTGGCCGTGGCGTAATAGATTCTCTCGGAACGATCGGAACCGTCCAGCTTGGCAGGTCACCTTGTGGGGTCTGATGGATGCGTGATTCTTGACTGACAGTGAATGTGTCTTGCGTATGCCAGATGAGGGTGTGTGTCGTGGGCAGGACCCTGTTGCCATCATGTGTAAGGTGCAGAAAATGAGACTTGTCCCTCGTTTGAAGAAGAAGGAAGGTACAAACGGCGAAGCTGTACCACGCCTTGATAACCGCTGCACAGCTCGCGTCTCGCTCTCGCGTCTGGTCGCAGCAGTGAACCTCTTCTCCTCATCCAATGTTTTGCGCCGTTGCTGGGATGCGGAATCAATAGTTTCTACGTCAAGACGTCTCCAAAACTATCGCCTCTAATGCTATTACTAGGCTCTCGCTCTTCCCTGGCCGTTTGCAGAAGCCGGACGTATTTAAATCTCGCCGCGCCGCGACTCACAAACTGGACACCGGCTTCACCAAAAACCCCAGCCATCGTCCCGGCTACGCTTCATCGCAATACAAGCACAATCTCATCTGCCCCAGGAGACGCCAACGAGTACATTGGCCAGTCTGGTTGTCATTATAGCATCGAACGGGTGCTTCAGGAGGAAACATCTCCCTTACGCCGGGTTTACTCAGCTACGCAAGTGAACCTAATCACTCGCTATAATTTACGTGCTTACTGTTTCCTCTGTGCCAACAACCAAAAGTTCATACTAAAGTATGTTCACGAGGTCAATCTTACGGACCTTCAAGATATAAACAATAGGCTACAGGGTAGCGCTAACCATGTCCGCCTCGTCAAAGACGCCATCTCCGAGAAGTCCATATTCGTTTTCCAGTACTTCGACGATCATCTCCTCTGTCTCGCTCAAAAGGACTTGCCTATCGCAGTGACAAAACAGATCCTGAAAGATGCACTTCGTGGAATTGCGGAACTCCACGATCAGGATATTGTCTACACAGGTAGCTTCCACCCTTCCGCGAAGTAATGAGCAGTGACTTATTTTAGGCAGATATTAAGGCGGACAGTGTTTTGATCGATTGGAAAGAGTACCAGGACGGAATCATTGTCGAGCGAGTCCAGCTTGCGGATCTTGAGGATGCCGCGCATATACCTCCTGGATCACATATGATTGGTAAACAGGCAGGTAACTGGATGTGGAGGAGTCCTGAAGCACACGCCCGAGGACCGGTGAATAAGCCGTCTGATATTTTCTCTTTCGCCCTTGTTGTAAGTTTCTACGCGCATAAACTCTTAGATTTTGAAGTTGTTGCTCACTATTGTTATCATGTAGTGCATTTACGCAGTGCATAAGCGCGTTATCTTTGCCGTTGGGGAAGAGGAGCTGGGCGAAGGTGTGGAGCCCTTGGCTGTGGTAATCGAACGCCAAATTTCGTACTTTGCAGATGAGGACGGACTGAGTGGGTTCCTGAAGCACCTTGGCGACAATCCTTGGGTTCCCATTTTTGAAGTAACTCGGGATGGTTTCAACAAAGACAACCCGCGCAGACCATTCTCCCTTTGGAAGGGCGTCGACAAAGATTTCAAGAACCTTATTTGTACCATGACGAACTTTGATCCGGAGAAGAGAATTACGGCACGCGAGGCATTGGCACATAACTGGTTTGAAGGTGTTTGAGTTGGCCAGAGAAAGGAAAATATCTCTTGAAATCAGTACCAGCTACCCAGATCCTTTCCCCAGCAGCATGTCTTACCGCACCCCCGCACACTACGACGTTGTAGTCTTCGGCGAACCCAGCGTTGGAAAGACATGTTTCATCGACCAGTTCTGCTTTGGCATGTCATACGTCATCTACGACCCAGACGATGGCGTGTCCTCACGTCAAATAGTGGTAGATGAGCAGGCAGTGGGCTTGACACTCATGGACCTAAGCACCTCGTTCCTCAAGCCCGAGCAAGGCATGCCCCCAATAGCGTGGGCAGAGCAAATGCTTGCAAATGCCCATGGCATCGTGCTTCTGTACGATATCACGAGTTTGGAGTCTTTCCAATATGTCACTGATCAGGCGTACAAGTTCCTTTGGGAGTGTCGCAGCGTGAAGTGTGAGCATGAAGAAGCAGATGAGGAGGATCGCAAGTGCTTTGGGTGTGTGCTTGTCGGCGGCAAGGTCGATCTGGAAAGGGAGAGTAGACAGGTCGACCAGATTCTGGCGGAAGAGTGGACACAGAGTCAGGAGATCAAGAGTGTCGAGGTGGACTCGCTAAAGCGAAGCGACACAGAGGATGCCATGAAGTTGTTGGTGAGGAATATCAGAAAGGTTGAAAGATTGACTAGCGTACAGGCAAGTAGTGTGGAGATGCAGGGGGAAGAGGCAAAAGGGAAAGGAAAGAGCTCGATTCGCAGCATCCTAAGGGAGCTTTTAAGTCGCCTATGACCTGACTGATATTTTTCACCGCGTCCAACCTAGCAGGCACTCAGGCATGGTCCGTATTGGTTGTGATCGAATCCCACTCATCCAACAATTTCACGGTCTCGGCAATCTTCTCTCGAATTCCTTTCGAACAATCGGAACCCAGCGCTACACGCACCGGAACGTCCCTGCCTTCGGCAGCGCCAGTCTTTGTCAAGATGTCAACAATCACCCTGGAACCCTTCCCCACGTCACCTGGCTCATTATTGTTCACCACGTCCAGCGTCGCTCTGATTTCACCCACGGTGGTCTCGTCGTACTCTTTGATCCTCTTTTCGCTTTTGATCTGTGCACCCGCGTTCAAAAACCCAGTACGGAAGTACCCAGGTTCAATCACGGTCACGGCAATGCCCAGCGGTGCAAGCTCAGCGCGCATGGCCTCAGAAATACCACTGCAAGCCCACTTAGTACCAGCGTAGAGACCGAAGCCTGCGCCGCCGCGCCACGAACCGACACTGCCGAAGTTGGAGATGGTGCGGTGACCAGTGGTGGCGCGTATGTAGGGCAAGAAGGCTTTAGAGACGTTGAGCATGCCGAAGACGTTGGTGTTGAACTGGTCAAAGTCCTCTTTAGGCCTATGAGTCGTCAGCTACAGCCGTCTCTATAGCTTTCCTCCTCCAGGATTGAATGGAATCTACGAGGTTTCTTCGATTGCACCGACAAGGATGTAGCCAGCGGCGTTGACTAGATGGTTGATGTAGCCATACTGCTCATTCGCTTCTTTCGCAACCTTTTCGATCTCTGCTTGAGGTGATGTCACATCAAGCGTCATCGTCACCGCACCCTTCTCTTTCAGGTCGCTGATGCGAGACGTGCTGCGGGCGCTGGCAATTACTTTGTGGCCACGAGAAAGAGCCTCGAGAGCCATGAACTTGCCAAAGCCGCTCGAGGCTGCGGTGATGAACCAGACTGGTGTTTGTGAAGCCATTGTCGGCGTGATTACAATAGTTATGGGTTGTAAGTAGTTTCAGTCAGTCAAGAGTAAGGGAAGGCTGGCCCGCTGGTGGGAAAGTTGCACTGGTGTTGAGATAGGATAGCTCATTGCCTCTACCAGAGTGCCTTTATAGCATACTCTTACTAGCTCTATGTCCGACGAGCTGAGATATGCAGATCCTAGAAACCTACCTCCGGATCGTTCCAAGCAGCAACTTGGGCGATTCTCCCACGTAAATCGTGAGTACCACCAAACTCATTCTCTTGGCCGCTGGCAAGAACACTGACTGGGATGATGCACATCGAACTTGCTGACCCGATCCGCAATTCTTCGGAGCTGCTTACTGTTGCATGTTGTGGCTTTCGGGTCTATACGCACTTTGGATGCTGTGAGCGAAAGGCGGGGGCTAGCGCACTCTGCGTGCAGCAGCGCCGATGGCTTTCGGCGAACCTGTCTGCTTTCGCAACCCTACTGTGTACACCTCTCGTAATTACGGGTTTGCGTTTCTTACGGCCATTGCTAAACCGACATACTTTCGTGCCTTTGTTCGGACAGAGTTCTTGCATATGAACTTGACACGTTCTGCGAAATGGCATCGTCCGATTGTCGCCAATATTGTCGCACCATGAAACGTGACGTAGTAGCTCCCCGGGAAGGACAGCGACACGCATATAACCAGTGCCTTGCCCGTTGAGCGGAGAGCCGATCATGCTTCCCAATCAGCAGCGTATACCGCACACAATGGGTGAGCCATTGCAGACACTTGTGCCTGTTCTGCAGGCCATTGCGCTGACAGCACCAAGTCTATACACAGGCATGACTTCGTATCCTAGTAGTTGCAGTGCTCACTGACATGCTCCCAGGGCTTACGTTCACCTACAGCCATGTCGTGATCCCCCCAATGACAACACACGCGCCCGCGAAGCTGCTCGCAAAGCAATGGCTTCAAGCCTACCAGTTCGCACCAGTCGTCGTCGCTCCTCTCATCCTCCTCGGCGCTTCAAGCAACGCACTACTCGCTTACCTCAGCGCTGGCTTTCCCTCCCGCGCATCTTCTCTCTACGCCGTAGCAGCTATTGCGATAGCCAGCATTGTTCCCTACACAGCGCTGTACATGGAGCCTGGGGTCAATGGCGCCGGGAAGTGGAAGGCGCAAATGCTGCTGCGCGGCGAGTTCGACTTGAAGGCTGAGGGGCAAGGCACGGACAGAGACACTGCGAGTGCGAGTGCGAAGAGATGGGCAGAGAATGTGGATATGAAGACGATTGCGGAGACGTGGGCTAGGACTAATGCTTGGCGGTATGTGGTTACTGCTGTTGCGACTGTTGTTAGTGCGACGGCTACGGTCCTCAGATGAAGACGACTTCGCATCTTCGCGACGAATTATGAGCATGTTCGCCAAGGGGATGTTCGCTCGGCTAAAGCGTGTCTCGGCGTTGTCTGCCTGCTAGGCATTCAGACATCTTGACGACTCTAATCTCCCAGCGGTATGACTGCGATTTAAAGCGCGAAGACTCTTGCAGCTGCAGCCAACTACGTCAGAATCTTGTTGTCTACCTCAACAACCTTAGTTCAAAATGCCGAATCCACCGTGGCAGCGACTCACGCGCGATCAACTGGTCACCATCATCGGCGACTATTATAAATTCCTGACGAGGTTTTACATACCCTCTGAAACACTCAAGTTTCCACCTCCAGAGGGCTGGCCTAACATCACCCCCGAAACTACGAAAGACTTTCCTAGATCGCCGATTGTAATTGATCTACTCAAACACTTGCCTTATATCGATGAGAAGGAATCCGGAAACATGGTCACCAACATCCACCACAAGTGCGATGTGGTCGACTACTCGACAGTGAAACCTGATGACTGGGGCCACGAGTATTTCCAATCTGGAGCGACATCGATAGTCGAGTGGATTGAAGAGATAGAAGAGAGGAAGCAGGGCGATGCCGGTGACAATGACGACGATGAAGGATATCTATGGTACCGAGACGAGGACAGAGACAAGGATGCCGACGATGAAGAAAACTGGTGGGATGGCGACGATCCAGAAGACCTTAAGCTTGAGAACATGATCGTCCTAGCCGACGGCTACGAAAGTGGTGGCCGCTGCCTTACAATCGGGTGCCAAAAGTCTGTTCGCGTTGACGCATGGACCACCACAACCACATTTGATTACCAACTTCAAAGCAGTATAACTCTCTACTACATAGACCAAATAAGACAATTAGGGTTGCAAATTAATCGCATTACGCTTAGTATCTAGTCTGGTAGCCCTTTGCACGTCGCACAGCGTCTAGGCGTCGTGGCATAGACCTAATAAGGCGTTTGATCAGTGCGTCAGGTATAGCAGCCCATGCCTCAATCAACCCCAATTCGAACGCCTCCCACTCAGCTAGAGAGTCTCCCATATAGTCAAATTCAGGATGCAGCTCATGGAGCTTCTTTTTAAGTGCCCACCACATGTGTTCAATAGGGTTAAGGTCAGGTGAGTATGGTGGCCATTTGATCGTAGCAACACCATGAACCTCTAGCCACTCCTTCGAGACCTGGGAAGTGTGGATAGGTGCGTAATCCTGCATAAACCACTCGCCTGGCCTGTAGCTGTCCTGGAGACCTTCCTCAAGTGCTCGTATGTAGCTCTGAGCTGTGTATCCATTGCGTTTGGCTGATGTGTCGCGATTCATAATTACTAGACGACTACGCCTTGCTCGGCCACCTGGAGTCATCCATATTGAGCCCCATACCATACGAGCAGGTTGGCGAGCAGTGGTGACCTCCTCAACCATCTCGTGCGACCATTTATCCTCAGGTAGTCGCCATACCCAGGGCGTGTTGTGGCCAGATCCACGAGCAACGCTGCACTCGTCACTGAACCTGATAGTACGCCTCCCAAAATCAAACCCCAGCCATTCATTAGTAAGATTGAGGCGTTCCGCAGCTGTGTTCTTGTTGATTTTTGGCCTACGTCTCGCTCTGAACTTGCGGTATCCCTCGTCAGCCATTGCGCGCTGCACAGTACGCTTAGAAACGCTGGGGTAGGTAGTATTGGCGTCCCACAGTCCAGCCTCCTCCATAAGCTTGTGGTACTCAATACCTGGGTTTTTCCGAGCAATCCGTAGCAGCCGGCGATGGTCTCTACTAGTCAATGTAGGTGGCCGGCCTGTCCGAGGCTGCGTTGTGGTGCTGCAGCTGGTTGTCCATCGGAGTACTGTTTTCTGTACGCACCGCTGCGAGCAGTCCAGCGCGTCAGCAACTTCGCTTGTCGACACACCAGCCTCAACCTGGGCTAAGCAGTATATCCGTTGGGCTTCTGATAATTCACCTCCGCGCACTCGATTTGATGAAATTTTAGTGCTAAAAGCTCTCATATTGATGTAGTCGTGTGTAGTTGAAGAAGATACCCCTCTTTAGAGTTCGCGTTGTTGAAATGGTCTGTGCACACGCGCGAACAGACTAAAGTCCTAGTACAGTATACTCGACGTCTTCAAGGGGAACATCCACGAAGATATACTCCAATGTAACCCGCTCAGCGAGGTACCGGTCGAGCGATTCTTCCAGAACTTGAAGACGAAGTTCGAGAAGCTGGAATATAACCCTGTTCCTGGACACAAACGGCACGGATGTAGTCCTTGCGAGGGTCGATTCTATGAGGACGTGTTGGACGTCGACGACTTTGACGAGTCCTTGGTTGAAGGAGATCCCGCGCAGCAGTACAAACGGATCTACCGGGGCTTTGGGTGGCCTGGCGACGCGTATAGGAAAGAAGAAGCCGTAGCTGCGATTCAGGCTCACAGTCGGCGCAGGGAAGACGCCGAGGAGGCTTGAAAAAAGAGCAAGGGAATTTGCGACGGACACATTGACCGGACGAATTCCAGTCAAAGGGCCCCTGATCAGAGATACACGGCTCAAAGGTCAATTTCTCCTGCCAGAAGCTTCGTTCTTGCCGTCAACTGTCCCCCAGTTGAACCCGCCAAGCGCAAGACGCCAACATCTCAGGCCTACATGTGACGTTCAAGCATGGTAATACTCGTATGACCCCGCAATCTTGCAGCCTAATTCAGATCCACCAACACAACCTAGGTAATTAGTGAACAGCGTACTGTAGGGCGCCTGAACACAATCAAAGTTATATTGCTGGTTCGACAAGCTTCGTCGCAGATCCAGCTTGACCGTGCTAGCCATCTCTGCGGATTCTACCATCATGTTTTTGGTATCTTGTCTTGTCATTCAAGTGTTCCTGGTTTTGATTTCGACTACGGGTACAGTCGCAGAGAGCCAGCCATACGAAGTGCCCATATAGAACGACCTCGCCTACCAGCGCTTCAACATCAACGTCGCAATCGGCACGCCTCCCCAACCGTTCTCACTCCTCTTAGACACGGCGTCAACAGATGTATGGGTCCCTCGCGCCAACTCGTCAGGCTGCGCTCCAGACTGTCCTCGAAACTTCGACTTCAACCTCACAGCGTCATCATCACTGCTTGACACTGGCATCCCCTTCGATGCCCGCTATGGCCTCACGCCAGACCTCGCAGTGATCGGCCAATACTACAATGACAGCATCTCCGTATCCGGTCTCCCAGCCATCCGCAATGCGCGATTCGCCATCGGCGACATACCAAAACCGCTCTTCACGCAGGGCAACCGCGGAATCTTTGGTCTAGGCTCTCGACTAGGTGAGTCCGTATATTCAAGCCCTACATCTCCATACCGCGGCAACCTGAGCGCAACCTACACGCCGCTATGGGAACGCCTAGCCCTCGCCTCGCCATCCAGACAAAAAAAGTACAGCGTCTGGCTCAACGCACAAAGCGCAAAAACAGGCTCCGTCCAATTCGGCAGCACCTCGCGCTCCAAATACACCGGTCCCCTGACCCCCGTGCCACTGAACCTCGACCCCAAAACCGGCCTCCTGAACGGCTGGAACGCCAACCTAACCCGCGTAACGCGTCTCTCCACACAAGGAGCCCACTACCCGCTAACACTCAAAAACTACTCTCTCGACTTCACCCTCGACACAGGCAGTCCAAACATGTACGTCCCAACGCCCCTCTACACTGCCATCGTGCACAACCTCAACGCGACACCCATCACAAACGGCGCCCCCTACGTCCCCTGCCCGCTCCGCTCCGCCGCCACAGGGTCTCTGATCTTCGACTTCGCGGCGCGCGCGAGCGCACGCCAGGCGCGCATCGAGGTGCCGTACGCAGAGCTCATCTACCCGCCGGGGTATCCTGTTACTGTTCCGCCCGTGCCGGATCGGGAGGGGGAGGCGATGTGTTATTTCGGGGTGGTGCCGAGCGATGGGCCGCTGAGGTTGCTTGGGGCGACGTTTTTGAGGAGCGCGTATGTGGTGTTTGATGAGGAGCGGTTGGGGCTGGGATTGGCGCAGGCGAGATGGGGGGGTGTGGAAGCGGGGGAGTTGTAGAAGGAGGCGTGTGCGTGGTTTGGGGACTTGCTTCTGCACGGGTTTGTGTCGAGGCAGGGCATGGGTATCGTGGGCCTACACAGTCTTGCCTGTGAAGTGCGAAAAACTTGTCGTAACAGGACCGAGTTGGAGCGACGTGTTCCACTGCAAATCAAGGAAATCAAGATATCGACACACGACGCGGCATTGCAATGCAATATATGCCCTTTCAGCGCTAAGAATCGGACAGGAGATGAGTGAAGTATTGCACATTGAGTGCTATATGAATTTGTTTCTATCTAATCTTCGTTCCATGCCTTGTCCGCACTGGCGCAATACGCATGGTATGTTCAATAAAAACTTTTAAAAAAGAGCAACGCTATCATGCCAAGCTACGCCTGCATAGCAATGCCCCGCAGGACAATGTATTAAAGTGGATATTCCGAAATGTGGCGTTGTGAAGAAAGTCGAATCACTGCCGAGGCGTCGACCCAAGCAACCGGCCGAGACTCCCGTTGGCGGGCGATAACGATGGCACGGGCGATTTTGCGTACATGATCTCGCCTTCAATGGTGCTCATTGATGTTCGCGACACTGGCGGTGCCTTGTGCCAGTACTGCTTGGGACTTGAAGCTCCAGTCAGGGGTGTAACGAGATCGATAGACTTTGATGCATATGATGAGCCATGCGTCCTGGGGGGAAGAGGTCGGTGGTTGGAGGGTTGGTTGTAGGGCGTGTAGGGCGTATACGGAAGTGAGAAGCTATAGGATGAGGCCGGGGTATGCGACAGGGAAGGTGCAGCACTAAAATTGACCGAGGAAGTTGATGCACGCTCATAGCGGGGACGGATAGGTCGCACAGTATCAGTTCCACTGGAAATGTTCTGGAATTGGCGAAGATAGTTGGATGCCTCTGAGTCCGCGCGGTGGTAGTCTTCCTCTATCGAACCTTCCGACGAGGCGTACGAGTTGCGTTTCGATTGGGGCTGGGTGGGCGAGCGCTGGGAATGATATCAGGGAAGTGCAAGTCGTCAAAGGTGAAGTTGGTGAAGGGTGTGGTTGGTGGTGAGTAGTCGTAGTGTGTGAGGCTCTTCTCGGCGTCCTTCTTCTTGCAACTACATAATTGTTAGTACATACGGTTGTGGTTGCTAGCGGCATGTCTGTGCTTACCTTTCGGAGCAGTACAGGACTGAGTTGCTTGGAACAATAATTTGCTTTTCGCAGACAGTGCTAGAACCAGCGTTAGTTGATGTTGGTAGAGAGTTTCCAGTTCATGTCGACGCACCAGTAGTTCAGAAAGCTCACGGCCATCGGATCTTCGTCGTCTTCAACCACTTCCCGGTGCTGAGTGGCGCTCGAATTACTCTTCCGTCCGTGGGAACCTGAACGCTTCGACAAAGGGGCAGGCTTTGATGTCCTTGCGTGGGTTGGATGCGCCTTTTTGGAGTGGTGCGATGGGTGGCGAACATGATGCGTAGCCATGTTGAGGTAGGATGTATATTTATTAAAAGCCTCACTTGACTCAAATCGCGCACGGTTCGTCGTGATGCGCAGTTGCTACAAGCTGAGAATCGCGAAGAAGCGGTAAGTGCACAGCCCTTGGAAGTGCAGATGACGGAAGGACGTGCGTCTTTGTTTAGAATCGTTATCTTCGCTCTTCCTGCAGCCTATGAATTAGCCCAGGGCCAGATTTCGGCAATATAATCTCGTAGATAAGGCGAGGCATGCACGGTTCCTTCCCGCATCAAAGGGACCGTTGTGACACGAAGAATGTGTGAAGAGAGCAGCAAACTTACGGTGACGTTTGATAAGGGGTGCAACGGCGACCTCGGGAGCTTGGAAGGGAGGCTGTCGACAGCAGGAACCGTGCAGTAGCGTTGCCGCTCCGATCGATGTGAGCGATAAGAACGTCGAGGGTCGAGGAACAATGCCGAGGGTTGCCGTTGATGTACGGTTGTCAGCGGCAATAATTTTGCGAAGAGATAACAACTATCGTGAAATGTGAGCGGAAGCCGGGTGTATTAAGTAGCTGAGGACCTTGCGTGGGTACCGAATTCTAGAACGCTGTTGACGACAACGGCCGACTGATTTATGGAGTTATCGTATACGCGTGGAGGTGATACGCGATTCGCACGCCATCTCCAAGCGTTCGGCTGATGTTGCAGCAGGCCAATTCAGAGTTTTCCCCCCTGCAAGACAGCGAGCAAAACAGGCACAATAAGGTCAAATTCATCAAGATCGAATGCATATGGGAGGCAGCCGCTGCAGCGCCGGACCAATCGCTGGCGTGAGTGCTCCCACGGAACGGCCCTGATCTGACAAGGTCCACGCCCCGCGACTCTGCTGGAAAGTTGGTTGCATGGTAGGACATATTGCGGGTACCAGAATACCTCTTGGCAGCTGTCCATTCAGGTGCCTGTCAGTCCTCGAGACACGATCACGTCTTGTATCACGATCTTTGCTGGAACTGATGGCGAATGTGGACGTGTCACAGATGGCTTCCTATTTAGGGATACCGTAGCCGTAGCTTCCGCTAAGGTAATAGAAACGCCGGTTGTACATCCGGTGGACGTCAAGAATGTGCTCAAGCCGCAGGAGAGTTTGCCAGTTGGAAACATATGCCTCATCCGAAGACATGGTAGTGTAGGTATGTCTTCGTCGTGACAGTTGCATCTGCCTCAACAAATCGTTGGATTTTGCGAGGTTCCTGATGGTCAAGCGCCTTGCCTTTTCGACCAATCAAACGTCGCAATGAGAACACTCGACATCTAGCGGCCCGGCATAAGAAACTTGAAAGCCCTTGACCTGAGACGTTACCGCGTGCAGTATTACAGGGTATCCTACAGGTTGCAAGTCTGGTCTAGACCAACATAATGGCCGAGAAGAAAGGTATCCACTTGGGCGATCAGACAGCGAATGGATCATTACGAGCTGCCTCAGGTTTGGTGACGCGCCAGATTTGGATCGGTGTTGACGTTGGGTAAAAGGGTCCTGCCTGTAGAGGCTCTGGCATTGGTGCGAAGCTAAGTTGTTCAAATCTGAACCCATTCCGCCCTGGTTACCCCACAAGGTCAGCGACAACTCACAACAATGACGAGGGGTGTACCCACTACACGCGTTCAGAAAAGTCTCGAACGTAGCCTCATTGCGAATCGTCGCCGAGATCAAAACTTCAAGAGCTGGATTCAACTCGAAAAACTCGTACATCGTAGACACTAGGCGTGGAATGACGGTCTTATCGTAGGTCTGCTCATGTGTTAAGGTCAGGCTTCCCTGGCAAACGGTCATGATGATGCACTTACGACGTCGGCACCCAACAGGACATTCGGCACTTCCATTCCATAGTCCTCTGAGAATGCCGCTGCATCGACGGGCCAACCCCATTTGAGGGCTGCTGTTCGCACTTGACATCCCTCCTGGCTGTCCATGTCCAGTCCGTTGAGGAACAGGTTGGTCTTGATGGCATCGACAACAGCCTCATCACCGTCCGTGGCAACGACACCAGCTGACCCAAGATGCTTTGCGCAAAGGATGGAAATGACACCAGTGCCAGCCCCCAGTTCGAAGACCCTTTTTCCATTGATTATTTTTCGGCCATCCTCGGTGGTCAAGTATGACCCTAGTAATAGCGCGGCTTCCCAGGTCCTGAGTCCCGTTGTACCGGACCCTGAGATGGCCGATCGAGCTTCAAGGAGTGTGACTGCATGCTCTCCCGAGGTGCTGTCGTCAGCTGAGTGGAGTGGGTACGAGTATGTCACGAAAGCCTTTTGTTGGGCGGAGTCGGCTTCGGAAGGTACGTTGGACGCGAGTAACGTTGACATTGCAGACATGAGGTCATCTGAAATCTCCTGCTTATTGAGAAGGCACGCAGTCAGCAGCTGAAGATTATGGGGAAAAGCGCGCACTGCCGAGTAAATAGAATCGTATTTGGACAATATAAATGATTGTGTAGAGCGCAGCCGAATGTGAAAAATCTCGCAGCAGTTGACTTGAAGGAACAGGAAACCGTACATCCTCCTCTGGGTCGATGATTGACCGTTCTAGCTTGGAGATGAGAAGCTTCAGTACTCTGAGCTGATAACGCTCTGGCGGAGGTGACTTGATGCTGCTTTCGTCAAACATGTGCAGGAAAATCCAGTTCTGAACCTCGGGTGCTATCAAGACTCGTGCATCTGGCCATCTCAGTTGTGCCGGGTCTACTAGCTGAAGGTACTGGCGCAGCAAAATTCGCAGCTGCATCAACTCAGCCGAGCCCATACTCATATTTGGCACAGATATTATGCACGTCTTCAAGCTACGCGAGGATTTAGTCACCGTATGCACAGAGTGTTGTTCCTGGCGGCTGGTGTTGCAGAGGGCGAAGAGTGCTTGCCGATCGCGAAGTTTCAGTTGGAGGCGGCGGAATTAACTAGCGTCGCCAAGCTCCGCCGTAAGCGAGACGAACGCACCTCAGAATTGCACCTGCCCTCACAATTCGAAGTGACAGCCTCCTGCGTTACTAACACAGCCCATCGACAACAGAAGGTTCGAGTTCAAGTACGTCTATCGCGAACCTCTGCACCGCCGTCGCTCCATCTCTTCGGACACTGACATACCCGCCTCAGGTCGAAAGTCCAACCTCCAACATGGCCGATTCTCAGGTTACTCTGCGCACGCGCAAGTTCATCCGCAACCCCCTCCTCGGACGTCGCCAGATGGTCGTGTAAGTGCAGAGTGCACCGGACGTACAATTGCGAAGGACAGGCTCTGACATTGCTAGCGATGTCCTCCACCCCAACCGCGCCAACGTCTCCAAGGACGAGCTCCGTGGCAAGCTCGGTGAGCTCTACAAGGCCAAGAAGGACGACGTCTCCGTCTTCGGCTTCAAGACACACTTCGGTGGTGGCAAGAGCACCGGCTTTGCCCTCATCTACGACTCCGCCGAGGCCATGAAGAAGTTCGAGCCCCGCTACAGGCTCGTCAGATACGGCATGGCCACCAAGGTCGAGAAGGCCTCTAGGCAGCAGCGTATGTTACACTCGATCACGCCCACACTGTCATGGGTCTGGACCAGGGTCTGGGTAGTATGGTGAAGGACACATGCTGACAATGGTACAGGCAAGCAGCGCAAGAACAGGATGAAGGAGTTCCGGGGCACAGCCAAGACCAAGGGTGGCGCGAAGAAGGACAAGAAATAAGCGGTTTCGCTACGACAATGATCACGACGAAGGTCATGGTTGGGGTGGAGTGGCGATTCTTCTGGAACTGGTTCGCCTGGTTCTTTATCATGGTGAACATGGAGTTGCAGCGGGCATCGGCATCGTGTACAGCAACTACGAACGCCTGAAAATTACTTGCGGACGGGAACGGCACTACGGATGGCGTTTGAGAATCCTTGTCTGCTAACCATCAATGCATATCATGGATCTTTCGATTTTCCAAAAACGGCCAATCCACCCTTCCACCTTCCGCATTCCCGAAATTTTCTCTTTACTGTTGTCGATCTTCTTTGCGTCTGCCTGTGTCGCAGTTCCCACTGAACTAGGCTATCACGGTCATAAGCATTCTGAGCGTCGCAACGATCGAGTCTTGATTGCGGCAATGTTGATGCGACTAGTGCTATCATACCCAAAGCAACACGCAATCCTACTTCATGACTATTAGAAACTTCAGCGCGTACAGGAACGATCAGTTCGGGGTTACAGCCAAAGACAAAACCACGAGTGTGTTGGAAACTGCTAATAGTCGGCTCCAGGGCACATCACTTACGACCTATTGATATCTGATTGATCTAGTACCACCTAGCCAACGCGGACAAATGAAATGCGAACAGCCGGAATAGTCGCGACTTTTCATGCCTGCTAAAGTAGTATATCTGCCATTTTCGCCGTTGAATTAGCAGCTTTCACGGGCGGATTACTGTATATATTTATATGTATTCAGACACAATATATCCTCCCTCTCGTCTACTTCGTGCAGTGTGGACATATTTAAACACTTTATGCGGCTTCCCACATGCAAGCAGTGTTGCTTAGTAAGTCTTGGCAGTGAGCTTCGAAGCTCCAGCACAAAGAGTTCAAGACAGCACCCTTTGAGGATGCATCCACCTTTCTGACCCACACGTGTCTATACCGTACCGCTCACAAATTACTACGCGACTCACCATGCCATCCTCCATGCCGGCCCATGCGCCGCCCCCGCAGATGCCAGGGCTCCTGGTACCCAACGAGGATGCGAGAGGGCTCAAGGAAGATGTCGCAGCGCTACTCGAGCGCGACAGCACGCGTTTCCCAGGCGCTCAGCCAGTTTCCTTTGGTCGCGAGCACCTAGCTGAGCTTCAACAACGCGAATACTTCATGTGCGAAAAGACCGACGGACTCAGAGTTCTACTGTTCTTACACTGGTTCGACAACGGTTCAGGTGTGCAGCCACTCACTTTTCTCATCGACCGTAAGAACAACTATTACAATGTCGAGCCCGCGATACGAGTTCCGTACTGGCAAAATCCCAACGAAAGAGAGCAATTCCTATTTGGCACAATACTCGACGGAGAGCTGGTACACGATCAGTATCCCGGGGAACCGTCGCCTCGTCTGATATACTATGTCTTCGATGCTTTAGCGGTAGACAACCAGAATGTCACATCTAAGGGAATGGATAAGCGCCTGGGTCGTATGCGCGAACATGTCTTAAAGCCGTACACCAAGTGGCTCGACCAGAACCCGTCCCTTAATGTCCCACACATGCAGCCATTCCGCATAAAGGAGAAGGCAATGCACCAGTCATACCACCTCCAACACATCTTCAACAACATCCTCCCCACACTCAAGCACGGCAACGACGGTCTGATTTTCACCTGCAAAGATACACGCTATCAATTCGGCACCGATCAGCACATCCTAAAATGGAAGCCTCCACACGAGAACACCATAGACTTCAAGTTACGCTTGGGCGAGTTCCCACTTATCGACCCTGAAGATGGGGAAGAAGGCCTTGTCCATGACTACGACGCCCTCCCCGCCCCTGTTCAATTACTTGTTCAGCACAATAACAACGACTACCGGTCCTTCGCCGTCCTATCTCTCACTCCCGCCGAGTGGAATACCATGAAATCTCTCAACCAGCGCCTCGACGGCCGCATCATAGAGTGCTACCGCTCGCCCGCTGGACAATGGAAGTACAAAGCCGAAGCTGACGGTACGCCACGCTGGCGCGACGACAAGAAAGATGCGAATCACATCAGCACCGTTAACAGCGTGCTGGCCAGTATCGAGAACCCAGTGACGGAGATGGATTTACTAGGCTACGAACAGAAAATCAAAGAAGCGGTATATCGCATCCAGGGCAGACCATTGCTGTCGCAAAGCGGCGAAGACGAGAGGGAAGCCAAGAAGAGGAAGTTTAGCGAGGCAAATGGCCAGCATTAGGGAGGCCAGTCCGATGACCGTAAAAACTTGGTTCGCGAAGGCTCGTGGATGCACTGCAAAAGCATCAGAGAGTTACCGAAGATTCTCTCGGGAGCACCCGAGACCCGCTTCAAAGACAAAAGCACTTCCGGGGACGTGGCTCTCAATACTGTGAAAGCAGGAGAGACACATGCTTCGTACCAAAAAGAGCCCAACGAGCCCAACAGGGTTGCTACAGAACTGGCTTACTGTGCATAAATTCGCCCTCGTCGAGCCTGCGCTTGAGCAGGGGCCCCATCTCTATTGAAGGGTTGTAATCTACAATTACACCCTGGAGCCGCGTATTGAAGCGGCACCTCTTCGTCTAGAAGTACAGAGACTTGGTTCGAGGCTCAGTCTCCGAGGGAAGGCGCTACATGGGTCCAATTATCAAAAGGAGGGGCACGATGAGGTAGCACGGCGGCGTTTATCTAGGTTATGAGTATGATACCCAGGGTTATGGAGAACCCATCTAGGATTGAAATAGAATTTCCTTGTTTAAAAGTATTAACTCATTGTGGCCTACGAAGTAGGCTTCATGCGCAGCTTCACCTCCCACAAACTCCTACAAGATACTTTTTGCTTGTTCCTAGCCTGCCACTTCCAGTATCCGCAAGATATGCGGGAGCTCGGTTTCTTTCCTCTGG
The DNA here is from genome assembly GCA_009982855.1 of Lizonia empirigonia. Classification (NCBI taxonomy): domain Eukaryota; kingdom Fungi; phylum Ascomycota; class Dothideomycetes; family Pseudoperisporiaceae; genus Lizonia; species Lizonia empirigonia. The sequence goes on from JAADKA010000027.1 coordinate 492,892, forward strand.
GCACCGGCATTAGTGCCTTCAGCTTTTGATATGCTCCCAACATCTATGTTCACGATCTCTCCACTCGTCTGGAAACCTTCGATGGCATCTTGGACCGCATTGCACACTGCCTCGCTGCCCTTTGAAAGCTGGCAATATCAACTTTCTCCAGCATGTCTTCGCAGTTCCTCCGCCAGCATGTCAACGACGCCTGGAGAGCCGCCAACCATGCCTCGCTGGAGGGCGATGCAGCAGCGCTCGCGCTTACCTGGTCCTTATTGCATGCTGGCGGCTCGACCGTATGCCAGCGTTAGTAGTCTTAGTATCATGACATTGTTGTCGCGTTCTTCAGTGGCATAGTGGGAGTGTTTTATATGCAGATCATGGAAAGGTTAGCGTTGGGTTCATAGGCTTTGGGGCGTTGGTACTGCTTCTCCTTCCGTTCCTCGCGCGCGATGGATCGGTTCTAGTTATTTGTATGTGGTAAACCTTAGGGCGGCTTCCGTGGTATTTAGTACGTTGACTTTGTACATGCTAGCTGCTCTTTCAAACATCTACTTGTCTCCCTATCCTCTCACGCTGCATAGCCAAGTAGTTTTTGCGCGAGATTGTATTGTTCTAATTAATGGACTGTTGTTGATCTTACTGCACCTAGAGTGTCACAATCCTCCCCGCTTTAAATTGCATGATCTTAAGAAGACTGTTTTAGAGTAATCTCTGGTTGTGGATGAAGCTTCCAGATGCCATTTTAGGTTGCTCTCTCTAAGAAGATGATTTGTGGCATTTTAGTCATGTTTTGCATACAGCAATCTAGAGGGTTAATACTAATAGCTATTATCTTGCTGCCTGTCGACTTGCTATGAAAGAGATAGAAAGGTCGCTCAAAGTCTATTTGCTTAGAGCTCCTGCTAGTCTTGTCTTGAAGGAGTCTTTCAGCTTTACTGATGATATCCCTTAAGGCATCGCGGAGGGTTTTGACCTAGCTCCTTGACTTAAATCATGTGGGTAAACTACACAGGGTTCGTCGCAGTGTTGGCACGTTTGTTTATTCAGCCGTCCAATTTGCGATTTTGTCTTTGTGTTTATCTCAAAGCCGCTTTGATTGTTCCATTGCTGACAATGGATACTTTCCTCGTGGTGTTGCCTTGAATCAGTGATCTCGCCCCCATGTTATTACATGAAATTCTCACATTCTTCTGTTCTTCACCAAGGTAGTGTGCTTTTGTGGCCCGCTTCAGGAAGCTTCGGTAATCCTCCAGGACATGATGTCGTTCACTTCCCGCTTCCCTCACAGAGGCAGAGAGCTTCTTCTACGTATAAAACACAACGCTGAATAAAGATGCCTACGGGGACTTCATTGTCAACGAATTTCCACAACGCCTGATCAGGCGTAGCTTGCTAAATATTGCCAGAACAACTATGATGTTTATGATCATTGATCTTCTTACCTTTTCTTGAGCATCTGCTGAAGCATTGGAACCAGTACCTTGTAATCCAGGAGCTCCACACCAGCATCTGTTCGAGCTCTTCCTTACAACGTACTCTCGGCACAGTGCCAGTGAGGCGGTTACGGTCCACGAAAGCTCTTCATACCACTTGAAACTCATATATGATGCGCAAACAAGCACGTTGGTCATGTTAATCTTGCCCACGATGGCGACACGCATTTCTGCACAATGACGCCCCGTTCTTACTTTAATATCTGTCCAGGAGACCTTGCAAGGTGCCATCTTGGTTCACAGCTACTTTGTTCGCATCTCGAATTGCCTTGTAAGTGTTCACGGCGTCACTTCGAACCGAACTATGCTGGTGATTAAAGAACGAAGGTTAAGTTTGTAGGATCTCGCATGCACCATCGCAGAGTGGCTGATTAAATCTGCCTCTGCACCACTACGTTGCCATGGAAGAGATGAGTGAAGATAAAGTTATCATAAGCAAGCGGCTCGCGGGTCAGACTTTAGTCAATCTATACGATAGGAAGCAATGCAATCAAGTGCATGTGGGAAGAGAGTCTTTGTTGAAGGACTGCCCCTTCTCGAATGCAGCCCAAGTGGATCGCTGGATTACAGGAATCAAAAACGACCGAAAGGTTCGGCAACAGGCCGACTGTTTATTGATGTCAGACGGCCGTTGTTTGCGCGGTGTCTGTTTGGCATTGAAAAACCTTACGCAGTCAAGATAACCTTAGACTTCCAAACTCAATAAAGAGATGGTTGTATTAGTTGATAGCAATCAGTATACCCGATGCTTCCTGGATCAGCGTCTAAAGATCCAGTCGATTGAAAGCGCTTGCCGTGAATTGCAGCCACCAGATTATGTCTTCTTCTATCTGGGCGAGGCTGTTACTGTACTAGGACTTTAGTCTGTTCGCGCGTGTGCACAGACCATTTCAACAACTCGAACTCTAAAGAGGGGTATCTTCTTCAACTACACACGACTACATCAATATGAGAGCTTTTAGCACTAAAATTTCATCAAATCGAGTGCGCGGAGGTGAATTGTCAGAAGCCCAACGGATATACTGCTTAGCCCAGGTTGAGGCTGGTGTGTCGACAAGCGAAGTTGCTGACGCGCTGGACTGCTCGCAGCGGTGCGTACAGAAAACAGTACTCCGATGGACAACCAGCTGCAGCACCACAACGCAGCCTCGGACAGGCCGGCCACCTACATTGACTAGTAGAGACCATCGCCGGCTGCTACGGATTGCTCGGAAAAACCCAGGTATTGAGTACCACAAGCTTATGGAGGAGGCTGGACTGTGGGACGCCAATACTACCTACCCCAGCGTTTCTAAGCGTACTGTGCAGCGCGCAATGGCTGACGAGGGATACCGCAAGTTCAGAGCGAGACGTAGGCCAAAAATCAACAACAACACAGCTGCGGAACGCCTCAATCTTACTAATGAATGGCTGGGGTTTGATTTTGGGAGGCGTACTATCAGGTTCAGTGACGAGTGCAGCGTTGCTCGTGGATCTGGCCACAACACGCCCTGGGTATGGCGACTACCTGAGGATAAATGGTCGCACGAGATGGTTGAGGAGGTCACCACTGCTCGCCAACCTGCTCGTATGGTATGGGGCTCAATATGGATGACTCCAGGTGGCCGAGCAAGGCGTAGTCGTCTAGTAATTATGAATCGCGACACATCAACCAAACGCAATGGATACACAGCTCAGAGCTACATACGAGCACTTGAGGAAGGTCTCCAGGACAGCTACAGGCCAGGCGAGTGGTTTATGCAGGATTACGCACCTATCCACACTTCCCAGGTCTCGAAGGAGTGGCTAGAGGTTCATGGTGTTGCTACGATCAAATGGCCACCATACTCACCTGACCTTAACCCTATTGAACACATGTGGTGGGCACTTAAAAAGAAGCTCCATGAGCTGCATCCTGAATTTGACTATATGGGAGACTCTCTAGCTGAGTGGGAGGCGTTCGAATTGGGGTTGATTGAGGCATGGGCTGCTATACCTGACGCACTGATCAAACGCCTTATTAGGTCTATGCCACGACGCCTAGACGCTGTGCGACGTGCAAAGGGCTACCAGACTAGATACTAAGCGTAATGCGATTAATTTGCAACCCTAATTGTCTTATTTGGTCTATGTAGTAGAGAGTTATACTGCTTTGAAGTTGGTAATCAAATGTGGTTGTGGTGGTCCATGCGTCAACGCGAACAGACTTTTGGCACCCGATTGTATCGATGCAGCCTGTAACAAATTTTGGGTGGAATTGCACTGGACGTAGTCATTCTTCCACAGCGGCACATAAAAGCTATGCATCTATAGCCACGCAAGTATGTTGTTCTGTGTTTCTTGAAGCGGCGCCTAAAGGCATACTTCGCGCTGGGCAGTGGACTAGGCTTGTACGACGAAGGCATCTGAGTGGCATGACTGCAATGAAAGCATGAATGGTCTCGCGCTCGCCCTACTTTCTACCCCTGTACGTGGGCAAAGGTTAACGTCCACCCCGTTAAGAGTATATCGTCCACCCCGATAAGCACCACCACTACTATTTCCTCCACAACTAGCACTATTACCACGCGTCTTACACCTTATTATTATTGTTGCAGCTACTACTTGTTTTATATAAGGCTAGTAATGTAGAGAATGGCTAAGCAGGTAACTAGAACTACATGCTAAGTGCTCCGTGTTAAGGCGCTCGTACTACACTTAGCTAGGCATAATCCTGTCTTATTTTGTACTAAAATTTAGTATAAAACAAGACTCTACTATGCCTAGCTAAGTCTCTGCGCAATATTACTGCATGCAGCGTTTCTGTAGTTGCTTGGGGTGGTGTTGTTAGTGGTGGTGGTGCTTATCAGGGTGGACGATATACTCTTAACGGGGTGGACGTTAACCGTTCCCCTGTACTTCGTACGTGGATCTCCCAGGCACAATATCCGATTGGCAGAATGTGGGGTCGCTTGTAGTCCAATGCCACGTGTCCATCGGCGGCCGACGTTAGTCCTTCCCTGTACGAAGCATAGGTACTTGTAGGCAAAGGCGAGCTGGTTCGAGCGTGCATGAATACGTGAAGAATCAAGTAAGAATCGTAAGATGGCTTTGCTTGCACGTGGCCACATAAGGGGCGTGAAAGAAGAACAAATCAGCGATGGTTAAGGCTAGATTACGAAGACTGTATTTTGATCATATCTCCTGGACTGTTGCAGGAGGCTGCGTAGGCTCTCGTGTTTGGCGCAGAGTTGAAAGCTGGTACCGGCGGCAAGGCATGAACGGCACCTCACTGTCGCTAGGACCGGTAGATGATCGATGCTGATCTGAAGCACTGGACTGCAGGTAGCATGGGTCCTTGCATAGTCCCAGGATATCGAAGGAAATATGGTTCATATATCACCGTTGAGCTGGACTGTATTGATAACGTTCGTCGTGGCCCAACTTGCGGGCATGGTGCTCATGCCCTGTGACGGCGGATATCGTTCTCCAGAGAAGTCGTCGTGGCGTCTTGCGTGGCATGTATAGTTCAGAAGAGCAGACGCAGACAGCTCCAGGGCTACTTGCGCTGCAGAGATGGTGCTCGTGGACACATAGTCGAACCGCAAGTTGTTGCGCATCATTAACGTGCCCGTGCGCAGTGTGCCCGGATTCACAGTGTGCCCCGCAGAACACCAACGCGCGTCTCAACACCACAACTCCAACGCGCGATAACTCCACGACCATGGCTCCGATTGATGAGGCGATCGAGGATCTAAAATCGCGAGGTTCAGAAGAACAATTTACATTGAAGGAAATTGCTGAAAAGCATGGCGTTGACCGGTCAACTCTGGGGCGGCGATGGAGAGGCGTGACAGGGCCTAGGGATGCTGGGCATGCCAGCAGGCAAGCTCTCAACCCAGAACACGAGTTAGAGCTTGTACGATATATCACTAAGCTTACCAAGCAAGGCCTACCTCCTACGAGGGAGATGATCAGGAATTTCTCATCAGAAGTAGCCCGTCAGCAGCTCAGCGAGAGCTGGGTTACTCGCTTCATCAACCGGCACGAGATCCATCTCATCTCAAAGTGGACCACCGCCATGGATCGTACGCGCCACCTGGCTGATTCTGAGTCAAAATACCGTCTCTACTTGGAGCTACTGCATCAAAAGATCACTGAATATCACCTTGAGGCTCGAGATATATACAATATGGATGAGAAGGGCTTCTTGATTGGCTTGATAGGCAGAAGCAAGAGAATATTCAGCAGGCGTCAATGGGAGAAGAAAGAGGTTCGAGCATCTCTCCAGGATGGATCACGCGAGTTTCTGACACTCCTAGCCTGCTGTTGCGCCGATGGGAGCTCGCTGCCTCCAAGCCTCATATACGCAGCTGCAAAAGGAGCTATACAATCAAGTTGGGTAGAGGATATCAAGGAAGGAGAACATGAGGTCTTTGTCTCATCATCTCCAACAGGCTGGTCAAACGATAACATAGGCCTAGCTTGGCTTGAGCAGGTGTTTGATCGCTGTACAAAGCAACGATCAGGTAGATGGAGATTACTTATCCTTGATGGCCATGGATCTCATGTCACGATGGAGTTTATCGACTACTGTGATCGCCACAGGATCCTTCTCATGGTCCTTCCACCCCATTCAACTCACACGCTCCAGCCGCTCGATGTAGTGCTGTTCAAGCCACTCTCTCAAGCCTACTCCAACGAGCTCACCAACCATCTCCACAATGCTCAAGGCCTTATTCCAATCAAGAAAGGGGACTTTTTCCCACTGTTCTGGAGCGCCTGGATATCCTCCTTCACGGAGAGCCTCGTATTGAAGGCCTTCGAAGCTACTGGGATCTGGCCGATGGATGCCAACGTTATCCTTCGTAGATTTGCCAGCACGCCAGAAGCTGAGAGAAGCTCATCATCAGGGCTCTCTGACAATGATTGGAGAAAGATGGATCGATTAGTTCGAGCTGTTGTAAAGGATACCGAACAGACTGAGTCAAAAAAGCTGCGTTCAAGCGTTCACCATCTCTCTGTGCAGAATGAGCTTTTAAAGCATGAGAATGAGGGCTTAAAGGAGGCTCTTCAACACAAAAAGAAGCACAAGAAGAAGGGCAAAGCTCTTGACCTTCAACAGCGCCAGGAGTATCACGGTAGCGCGGTCCACTGGTCTCCTCGCAAGCTGCGTGAAGCTCGAGCTAGAGAAGTAGTACGGGAGCGAGATGAGATGGAGGAGAAACTCCAAAAAGCACGGGCCAAAAAGCAGCGCGAGGAGGGTCAACTGCAGCGTCAAGTTGAGCTCGAGGAGAAGCGTGTGGAAAGGCAGAGGCTCAAGGACGTCAGGGAGCAGGAGAGAGCTGAGAAAGCAGCTGAACGCGCGCGCAAAGTTGAAGCTCAACACTAAAAAAAATCTATCCAACAAGCTCAACAACGCAAGCGTAAAGCCTCACGAGTAGTCTCACCAAGTAACAAGCGTCAAAAACGCGCTGGCGCTGCTCACGCTGGTGTTCAAGCTGGAGATGAGCTATCTGCTACTCCAGCCAAAGTCACATCACGTGGCCGCAACGTCAATCTCCCACAAAAATATAGATAGTACAAGTTGATCGCAAGCATCTAATTACTACAAAACTATATTTCTATCAATATTGAGCTATTGCGTGGCGCTGTACAGCCTTATTTTGAGATTGGGCATGTGGTGTTCTGCGGGGCACACTGTGAATCCGGGCACACTGCGCACGGGCACGTTACGAGGAGGTGTGCTTGAGAGACTGGACCGGGCGCCCAGGTCATGGCCGTGGGGCTTTGGCGGTTTTTCGGTAGATAATTCGGGATACGCCCGTACTATGGTAGCCCCCAGAAGTTTTTGACCGCCACCGTTCAGAGCAGTATTTCGCCACGACCTTGCTGCCTGTTTTAATGCACGATTGCACCCTTAGTAATCACTCCAGCGCGTCTGTGCAGTCCACATATGCTTATTATAAAATACGCCAGGTAGGAAGGGTTGGCTAAGAGCTCGCTAGCTACAGTAATCTATCAGTTGATTCGGCGGCAAGCCTCAGCGACGTGAAAGTCGGATATAAGGAATCGCTTTGGGGAGTGATATCTTGCCCCAATACAATATTTAAGAAATTTAATTAGACAGATATATTCTCTGATACTCTGTCTACCTTATTCGTACTCTAAAAATAATAAATTTACTTGCACGTTGCACTATTGGCAATTGCAATGCTTCGCGCCTGATTGGCTGTTTCCGATTATTTCGTTCGGACGAGAGGCTACCATACTCAAGCGCCCCAGAAGTTTGAGAGTCACGTTTTTTGCCACTGCTCGGCCGAACTTTAAGTATGTGGCAGGGCTCAACACCACGAATATGTGAGATGTGTATAGCACTGTAGAGGTAGAATTTTGGTGAGAAACTGCTTATAAAACTGGCGCTGGCGTGGCTGTATTGCCTATACAAAGCTCGCAAAGCTGTGCTTAAAGGTGGTGTTGATTCTCAGAGTTCCCCCGCGCACGTGACTCTCAAACTTCTGGCCCAAACGTACTGACACGAGTAGTATGCTTCCTGGTGTTTGGTTCGGTCCGAATTCACTGGTCTGGGCTGTCGTCGGGCTGTTGCCAAGTCACTAAGGGCCTGTTCAGTTTAGAATCAGAATCCTACCAGAAATCGGAAGGGGGGTCATTTACCGTAGAAATGAGTTCCTTTGGCCGAACGCTAGCAGGCTGCGGCCGGGTAACGTTGGGGTTTAATCTTAACGATCAAATAAGAGCCCCTAAAGAGCAAAGACTATATTATACGTAATCTCAGGCCTGTCAAATCAGAGAGCTAGAGCGTAATCTAAAGTTATCTAGGCTCTGGCAGCCGCTCTGCCGTGCCCTGCTAGCGTTCGGCTAAAGGAACTCATTTCTACGGTACTTTTAAAATAAGCACCCAACTTCTCCTCCTTCACCAACATTAGTAAACTAACTCCTTGCCCCCTCGATAGTCTGCCAACAGAGAGCTCAAAAATCAAATCCCAAAACAGTAACTCGGAGGTCACAATATGATTTTTGATATTCATTGCCAAGGCAACTAGCCAGCACCCTCTGACGTGTTTACGCGCTAAAGCGATGCCTCATCTCTCCGATTCGAACTTAAACAGGCCCTAACCGATACTTTGACACTCCCCCTAGCGTACCGTTAGATGCTGGAGGAAGAAGTTGACCAGAGCCAGGTAGTTCAGGTTCAAGTCGGCGAGAGAAAGCGGAGCAGCTTCCGTAGCCACTGTAACAAGCAACCGTCTCGTCCCAGTGCCTGGGCGACGGGCTCTGGCGAAAATGCATAAAGCGTCGTTCGAAGTGGTGCAAGACAGCTTTTGTAGGAATGTGAAGTTGACCAGACATAACTAAGGACGTGGAACAGCGTAATGCAGACAGCGTATCAGAAGGTCCAATTTATACCTCAAGCACTAAGAACGTCGCTGTCATTACCTAGGTATATCTGCTTACGATAAGGTAACGGGGATGCGCAAGCCTACTACAGGGCGTCCGGGGCTTAAAACTTTTATTAGTTGCGCATGCAAGTGCCGAGAATGTTTTAAGCTTCTGGACGCTCTGGGGTAGAAAAGGGTCCAACGACCGTGTGTTTGAGGACTTAAGTGCATCTGCGGAGCGGCCTCCGATGTCTTCGTTAGAATATGCGTACTAACGTGTTTTATCGGTAAGCTGGCCACATCACCATCCTGGCCACCCCACCAAGGCGCGTGCAGCTCAGCGCGCGATAGCTCAACAACCACAAATTCAAATTGTCTAAAATCCTAACAGAGGATAGACTAAGTCTGTCTACATTGAGTCCTATTATGACCTTGTACATGGCATTTGCTGCACGTTGGGTGGTGCTCTTCTGCGCACCTGCGGGGCCTCTGCTTCATCACCTTGTTGGACACCTATTTGAGCTTGTATAACCAGCGCCTGACCTTCCTGGCTTTGTAACACCCCTCCACGTGCTATATACTGTCGTTGTACTTGACGCTTTTGTCGCTGGCGGTCGTTAGCAGCCCGTAGCTTTGAGTTCTCCTTAGCTAGGATTGTCGCTGAGTTCATTGCAAGCTGACAGCCTTTGAAAAGCTGAGCAATTGCTTGACTTGTAGGACTCTGAGATTGGCGCTGCAGGAGTCGTTGTACGAGAAGGGCTTGCTGCTCAAGCTGACTAGTTGTACGTGGAGTTTCTGCAGTCCAAGGGCCTAATCTATCACCTGCTGTTCCTGGTGGAGACGGCGTTCTGACGACAGTAAGGTTGGATAGGACTCGATCTGGACAAGCTGGGATGAGCCCAGTCGCCTCAAAGCCAGCCTTGATATTGCGCTCTGACAGAACTGTCGGCCTGATCTTCTGGTATATCCATAGAAAGTCAAGCTTGTCAACGTGGAAGACGCCAAGGCGCGCAAGATCAGACACCTCATGTCCATATACTACTTTGAGAGGAGAGTAGCAGCCAACACCAAGAGGCTGGAGGATGTGTGAGGTGTGGGGAGGCATGCACAGGGTGATAATCTTGTTATCCTTGCAGAATTGATCAAACTCTGGTGTAGCGTGGCTGCTATGCCCATCAAGGATGAGCAGTCTATACGCGCCTGCTGCGCGCGACTCTGTGTGCCTGTGGAAGTGCTTTACCCACTCAAGGCCAATAGTGTCATCTGTCCATCCATTATGGCTGAGGGCGATAGCCCAGTCTGGTGGAAGGTCCTTATACCAGCTAGCTTGGTGGAGCTTGCCAGCCAAGATCATGAAGGGTGGAAGACACCAGCCAGACGCGTTGATACACTCGATCGCTGTTACCCACTCTCTATTGCCTGGCTGTACGACAGTCGCTCGACCAATCGTGTCAGCGCTCGTGACAACCTTTGACGTTGCAGCCACTCCCATCATGAATCCAATCTCATCAAAGTTGTATGTATCCTCGTAGGAGACTCCCCAGGTCTGGCGCGTGTCCTCTACAAGCTTAAACCACGCGCTAATCTTAACAGGATCCTCGCATTTTGCGCGCTGTGAGTGGAATTTCCTATTCCACTTTGTCTGGAGGAGTGGCTGGCCTTTGACAAAGCGCGTCACCCAGCACTTGCCTACAGGCTTAGGAGGAGGATCTTGACCACGCGCAGCAAGTATTGCGTCTGCCATTCGTCGTACGTCGATGATATGAGGAGGAAATCCACGGCGATCAAGGTCAAGGATCCACTCAACAAGCGACTGCTCTTCGACAGGACGTAGCTTGCGGTTGACAGGCGTTGTCGCGTTCTTAGGGAGGACACCTTGAAGGCGCGTCTCAAGTGTTGATCTTGGCACGCTATAGAGCTTTGCAAGCTTGCGATGAGACTGAAGAGGATTAGATCGATAGGAGGCGATAGCAAGGCCTATTCGGCCTTCTCTTGATGGCCTTGGAGGCCGTTGGCGTGGTGTCATGGTGGATGGTATGAAGCGCGCTGCACGCGCCTTGGTGGGGTGGCCAGGATGGTGATGTGGCCAGCTTACCGATAAAACACGTTACAGGGAACGGTTAACGTCCACCCCGATAAGAGTATCCCCTGGATGGCGGGAAACTGCCTTCGGCATTTAAGCCAATCAAAAATTGCGTTGGCGCTTACAAAGAACATCACGTGCTATGCCGAAGTCACGCGCTGACCTATGAGTGGGTGAATTGAGATGACACGTGACTGATTCTGTAAGCGCCAAGGTGGTTTTTAATTGGCTTAAATGCCGAAGGCAGTTTCCCGCGATCCAGGGGATATCGTCCACCCCTGATAAGCACCACCACTACTATTTCCTCCACAACCACCACTATTACCACGCGTCTTACACCTTATTATTATTATTGTTGCAGCTGCTACTTATTTTGTATAAGGCTAGCAACGTGGAGAATGGCTAAGGGGTAACTAAAACTGCATGCTAAGTGCGCCGTGTTAACGCGCTTGTACCACACTTAGCTAGGCATAACGTAAAGCACCACCGAGCCGGACACACCACCGAGCCGGACACTTTTCCTTGGCATTGCGAACACCATGTACAGAACAAGCAATTACTCACCACCTTCTGCAGAGCCTGCGTACGACGCACTTGCATCAGATGCAGAATCTTCTTCTGCATCTTTCTGGCACGTACGAGCGTTGTGCCCAGTCTTCCCACAGTTGCCACAGTGCCGTTGACCTGGCTGGGCTCTTTCTTGACCATTACCTACACGCGCTCTCTTTGATACCGTACGAGCTGCAGTTGCGCTCTCAGCTACAGAAAGTGCTGCAGCACCATACTCCATTGTCCCACCATGCTGAATCTGCTTTCTTTTACGCCCTTTGCGCTTAGTAACCTCTGCTAATTGCTCCTCAAGCTCTCGTACACGAGCCTTGATGATTACATTTTCATGCAGCATCTCCTCAGCTCCTTTTACCAGCTTTGAGAACCCTTCCTGAGCAGATGTTGGTGATCGTACGAAGTGCTCACTTACGAGCTTTGATTGCGACCCAAATTCGAACGTATTGCTTGGGGTTCTGGATTGCCATGGTGTTTCTGGTAGAGGTACTGGTGGAGGGGTATGAAATCGCACTTCAAGCCGATCAAGGACTACCTGCGCGTCAATAGGGACTAGTCCTGAGGCCTGAAAGGCCTTCCTGCAGTTCCCGTACGTAAACACGTCAAAAAACGCGTCTCTAAAGGCTGGAAGGAAGCCTTCTTTGTTGATGTGGAAGATGCGTTGGGATGCCAAGGCTCGTACGCGTTGGGAATACTTCAGTTTCAATGGTGAGAAACACACCACATCAAGTGGCTGAAGTATGTGTGATGAGTGAGGAGGCATACAGAGGGTCAGGATTCTGTTCTCCACACAGTAGTCCTTGAAATCCTGGTTGAGGTGGCTCTCATGGCCGTCCAAGATGAGCAGCCTGTACGACCCCTTCTGACGCGCCTTTGTATGCACATCAAAGTGCTTCAACCACTCAAGACCAAGTGCGTTGTTTGTCCATCCGTTCTCAGAGACTGAGAGCTTCCAATCGTACGGAATTTGGGTCTCTTCATACCAGGCAGAGATGTGGACACGCCCTTTGTAGATAATGAGGGTGGGATAGCATACCCAGCAGCGCAGATGCTCTGGATGACTGTGACCCACTCCCGATCGCCTGGCTGGATGAGATTAGGCCTCGTACGCCTCTCTGAGCCTGTAATAACCTTCATTGAGCCAATAACTCCCATCTGGAAGCCGGTCTCATCAAAGTTGTGGGTATCATCATCTAGGACCCCATACTTGTCTTTTGTCTCTTGTACGAGCTTGAACCAAGCGCTAATCACCTCTGGATCTTCCTGGAGTATTCTCTGACGATCCTTTGCTCGATTGAAAGCCATCTTGAGCCCCTCCGTACGCGATACAAATCGCTCAGCCCAGTTCTTGCCAACAGGTGTCCCACCACGTATAGCCACACACCGAACATCAACTTTTCCAGGTCAGCGAAAGGTCGATTTCCATAGATTTTTCGTTCAAATACGACTCAAATGCCTTCTTAAATCTGTTTCCCAACGTCCTCTCCCCGCTGCAGGCGTTGTGGCAGGCGCGCTGCCCTCTTTTGTCTTTCAGCTCTTCGCTGAGCTGAAATCTCTTCAAAATGGCCCGTGCGCTACTCAGATTTTCACGTTCGGTCGAAGGCCACAACCACCACCAAGACAAGGAGACAGTTTTGCCACTCCTTGTTCTTGCAGTATAAGGGCATCGCCAGGCCTACCGCAAGGCTCTCCACGCGAAGAGCTACGGCGCAATTCGACAGAGCACCGGCTCTCCACACCCACAACGATGAGAGCTGCTTTCAGCTCTCTGAAGACCGACTGTCAGCGTCCCAGACCTGACACAACACGCAAACAAGGCAGCCAGCATGGCCTTAGATTTCACGACCCTTGGGGATAAAGAAGAAGGACAGGCCTGGCTCTGCCTACCTACTACACCTATCTCCTCAGACACAGGCATGGCCAAGCCTAGTACAAAGGCTCTCCTCGCGCAGAGCCACGGCTTCGATTCGGCAGGGCACCGGCTCTTCACACCCACCTACTCTTTCCTACTCTCTCTCATGGCACTCAAACCGCCTCTGAATACACACAAGGGAACCACCCTGATGTACACACACTGCTCAGTCTCCCCAATTGGAAGGGGAGCTGTAGTTCTGAAATGGTAGCAATACCCGCGCAGGCAAGAAATGCTTTCTAAGGTAGTGTGGCAGCACTGTAATTCCATAGCTTAGCACGTCCTATATGCCCTTCGGGAGGCGGTGATGGTGGACTTAACCCCCATCCTATGGACGAAAATCGAATACCAACCAACCAACCAACCACGTATAGCCACACCGAACATCAACTTTTCCAGGTCAGCGAAAGGTCGATTTCCATAGATTTTTCGTTCAAACACGACTCAAATGCCTTCTTAAATCTGTTTCCCAACGTCCTCTCTCTGCTGCAGGCGTTGTGGCAGGCGCGCTGCCCTCTTTTGTCTTTCAGCTCTTCGCTGAGCTGAAATCTCTTCAAAATGGCCCGTGCGCTACTCAGATTTTCACGTTCGGTCGAAGGCCACAACCACCAGCAAGACAAGGAGACAGTCCTGCCACTCCTTGTTCTTGCAAGATATGGGCACCTGCTGGGCCTAAACACAAAGGCTCTCCATGCGAAGAGCCATAGCACGATCCGACAGAGCACCGGCTCTTGACACGCAAACAAGGCAGCCAGCATGGCCTTATATTTCACGACTTCTAGAGATAAAGAAGATGGACAGGCCTGGCTCTGCCTTCCTACTCTACCTGTCTCCTCGACACAGGCTCTCCTCGCGCAGAGCTACGGCTTCGATTCGACAGAGCACCGGCTCTCCGCACCTACTCTTTCCTACTCTCTTTTACGGCACTTAACTGCCTCAGAACACAAGGGACTCACCCTAATGTATCTACACTGCTTAGTCTCCCCAACTGGCGGGGGAGCTGTAGCTTGAGATGGTAGCAATACCCGCGTACGCAAGAAATGCTTTCTAAGGTAGTGTAGCAGCACTGTAATTCCTTAGCTTAGCACGTCCTATATGCCCTTCGGGAGGCGGTGATGGTGGACTTAATCCCCATCGTATGGACGAAAATCGAATACCAACCAACCAACCAACCACATATAGCCAACAGTTTATCTGCAATATCTGCCACCTCACACAGCCGGGGGGCAAATCCACGCGAATCAAGGTCGAGGATGTATTGTACGATCGTTTGCTCTTCTATCGCAGAAAGCTTTCGGCCGTTGGGTGGTGTTTCGCGTCGAAATGTGATTTTGTTCAGCCGATCAGAGAGCCTCTGGAAAGGTACCTTAAAGGCAGCAGCAGCGCTCCGTACGCTCTTGAATTGTCCTAAGGTATAGGCCTGAAGCGCAAGAACAATTCTGCCTTCTTGCTGGTTTAAAAAAACCGTACGTTGTGGTTGCATACTTGCTTGTACAAGATATTTGCAATGCCAAGGAAAAGTGTCCGGCTCGGTGGTGTGTCCGGCTCGGTGGTGCTTTACGTTAATCCTGTCTTATTTTGTACTAAAATTTAGTATAAAACAAGACTCTACTATGCCTAGCTAAGTTTCTACGCAATTTTACTGCATGTAGCGTTTCTGTAGTTGCTTAGGGTAGTGTTGTTGGTAACGTATTCCATCAGCGAGTGGCGCGCATCAGCGAGTGTCGCAGAATTCTCTTGGCAACCACCATCTACCTTCAACACAACATGTCTTCATCAAACAACGTGAACTCAGTCTATCATGAAGGTGCAGTTGAACTTGCACTTGCAGCTTTCCAATCTGGCCAATTCCGAAGGCAAAAAGCTGCTGCTGACGCCTTCAACGTTCGCCCAAGGACCCTCAACCGACGCGTACAAGGAATTTCTGCACGACGCGATTGCACCCCCAACAACCAAAAGCTTACTGCGACTGAAGAGAAGACGATTGTCCGATATATCCTCGACCTTGACTCACGAGGATTTGCGCCCCGGCTGTGCGAGGTAGCAGATATGGCTGATAAACTACTGGGTGTACGTGGTGGTGAGCCAGTTGGCAAATGCTGGGCTGAGAGATTCGTAACGCGATCAGATGAGCTCAAGATGGCGTTAAATCGAGCAAAGGATCACCAGAGAATACTCCAGGAGGACCCAGAGGTAATTAGCGCGTGGTTTAAGCTGGTGGAGGACACCAAAGCCAAGTACGGCATCCACGACGATGACGTGCACAACTTCGATGAGACAGGCTTTCAGATGGGCGTTATTGGCTCAATGAAAGTGGTTACAGGCGCAGAGAGACGTGCTCGACCAAATCTTATTCAGCCAGGCGATCGCGAGTGGGTTACAGTCATCCAGAGTATCTGCGCTGCTGGGTATGCAACCCCACCTTTCATCATCTATAAAGGGCGCGTCCACATCTCTGCCTGGTATGAGGAGGCAGATATCCCGCGTAATTGGAAGGTCTCAGTCTCTGAGAATGGCTGGACTAACAACGCTCTTGGTCTAGAGTGGTTGAAGCATTTTAACGCGCATACAAAGACGCGCAAGGTGGGGGTGTACAGGCTACTCATTCTAGATGGCCATGAGAGCCATCTCAACCAGGATTTCAAGGACTACTGCCTTGAACACAAGATCCTTACTCTCTGCATGCCACCTCACTCATCGCACATCCTCCAGCCACTCGATGTGGTCTGCTTCTCACCGTTAAAGAGGAGATACTCTGAACGCGTTAGAGTCTTGGCATGTCGACGCGTCTTCCATATCGACAAAGAAGGCTTCTTACCAGCCTTTAAAGACGCGTTTTTCGACGTGTTTACAGAGAAGAACTGTCGAAAGGCTTTTGAGGCATCTGGATTAGTCCCTATCAACGCGCAGATAGTGTTGGATCGCCTTGAAGTGCGGCTGCGTACCCCACCTCCACCTCTACTACAAGAAACACTATGGCAATCAAAGACACCAAGCAATACGCACGAGTTTAGATCCCAGTCAAAGCTAGTAAGCAACTACTTCACTCAGTCACCTATCACAGCTCAGGCTGGCTTCTCCCAGCTTGTAAAGGGTGCTGAGCTGATGCTTCACCAAAACGCGCTTCTGGCTGCTCGGAACAAAGAGCTTGAAGAACAATTAGCAGTAATCACCAAAAGAAAAACTCGCAAACGGAAGTATATCCAGCAGGGTGGTACTATAGAGTATGGTCAGGCAGCATCTCAGGTAGCTGGAGAGGCTTCTATGACGGCTAGCCGATCGAAGAAGGCTCGTGGTCGTGGTGATCAAGGAACAGCCCGACCAGCTCTACGGCGCTGTGGAAACTGTGGTGGGACTGGGCACAACGCTCGCACGTGCAAAAAGGATACAGAAGAGAATTTTGAATCAGAGTTGAGCTCTATATGCACAGAGCTCTAGGTTGATAGTGATGAAATTGAAGAGTAGTAGAATGAGTTGGTACTGCCAAGAGATTCTGCGACACTCGCTGATGCGCGCCACTCGCTGATTGAATACGTTAGTGGTAGTGCTTAGAGAGGAAGACGATATACTCTTAACGGGGTGGACGTTAACCTTTGCCCGTAACGTACTCCACAAGCGAGCCGGTCACCCAAGCGAGCCGGTCACTTAATTTTACACCAAAAATTGAGATTTTTGCACCTTAATAACTCCACAACCAGATGATAGAATTGTCTAAAAATCAAAATGCTATGCTTTACCTATGTCAAGATCAGTTGCCCTGGAGATCTAAGCTCTATCCTTAACGTGTGTAGAGTTATTAGAAAGTACGCTAAAATAATCCCTGTATTTTGATTTTTGTTTAATAACTCCGGTGCGACTGATACAGGATCCTAGCGCTTCTATAGAATTGATCTTTACGTAGATGCAGCATAGTATTTCAAGTTTTAGACAATTCTATTATCTGGTTGTAGAGTTATTAAGGTGCAAAAATCTTAATTTTTGGTGTAAAATTGAGTGACCGGCTCGCTTGGGTGACCGGCTCGCTTGTGGAGTACGTTACTTCAAAAAAGACCATAGGTTAATTTCCGGCAGTGAGTTACGCTTAAATGTACTGTCCTCGACTTTTGTTGCATGTTTTCCTCTATACAAGGACTACCCCTTTTGCAAGTCGTTCACTGCTGGCTTCGTTCGTGACGTCACTGGAGCTTCGGGATGTAACGAGTTAGGGGTTTCCTAATAGGGTCTTCCGAGAAGGTCACGGTCGCGTCATCCTGCAGTTTTGGCATAGGAACTTCGTGTGTTCTAGTCGACGGGGAAGCGGTTCAAGCTCGCTTCGTGGCTGTCTCGTGCTTCGACGGTGTCAAATACCTAGTGGTTTCGTTTGGCTGCGCTAGATGAGAGCCCCGATGCGGGACCTCGGCCGCCGGAGTCCAACAGCAGTAACGCTGTATTTGCACCACAGGCGAATTAAGACGCAAGTCGTCAACCCTAATCGAGTTTTGTCTTTACTGAATGCACGAATCGAGGGAGACAGCGTCCAGATGTCCTCGATGGACGTCACGGCCGTTCGATAAATCAACTCCTTTTCCAACTGAGCGAGATTTGTGCCAAGAGCGCGAAGCAAAGCCATTTTGGCATGTCTTCTAGAGATTGCCGTGGTCCATTGAATGCGCTGTCGGTTGACATCCGTGAGTGGTGCGAAAAGGAGAGGTACAAACATACAAGGGGGGTGCCTGAACGGATTGGAATACGAACCTGTTGGCACTGAGCATTCGGTGATCTTTTACAAGAGAAAAAACCCGGGTGTGGCAAACTCGTATTCCAATCCGTTCAGGCGCCCCCCTTGTAGCAGCGCCTTTGTGCGTGGTACAATGAGAAGACTTTAGTCTGTTCGCGCTGTCGCGCACAGGCCACCACAACCACTTATAAGTGAATGTTCACAACGTTATATCTCAACAATCACGCGGTCAAAAGTGGATCTGATTTGATAGAATTGATGCGCGTATCCTCAGTATTTAGTCTGGTAGCCCTGGGCCTGAAGGCATGCCTGGTGTCGCCTTGGCATGGAGTGGATGAGCTTCTTGATGAGTGAGTCTGGTATGGCCAACCACCAGAGTTGGCAACAAACAAATCAAATCAAATCAAGTCCCGCGAACGGCCCTACTGTTGGGATGTGCCCGCTAACACGGACCAGATGGTGCTGCGTGGAGAGACTTGATTTGGACTTGATTTGTTTGTTGCCAACTCTGCCAACCACGCCTCTTTGAGACCCTCACAAAAGCGATCCCACTCCTCTTGTGAGTCTCCGAGAGTGTCAAATTCAGGATAGAGCTCATGGAGCTTCCTTTTGAGTGCCCACCACATGTGTTCAATAGGGTTGAGGTCGGGTGAGTATGGGGGTACTTCAATGGTCCAAATCCCGTGACTCTCCAACCACTTTTGAGTGTACTTTGACGTGTGGACGCGTGCGTTGTCTTGCATAAACCTCTCTCTAGGCTTGTACTTAGGTAACAGTCCAGCTTCAAGAGCTTCACAATAGCTCTAGGAGGTGTATCCGTGACATTTGGCAGTGTAGTCACGATCTATGATGACCAGCTCACTCCTCCCAACACGACCACCAGCAGTACACCAAATCTGAGCCCAAACCATCTGCTGTTTGGGGCGTGATGAGCTGCTCTCATGAACTTTATCATGGTCAAATTTCTCACCCGGGTATTGGAAACTCCACTCCTGATTTCGTCCAGAACCTCTGGCGACGCTGCACTCGTCAGAGAACCTCATAGGTGTCCTTTTGTAGTTGAAATAACGCCACTCTCGAGAGTATTTAAGACGCTGCAAAGCTGTAGATCTATTGATCTTCGGACGGCGCTTTGATCTGAAGTTTCTTAATCCTTGTGTCATAAGATATCGATACACAGTCTTCTTCGCGACAAGAGGGTGTGCCATTGTGGATGGCCAGAGGTCAGCTTCCTCCATGAGCGTTCGGTACTCAATTTTGGGGTACTTTCTAGCGATACGAAGGAGTAGACGACGTTGACGACGCGTCAATACAGGTGGCCTGCCGGTGCGAGGTCTGGTGGCGTTGCTGTCGTGGGTGTCCCATCTCGCGATGGTTTTCTGGACACAGCGTTGCGAACAGCCAAGGGCCTGTGCGACTTCTAACGTCCGGCAACCAGCCTCTATTGCTGCAATCACATAATCGCGCTGCTGGATTGACAGCTCACCACCTGGCCTGCGATTGTCTGAAATTTCTGTGCTGAAAGCTCTCATTTAGGTTGTGTAGGGTTGGTTTGAAGTTGTTGACTACCTGACGCGATCGCGTTGTTGAGTTGCGCACGGACCTAACGCGAACAGACTAAAGTCTTAGTACTGTAGCAGTCGATCACCTAACCGAGAAATGCAGCCGCGCAACCTAGAACATCGAAGACTTGATCCACATGCGAATTCGAGGCGTGTAACAGCAAGTCGACGATATTAGATAGATGAGGGACACCCGGTGAGTGGATACCGGGGACCGCAATGTTTGAACTCGCCCGCAAATCATGGTTTGTGAACCTCAGCATGGCATCCAGAGCCCAACGTTACTTCATGGTTGATCCTGAGATCCGAAACATAGGACAGGGAGATCCACCTGGACGACGGTGAGAAGCGTTTCCTCGTCTAATTTCAGGCCGATCGCGAGATAGCTGCACTTTTTTTTGCAAGGTCTGACCAAGGGTGATCTGGATGCTGTCCATTCGCACAGAACCTACTCCGTACGCAAAAGTTACGAAAACCCTATGCGTTTGCATTGAGCCAGGGTTGAGTGAGAAGGAATCACCTTGGACACTACAGCTGGTATATAGCGTATGAGTGAGAGACGACTGAAGACCGTAGGCGGAAATGCTCTGCGCAAGGTATACAAGGCGATGGGTTCGGAGGCCTAACGTGAAAGTAAGTAGACCTAACGGGGAGTCTTCCGCCGGTTGCAGATCTTTAGATCAACGTCAGGCTTCGGGATGATCATTGAGTGCCGAGGAAACGTGGCTGCCATGTGCGATGATTGTGCAAGTTCCCGCATGGGGCCAAGGGGCGTGGTGAGCGGCAATGCAACAGCGTGCTCTGCAGACTTCTGACGCTGGAAAAAGAGCACAGATTGACAGCTTTGACAGCTGCACAAAGTTCAACAATTCTCAGGAAGCTGGTTGGCCGTCTACCGGCAGAAGGCGTGTCATGGTTGTGATCTCGATTGGTTACCCTTTGGGAAAATTAGGTTTCGACAGACCACATTCTGTCAAGGATCGTCCTGCAGAGCACGCGCTCGTGTGAACGACGCCTAACATTGATCCAGCAGCACAGAGTAGCCTGCTCCAATTACAGTCATGAAAGCTGCTTGCAGTCCCTGCAGAGATACTTGAGAGTTGGTCTGCAAACTCTGCAGTGCCCCTCAGTCCCCAACTTTATCACCGGAAGACTGACTCAACACATCGCAAAGGGCAAATATTGGGCCGCGGCGTGAGGATAGCAATAATGAGGGCTGCATTGGCTCGGTCGACGAGTCGTCTGGTGGATGAAAGGGCGACAGCAGCTTCTAGCGGCCATGAGAGCATGCTGCGCGGCTTAGCAAGTGTCTTTACGACTGCCCATAAAGCTGTGAACTGGGCCAGAAGATAGTTGACGTGGCTTGTCTTCTTTCCATAAATGCTTGTTCTGTCTGAGTGCCTCCTGATTCTCCCTGCCCCGGAGCTCCCGTCATCCAGCGAGCGAGCTCGGTCCTGATCGCTGCGAGTTTTAAAGGGAGCGGCTGTCCCGCCACTATGGGCGTCCATCGCCCGAAGGGAGGCGAGCGTATTATTGGAACCAATGAGAGTCGTTGTGGCGCAGGCTTACCTTGTCGCTATTACTCCCTACTCACTGCTGCCCTGTGCTCCAACTAAGTACCCTGCTGCATGGAGGCCGGCGGCGTCGTGCCATAACAGGGGCGCCGAAACAGTGCATGATGCCTGCAGCCATGCCGTTCTCCACTAGGCTTCCTGGCGCCCACCTCGGTCGTGTTGCAGGCGGAAGATATACAATAACCATAGGAAGCCAATCCCGCCCGTCCCCACACGCATCTTTTCCTTTGATTTTGACGTTGGCGAAGCGCGTTGCTGCAATCGCGCAGTCGAGTGCCATCGCTAACCCTAGTTAGTTCCCTTCCCACCTGGTCCGCGGGCTCTGCACAGCGATCCTGGGCACTCTTGATGCTGAAACGAGTTTGACGCGACCAAAAGACAAGCCAATTGCTCTGGACTAGGATCTTTACATGCCGAACGGTTTTCATGCTTCTTTGTCTGGCTCTAGACGTCCAAGTGTCCCCCACCACCAGAAACACAACCTCATTGAAGCAAATCTGCTGGAACTTGGTCTGGTGGGCCACAAGCACCAGAAGAAGAACAAGAAGGTTGTCGAGTTCAGATCCCCTGCAGATCATAGCGACGGTACCTGCTCCCTGACCCATTAAGACTTGTCTGGGAGCTCAGGCCGCTCATGACTTTCCTAGGAGGATTGCGTCCTGGCTCGCGCAGCTCCAACAACACCTCTTCCACCGCCGCTGCGAAACGCTTCTCGTCGCACGCGCAACGGAACAACGCCAGTATCGATAGCCAGGCACCGTTACACAGTGCCAGAGGCATGGCGGGCGTGCTCGACATCGAAAGGTCTCGCACTAGACGGGAGCGAACGTTCATAGGCAGCGATTGTGCTGTGTGTGAGGAGGCACTGGAGCACACGCTGCGAGGCGAACGTATACTGCAGCTGTCGTGTGGTCATGTGTCTCACGAAGCCTGCTTCTACGAGTACATTCGTGAATTCGAAGCCAAGGAGTGCCCAACATGCAACGCAACACTGGGGCTTGACACCAGCCGAGGAAACAACATCGATCTCGGTGCGTCTTGCTGTCGGTGAAGTGACTGAAAGTATGCTGACAGCGCGCAGAGAAAATCGTTCGATCGGTGCAGAACGAGGCGCCGCAAAACGGCAGCCAAAGCCAAAGCCAACGGAGCACCCAGAACACACCGACGCCATGGGACAATCAGTCCACGATGCACTCCGTGAGTGGTCAGACACAAGGCCGTTCTCGCAACGGCAGCGATGCTTCAGCACGGTTCGCACCCTCACACCACGCACGGCAAAGGGACAGCAGCCATAGTCGCGAGCGCGGTTCTGACCGAGGTGGCTCCATGTCGCGCCAACGCCTCCGCAGTGACAGTGGTGCAACCGGCGTTGCCTCATCCCATAACGATTACGCGGCGGCGCAGGATGGCCGACGGCACGACTATGACGTGCAATCGATGGAAACAAGCCTGATCAGCCCACGTGGACTTCTGAAGAATCCAATTCCGCCCCCGACAGTAACAGTTCGAAGCGAGTTTCCAACACTCAGCAGGTCGCGGCAACAGCAAAGTTTGACGTGTTTGGTGACAGTTGAGGTAGTCGAGGGGAAATGGCGGGCAGACCCTGAAGACATGCGAGGTGCGCCCTTGCCCTCCGCAGCAAGCGCAACCGAGAGTTCGTTTGGCCGCCCTAAATCACCAGCGCGCAGCAGACAGGCTGCCTACGAATTCGACACACCGTACGAGTCCGAAGAAGTTCTGGACGAAATTACCGAGGATCTGCACTCGCGTGTCGATAACTGGCATGGCCTTGATTTCTCGCGCTTTGGCAAGCTGCGTCTGCACGGTCAGATCCGTGTTGGCAAGGACCGACGGTCATGGCAAGAGCTCGAGTGCTACCTCTTTTCTGAGATGCTTATCTGTGTCAAAGAGAAGAAGGTTTCCGCGCAACCCCAGTGGGACGACTCCAAGGCGTCCAGATCTGCGAAGAAGACCAAATGCACACTGAAAGGCTCCATTCTTATCAAGAAGCATCTGAACCAGGTAGAACACTCACCCGATGACTGCATCCTCACCCTGAGCCTATCGGTCGCAGAGCTGCCCTCCTTCCACCTGCAGTTCCCAGATCGAAGCCAACTGGAGCTGTGGCGACGGGCACTGATGGACATCCGTTTGGACTTCCCTATCAGCAGAGGAATGCCAGATTACGATCAGGACCACTCTGGAGCCGAAGAAGACGATTACCGAAGACCGAAACGGGTCTCGTCCGTGAACTCCTCATACGGTGCTGCTCGATCGACAATGACTGCGCCTACGGAATACACTAACTCTCGCGCCGGTCCTCCGGAGCCACGCTTGTCTGGCTCGATCCACGTGCCTATTGACGTTGTCGTGGTTATCCCCGTGTCATCATCGATGCAGGGTCTGAAGATCAACCTCTTGCGAGACACCCTCAGGTTCCTCGTTCACAATCTTGGGGAGCGTGACCGCATGGGACTCGTAACATTTGGCTCAAGTGGTGGCGGTGTTCCTATCGTCGGCATGACCAGCAAGACATGGAAAGATTGGCCTAAAGTACTCGATTCCATACGACCTGTGGGCCAGAAAAGTCTACGTGCTGACGTGGTAGACGGGGCCAACGTAGCTATGGATCTTCTGATGCAACGAAAGTCGAGTAACCCACTTTCGAGCATATTGCTCATTAGCGATTCATCCACCTCAGATGCGGAGAGCGTTGACTTTGTGATCTCTCGCGCTGAGGCTGCGAAGTACGTATTCCTGCTTATGACATTCCTCATTGTGCTAATATCAAGCTCAGGGTCTCCATTCACTCATTCGGTCTTGGCCTTACTCACAAGCCTGACACTATGATCGAGCTGTCCACGCGAACCAAGGCATCTTACACCTATGTTAAAGACTGGATGATGCTGCGTGAGTGTGTCGCGGGCTGTCTCGGCTCACTTCAGACCACATCTCATCAGAACGTTAGGCTGATCTTGCGTCTGCCTGAAGGCTCACCCACCAAATTTGTCAAGATCAGCGGAGCATTGCAGATTACGAAACGAGCTACTGGAAGGGATGCTGAAGCTGCGTTGGGCGACTTGCGCTTCGGCGACAAGCGAGGTATGCAAAACACCAGACCGAGAAGGCTAGCTCATGTTGCTAATTGTCACTAGATATTTTAGTGCAGCTGGCTATTGCTCCGGACTCAGGCTCACCAGAACAGCTACCGCAGGACCCGTGGGAGACCATCGTATCCGGATTAGAAGCCTTAAGTGGCCCGCTTGACCAAGATGATTCCCGCACACTCAGCGTTGAAGAAGTGCCATTGATCCAAGCCGACCTCACATATGGCGATATCCTTCGGGACGGGACCGTTTCACATCTGGCAAGGCCATCGTTGCTTGCTATTACTTTACTTCCTTCCGGAACGAAGAAGAACTCAACATCATTCCCATCTACACCACCTATCCCCCCTCACCCGCATGTTGTCCAGCGCCGCATGGAACTGTTGACATCGGATATGTTGACGCGTGCACTCACGCTCGTTTCACGTGGTCAACATGAACGAGCCCACCATCTCCTGAAAGAGACTCGAAGTATTTTGAAGGGGCTGGGCAAGGGGGGGTTGCCACCTCTACCACCTGCGGGTCAACGAAGGCCCAGTGGCGGGGACACTCGACCACGAACACCTTCGCCACATGCTAATAGTCCATTCACCCCAGCAGCGGGCATCGATGCCAGAACCATGCATGCTCTTGACGCAGAACTGGAGTCTAGCTTGGAATGGATCAACCATCCTGCTGTGTTCGGCAGAGACTCGAGGAAGGCTGTATTGCAGGCGATCGGTGTCATTTCCTCACAACGTGCATACACATTCAGGTCACCCTCCGAATCACTTTGGGCTGAGCGTGTCCAGGGCGTGAAACGTCTCTCGGAACGCTCGCGCGAATGGCGTGAGTCTGGCGACCAAGAAGCTCTCATGGAGGAGAACTAATTGCTCCCCTCTCCTCCTGAGCTCTACGACTTTCTTGTAAATGTTGTATCATACCACATCATAACTCGACCACCCCCATGTTGCTTTGTTTTTATTACCGGACACTATACCCCTGGCGATTAACTGTTTGGGCTTTGTTCATGGTTACGGAACGGATTGGCGGATCATTGTTTCACTCAGTCTTCAACTTGATTTGAAATTTCCTTGCCTTTTACGAGATACCACCACTGGCTCTCTGAATTGCTTGCTAGTTTTGGCCTGAAAAGCTGCATGTTGGCATAGTTTTTACCCCCGTCATTATACCTAGTCATTATACCTAGAAGACATCACGAGCGTTGCGACTTTTAGCGCGTAGATACATGAACATCCTACACCAGCGAGTCATACTTCAATAAGATTGTACATCTGTCATCGGCAAGTAAAGCGGCCACTGCGTGTCGACGAAGCACAGCTCGCGACGAATGTGGACACAATGGCGCAGGTCAAACCTCAGAATCACACAGTTTCCAAGTGCCTGCCTGTTACAGTCGACGATCGCCCACTCCAAGAGAACCACTGCCAGGACCGTAGACTCTGTTAGGAGTTTCACTAGCCCGATTGCATCTACACCTGCAATGTGAATACAGATGCAACAAGGTTCTGATCGGCGACAAATCGCAATCGCGCCATGGCGGTTGCGCCTTACTCACACAAAGCCACACAGTTGGCAGGTAACACAACAGTGTCTCGCAGCACATATGAAGATGGCGACAACTCTTCGAAAACGCACGGCTTCAGACCGCTCTTCGATACACGCGAGCGCTCATCTCCGGTCCCACTTCAGCAGATATTGACAGCTCATTCGTCGCACTCCCCGTCCTGCTGCGATCTGGGTTGCAGTCAAGGTTGAGATGATAGCAAGAAGCGCACATAAGAAGAGTGACACAAAAGCGGGTGTATCCGCCATCAGAGCGTGTGCCTGGCAAGCAAGGGTCAACATGTACACTGAAACGCTCCTGCCGTGCCGGTCAACAATGATGTCGTGCGACCAATCTTCCCACCTCCCACTCCATCACCAATGCTCCTCAAAACGGCAAAAAGCAAGCGGCAGGGCAGCCAAAGCGACCAGGTGTTGAAACAACAGCGCCTTGCCACGATCCGCCACATTTGGTCCCGAGCGGCAGATGGTAGATACGGGCTCCCCGGGTTCATGGGATTGCCAATATATCAAGTCTAAGTTTCCCGAAACTCACAATATGCGCTTTACCTGCCTGCGACATTCTTTGCACCAGCCATCTGCAGGAACGGCAGCTACAGCTGTCAGCTTCCTTACTAACGGTACGGAGCGCATCCGCGGTGTCACTGCAGCTGTGCTTGCATCTGCATCACCTCGGAGTTGTTGATAGATTTCCAGGCCTCCTCACGTTTGCTTTCCCTTAACATCGGGTCTTTTGCGAGGCGGGGCTGTGGAAAAGCAACCGCAACCACAATACCCGGTCTAGTGGTGCTCAGTCGAATCATACCACTCCATACCTCAGTAGAAGACCGAAATGCCAGTCGCCGCCTAAGGCCATATTGTGAAACACCAAGATCACCGTTTGCCACCACAGCTTGGGGCACCAATCTGACCGTTTGATCGAATCTGGCTCGTGGAACCAGGATGTCGAAGGATCTCCAAGGGCGAACGGCCCACCGGCTTACAAGCCACAACTAGGCACAGACTGGGAACGAGATACAGGGGCAATTATAACACGGCATACGAAAGTACTGTACCGCTGCTGATGCCAACCACCTTGATTTCCGCGCACCCTGAACATCTTCCAGAGGAGATCGAGACAAGCGGCTTTAGGTCTTATGCAGGGTATGAAGAACGCCTAGCACACCTACGTCGCTGTGATGCAATTTCAAATTTTCACCACGGTTTTCAAGTTCACTTGCCCGCGTTTTGCAGCAAAACCACCACTGGAAGCCAACAATACCACAGTATCAATATTGCCGAAGCAGCTCCGTCTTCGATTTCGCATCGGACCTTCTTTCCTCCAGTCTCGATACGTCCATACGTCCACCCGTGAACCCACGAGCCATGACCCTTGTGGGCCGGGAATGGGTAACGTGCACCCCGATAGTAGGTAACGTGCACCCCAATAAGCACCATTACCACCCAACACCACCGCCAAACGCTGCATGCACAGTAAAGCTGTGCGGAGACTTAGCTAGGCACAGTAGAGTCTTGTTTATACAAAATTTTGGCACAAAATAAGAAAGTATTATGCCTGGCTGAGTGGTACGAGCGAGTTGACACAGCACTTAATATGCAGTTTTAGTTACCTGCTTGGCCATTTTCCACGTCGCTATCCTCACATAAGACAGGTAGAAGCTGCGACAACAATAATAAGCTATAAGACGCGTGATAACAGTGATGGCGGTGGTGGTGGTGCTTATTGGGGTGCACGTTACCTACTATCGGGGCCATCGGACCCGTTCCCCTGGCAGCGGCACGGCGCTTTATCCTAGAACTTGCTTTTCCTTACACAAGAACGGCTCCAGCTTGGCACCGTTCTAGAATTGCATCCCTGACATGGCTCTGTGGGGCGTGGCAACGTTTCCCACAAAATCTTCACGCCTCGCGTGCGGTGTCGCGGTTCGGAGCCCTAGGAAGTTATTGTTAGCGCCTCGCCGCGAGGACTCTACGAGTCAAGATTTCAACGACTCATATTGAAGGTGATAACATCGCTTGGGAAGGGCGACCCGTCCAAAGGAGCTACTAATACAGATGATTTACAAGCATGGCCTCACGCATGCCAACGAACGCGCGTCTGGTTGCGGCGCCAATGCGGTCAATTGCACAGGGCACAGCCGAGATCAATCACGATCTCACACACTCAAACGCGAGTCGCCTGTTCTTGCCATGGAGTGTTTGCTCCCTCGGCAACATTCGCCTCCACAGACAACTCCCGCGTCGCCTTCACCGTGTGGCTGCGGCGGCATCCGTGCGATCGACTATCATGTGCTTGCCTCGTTCAGGAAGCTGGACTAAGCCGGACCGAGTTTATGTTTTAGAGAGACAGCCTGCATATTTGGCACTATGTAGGCCACCTACGGTATCAACATCTCCGTCGCATATAGCCCGGGGCCCCTATAATACACTACACTTGTGATCGTGATCAGCTCGAAACATGGATGCCAATGTCTGCACATCTGCACACGAAACAGCAACGCGCCCCCCGCCAAGGTAGCTGCGATCCGAGCACACTCTACGTGCATACATGCAGCTCTGCATTCGACACAATTGCCGGAACATCAGGTGGGGCACACGCACCACGAGGTCTCTGCCACGGTCTCGGCGAAGCTCCTCTGCAAGGCGCTTGGGCACAAGATGATCCTACGGCATCTACCGCGGGAAGGTGGAGCTGGCCGGGATCACCATGGTTTGCAATCGCGGTGTTGATGTGTGAGACTGCTTCCATGCTCTCCGGAGCCCGTGTGCGCTGCGAAGTACTCAGCCATGGTAGGGTCATGTGTCGAGCGTTGCCGTTTTTAATAGGGTCCTGCACTCATGCGTAGCCGCATCAGGAGCGCTGCATTGAGACCTTGCGTACTGATTTGACTGTTGTAAACTTTGACATGTACGTCTCGTTTCTTGGTGGACACTGCTCGCCTGGCGCGCTGGCGGAGGAGGTGATGGGAGGACTGCTTGCTCTTCTCATCGGGACGCACGGCTTTGTCGACAGCATGAGGCTGCGGAGTGACACGGCTGAGCCTTTTGGGGTGTTTGGGCGGCACTCGTCGCATGGGCTGTACTTGAGTATACCAAGTACGACAACACTCTTCGAATCCACTCGTCCAAGACGGCGCAGTAGTAGCTACAACCACGTCCCCAGGATCGCGAGACACAAATCTCGGCCATGAATCCTCTCGCTCAAGCATACAAATACAACGTAGACATACAAACCCACCCTATCTAAACCGCTGATACCTCTCCTCGTCCTCCAGCGTCGCCTCAACCCGCCGCACCACGTCGTCGCCATACACATGCTCGCACGACCGCCCGCCCTTGAGCACCTCCTTCTCGTGCCGCGCCACCTCCTCCTTGGTCATGCAGACCAGGTCGCGCATCTGCAGCCGACTCGCCTTCTGGCCCGGGGTGGACTCGTCGAGCATGTCAGCTCTGGGCGCACGCCAGCGCGTCAAGAACAGGCGCGTGCCCAGGCCGCTGAGGACGCTGCGGGCACTGTACACTTCCTCGACGAGGTAGCCGACGTCGTCCTGCGAGAGGGGGATTTTGAGGCCCTGGGCTGGCGCGCCCGTGACGTGGCGCGCGAGGCGCTCCTCGCTGCCTTGCAGCGCGCCGAGGATGCCGTCGTACATTTTGTCGCGCGCCTTGGACGGCAGGTAGGCGGCCGGGTAGCCCGAGAGCGACAGGATGACGTGGTTTGCGACGCTGAGGCCGAAGATGGCGGGCATGGTGCCCAGCACGGGCAGGATGCGGATGCGGAAGTCGGCGAGGACGCCCAGCTCGTGCACGTTGCCCTTTTCGAATTCTTCCTGTTTGAGCGGTTGCAGCTCGGCTTTGCCGGGCCCGGGCCGCTCCGTGCTGTACACGACGGGGATGCCCGAGCTGACGCCTAGGAGCCGAAGTTTGCGCCGTGTCGATTTTGAGAGCGGATCGTCGGTCGACGTGGATATGTCGCCGATGAAGAGGCGGGTTGGGTCGCTCTTGCAGCCAGCACCCATGGACGAGATGACCGGGATGGAGTTGGTGTAGCAGTAGTGCAGGAGCGCGACTTTGGAGTCGATATTGTCGATGGCGTCGATTACAAAGTCAGGTGTCTGCCCATTGAGGGGGCCAAGTTGTGTGGGGGCGCTCTGCGCAGAGAAGAGGGCGTTCAGGCACTCGAAGTGTGTCCATGGCGTGACTTTCTCGAGATGACGGCGTATGCAGTGGACTTTGGGCGTACCCACGTCAGAGAGCGTGGCGAGAGCGTGGCGGTTCAGCGATGAGAGTGTCACTTGGTCAAAGTCTATCAGACGGATTTTGGAACATCCAGACCGGGCGAGAGCGGCTGCTGCGTGGGAACCAACGCCGCCACAGCCAACGATGATAATGAATGCATTCCGCACTTTCTCTAAGCCTGGGTCGCCAAGGAAGACGCGGTTGCGAGCCAGTTGCTCCAGGATCAGGTCATCGTCGTAGTCACCTTTGCGGGCTCGGGCTGCGAGGGCCATGGAGCGCTCGTCCTCGGCACTGGGTTTGAAGACGTTAGAGGCGGCACCATACTCGGTGAGCTGGAGACGTTAGTCGGACTCGACGTGATTCATGGTCATGTAAACTGAATCATCCATGGTTTGTGTACAACAAGATGTTTCTTAGAAATGCACTTACTCTTGTGGAGTGGTGGTCGTCAGTGATGTCTGGTATCAAAGCCTTCAAGTCGGCCACCCTGTACATGCGCTTCGCCTTCTGCAGGCCGAGAATGGCACTCGCAACGACGACGCCCGACACGACTGCTGTCGTCACGAGCTGGGCATTGCGATTCTCGGTCGCTCGAGATATCCACGAGGACATCTCGGCAGTGGCGTATAACAACGATCTTTCCAAGCTCTTCTGATGACAGTTTTCCGTGACAATCACAATCCCATCTCTATATCGGCTTGTAATCACGATTCCATCTCTTTCTCGGCTCGTAAGCTGCTTCTCTCTGGGCGCAATGCTGATGGACGGCGGAGAAGATGCGGCTCAAAGTTCAGATGTCGGTGTGGGACTAGGGCGCAAAGGGGAAAGCGCTCTCTGGAACGGATGACCTCTGGACTGTAGCCACCAGCGAACGACTGGGGCTCGACTCGACGCGTCTGAGACATTCTCCACGCGCCGTCTGGACACCTGATCGCGCCTGCCCGTGTTGTTGCCCATAAGAGAGCCCGACGAGCGCCCACGACCATTGCCCGTCCAGCGCCCACGATATCGCCCGTCCAGCGCCCACGACCATCGCCAGTCCACTCGCCAGCCCGTCCGCGACCGCGACCATGTCCAAAGTCACGTTTGCGATCATTGCTGCTGGCGGTGCAGCGGCCGGCGCAGCAGCAACGGCGGCCTTTTACTCGAGCAAGAAGGAAAGCCTCCCGCCCACGCCCGTCACCACGAGCACGACGACGACCATCACCGGCCCGCCGCGACCAGCCCCGATTCCCAGCGTGCCGTCCACGCCCGCACCCGCCGCCGCACGCCGCACGCCCATGGTCGACCCGAACGGGCTCTTCCAGTACGGCTTCCCTGGCCCCGTCAATGACCTCCGCCCAGCGGCCTCGCTGACGTCGTCGTACGACCGCGAGCGCCGCAATCCATCGTGGGTCGCCGAGCACATCACGCCCGCGTCGCTCGCCAACAGCAACGCCGACCGCAAGCACAGCGTGTTCGTGGAAGACATGACGATCCCGGAGAAGTTCCGCGCGAAGCTCAAGGACTACTTCCGCAGCGGCTACGACCGCGGCCACCAGGTGCCGGCGGCGGACGCAAAGTGGAGCCAGGAGGCCATGGACGACACCTTTGCGCTGAGCAACATGTGCCCGCAGGTCGGCGACGGCTTCAACCGCGACTACTGGGCGCACTTTGAGGACTTTTGCCGCCGCCTGACGCACACATATCCCAGCGTGCGCATTGTGACGGGCCCGCTGTACCTGCCCAAGCGCGACGCCGACGGCAAGTGGCGCGTGAGCTACGAGATGATTGGGACGCCGCCGAATGTGGCGGTGCCGACGCACTTTTACAAGGTCATCTTCGCCGAGGACGGCACGGTGGGGGGCAAAGTGGCGCTGGGCGCGTTTGTGCTGCCAAATGCCCGCATCGACAACAAGAAGCCGCTGACGGACTTTGAGGTCCCCGTCGAGGCGGTGGAGCGCGCGAGTGGCCTGGAGTTTGCGACTAAGCTGGATCTGAGTCGCAGGAAGAGACTGTGCCAGGAGGTCAGCTGCTCGGTGATTGTCAAGGAGTATGCGCAGCGGCAGAAGGCGTTTGCCAAGTCGGCGTAGTCTGAAGATGGCAGGGCATTTTTACACTTTTGAGCGATGGCGGTATGTATGGCGTTTCCCATGTTTAAGAGCAATGGCAACACATGCATGTAGTACTTTGTGTATACCAGACAGCACATATATTCGTGCACATACTCCTTCCCCCTTCCCAGCACACGCTGGATATTGTACAATATGATACAGAGCGAGACCCTCTCTCTATCCATCCTCGACACCCCTCTCCCCAGCCTCCACCCCTCTCCCCAGCCTCCACACCCCTCAACCCCCTCACCACCTCCCCCCATCGCATCACAAGCCCAGCCCACCCGCAGCCTGCTCGCGCTGTATGCGCGCCACATACTGCTTGCTGACCGTGTTCCACGCACTCATGTACTTTTCCATGCAGGCTTTGAAACAGCGCTCCTCGCTGCTCGACAAAGAGGTGCCCGGCGAGGGTATGCAGCGCTCGAAACAGTGCTCGTTGAGTTTCTGAGGGAGGGGGTTAGTGGGAGGAGTGGGGGGGGGGTGGAGGGGAGAGGGCAGGGGGGTTTGTTGGAGACGCACTTCGACCAGCATGCGTGCGTTTTGCATGGCGGCTTCTTGCTGCACTTGGCGCATGATTTGCATTTTGCTGTCGTCGGCCATTGTGGGCGGGGAGGGATGGACGTGGGCGGCTTGTTGGGCGTTTACTGGGGTGTGCAGGTGGAGGTGTGCAGGTGGAGGTGTGCAGGTGTAGGTGGGCGTATATGGGTGAGCCAGGCCAAAAATGTTCAAAGGTTGTCGACGTCAAGCGTGTCTTAGCGGGCCCGTTGCTGGACCCCTGCTGGCCCGCGTGGAAAGGCCACTCATCACAAGCAGCCTCCGCCATCGCGATACTTGTGCGCCGCCCACACTGTTCTTCTTCGCTTCTTAGCTGCCCTTTGCGCCGCTCCAATTGCTGAGGCACGGGCGAGTCCATTCTTTGCGCCGACCCATTCTCTGCGCCGCCATCTCTCTGCGTCGACGATCCAGCCCCATCGCCGTGCGTGGTCTCAGTCCAGCTCGCTGTGCGACAATGCTGTTCGCCAGACCATGGGCGAGCGTGTGCTTGCTGGCGGGGAGCCTGGCGGGCGTGCAGAGCCTGGGGCTGAGTGAAGACCCCGACATCAAGGCCATCTCGGTACGGCGCTGCTCTGCCTGCACACGACCCGTCCACGGCTAACAGCTCCGCAGCTCCGCACACACAGCCTCGAGCCGGTAA
Source organism: Lizonia empirigonia (assembly GCA_009982855.1). Classification (NCBI taxonomy): domain Eukaryota; kingdom Fungi; phylum Ascomycota; class Dothideomycetes; family Pseudoperisporiaceae; genus Lizonia; species Lizonia empirigonia. The sequence continues at coordinate 526,340 of JAADKA010000027.1, forward strand.
GTCGCCCGCTCCGTCACTGGAGACGCTCCTAACGCCGCCGCCAGCCGTACCTCGACTCGGACATGCAGAGCCGCTGGTGGGACTTTGGCGGAGATGCAATCATCCGGACAGACCAGTACGTCCGTCTCGCCTCGGACAAGGCCTCGCGCGACGGCTGGCTGTTCTCGCGCGTCCCGCTGACCGCCACAAACTGGGAGGTGCGCTGGACCCCTTGCACAACTGCCACACGAGCTCACGCGCGCAGATCACGGTCGAGTTCAAGGTCCACGGCCAGGGCAACCTCTACGGCGACGGCTTTGCCATGTGGCTCACCAAGCAGCGCGCTCAGCCGGGACCTGTCTTTGGCCACGCCGACAACTTCGAGGGCCTCGGCATCTTCGTCGACACGTACAAGAACAACCGCCCGGGCACCGTGTTCCCCTACGTCATGGCCATGAATGGCGACGGCAAGACGCCCTACGACAAGGACAACGACGGCAAGGCCAACGAGCTCGCCGGCTGCTCGGTGCGTGTCCAGTGTCCTGACCTTCAGACGGCTGAACGCTAACGTGACCCAGGCCCGCGGCATCCGCAACGCCCAGGTCCCCACCAAAGCCCGCATCACCTACTTCCAGGACTCGTTCCTCAAGCTCGAGCTGCAGTACAAGTCCGAAGACGAGTACACCCTCTGCTTCGAGATCCCCAACTTCAAGGTCCCGCCCGTCGCCTACCTAGGCTTCTCCGCCGAGACGGGCGAGCTCTCGGACAACTTCGACATCGTCTCGGTCAAGTCGCTCAACCTGTACCGGCGCAACCCCAGCCAGGCGCCCGCCTCAGGCAACACCAAGCCCGGCAAGACGGCTTCGAGCATGACGCGCGAGAACGAGTCGGGCAGCTGGACCTGGTTCCTGATGAAGTTTATCCTGTTCGGCCTCGCCCTGACCGGCGCCTACGTCGGCTACACCATCTATCGCACACGCCAGCGAGACCGGTTCTAGCGGCGCAGCACCTCGCCGCCGCGCCTCGCCGCCCCGACGTTCCACCAGCGCCACTTCAACTGGGCTGTGCGCGGCGTCTTCGGCTGTGGCGCCAGCGTGTGGATGTGCACCGCCTTGCACCAACAGCCGTGGTTTGACGAGGTCGTCGAGCGCCGCCGCAGGTTCTGCGGCTTCAGCGGCTTGCGCTCGGACGGCCGCGTCGCGCCCACCTACCATGTTAGCTGGGTAAGGGGTGAGACGGGCTGGGGGGTGAGTTTGTGGGCGTGCTCGTTTGAGCAGGCGCTAAAGTGGGCACAGAGTAGGTGTCCGAGCTGATGGCATCATATGAGGCATTGTTTGCATTGTTTTAGTCGACTATGGCTGGGAAATACATCTTTATCATGACCCCTGTCGATTCGTAGTGTGAGAAGACTAAGTGTCTGAATTATCGTAAAAGGGTAGCATTGTCTTGTCTTGGAGTCTCGTATGGCCTGGAAAATATCTCTTTATCATGACCTCCTTGCCGACTCCATCGATCCGGAGTGTGAGAATGTTTTTCCTCGTACGCATTATGTGCCCTTCTAGTTTGACGCGCCTCAGTACGAAGAACCAGAGACGGCCTCTTTCAGCGGACCTTCCTTCTCCTCTCGCATCCGATTTAGATGGCCTGGCTACATGGAGACGCTGGTGGCGGCCATGATGTGCGTGATGCATTCGTACTCGTCGAGTACGACTGAGTAGGTATGGTGGAGGAAAGAAAAGAATACGCGTCTATCGCGGTATAGGTGTGGAGCAGCGCTTGCTTAGCGTCCCGTGACCGCGCGCCCGAACTAATCTCCTCACGCGTCTCCCTCCCCCCAAACCACCACCACCACCACCACCACCCGAGCCGCGAGTACGCCCCCCCGCCGCACCTTCCCCCGCCCCCCTAACTTCCCCAGATCCCCATGACCGACACCCCCCGTCGCAAGGCACGCCGGGCGCCTAATCCCCCCAGCGCGCCGATGCACGACCCAAGAACGGAAAGCAGAGGGACCCGCCGCCTTCCATGGCATCGCGGCGCCGACCCGCCCTCACCGCACACCGAGGCAGGCCGGCTTCGCTGCGCCCTGGGTCGCACGCCCCCCCCCCCCGCTGCCCAGCCGTCCCCACGCGCACTGAGGACACAGGAAAAAGTCGAAGCCGCGACGCCGCTCGCTCCGCTTTTCGCTTCAGCGAAACCCGGTCCGGACGTGCCGCAGCTCATGACGGGAAACGTAGTTTTCAATCCGAGCGGGATCGTGGGGATGCGCGTCGTTGTTGCTGGGCGGCGGATACGTGGAGGGTGTGGGGGGGGGGCGCGTGACGATGTGGTTGGTTGGCTGTTGGGAAGAATACGTAGCTCCAACCGTCTGACTGTCTGACGCCGGCAGACGGAGAGAAACGGGTCCAGTGATGATGTTCCACCGCGCGATGGGGCATCAAAGCCAAAGTCGATTAGGACCCCGTTGTGCGTGCGCGCTGTGCTGCGAGGTGCGCGCGCGCGTGCTGCGTGGGGCCTTGTGAGAACAGCGGGAGAGCTAATCTGAGGACTGAATATATGTTTCTTGTCTTGCTTTGCACTTGAATCCTTTATTCTGTGCTTAAGTTCGAATGGGGCGATGTTTGCAATGCTTCGAGCCCGCCGTTTACTCACCCCTCCCTTAATCCTCCGCCATTCTTGGAGCTAATACCGAGCCCGAGCAAGATCCTAAAACTACCCCCTTCCCCCCATTTAGCTCACAACCGCCCAAGCGCAACCCCCCCCCCCCCAGCGCACAGCGCACACACCACAATCATTCCCAGCGAGTGCGCTCACGGGAAAACAGTGCGCGCGCTGCGGGAAGACAGTGCAGTACCGTACATAACAGTATCGAACAAGACAGTACTATACAATGCAGTATGTCACAAGACAAGACATTCCATTCTATTAGTCTTTAGAACCTAAACCCAACGATTACTTCGTACGCTGGCTAGTGTGGCTCTTACTTCGTATTCGAGTCCACGGGGCAGGCGGACTGGGGCTTCCCAACAAGCACGACCATGCCGGCTGGCGGCGTACAGCACATCACGTCACTACCGGTAAACATGCAGTGCGAAAGCCAAGTCAGAAGTGGAGGATTGATTCGACATTCACCAGTCCAAAGAGCGCCGAAGCGCCACAACACCCCCCATAGGTTCGTATCTCATTAGTCATACCATTACTCTGTTCCATACGCCCGTTTCTATCCTGTACTTGGCCAACCTTCAATATGCCTAATGCTGTATTGAGCGGCCTTCATGCTGCACCAAGGTACAAGGACACCGCTACTGCAACAATCGCAGCCGATATAACAATGCTGCATCGCGTCAGTCGAGTTCGGTGATGCCAGTGTCATCACAATGCAAAAAACTCACCTGACTCGTTGCCAGTGCTGTAAAGAGCTCTGCGTAGGCTTCAGCTTCTCCGCGGCCAATGTCACCATTGAAGGGTCAGCAGTGCTGACGTTGTCTCCGTTATCCTCGGCACAGGGTGTAGATGTCGAGCTCTCGCTGTTGTCCTCCACAGGTTCTCGACGCTGACGAAGCTCCGACTCTGGGACGGGTGCGGAGTTATCTCTGCCAGACAGTGCTTGAAGCCCTCCTGGAGTGATTGGTGGTGTCAAAGTATTCATCACTGTCGCTTTCGAAGCGACGAGGTCAGATAGATTGATCAAGCCGCCCTTGACACCGTCAGGCCTGCTGCCACTGTCGGCTTCGCCGGCCTCGGCAGTGCGGGTATTTTGCACCTTTGGCTTGTCTTCACTGACGACACCAAGCTGCTTACTGTCATCAGGATGCGATGTCGCAAGAGGATCCTGGCCGCGAGCGAACCTAGCACTCTGATTCGACATATACACGGGCGAAGGGAGAGACTCGACGTCTGCATTCTCATCTTCATCCTCCTCTTCCGAGTCTTCACGCACGGATGCCAAGGAGATGTACGACTTGACTGGTACAAGATCGACCGAGGAACAAGCTTGCGAAAGGACTGATGGCTGAGGTGAGGTCGGCGCGCCGTGTGTCTCATCCTCAGGAAGTTTGTGGCCGATGGTTGCCACGCGCTCGAGAATCTGCTCACGACCTACGGGAAGGCTTCCAGTCCCGGATCGTGCAGGTTGAAATCCTCTGCGTCAGATCGTGGAAGCTTGTTTGGAAGCGTACTGCTGCTGGTCCGTGTTCTGAAGAACGAAGAACGCATCGATCCAAACGATTCCTGGGCAGAGTCTGTCTGCTGGCCAAATGCTGGGTACGCATTGTCGTATGTGGTTGGGCTCATACTAAACGACCGCTCGGATCCAGACATACTCTCATCTACAGAGCCTCTCTCATGCGGAAGCAGGGGCGCCCCGTAGTCTTCGGCGAGCAGGTCTTGTTCGTGTGCAAAGGTAGGGGCATGGTCGAGTTCTCCGTAATCATCGCCGTCCTCTGAATCGTCGCCATATCGCATGTAATGCTCCGGCTCGTACTCGTACTCGTCTTGAGTAAGGCGACTGCTTTCGCTGCCCTTATATGACGAAAAGCCAGTCTCATGTGATAATAGCGGAGCTGCGTCATACTCGTCTTCTTCATATCTGTCAAATTCATCGTCGTCTGCAGCTCCAAGCTCAGTCTCGTGGGATAGAAGAGGCATGCTCTTAAGCTCGCCGACCTTATCCGCAAAGCCCGTCTCGTGAGGGAGAAGGGGACAGTGACCAAGTTCGTCCTCATCTTGTAATTCGTCTTGTGACTCGGCAGAAGGTGTGTAGACGGCATCTCCTGAGCTGGTGTGGTCGGTTGAATATTGTGTAGACTCTTCTTCGATCGTTTCCATCTCAGGATCAGGTAGAGAAGCCTCGGAATCCTGGAATGACTCGTGCCGGAACAAGGGGGCTTGCGTGCTCGGAGGGTCAAGCTCACCGGGCTCCTCGGGCGAGATGATGAGCTGATCCGGCGATGCATCTGCCGATCTCAGCTCATGTGCCAGCTTCTGTCCGCTGGTCGCATTCTTGCCAAAGTCGTCGCCATGTGCTGGCTCATCGTCGACCTTCTCGACCACGACAAGGGGTACTTCTGATTTATGATGCTCGGTGTCGAGGGGAGAATCTGCTGTGGTCTCCTCGAAGTCAGGATCAGGGTCCGCGGCGCGCTTGGAATCATCCACAGAGAGGCTCTTAGGCTGCACATGACCATATTCTGGTTGGTCTTTGTCCATGACCTTCTCAACGACCACAAATGGGATGGGCCCTGGATTCAAACTGCTTGTATCTAGCGTGCTGTCCTTGCGATCGAGTATGTCTTTGTCCTTTGTCGTACGATCGAGGGAGGATGGTGAGTTCGCAGGCTTGACATGGACAACATTGTTGCAGTTGCCATGCTCATCAGTGGCTAACTTGTGTCAGTGCATAGAGCAGGGCAGAAAAAGGCCTGGTAGCGCTTACCGGATTCCTTGGAGTGGTCAACAACCCAGTGTCCTTCGCCTATGCGGATCTTGTACTGGTAGCTGCCCTCGGCGACATTGCCGAACTTGTGCTCAAACACGAAGTCTCCAGCGGGCGTTTTCTCCTTGCTCGGCTTCAGCTCGAGTGGTGCCCATGGTGGTGTGCTGAGGGAGGTGACCACGTACACAGGCGGCTGCACGCCCGGTTGGGTGAAGGTAATGGTTGCCTCGCTGTCCATGTTGACGTTGGCCGGGACTACGGGAGAGGTTGATGGTGCGAGCAGTGCAGGAGAATTGCGGGCGTCCGGCAGGGTAGGGTCGCTCGCGTGTCGTGACAATGGCGGGCGGAGATGGAGGCTCTTGGTGATGGGGTCTGCTTTGGGAGGAATATCGTCAGTCGTTGAAGATGGGCGTTTGCTACCCGTCCACAGGGAGCGTAGACGGCGGCGGTTGGGGCGTGAAAGGATGGTCATAGGAGGAGAGAGGCGAGCTAGGTAGTTGCACAGGGCGATACATGTGAATGGAGCAGACGTACCAACGCTCACTTCACAGCGCGGTCATGCGATGCAGAAGTGGCAGCCCAGTGGAGACTGCCTCACGTGTTGTTCTCAACACTCGGGGCAAGAGCGTGGGCGTTTGTTGAGGTTGTCTCGACTGCAGCTTCCCGGTTTGTGGCATGTGCATACAGCTACTCACAGTGAAGGAGAACGAGCCTGACCAGCTGTCTTGATGAACGTCTCTTTCCCGGGCTATCGCGGGTGTGCAAGTTCTTCCAAGGCTGCACAAGAATGCACTCCCCGCAATCTTACAACCATGTTGGCGGAGAAGCTGTTCACTTGCACACCATGACGTGAGAGGAACGCATGCCGTCGTGGAAGGAGCGCCTGCTGAGCCAGTTACTCGTTTTAGCGCGCCACACTAGGCCGCATTGGCATTGACACGACCTCCGCGGGGATTGGCATTCACATGCTTGAACATTCATCTCATTAGCCTCCATCGGCGTCTGCACCTTGTCGATTACCCCAGATTGGCTCAACACCAAGCGAACTATTCAGAGTTCCAGTATGGAGCAAATGAATTGTGTCCTTTTCGCAGTCAGGCTTAAAGAGCAAAACAAAGTTTGCAGTGTAACAGAAGGCGCCTCGGCCACTGACACGCGCAGCGTCCCGCACAATGTCACAATGAGCGTTGTAACGGCCAAGCAGCGTCGACATTGACACCGTTCTCGCCTGCGATCGTCACGAAGACGAGTGTGAGACGTCAGCGCAGCAGAGCTTGCTAGCATGGCAGAGCCCTGTCGTACATGCCAGGACAATGGAAAGCCTTACGGTTCAAGCCGTTCGACAGCCCACTCACAACTCAGGACAGCTGTCGTGACTCTGACAATGCTGCATGTTCTGCAAATATCTGCATTCAAGCCTGTCGAGGCTCACAGTCAGCGCGCTGTCGAGCTTTCAGGTGGATGCCAAAGAGATCTCGTCTATGGCGCCTGCTCGCAGCTGAACTCCATCTTCGGCCATGCTTACCGGGCCCATTTATTTATACGGCATAGGGCACGGCACAGTGCTACACCATACCACCACATCTCAACATGCGCCGGAACTATACTGCCGCTACCAGCCACTGGCTACAGCTTCATACATCCAGTCCCGAGCCAAAAGCTGAGTTCTAATAGCTTTGCTCTAGTACGGGACCCAACTCCGCATAGAGCTTTCGCAAATCAAGCCTCAGATTGTGCTGAACCCATTCCTTATTCCAAACTGCCACGCATGGTTCCGTCTGGTAGTGAACGTAGGCTTTCATGCATCTGCGAACCGGTGTTCTGGGATGATCGCTCACCAAGCGTAGCGCATATCTTGACAGACCAGCTACAGCCCTGCTAACGGTGAACATACAACTACTGTGAGCCGCTCAAAGATCTGAGCCTTAGGCGCGCTCTCAATTGATCGCCTAGAACCAGGTTGGCGGGCCGAGATTAAGTTTCGATACGCATTCTGTTACAAGGCATGCCGCACCATGCTTGCGTCACCACTACCGAGTGGAAGAACGCACAACCGTGTGTCTTGTCTTGCTGTCAGAACTCTTTCCAGAAGCATGGGTTTCAGCGCCGTGGCATTATGTTGCTGGACCATGCCGAACGTGTTTGGGGGTACGATGTCAAATCCACTCCGCAACAATCCGGGTCGAGTATATCCGCTTACAATACATTCATGTCCCCGCCCATCCACGTTCAATCTCTTTTGTGATTCTATCGCTTGTCTGCCATTCGTTTTGGTACTACAGACCGTCGCTTTCTGCAATCCTCCGCTCTCTGTTCCGCGAAGTCTGGTGCCAGTTGGTGAATCCCATGTTTTTTGCTGGGACCACAAACCACAGAAAGTTTCGGCATACGGATTGACATGGGGCACATCATCATGTCTGCGGCCGCCGATCAAGGTCATTTGTTGAACCGTGTTAGCATGGCTACGTACACCATCGCCGTGGTCTTCGTTCTGCTTCGGTCAGTGACACCACTTGGTAGGAGCATGATCATGATTCTAACGCCGTCAGCTTCTTCACACGAGGTTTCGTCGTAAAGAAATTTGGACTCGACGACCTCTTTATTTTCATTGCTATTGTATGCTCTGGCCCTTCGGCTTTGCATTAAACCAGCTGACAAACCCGCAGACCTTGGGCCTCGCTCAAACAGCCACCAATATGCTACAAGTCGAACATGGAAGAGGTCGGCATGCTATCGACCTCCACTTGGAGGATTTCAACCTCATGCTAATGGTAAGTGCACGCTGGAAGCATGTCTGCACATGAGTCTGATCTGAAACAGTTCAATTGGATCGACGTACTGGTATATGTTGTAGCAAACTGGTATGTTCATCTCCCCTTGGTGGTTCAGTACTCGCCTGAAGCAAAAAATACAGGGCCGTCAAGATGTCCATCCTCGCGCTCTATCACCGCATCGGCGCCGGGAAACGTGGCCTCCCTCTGATTGTGCAGGCTCGCGCCATATGGATAACAGGAGGGTTTATCTCCGCATTCACTTTGGCTGTGATTGTCGTAAGCTTCAACGCCGGACTCTTCCAAATTGCACTAACATCTCTTTAGGTTCAGATTTTCACTTGCGTTCCTGTCAACGGAGCCTGGGACATCGAACGAGTCCCCCTCATGTGCATTGACACTGCGTCTTTCATGCATGCACAAGGCGCCATCAATGTTTTCACTGACGTTTTACTGCTGCTATACCCGTTGCCATTGCTTCCTTTATTGAAGTTCAATAAGCCGCAAAGAAGTAAGTCATAGAACTTGTTCTACCGATGTCGCCTCGAGGTTCGATTCTGACGTACTCCACAGCAGCTGTCATTGTCATCTTCTCCGTAGGCCTCATCCCCGTGGTGGCTAGTACCATGCGTTTCTGCGAGATTGTAATGAGTGGCAACGGACTCCAGCGTGGTATGGGATGGAAACAGGCAGATTCAAGCTGGTACGTCCCCGAAACCATATCGTTCACACGATGGTCCCTCCACCGTGGACTGCTTCATACCTACTCCTTCCCTGTCGTTCGCCTCGCCCATCTCACATCTGACAACCCGAATAGGAAATGGGCCTGGGTCCCCGTCTGGTCTCAAATCGAAGTCGACACCGGCATCGTGACTGCCTGTCTCCCCTGTTTCTCCCCGCTGCTGCGGCTGGTGTGGAGTGAAGTCAAAGTTTCCAGGACCACGACACCGAGCATGGTCGAGTTGCCAAAGTACAGCGGGAGCTGGGCCACAACAGATAGCCAGGATAGCATAGACACGAAGAAACCCAGGCGATGCTGCAAGAGGAAAGGATCCGAGTCGGACAACAAGGTAGCCGAAACGAAACTACCAGAACGGCCCGAAGATGTTGACGAGAAAAATGAGCAGGTCATAACGAAGAGTTACTACGACGATGCTAGTGATGAGGAGGAAGCGAGGGAGGTTGGTGTGGCGACGACGAGTGATAAGAGGGTGGAGCTGAACAGGAAGCTATCATGACAAGAACATGCAATGAAATTCAATAAAGCAAAAATATCTAAGACCACAACTCCAGCCGTACACCTCGGATGGTCATGACGAATTAGCCGTGCGACTCGAGCATACCTGGTCACAGCCTCCCAAAAACATCACCCTTCGACCTCGACGTCTGGTAGCGGAGGATAGTTCCGCTTGACCCACTCGATATCACCATCCGACGGTCTAAGTGGCATATGGATATAACCCGAGCCAGCAATATTACCGTTCTGATCCCTCAGGATCTCAGCCAGCGGACAGTCGTTGATGTCCTTGAAACACGCAGGCGTGGCGAAAGTGTACGAGCTGTACTGCATGATGGAACGGACATCAAAGCCGCCGGGTTCGTCGTAGTCACCCCATCGATCTGGAATAGTGCTAAGGAGGTCATTCTTGGTGAATGAGGTGCCTCGGAAATCGAACCGCTGGGCAAAAGGCTCATCCTCGCAGAGTCTCTTGACGGCTTCGTCGCGAGTGTGGCCGGCGTTCATTGTTTTGATCAGGGCATGGTAGTAGCCTCTGACCTTGTCACACTTGTAGACCACGTGGTCATCGCCTGCACTAGCTGTTAGTATGTAGGTGTGTTGGAGAGAAATCGGAGACTTGCGATCGTTTCGGGTGTGTTCATGTATCATTCCGAATACTAGACAAACCATGTCCAAGCTAGCTCAGTCAGTATGGGGTATACGAGGCTTTTGATTGAGTGTCTTACCTCGTGCGCGACAACGGGAATTGATGCGTGAGTGCCCAGGGCCAAGCTGTGCGGGTGTTCGCCCTTGTTAATGCCCTTGTAACCAACCGTGGCGAGGCTTTCGCTCGTGTCGCCAACGTGTCGAATAACAAGTGTATCGTCCTTCACTTTGTCATTCCATCTCAAACCTAGGCCCAAGTACCCCGTATCGTGGAAGCACAAGTGATACTTGAACGGTGGGTCTGCCGTCTTGCCACCGTTGACTTCTAGCCAGGCAAGTGAGTGCCCATTTCCTGGGTAGCCGAGTCCTCTTGACCACAAGCTCAACGCGTCCTGAATTTTGCAATTCAAAAGTTTTCTTGCTTCTTCGGTCTCAAAGCAGTATCTTACTACGCGAAGCTGGCGACCCCTCGATTGCAACACTGGCCAGGGCTCTACCAGGTCGGCTTTGATGAACGAGGCACTGCCATACTGTGGCTGGGCGAGCGCGATGTTTGGGACCATAGTGATGTTCGATTGTACAGAACATGACCACGTTTCCGAGGAGGCGAGCTGCGGAAGAAGGACAAGCACCAAAAGGAAGAGTATAAGAGCGTGCAACATGGTGACCTGAATTATTGTCGAACAGGAAGCGGGTTGACGGTTGCGGGCTCAAAGTTATGAAAGGAAGAGAAAGCTTCGCCTAGGAAAAAATATATACTGCGGGGTCAGTGCGGAGTGAAGGGCAAGTCCCTGGCCACTGCGATGAGCGGGAAGTGGGTCTGCGCAGGGCGTTCCTTCACTCTAAAAGAGTGCAGCAATGTCTGTGGTGCAGTTTTTCCGTTAAATGACCAACATTGTATAAGAGGGCTATGACAGGAGTTTCTGTACTGGGAGTTGCCAGTGAGAATCCTGGTCGAGACAAGTGAAGCCAGGGGCCCCGCTCGCCTTGACATTCGCGCCTTCTTGTTCACCCCAATCAAGACATGAAGAGCTGGGAAGGATAGGAAGAGCGCTCATGACACCCAAGGAACGGGGCAGCCTCCTTCTTGTGCACGGATAGGCGAGCATCAGCCACGGATTGGGACTGATTGTGCTCTCCTCTAGCAAGCGTCGCTAGCAAATCAGTCATCGTGTGACCGCTATATTCGAGCATGAGTTTGACTGTTCCTTTCCCCTATTAGGTTTTTGAGTATTTGCTGCGTTCCACAGGTGCATATTGTGTGTTTGGTACAAGCACCGTGTCACATTCATAGTTCCAGATCCAAGCAATAGGGTGCGGAGTATCGAACAACGACAGTCGCTCAGTAAACACAAACAGTTTGAACACGTAGCTGCTTGTCCAGAGCTTCGCCGGACATGATACCATGAACATATGCATCGCCGACCAATGTGAGCTGAGGACGATCGCCTTCGTGTTCTGTGATTTCCCTCATGACGAATGGTACATTTCCTCCGTGGAGAACCCAGACTTGATCTCCGGACTGAGTCTGTGGAGGACCGATGCCAATGTAGCCTGATTTCGTAATGAAGAACACTTGGTTCTCCATCATACCGACCAGAGATTCGTATAGGTCGTTGAACTCGATATTGTCGACGAATTGCTGCTGCGGCGGCTGAGAGCCATCTTCGAAATTGAGATTGCATATCTCACTTGATATCAAGCCCTTTGAGAACCGTGTTTTCCTGGAGCTTTCCCTCCTTTGGGCGCGTTCGCGTTCTTCATCGGCGGTTATCATGTCTGCAAAGTCCAGATCAGGCGGCGTGTCAAATCGAAGTCCGATCGCGCTAAAGATCCACTCAAAGAGTATTTGTAGACTTGTACGACCATACGAGCCAAGTGTGTCGAGTGGCAACTCATCCATGACCAAGTCACCTACCAAAGTCCTACAGAACGCTGAGTCCCAACTGAACCCGTCTCGGTACGTCGCAGATACCGAACGATTGGTCCGAAATCGATCAATTATCCGAAGACATTGTGATAGAGGTCCCTGTAGCCGTGCAGCTTGAATTGTATCATGTGGCTGAACTTGTAAGAGCTCGCTCAGTTCCGACACCTGGTCAATCTTGACCCCAACTAGACCAATAGTCCCGCGACCGGGGATTTTCACCAGTTCTAGGTCCTTTTCTTTGCTCGCCCTAAACTCTTTGTAACGGTGAGAATGTCCCCACCACTTCAACTGTCGCTTACCCACGCGATTGCAGGACGCAAAGTCGATGGCCCATGTCGGAGCACCGGGCGTCGTGTGGGGTAGCTCACATGCAGCCAGCAAAGGTCTCAAGGTACCTTCGTGTTTGATCAAATCTACAGTGACTTCTGCAAATAGATCAAATACTGCTGCGGCGTAATCGCAGGGTTGTGCGCTAGGACATGCCTCCGGCGGCACAAGTCCAAGCAATGCGTAGACTTTGTCGCGAGGATCACTTGCTTCTCGGTGTCGCCAGCGCATAAGGAGGTCTAGTGCTCCATCAGACTCGGAATGGCCGAATCCATGGACAGGGTAGAGTAGCCGCCGAAGGAGCTCCGTGTATTGATAACGCCACGAAGCGAAGCCTCTGGGAAGAGAGGAAATTTTCTGTAGATCACGTAGGTTGTGTGCTGCTCGAACTATAACTTTTCGTGATATTGAGAGCGGACCCCACACAAATTCGCCTCTCGTCGGGATAATGGCTTCTTGAACTGTCCAGATGCGCGACCACCACGTGTTCCCGTACATAGAAAACCTTTCGAAGGCTTTGCGCGCAGCCGTACCCTCGTGGTTTTGTTGGAAAAGGACCGGTAGCTGTCTCAATGGAGTGGTATCTGCTTCAGCCACTTGTTGAAGGAAATCGAATACGGCCTTTGCGTCACGGCTCAGACACCCATCAACTTCTTTCTCGATCTCGCCCATCCACATAATGCATCGGGTGCACTGCTTGTAGATTTGTCTCATCAAGGACACCTGGGCCGCCTTCTCCTCCAGATCCACTGGTTTATGCAGAGCTGGTCGATCCATAATGTGCGTGGTTCAGTCGCATACCGGAGGCGACACAACCCAGCGTGAAGATTATTCGTTATCAAGACACAACTCTCGGAAAGTTCAACTTTCTTCTCTTCTCTGTGGTCGCCCCAGACATATGACAAAGCTTCGTAACTTGGATACTCATCCAGACTAGCGACACGGATATTGCATCGAACATCGTCATCTCCATCGCCGGGAAGGAGGTCAAGCAATCGAATCTCGCGGTCTGAGCTGCGTATAGCCATTGAGCGTTTGAGCGGCTACCAATGGGCAGCTGATACAAGCGGATATCGCTGAGTGTGATCCAGTCCAGGGAGAAATGACGGCACTTGTAATTCATACACCTGTCGGGTGAAGATAGCCTGCAAGTGCTATACTGTAAAAATAAAGCTTGAACAAGGCTAGAGTATTCGAATTTATCGCATACATACCCGGTGGTGAGCGATAGGGTTTACAAGGTGCGCTTACCGATGGATGAACACCGAGCTCGTCCATTCGTGGAGCCGAACGTTGACACCGGTAAGAATCTTCAATGTCAAGGGATTCGCCGATGCTGAAAACATCTTAGACCGTTTCGTTAAAGTGCTGGTTGATCTACCGGCAGGCACAAACCTCGTCGGCGCTGGCTCACTTATCTCTTGGGGCGAGTGGTGTAAGATTTGGGGTCGTGTCAATGGCGTCAAATGCACGTATGAGCGGCAAGATCGTAGGGCAATTGAAGATGTTGCCGGACCAGTAGGACGAGAAATCGCGGATATGTACCAGTTCTTCGAAGAGCGCGGATACTGTGGAGTGGATGAGGTAAACGTGGTTTACCCTTGGGAGTAAAGGTCAGGTACACCACTATGAAGAGCACATACGGGCCCAGGATTGAGGATACAGCTCGGCCCACCAACGGAGTTTCGGACCCGACCAAGCCGACCGCCCCACACCAGCGCCACTTAGTGAGGCTGTGTACTTGTTGGTTGGGTTTACTTTAGTTAGGTAGGCTCTATTATGTTCTAAACATATTAGATAACGTGGTTCACCACCGAGTCGCCAACCCCACCGAGTCGTCAGCTCTCCCCCACCAACACGCCTGCGCGGCAACGCTGCGCAACACCACAACAATCTTTTTTACTATACACTACAGTAGATTATACTTCAGATTCTTCGCTATCATCTGCATCCTCTATTTCTACCCTACAGGTGCGGGAATTGTGCCCAACCTCGCCGCAACGGCCGCAGTGCCTCTCAGCGCGCACCCTCTTTGCAGGCGTTTCGCCGTCCTTACGACTACTACCCTCCCTCTCAGCAATTAAGTCTGATACCTCGCCAACTGTTAAGGTCTCTTCTACCCGTACATACCGCCTTTTCCGGCCCTTGCGCTTTGTAAGCTCTTCAATTGCGCTTCGCATACGCGCCTGTTCCTCCTGCAGCAACACCATATTATGCGCTATCTGCTGCGCGCCTTTACTCAGCTGTCGTACCTGCTCATCAAGGGAGCTCGCTAAGGAACCTGAGCGCCTTTGCATCCTCTGTTGAATGAGCGTAGTCTGAGCTTCTAGCTCTTTGGCGTTGCGCGGCGTCTTCGCCTCCCACGCGGCGTCGTCGCGCTGTGGTGGAGTTGGCGTGCGCAATCTCACATCAAGCTTCGACAACACTGCATCTGGGTTCAATGGAACTAATCCAGCGCCTCTAAACCCTGCGCGAGCGTTCTCCTCAGTAAATGTCAGGTCGTAGGCAGCTTTAAAGGCTGGTAGGAAGGTTTCCTTGCTGATGTGGTGGATGTGGTTGCGCGCCAAGGCTGAGATGCTGTCGCCATAAGAGCGCTTCAACGGCGCAAAGCAGGCGACGTCAAGAGGCTGCAGCAAGTGCGATGAGTGAGATGGCATGCAGAGAGCGATAATCTTGTTCTCCTTGCAGTAGTCCTGGAAAGCAAGCGAGCAATGGCTTTCGTGGCCGTCAATAATGAGCAGCCTGTACACTCCTACAGACTTTGCATGCGTATTAAAGTGTTTAAGCCAGTCAACCCCTAGATCGTTGCTTGTCCAGCCATTTGGACTAACTTGGATAACCCAGTCGCGTGGTATACCCAGCTCAAACCAGGTAGAGATTAGGACCTTGCCAGCGAAGATGATGAAGGGTGGGATGCGCTTCCCTGTCGCGCCGACAGCTTGTATCAGGGTAGTCCATTCGCGATCGCCAGGCTGTAGTTTCTTTGCTTTCCCAGGCTTATCTGAGCCTGTCACTACAAGCTGAGACGTGATCTTGCCCATTAAGAAGCCTGATTCATCAAAGTTCCAGGTGTCCTCATCAAGGATACCGTACTTTGCCTTCACCGATTGAACCAGGCTGAACCAGGGCTCGATAACCGCTGGGTCTTCGCAGGCAGCTCGCTGGCGATCGTACGGACGGCTCCATCGCGTTCGCAGCTCAGGAGTACGCTTAATAAACCTATCAACCCAGTTCTTGCCAGTAGGGTTGCCTCCGCGCTCTCCCAGCAGTCTATCCGCCATATCTCGTATGTGTGCCTTCGAGAGTGGTACACCACGTAGACTCTCGTCAAGTATACGCTGTATAACCACCTCCTCCTCTAGCTTTGTCAGGCTCTTGCAGTTTGGCTCGCAGTCGCGTCGGGCGCGTCGTCCAGCGCGTCGGTCTCGGATTGTTGTTCGGGGGACGTTGTAGATCTCTGCAGCGCGATTTTCGCTTAGAATTTGCTTTAATTTAATATCAGAGATAGCAAGGTAAATGTCTCCTTCATTATAGGACTTTTGCACGTTGCGTTGTTGAGACATTACGCGTTGTTGCCGCGCAGGCGTGTTGGTGGGGGAGAGCTGACGACTCGGTGGGGTTGGCGACTCGGTGGTGAACCACGTTACTTATTTATTTATTTATTTATTTATTTATTCCTACTCGGTTTCAGCCGCGTACTGCGCAGCTATGCCCGGAGTGACAGGCTGTGGCAGACAGCGGACGCGGTGCGGATGTTGATCCGCGCCGCCCCACTTCATCCCTTGAACGAGACCAGCTGTCCCCGAAACCTGCCGTTTTCCATCTACCACTATCTACAATTTGGTCCACACCTCATCTAGATACTGGTTCTACTGACTGTATGCTGTGTTTCTAGGCTCATAGAGGTGCTCTGCCTCGTCTGTCGCGTCCGCTGTACCTACAGTCTCCCCCCAACGCTCGGCGTCGTCTGCGTATCTCTGATCCCCACTTGCCCAAGGATCTGCGTCTGCTCCATATACTCGATGGCTTTGGTGGCTAGCTGTGGCGTGCTCAGGATTATCCGGAGGCTGTGTCGTCCGGAAAGGTTGGCGAAGATGCGGTTCCGGAGGTCCTTGTACTTGCTGCAGCGGAGGAGGATGTGGGCGACGGTCTGCCGCCTCTCTCCACAGCTGCACCGGGGACTGGTAACGGTTGGGACGTGTCGATTGAAGAGGAAGTCGTTGAGCCCGATCTTCTCGGTGCGCAGCTGCACTAGCAGCGCGCTCTCCCGCTTGCTGGGCCTCTCGTGGAGCTGCAGCACCTTCTTAGTGGGCGTCGGCGTGTGTCTGTAGGTCGCTCGGCCTTTCTTGTCTTCTCTCCATGCGCTTATCCACGCTCGTTCTGCCTGTGTCTTGCACCATCTTTTGAGCGTTGTCCTGAGTGGGTATAGCTGGGCAGGTGCGTCTGCTGGTTGCTGTCTGCGGCCGTCTTCCCTCCATCCGGTGGCCTCCTTGGCGGCCTGGTCGGCGGCTTCGTTTCCCGGGATGCCCACGTGGGCTGGTATCCAGCGGACGGTCACTGAGTATCCTTTGCCCTGGAGCTCCAGGACCTGTTGGGCGATCTCCTTGAGGATGTATGCCCCTGATCGTCCTTCTGCCTTGGCGGTGGACCAGATGGCGGCCTGGTTGTCTGTATATATGGCTGTGTCTTTCCGCTCGCCGTCACCGTCCGCATACTCCTTTGCGATCTGCAGCGCTAAGCTTATGCCCTGCAGCTCCGCAGCATATACTGTCGAAAGGGTGTCTGATCCCATGTGTACAGATAGTGTCTGTTGCGTTAGCGGACATACCGCCGCGGAACCGATCTCGCCTTCGATGCCGCTGCCGTCCGTGTAGATGCTGAGGCTCTTGTTTGTTGCGCATTCTCGATCATGGCGTTTGCGGGCCCTTTCTGCATCGTTATCGATGTAGGTCTGGGGCCCTCGTCGCCATGGTGGCGTGATGAATGGTGGAATAGGCTCTTGCTCGTTGAGATCGCGTACTTGCTTGCTCCTTAGTGCCTCGTAGGCTTTCTGCCAAGGGGTTTTGTGTGCCCTGTAGTTCTTGTCGATGACTACTGGTACCGGTTCGTGTGGCTCGTAGCATGCAATTTTCGCGATGGCTCTAGACGAGGACAGTCGAGTAACGACGTCCGCGTTGTGCTTCCAGATCTGCTGCTCGATGGGAAGAAGGAACGTCTCCACGTCAAGCGCGACCCTCGATGTTGCTCTGTAGGCGCCGCATATGCTTCTAGCTGCTCTTGCTTGGATGCTGCGTAAGGCGTCTACCGTCTTGTGCGTGTATCCGCGCTTCTTGTCGTTGAGGTTGGCGTTGGACCAGATGGAGCAAGCGTACATCATCTGCGGGAGCGCGATGGCTTCGTACAGTCTGCGCATGTCTTGCAGTCGGACGCCCCAGGTAGAGCTGCCCAGGCTGCTTAGCATGTGCACTGTGCGAGTTGCCTTTTGTCTGATGGTCTCCACTTGCTCCCTCCACTTCAGCTTAGTGTCCAGGGTCAACCCGAGGTACTTGCATGTTGGTGACGGCTTTATCTCGCCCCACTCTGTCTGAACGGGCGTGTCGACGTTGATGCGTTTGCGCGATCTTGTGAAGTGGGTCAGCTGGAACTTGTCGGGAGCGAAGACCGATGCGTGCGTGGTTGCCCATCGCTGTGCCTTCTCGAGTATTGTGCCCAGTATCTCGCACGTTCGTTCTGTGGTCTTTCCCCAGGCGAGGATAGCCACGTCATCGATGTATCCTGTTGACATAGCATCTGTCTGCTCGTTGCACTGCTCGATCAAGTCGGCATTGTAGAATAGATAGAGCATGGGAGAGAGTGGTGAGCCCTGGGGAATGCCTGTGTTTATCGCGTAGTCTTCGGACTTGAACCCATCGATCAGGATGTGCGTGTGCCTGTCGCTCAAAAAGCTTGCTATCCAGCGCACTGTATTTTCGTCGACCTTCCGCTTTCGCAGGTTGTGGAGCAGCCGCTTGTGAGATACGTTGTCGAAGGCTCCGGACACGTCTAGTAACAGGAGGCTGGCCACCTGGCCGTCTTTTCCGTTGTTCCACTGTTCATATATCTTCGCTGTGATAGCGTGTAGTGCGTGCTCAGTTGAACGATGCTTCCTTCCACCCATGTGGGTCGGTGGTAGCACGTGGTGGGTCTCTACTAGGTAGCTCAGTCTCCGGGCTATCACTGCATCCATAACCTTACCAATAGTGTTGAGTAGTGCGATGGGGCGGTACGCTTTGGGGACCGCGTAGTTGGCTTTGCCAGGTTTGTGCAAGACTGCCGTGATGGATGCTCGGAATGAGACTGGGCAGTATCCCAGCCGTAGACTTTGGTTGAAGATTCTCGTCAGATGGACTGCGATCAGGTCGATTCCAGCTTGCAGCGCTTTGTTCGTGATCCCATCCAGGCCTGGGGCTTTGAGAGGCGATGTCGCTCGGATTGCAGTCCGCACCTCCTTTTCTTCAATTGGTGGCATGTCGATCTGATCGCTGTACGCAGCATGCTCTATGTCTTCCAAGTCTGCTTCAGGTGGCATTGGAAAGAAGACGTCTCGAAACAGCTCTGCCTTCTCCGCCGGCTCTTCCAGTTCACGTTGGGTGTCAGGGTGCTGTATTCTTGGTATAGAAGCGGTTGACTGGTCATGTCTTGTACGTGCCCACCTCGCTAGCTTCCACAGCGCGTCCGACGACTCAGATGCCTGCTCTATACGGTCTCTATGTGCTTTACGCAATGCTTTTCTTATCGTTCTTGCTTTGTGATTCCTCGCAGCGCGGTAAGTTTCCCACGTCTCCTCCGTGTGGTGTCGACTGTGTGTTCTCTTCAGTCGTTTTGTCTCAGCGAGCACCGCTCTGCATTCCTCAGTCCATCCCTCGCGTGTGTAGGTGGAAGGATGAGTCTCGGGCACTGCTTCGTGTATCGCGTCCTGGATTGCTGCGGTCACCTCACTAGTGTAGGTGTCGAGTGCTGCCTTTGTGAGTGGTCTTCGGAGGGGAGGCAGAGAGCGCCTCAACGCTCTCGTGTACAGTTTCTCATTCAGTCTTTTCCACTCTTTGCGCGGCTTCTTCTCGAGACGTTGTACTGTGAGATCCAGTGTTGTGCTTATGGGCAGGTGATCTGAGTCGTGATCCAGGCTTCTGTCCACTTCGCTCTTGGCGACTTTGTCGATCAGCCCTGTTGTAACGAGGCAGAGATCGATTGTGGACTGCGATCGGCCTTCTTCGTACGTGGTCGTTCCTGGCAGAAGCGTGTTGTGGAGCGCAAAGTCTCCTATAATGTCTATCAGGTCTTCTGACTCAGGGTCGGTGACCTCTCTGTTCAGCCCTCCCCATAAGGGGTGGTGCAGATTGAAGTCGCCAAGTAGCACTTGTTCGTCCGTCTGGTATTGCCTTAGTGCCTCCCGCACCTGCGGTAATGCGCTCTGTCGGTTGCTTGAGGTCTTCGGCGGGTTGTAGACGTTGTGGATGATGAGCCGCTCTTGGCTTTGCTGATTGTCTGTCCGGTCTATGATGACGGAGCAAATGTCTCTTGTTCGCTCTTCGAAGCGTCACTTTGTCTGATCTATTCTCTTGTTGACGAAGAAACAGACCCGAGCTGGGCCTTCCGTGTCCCCTGTTGGGTAGCAGAGGTGGAATCTGTCCTTGGCCGGGTGATGAGTGGTGGCGGAGTACGGATTCCTCCACGGCTCCTGGATGGCAATGATGTCAAAGTCGTAGATCCCCGGGTCGCGCAACAGCGATGCCATGACCGTATCTCTCGACTTGCGTACGTTGTACTGTAGTATGTTCAGTCTGTGGTGTCTGTTCATGCTTCGTTGTTAGAGTCGATTTTCATGTGCTGGCTGTTGCCGCTCTGTGTCAGCTGCGTGTTGTTCCTGGTGGCTTCCATGGCTTCCATGGCTCTCCGGGTGGGTATGATGTGTCTTTGCGGTCTTTGGCTGCCGCTCGGTTATGTCGACGGGACCTGTTGCTCTGCTGAGTCGACGGTGGTTCCAGCATTCGTCCTCTTCTGTCCTCGTCCGGTCTGCAATCGGTTCCTGGTGATCGGTACTGGCTGCGTCGATGCAGGAGCTTGCGTGGGCCTGCTCCGTCGGACAGTGGTAGCCGGTACCTCCGACAAGATGCTGCTTCTTGGTGTCTCCGCGACTGGGTGATAGTATGGTCGCACATCGTATGCAGCCCTCGCCTTTGCCCTCTCCTCCTTCCTAGTCGGGCACTGGTAGCTCCACGCTTCGTGCTCGCCTCGGCAGGCGGCACATTTCCTGGGTACGTTCCGATCGAGCTTGGACGGACAGTCCCTGCTCTCGTGTTCTTGCGCACAGTAGCCACATGCGATTGTTGCCTTGCACTGGGTTCCTATGTGGCCGTAGTGTTGGCACTTGAAGCACTGCTTCACTCGGCACTGTCGCTCGTATCTCTCGCACTGGAAGACCTCGCCCTGCCAGATCAAGCCCTCGTCAATGATCTTGTTGGCATCCTCTGCCTTGCTGAACTCTATGGTGACGCTAGAAGCGACTTTCGTGGGTGCGTTGCGTGTCAGCCACCCGACGTACTTGATCTCTGCCTGCGGGATGAACGGCTTGTTGTCCAGCAGTAGCTGATCCCTCGTCTCCTCGAACCTGTCCATGTCCATTGTGCTGGTGCGCATGCCGTGTGCGATGATGCCGTAGGTTGTGATCCGCAAAGTGGCCCTGTTGCCGATGCGGTGGACCCAGTCGTCTGCGAACTGCTTAAGTGCTTCTACCTCCTTGCTGGTCGCCGTTCTGATGCTGAGGTCGCCGCTTCTCAGCTGGTTTGAAGAGAGCACCTTGATGCTGTCAATATTTTCGTTTCCGCTTTGCGCGATGGCGCGCTCTACATGCGCGTTAAGGTTGCGCGGGTTCATCGCCCGCAGGCTGAGCACTGTAGTGGGGTCTCTAATAGTCACGACGACTTCACGCTGCGTCTGCATGGGAGCCATTCTGGGAACTTGTGTATTCGCTGTACCTGCTAGCGTCGCGCCCCTCGCTGCCATAGCAACGTAGCTGATCGCGCCGCCTGTATGTGGTCCTGCGTTTTTGATCTGTCTTGCCATCTGCAGATTGGCTTTACCTACCTCTACCGCCTCCTTGGCTGCAGTCCTAGCTTCCTCTCCGTTCCTCATGTTTTGTTGTACGTTTGTGGCGATTGCGTGGATGGTGTCGGCGGTGTTCTACGGTGTGCGACGCGCTTACCGTGTCGTCGTTACCCGACTAGGACTATCGCGAAAACTGCATGCTACGAGCCATGCGAACCAGTACCAGTAGTCATCGACAAGAACTACAGGGCACACAAAACCCCTTGGCAGAAAGCCTACGAGGCACTGAGGAGCAAGCAAGTGCGCGATCTCGACAAGCAAGAGCCTATCCCCCCGTTTGTCACACCTCCGTGGCGACGAGGGCCACACACTTACATCGACGACGATGGGGAAAAGGCCCGCGAACGCCATGACCGAGAATGTGCAAAAAACAAGAGCCTCAGCATCTACACGGATGGCAGCGGCATCGAGGGCGAGATCGGCTCCGCAGTGGTATCCCCGCTAACACAACAGACACTATCCGTACACATGGGATCAGACACACCGTCGACGGTATACGCTGCGGAGCTGCAAGGCATCAGCCTGGCACTGCAGATCGCGCACGAGTATGCAGACGAAAGTGGCGAACGTAAACAGATAGCCATATACACTGACAATCAGGCCGCTATATGGTCCATAGGCAAGGCGGAGGGGCGATCAGGGGCGTACATCCTCAAGGAGATTGCGCGACAGGTCCTGGAGCTTCAGAACAAAGGCTACTCGGTGACCGTCCGATGGATCCCAGCCCATGAGGGCATCCCAGGAAACGAGGCCGCCGACAAGGCTGCCAAGGAAGCCACCGGATGGAGGGAGGACGGCCGCAGCCCGCAGCCAGCAGACCCACCTGCACAGCTATACCCACTCAGGACGACGCTTAGAAGATGGTGCAAGACGCAGGCAGAGAGAGCGTGGATCAGCGCGTGGAGGGAAGACAAGAAAGGCCGCACGACATACAGGCACACGCCGACGCCCACCAAGAAGGTGCTGCAGCTCCACGAGAGGCTCAGCAAGCGGGAGAGCGCGCTGCTGGTGCAGCTGCGCACCGAGAAGATCGGGCTCAACGACTTCCTCTTCAATCGACACGTCCCGACGGTTACTAGTCCCCGCTGCAGTTGTGGAGAGAGGCGACAGACCGTCGCCCACGTCCTTCTCCGCTGCAGCAAGTACAAGGACCTCCGGAACTGCATCTTCGCCAACCTATCCGGACGACATAGCCTCCGGATAATCCTGAGCACGCCACAGCTAGCCACCAAAGCCATCGAGTATATGGAGCAGACGCAGATCCTTGGGCAAGTGGGGATCAGAGATACGCAGACGACGCCGAGCGTTGGGGGGAGACTGTAGGTACAGCGGACGCGACAGACGAGGCAGAGCACCTCCACGTATGGGCGCCAAGCCGAGAATCTCATGCGCAATTACATTACTCATATTACTAAAACTGAGTTCCTACCATGCTTTATAGGCGCCTACAAGGAGACATTTACTTCTAGCAATATCCAAGGAGGCTTCCAAGGCGCTGGATTAGTCCCCTTTGACCCAGAACGGGTCATAATGGGTCTTAATGTCCGCCTACGTACCCCACCGCTACCTACTGTGGAAGATACTCCCTGGCAGTCCCAAACCCCGGGCAATACCCTGCAATTAGGGTCGCAATCAACGCTGGTTCGAGAGAGGATTCAAAGGCATGCAAGCAGCTCACCAACTTCAATGGTTGGCCCTTGAAAAGCTTGCCAAAGGCGCAGCTATGGTAGCGCACAAGCTGGTGTTGGCTCAAAAGGAGATTACTGGGCTTCGAGCAGCAAATGAGGCCGCCACGCGACGTAAATCGCATAAAAGAAAGCAGTTACAGCAGGAGGGGGTCCTAACAGCTGAGGAAGGCCTTCGATTAACTACTCTAAATGAGTTTGGGGCGGGTGGTGATGGTAAGAAGGCAAGGAAGCGAATGCGTGTTGAAGGAGGTGAGGCAACCCAAAGACGCTGTAAAAAGTGCCACAAGGTAGGGCATAACTCGCGCACGTGTAAGAAGGCTGCAGAAGGTGTTACTGAATGATATTATGTGCTGTACTACTGTATACAAGGCTAACATGGGCCAATGCGAGCCATATTAGGGTGGAGGTTTGGTGTGGTCTTGGCAGAGTGATCGGCTCGCCCGTGTGATCGGCTCGCCCGTGGAGTACGTTAAGTGTCTAATATGTTTAGAACATAATAGAGCCTTTTTGCCAGTGTTTGGTCGGGTAGGAAATACTTTGGTGGGATGGGTGTGGCTGAGCCTTGGCATGGTGGGCCGCGATTCTCCGTTGGTGGGCTGTGCCGCAACCTGGCCACTTGGTCAGGTAGGTACTCAATGGTCGGGTCACTTTTACTTTGGTCGGGTCTGCTCGCTTATGGTGAGCTGAGCCTTGACATGGTGGTTTCGGCGTTAAACTTGGTGGGCCGATCCGCATCCTGCCCAGGATTGGAGTACCATTTTGACACCGATGCCTTGAAAGAATTAGATTACGACGTTGTAGCAGATATATTGACATGAGAAGTCGTGAAAGGGTGATACAGATGATGAACAGACTAATAAACTTTGAGGACGGTGGACCCTTGGTTTGTGGACCAATCATGTCGCAGCAGCTCTGGGAATCCTTTCCAAGACCATCCTGCGTCACCACCTTTCACAAAATAACAACACACTCGACATGGCAAATACACGTCGATCAACGCGTCAAATGACTTTAAAAACTCAGAAATACCATGAGAATAGTTCATCGTCATCCGAAAAGGCACCAACAAAGCGCAATGTCAAAAAATCAACGCGTCAGAAGCGCGCTCGTGAGGATGATGATGTGCAGAACGACAAGTATGCCCTCGAATCTCGATTTAACGTCCCAGCTGATGATCTGTCGTGGTTTTAGCTTGTCGCCAGCCAAAAAGGTCAGAAAATCACAGCCAACAGCGAAGCCAACCAGTCTCGAACCTAAGCCTTCAGAGACCACCGTCCCAGCCGTAGCTCCTTCCAACGACTCGAACCGCAACGCAGGCGGCCTACAAGAAGTATATTGGCTCTTGAAAGCCGAACCACTACCTCGATACGAAAATGGTGTGAACGTAGCCTTCTCTATCGATGATCTAGCGGCATGCACCAAGCCTGAACCTTGGGGCGGTGTGCGTAACCCACAGGCACGCAACAACATGCAAGCCATGCGTAAGGGCGATCTGGGTTTCTTCTACCATAGTAATGCAAAACCATCAGGAGTCGTGGGCATGCTCAGGGTCGTTGAAGAGGCAAAGGTTGATGAGACGGCCTTCGACAAGCAGGATCCATATTATGACCCTAAAAGCGACAGAGCGAAGCCGAAATGGTATTGCGTAGGAGTTGAGTTTGTCCTAAAGTTTGACCAGGTAGTCGATCTCAAGAGCATCAAAGACAACGCAGCGAATGGTGGCAAGTTGAAGGATATGCAGCTCATCACGAATGGAAGACTGAGTGTGTGCCGCGTGCGAAAAGAGGAATGGGATTGCATCCTCGAGATGGCTGGGTGTGAACCAAAGGACATACCACGGACTTCACAGCTCGAAGACTCGAAGGAGCGACAGGAGCCGGCGGAGGCAACTCCTTGAGGGCACTGCTTCTCAGCGGGCTGTTATTCATATGACCAGAGGCCCATAACTCAGTACTGAAGACCTTCGATGATCTCTGGACTATTCAAAAATTCACACCTTTCAACCAGCCTCTGCCGCTGCACCACCTCCGGCGAACCTATGCCACCCAACGGCCACCAACCCTCCCAAGGCCCACCGATCGTCATGACATGGGTTTGGTTTGGAGTGCTATATGCATCGAGCCAGCCTTGCAATGTCACGTCACCCGCTACCGTCGGATGACCAAAGGTCGCGAATGAACTCCACGATCGGCTTGCACGCTCCTGTAGAGCGTAGTCCGAAGTTGTTGGATTCAAAGGATTGCCGGAGTTGTTGTAGGCCTGCCAAGTACCGAAAACATACGCGAACTCGGAAGTATGGACTACTCCCAAGTGCGAAACGTTGGTGAGGTGTTCCAGGATTGGATCAAGTATAGTCTGGTTAAAGTCATAATGGAAAACTGGACCAGCATATGTCTTGTGCATCGCAGCACCCAAATGAATTGATGGGCACACCATCAGAATGTCCCTGAAGATGCGTGCTGCGCGGTAGAACTCCGCTGTCAAGTTCGTACCAGTCAGGGGATCAAACTCTGCAACTGGGTACAAACCAAACAAAGTCTCGAGAGACGGTTCTGGCAATGCTGGTAGGTACGAGCGGATGAAGTTGTACGAGTCATTAGCAGAGGCAATGCTGATATCCGTGTAGAAGTTCAAGTCATCCTGGGCCCAACCCGTCGTGAATGTAGCGTTGCCGAAGCGACCTTCGTCGATCAGTTGACTCGGCGCTGCAGGAAGGAAGTCACCGTCGACTACTGGAAGCCATATGTCTCCGACGTTGTGACTGATGTCACTCGCATATGTGGTGATAGAGGCGTTCAGCAACGACTCGGTGTCCATCCCACGCAGGCAGGCAATCGTCTCTGGCGCCTGCAAATCAGTGGCATTGCATCCAACGTGGTCCGCTAGCGCAGACATGGCATCCCTTGTAAAGTTTCCAGTAATACCGGGCTCGAGAGACTGTGACTCTGCCATGCCCCTCTGGAAGGGAAGTGGTTTTGTTCCTCCGTATGCAAGGATTTGCATGCCAATAGCAAGTCCACCAGATGACTGTCCAAAGATAGTGATGTTCTCTGGATCACCGCCAAATACTCCGATGTTATCACGAACCCATTCGATGGCAAGTCGCTGGTCCCGAAGTCCAGCGTTCTCGCTACCTTCTCTTTTGAGCGAGTCGGACTGTGCGAAACCAAAGAAGCCCAGACGGTAGTTCATTGCAACATGAATCACGGGAGTGCCACCTTCAGCAGATTGCTGCACTAATCCATCAGGTTTAACGGTTGGCTCCATGTTCGAACCCCACCAGAAACCGCCTGTTCGTTCATCAGCCACGAATTCGATAGCACACGTGCCGCTACACTCACCACCATGTATCCAGACCATAACTGGCAATTTTCCATACCAATCAGTGTCGTTCAGTCTCGGCCTTACGATGTTCAAATTCAAGCAGTCCTCAGAGACTTCAGTCACATTGCCTTGCCCTAGAGGTGGGGACGTAATTCCGAGCGGCTGCGGACAAGCAACTCCAGGTTTTGATGCATCGATGACCGATCCTGGGGTCGGCACGTATAGACGAGGCGGCTTGAACCTATTTTCTCCACTTGTGTCTTGTCCGTATGGAATGCCGTAGAAGTGCTGAATACCATCGCGCTCGATCCCACGGTATGTCACGCCGCATGAGGCATCATCAACGCGAAGTGCACGCGCTGCGGCGCCAATACCACCTACGATACTGGCCAGGAGGAAAGCCTTCATGTCGAATCCGAATACAGTGGAGGCGCGTTATGGCTTGAGCCGAGCTTATGTACAGCTCACCTGTTTGTCGATTCAAATTTCGTGTGTTTGCCCTTCCACCGTTGTGCTTCGTGCTAGGCGCTGCGCGAAGCAAGGGAGCCAAGGAAGAACATGATTTGTCTCATATCTTCATTTCACAATTCGCCTCCGCTCACTATCAAGGCGGACAGTGAATCCAGACGAAACCAACGGCCTGCCGTCCGACAAGAACGGCAGGTGCGAGTCTGTGTGGTGACATCAGCTCTCGCTAAAGTCTATCAGTAGAGCTGACTGGACTTGCGGGAGTGGGCATTAAGTCCGGCAGCGCTGCTCACACACTTGTTGGTGGAGACACTTGTGAGCGTCGATAGATCTCGGCAAGCAATTAAGCAATTGCACGTATGCGACTCTTCCTTAACAGGCAGGTGCAACATTCTCCGCGGACGGAAGAGGCTTCGGCACCCCTAGACGCTCTGAACGGCCCGGTTTTGTCACACACAACGGCTCATGCTACCTTGAAGGGATCAGGTACCAGGCGAAGCTGTGGCTGTCAGAGAGGCGACTGATGATGTAAGTGGGGTTCGGATGCGGGGATAAGCATGGGACACCTGCTGAGATTCGTCATAATAGCTATCAGCAAGGTTCGCCGCACATGCACAGGGCTACCAAAAGGGAGACCGCACTGGCGATCCAAGCCAAGGGCGCATACGCGATACTGTGATGAGAACGCGTTCGCGTTCTCGCGGAACCATGTGACGCCACTACACCAACCTCTGTTGTCCCTCCCAGGTTCACGTTTGCAGAAAATTACTTTGGCGCGTGGAACTCTTCATAAACTTTCTTCTCAGAGACACATCTGCAAGCACACTTTGCATCTTTTTCTTCACAATGTGCACATTGCTACCGATGTCGAGACCGAAAATCGGCCGTAACTCCATACACGGTACTCACGAACGATTCATGCCACCGCTACCATCTCCGTAGAGTTCACAACAGCTCAGTCGTGCGCAAGCTCTTTTTCGCAGTTCTCAGTCAGCAATGCTCGCATGGATTTGACCAGCTATCACCCAACCTTGCGGTGAGTGCATCGCGTCCCCCAATGTCGCGAGGCTTATCGCTCCTGCAGCCAATGATACAACCTGCGTCTTCCACTTTATATGGTATAGACGCGCATACATTATGTCGTGCAAAATGGCGTTAGAACGTTATCTTCCGGTCACGCCCTCGGGACAATTCAAGCCGTCTATCACCGACTGGCGAAGGCCAGCAGAGTTGTTACGTAATCCAACGTGAACTAGGTTTACTACATTCAAGATGTCGCAGCGTGTGCAGATCGGATTGTCGCGGTAATTGGTGCTGGGCAATCGGACGTGTCAGCCGTGAAGGCTTTGGACGAAGAGAAAGCTTTCGATACGATCCGAGTGTCCGAGCGAAGAGATAGAGTTGGTGGAAGCACCTCTGTCCATGGCGCCGTGCGCTGGACAACGTCTGGAAGCTCCCAGGTGTCACCAAGAAGCCGACGATCTCGCGGTTCACGCTCGACAACGACGGCAGGGTTGAGTTCAGCGATGGCAGCTGGCTGTCTGGTGACGATGCAGACATTGTGTACGTTGCCACAGGCTATGGACTGTCATGACCATTCCTCGAACCTTACCCAGTCAGACCAGATTGGCAGGCTTCTATCAGCATGCTTTTAACATTTCCGATCCATCACTAGCAGTCATGGGACAGATCCATGCCGCAATGTCGTTCTGTGCATACAAGTATCACACCGTAGCTGTCCCACGGATTTTTGCTGGGCGTGGTACCTGTAAATCACCTATGACCGACGCCTGTTTTCCATACTTTTGCATCGTAGTTCGAGGAGTACTACTTCGACACTCTGAGGACAGTCGCGGGTCACCGGCTGAAGGGACAGAAGCGTATGAGCTGACAAAGTGGAAAGATGGGCAGGCTCAGAAGGGGTTTAGGGTGCTGGAGCTCAAAGACGAGTATGTGAGGAGAATTCACCTGAGGGACGAGCTACTTGCGAAGCTCTGAACTGCAACTTCTAACAGCCACCACCAACTATATTTCCAATAACGTGGTTCACCAGCGAGCGGGCCACCCCACCGAGTGGGCCAGCAAACCCCACCAAAGCGCCTTCGCGACAACAACACGTAATGTCGCAACAACACAAAGCTCCCAGAACCTATACTGAAGCTGATATACAGCTTGCTATCTCTGATATCCAATCAAACCAGTTCCAAAGTGAAAGACGCGCTGCAGCTATCTACAACGTCCCTCGAACAACTGTGCAACACCGACGCGACGGGAAACGCTATCGACGCGATTGCGAGCCGAATTCAAAGCGCCTTACAAAGCTAGAAGAGGAGGTGATTATACAGCGGATACTTGACGAGTCTACGTGGCGTACCGCCCTCGAAGCTACACGTACGAGCTATGGCTGATAGACTGCTGCGAGAGCGTGGCGGGAAGCCTACAGGCAAGAACTGGGTTGATAGGTTTATCGCGCGTACACCTGAGCTGCGCACGCCATGGAGTCGTCCGTACCATCGCCAGCGAGCTGCCTGCGAAGACCCAGCGGTTATCCGGCCCTGGTTCAGCCTGGTTCAATCGATGAAGGCGAAGTATGGTATCGTAGATGAGGACACCTGGAACTTTGATGAGTCTGGCTTCATGATGGGCAAGATATCCTCTCAGCTTGTTGTTACAGGCTCAGAGAAACCTGGGAAACAGAAGAAACTACAGCCTGGCGATCGCGAGTGGGTTACCCTGGTCCAAGGCGTCGCTGCGACGGGGCGCATTATCCCACCCTTCCTCATCTTTGCAGGCAAGGTCCTTATCTCCTCCTGGTTCACTGGTCTACCTCGCAACTGGGTTGTCACAGTCTCTCCTACTGGCTGGACCAACAACGACGTCGCGCTGGCGTGGCTCAAGCACTTCGACGCCCATACGAAGGTGTCCTCTGCTGGGGCATACAGGCTGCTCATTATTGACGGCCATGACAGCCACTGCTCAATCGAATTCCAGGACTACTGCAAGGAGAACAAGATTATTACCCTCTGTATGCCACCACACTCATCGCACCTCCTGCAGCCTCTTGACGTTGTCCCCTACTCGCTGTTGAAGCGCCACTACGGCGACGGGATCTCGCTCTTGGCACGCAGCCGCATCCACCATATTGACAAAGAAACCTTCCTACCAGCATTTAAAGCAGCTTTTGAGAAGACATTTACACCAGAGAATATCCGCGCAGGGTTTCGAGGCGCTGGGCTAGCCCCGTATGACCCTGACGTTGTGTTATCGAAGCTGGATGTGCAGCTACGTACGCCAACGCCACCTACACCAGGCACTGTCGCCTGGGAGGCGCAAACACCGCGCAACGCCCGCGAGATAGAGGCGCAATCTACGCTAATTCGAAATCGCATACAAAACTATCAGGGGTCTCCAGCAAGTTCATTAGATGAGCAGGTCAAGCAGCTAAGTAAAGGCGCTCAGCAGATAGCTTATAATATGGTGTTGGTGCAGGAGGAAATAGGCCGCCTTCGAGACGCTGTTGATACGCTTACAAAGCGCAAAACCCGTAAAAGGCGGTATATACGCGCAGAGGAGACTCTTACAGTTGGTGAGGTATCTGACCTGATTGCTGAAAAGGAGGGTGGTAGTCGTGAGGAGGGCGAGACGCCTGCGAAGAGGGTGCGCGCAGAGAGACGCTGCGGCCGTTGCAGCGAGGTTGGGCATAACTCCCGCACCTGCAAGGTAGAAATAGAGGACGTAGATGATAGCGACGCTTCTGAATAATATTACGCTATTATGTACAGTACAGTAATTTGTTGTGGTGTTGCGCTACGTCGCTGCGTAGGCGCTTTGGTGTGGTTTGCTGGCCCACATCACTTGCGCACTGTCGTCAGGGAAACAGCGCCCTTTTGATGCGGCTGTCTGCAAAGTGATGGCTCTTGGACTACTTGGAAGCCTGCGCGTTGGAATGGCGCCAAAAGATCGAGCTCTACTTTGAGTATCAGCATTCCGTCTGTGTATCCGCCTAGCATCCCTTACTGTGGCCAACTGAGCGCTCTGGTGCTTTTATATGGCTTTCATAGCTGGCGGATTAGCTGTTCTCCTGGGAAGAGTTGGAGGCGTATCTCATAAGCGAACGCATGAGGTGCCGGCTTCTTCATTATGTGCTTCAGGTTTTCTTCATGAATTTACAGTCAAGTTTGCATTCCGACGGCTTCTACTGCCGTGGATACCCTACGACTCAACTCCGCCAAGTTCCTGCTTGGATTATCATGTGGTACAGTACATTCCTTTGCCTCATCACGTTTGCCGCAGGTAAACAAGATCAACGTCCGTTTCACTCACCATAAATGGGACGGGTCCTGGAATTGGGAGTCTCACAGCAGTCCTCAACTTCATCTATCACGTTCCTTCCAGACACTCATTCCCATTCGCTCATTTCAAGATGAAGGCCAACTTCCTGGCACTCGGTCTCTTTGGCCTGGCTGGCGCCTCGGCCGTGCTCCCTCGTGATTACCCCACACAGGAGTACGCTCCCCAGAAGCCTGACGATGGCTACGAGGCCAAGCCCACAAAGGGCTACCCTGCAAAGGACCCCTATCCCACCAAAGACGCCTACCCTGCTAAGGACGCCTACCCTGCGAAGGACCCCTACCCATCTAAGGATCCCTATCCCACCAAGTACGCCTACCCGACTAAGAACTCCTACCAACCGAAGCCTTACCCAGCCAAGGCCCCTGCGAAGTACCCTACCGATGGCTACAACCGCGATGACTCCTATCCTACGGATGAGCAGGACTTCGAGGACGGCTACTCATACAAAAACCAGCAGGGCAGCACCAGCTCCTGGGCGCCCAAGACCAAGACTCCTGAGTTTTTCAACCTTCGCGTCGATGAGAAGTGCACCGTGACCAATGGTGTTCCTGAGACTGCCGCTGACTGCCCCTTCAACGGCTACGCAATCAGGCTGGAGGGTGGTATCTTCATTGCCACTCCCTACAACAACTGGTATGACCCTAAGCTGCCGACGTTCTTCGTCGATGACGACACACAGCTGTACACCGTAAGTGATGTGCTCTTCACGGTACCAAGTTGATACTAATTCCGATTCCAGGTTAGCAAGGATCCTCTCCAGGTCTACATTGATGGCGTCACCGGCGCTCTCAAGTACACCAAGATTGGCTGGCTCCCACCCAACGCCATTTCCATCAGTTTCTACCACACCGGTAACAACCCTCTTGGCCTTGTCGACCCCAGCCCCTCCTACCTCAGCTGGCCTAGCACCCAGGGCTCCACCTTCTTCGGCAGCCCATGGGTCCTCTGCCCTCTCGGCAGCACCCAGCAGTACCAGGTGTTCATCAACAGCGACAACTTTGGCATTGGAGGTGTAAGTATCCACGCAAGCCGAATATCGAATTTTGAATGTGCTAACACTCTTCAGCCCGCAGGTGTTGCTAAGGATCCCGGCTCTTGCGTCTCTCGCAATCTTGCCGCCGTCAACGCCAACCCCTGGAGGCAAGACAGCAGCCCCGCTCCTTACTACCCCCAGCCCCCCGCTCCTTACTACCCCCAGCCCCCCGCTCCTTACTCCCCCCAGCCCCCCGCTCCTTACTCCCCCCAGCCCCCTCCTGGCTACCCTGGCTACTCTGGTGCCTCCGCTGGAGACTATTAGAGCGACTATCGTATGCTTTGTAGCACTTATCACTACTCGAAGTCAAGCAGCATTGTTCAAGGAGTCTCATGCTTGTAGTTTACTTTCTTACATTCCCTCCGTAATTGCCCCCTACAGGTCCTACATGTTTTCCAAGTTGTATTTTAGGTCAAATTGAATATGAGTCCGGTTCGATAGACAGTCAAGCCCGTTTCAATTGCATAGCGATCATCCCATGATATTTGTGCATTGCGTCACTCTTTTTGCATTCACCTTCACCTTGCTGCCAAGTCGTTGACTACCGCGTAAAATTTGGTCTGCCAAACGGCAGCGCGTCGCCCCGCGCCTTGTTGCAACGCTTCACCCTGCTCCCAAAATCTTTCCATGCCCTGCTGCACTCCTTGACCCTGTCACACGCCGTGCTTCCTGTCCCCTCACACTACAACCGCTTCTAAATGTTCGGAATTGGACCAATGCTGCCAGTTATCCCTGCAGCAGAAGACAGGGAGCGTCACTACGCAAAGAAGGCGCGCAAGCGCAAACAGAAAGACAAAGTCATGTCAGGAAGCCACGATCTAGCAGCGAACAGGCGGCGCTCAACAATCAAGACAGAGACTACACTCACTGAGAGCAATGATGGGAATGCAATAAAAGAGTCTGAACGTTCATCGTATCATCAACGCGATCTCTCGGTCATTGTGAACTGGACTAAGGATGACATCGAGCGCATCGCGAGGGAGCTGGATGAGGGAGTAATCTCAGACCTTGACCTGTCTCTTTTCGCATTCTGGATCAAAGCAAAGCACGAGAACTACCTTTTCGCAAGGGATTTTGTTCGCGAGTTGGCACTCGATCAGGTGGGCGGATGCTCTTACTGTGTCCTCGACCTTACAACTGATAGTTTCAGGGTTACAATGTCGATCGGGTCTCAAACACGCATGTGCGCAAGTTGCTGCAGGAAGTACACGATGCTCGACCAAGGTCCGTACCTGGAGAACGCTCTTCTCTCAGATTGGCTGCAACAGACGAGTCCCACCATAACCGACGGAAGAGCCTTATTGACGTTCTGACGCCGGTCAAGGCGCGTGGCAAAGTCTGGTTTGCAGCAATTGGCGAATCTGCAAAGACAAGGTCTAACACAGTACACTCTAGGGATTCACAGCGTGCCTCACCATGGGAGAGCCCATTCCAGAACAAGACACGGTCTTCAAACATGCGATCGATCGGTAGTATCCGAGCAGTCACTTCACCACTGACTGCCAGAATGGAGACTCTGCCTCCTGCACTGCGACTTGGGCGAGAACGCGCTGTACAAGAAGCCGCCCGGATTACTACGGTCTCGAGTATTATCGCTGATTACCCGCCAAACAGTAAGTATCGTCTATGCCTATCACAAATAACAACGACTAAGAGACACAGCGCCCGATCGTCCGGCGCCGCTCAGCGTAAAGTCGCGTGGCTCTCAAGCAAGTACCGCCACGCCAGTGCCAAATACAATCCTACGCTCTGTCTCTACGCCCATTCGAAATCAAGCTAGAGGGGACCTGGTAGCACTTCCTCATGCCAGAGCAAGCATTCTGACGAGAGACAACGAGACTCGGTCCCTGATCTCTATGTCTACGCCTAACGACTCGGCCAGCAGCACTGGTGACGTTTTTGACACCATGCAGGACCGAGACTGTGCTCACAGCAACTCCTTCACTGACAGGCTGAATAGTAGCCAAGAAAAACACCGTGGTACAAATTCCCGTTACATGTACAACAATGCCGACGATAATCACCAACCAGGGCCCTTTCAACTCGATGTCTCTGATATTGCATCTGAGTCCAGTCATGGAACTTTCGGTAGTTTCGTGCGGAAAAACAAAGATCGGGCAAGCAGTGGAATGGCCTACGACGGCAGCATCATCGGAGACGATCCCTTCGACGCACTCGAATCATATGCTGGATCGGAAGAAGAAGACGAGTACTCACTCCTCGAATCAACTTCAACTATTAGTGAGCATAAGGTTCAGACGCAATACCAGTACGCCGTGCAAGCTCCTTCTACAAGCCCCATCCTTGGGAGACCGGCACCCATACCACCGCAGCGTCGTTCTATAAATGATACACGGCGTAAATCTCAAGCTTCAGCATTTGCCTCACCCGCTGTCAGTTTTCATCGCCCACTGCCTTTGCGAAGTTACGAAAGTGAGGCGTCCATGTTCCCTACCGCTGGCGCTCATGCAAATTCAGGCCGAAATCGAGCCAAGTCCGTGACCAGCATCATCGCCAGTAGACGATACGCAACGGAGACGATGCATCTCCCACTTCTGCCAAGCTCAGGCCAGACACGCAGTAGCTCAGATATTGAAGATCTGATGGACTGCAAGAGAGATGGCTCACACACTAAGATCTCAGAGCAATTGGATCAGTATGTGGCGACGGTCTCACAGCGATCTTCGAGTGCATCAACCCTTGCAGCATTCCCCATCCCACCGATGGACAACCCTGTCGGAGAGCTTCCCATGCTCGTCTCTCGCGCCACCTCATCCCCTCAGGCCCTATATACAACGCCATCTCACCCCCTTCTGGCGCCAGCATCACTCGAGGACACGTATCGTGCCATCACCAAAGTCAACATGGTTGCTTTGCTCCAGCGAACTCGAGATCGAGGCAAACAACTTCAAGTCATCGAGTGGAACAAGCTGTCCAGTTTTGAGCGAGCTTGGCGCGAAATGAATGAGGTCTTACTCGTGACAATCTATGGGAGGAAGGATGTTGTCTTGGGCGAGACCGATGTGGCGTATGTCGACTGCGTCGCAAGGGAGCTTCAAGGCGGTTCTGACAAAGACGTCCCCACAGACTGGGTTCGCCGTATCTTCGAAGGTTGAGTACAGAACACTGCTATGTGTTCAATTCTGGCTACAATTAGAGGCTCACGGCGGTGAATTCGTGTGGATGAACCTCCTCCAATACACCTGTCAGCAACGGGTTGAAATCTGAAACGTTGACGGTTCTGTCATCCAACGGGAAACCATCAAAAACATCATGTCTCGACTAGTCTCTGCTTCAAACAAGAAATCAAAGTAAACGAAACAAAGAAAGATACCGAATGATGTTCTTTTGAGAAGCTATATAGCTAATAGATTGAGTGAAATTCAACACGAAAAGTCCGCCAACATACTACTGAAAGCCAGAGATTACTTATGACTTCCCAAATCAACTCCAAATCAGATGGTTTTGATGCATATGTCCCAGGATGCTATGATCTGTCCAGCGCCTTGGCGTTCATTCTTGTATTATGCAGCTATATGGTTCACGTACATCTCTTCCAACATGCTCGATGACAGACTGAAAGGTCTTGGTTTGAAAAACGTGTGAATCTTGAAGCTACCTAAACCATCGTGATTGAAGATATGGCCAGTGTGTCTCCAGGGAAAATGCGATTTGTTGCCCCTTTGGAGAGCAGTTTGTCGTCTGACATACTCAAGTTGACAGATAGGCGAATGGACAAGCGTCGGTACTTCCGAAGAAGAAAATAGTTACTAGCGAACTTCATCCTGGGGTCTGCTGAAGTGTGGTTCTATCACGGTTCGCCAAAGAGGCTATTGGGGAGCAGAATTGATAGGAACACTGATGTTGAATTGAAGTGAGTCTACGTGTTTATATACCGGAATGTTCGTAAGTCAGCGGAGTTATGGTGGAGCTCTGTTCACATAGGTCCGAACATTACCGGTCCGAACATTACCGGTCCAAGCAAACTGCACGTAGACTGCGACAGGTTCCCTCGCTGAGTACCTTCACGATTGACTGGCCTGCAGCGGTCTACAGTTGGAATCTTAGATGCCAGAAGTGCAATTGGGGGGAAACATTCATACCGCGTGCGATCAGAGCATCAAATTTGACCAGTCCGCACCTATCTGGCAGGTTAAGTAGTAAAATTGTCTTCGCAGCTGCAGAGATCAAGCTGATATTGCGAATGGTTGTATGAGCAGACATAGTAGAGCGAAGAGATATTCATGCCTAAAGTGAAAAGCTTTACTTCACCTTCACCCTTGACCTCTTGAACAGTCAATATTTCCTGGTGGTGTTGAGAAGATCTCTGGAATTTCTCTATGTGCATTCGTATTTGACAATCATTGGTTAGAAACTGCTCCTCGGAAGCTCCAAAAACTTTCACATGGAAAGACGCTCGAGATAACAGTTCGCAGCACGATCTCAGACCTGAGGAATTTTCTAGAAAAAGAGAGAAAGAATCTGTGGTCTTGGCTTCCAGATCATCGTGCTAGAAGTGTCCTTGGTTTGACTTATTTGAGCGCCCGGCATACGGGTGTGTCACGAAGCATGGATCTCTAGGCAGATGTAGCGGAAAGACAGTAGGAAAGGACAGATAGCGTGACAGATACTTTCAGAAACTCTAGCTCCATGAGGTTCCGGGGGATCGCGCCAGGAGTCTGTGAACATTGAAGTGTTCACAAGCCTGTAGTGGACGATGCATCTTTTCATGGAAGATGGCCATCGTTCATCTGCCACCAAATACTGCCCAGGCTTCTTAAACAGGACCTAAGAATTCAAGCCAGGCGGCAACACTCAGATGATCCTGGCGATCCCCATCTTCGTTTTTGCATTCGGAGCCTGCTCAAACACGCTCGCCAAGGAATCCTTCCATCCAAACCACGTCTCCATCCTCTATTCACAACCCTAACAAGCATCATCCCTCCAGGCCCTCTCCTGCCACCTATTTTCCATGTAGCCCCAACCCTACGCGTCCATTTCTGCATATTCGGTGCATCACAAACCAGCATGCATGCCTCGTGTAACCCACGATCGCCCGTGACTTTTCCGTGCGACCATGACCCAGGAATGAGCCGCCGTCACCCCGGCACCAACCCTGCAGTGTCTTGCAGCGCGGCGCTGCATCGTCCAGCGACCTGCAGGACCTGAAACGAGTGGCTGGTGTTCGTTTTGCGGCGGTGTGCGGTGCCATGGTGATGTGTAAGGACGGTGAAGGTCGGCGGTGAGGATGGGTAGCGATTCGTGAGATGTGAGGGCAGGGATGTGTGGGCGAGCGAAGGTGATGCGATGGCACGTGCTTGCTCGCTCTGGCGAGTTGTAGAGGAGGCTGCGGTTGTTTGGTCGTGTAAAGAGCGGTCAGATAACTGTCGGGATTACAACGACCTGTGGTCATGTTAAGTAGCGGTAAGCGCCATTAGATGCTATTGTAGACTGCATTGGTGCAGATACGGTACATGGTCTGTTTCCGATGCCTAGACAGCGCATGCGCATGTCTGCCTTCCTGAGCCTCAGCCCAACATTGCAGTAAATGCTTTGGGAACAATAGCACAAAAGAGTGGCCCTGACGTGTGTCAACTTCCCGGAAAGAGAAGTGACGATGGTGATCATTATAGTGAAGGAAAGAGGCATGAAGCCTAGATGCTCTTGCGCCGCTTGCCTGAAAATGCACAATCGTGATGCCAACAGAAGAGATGGATATAATGCTAGAACCAAGAAAAATGAGAAGAGAACCTCTGCACTTCTTCTTGCGATGTGCAGATGCAGTGAATAACCTGCGCTGGCACAGGTGTCAGACTTTTGGGACGCCGATGGATGCGAGTGCGTGAAGTGCGCTCCTGCCAGAGACACACACTTTCGTGTCAATCGACTTCCGTAGATACGGACCAATCGGGAAAGAAAGATGCGTTGATACAAAGAGAGAATTTGCATAATAATACGATGGGTGAGACGGCTGCAACAATCAGGCGCGTAGCAGAAGGATCTATCTTCTGGAAGCACACTCAAAAGCTGCTGGTCAGGTTCGACATTGACGCACGGCGTTCGAAAGATTCTCGTGTGATATTCACCATGGTCGGAGTATCTGTGGGCTGGCTCAAAGGACTGTATCGGTGTCCGCTCACGAGATTGTCTGAGGGACAGTCGCTCGTGAAGGAAGGCTGTCTCGAAGCGCTGCCATAGGTATACTGACTCGAAGAAGAGTTTCCGCGCGGCAGCTGGGTCGATGAAGATGCTGAGAAGTCCCTGGATCCCCTAAAGTTGGAATATGCAGACGGGATAGGTGCATTCAGAGTAGATGGGTCTAGAAGTGGCGTGGTGTGGAAGTTGAGCTCCATCGATGGAGTACGTGCTTTTGAGCTGGCGGTGTCATCACTGGAAGTAGTAGTAGGAATGAAATTCGAAACGGTCTCTAAAGTGTCTAGTGGCGCGAGAGAAGTGAGTGGTGGTGGCATAGCAGCAGTTGTGGTTTCGTTGATGGCATTCAATAAGTTCTCGTTGGCGGTCGTCCAGGGTAGTAGCGGCTTGGTGAACGGTGATGCATTGGTGAATGACGGTGTGGTAACTGTGTGAGACGATCGAAGGCGCTGATCCTGCTGCTGATCGAGAGCATGATGCAGCCCGTGACTCGGATGAGGCTGTGGAGCAGGGAGCCGTCTGCGTGGTGTGAGAGGGACTTCAGTTGGTTGCAATTGTCGCTGACGAGGCCTCTCAGGTAGAGTGATGTGTAGGGAAGACATGCTGAGTGGTGAGATTGGCTCGGCCGCAGCAGATGGATGCATGTCTGTCTGCAGATATGGCAACCCGCTAGCGATGTAAGAATTTCCGTAGTCCGAGTAATAGCTTGTCACTGGCTGCATGGATCTCGCTGTGTGGTTTGCCCATCGATAAGACGAATTATCAAGGCTCGCGCCTCCTGCTGTCGTCGATGCTGGCGGATACAGTGACGACTGGTCGAAGGAGTAGTTTTCATCGGGCGACGTGTCTCCTCCACAGGGCGTTGTCCACTCGGAATTATAGGCTGGTTTTGTGTCAATGAGTTGAGGGTAGCGAGACTTGACATCGACCTGGTGATATTGCTGGTTCTGCATGGGACGAAGATCGGGCAGGGTTCCACCGCCTGAGTAGAGTGGCAAGTATTCTTGACCTGTTGCCATGCTAGTGAGACTCTGAGCCATAGTCAAATTATCCATAACAGTGTGGACATGGTCAGATCCAACCTATGTTTATCAGTCGGCACTGGTTTGGAAAGCGGCGGATGAAACTCACTCGGTGAAATTGGCACTGGCTTGCGTCAACGCCTGCTTGTCTGCAGCTTTGGCACCCAAGACCATCACCTTTGTCTCCGCTACAACGAATCTTCCTCTTGCGACAACGCGCACACTACGGACTATGTCAGCTGCCAACGGTTGTGAAACAAGTATATGGTGCTCGAAAATTGCAGCTCATTCGAGAGCAGATTCAGAAATGCGATTACTTACAGCTACTGCTATGCGGCGCCTTGAGCCTGTTGGTTCTATCTGAAACTCTTCTCGATCCATGCGAGATCGGGCGCGGAGACTGCTGACTGGCCCTCCCATAGGATAGGTATAGGGATCAGCTCGGTTGTAGTCGATAGGTGCGTGGCGTTCGTTGTAGTATGTCTCAGGAAAGGTACGAGCAGAAGTAGGACGCGAGAAGCGGCGCGGCCCGTCGCGATGTAAGAGCGACATGGCGATCGCCTAGGGTGGCGTTAGACATCTTAGCATGAAGTTATACTTTGAGATGGCCTACCAATAATTTCGATGTAAGCCTTCTTGGCTACGACCAGGTGATCAATCGAACTTAAAGTTGGCGTTGGGGTCGAAGCTCTGATGCTGAGGCGACGGTACCGAATGATCCTCAGAAAAAAAGAATCACCAAGGCTAGATGAAATCGACAGGTAGCGAAAGACCGGTGAAGTAACCTTCGGACGGGCAAGAGTTTATACCCGAAATTACGGTGAATACAAGAACGACGCTCAACACCAGTCGGACATTGGCAGAAACTGTTTGTCAGTCGAAGTCCTGGTCGACGTAATCTGGCGCGAGATAAACAGAAGAGCGGTTGATGCGGTAGCTACGAAATCACAAGGTTGGCGAATGACTTGAGTGTTTGCATGCC
Source organism: Lizonia empirigonia (assembly GCA_009982855.1). Classification (NCBI taxonomy): domain Eukaryota; kingdom Fungi; phylum Ascomycota; class Dothideomycetes; family Pseudoperisporiaceae; genus Lizonia; species Lizonia empirigonia. The sequence goes on from JAADKA010000027.1 coordinate 566,833, forward strand.
GACCATTCTGAGGGTTACAGTGCCAATCGCCTTAACGGGGAGTTGCAGATCGCCCATGTAAGTACAGGGTGCAAGAGCACACGCCCTCAGAAAATTGAACCACTCAATTCGAAAAGTTAAAAGTGGAGCCTAGTACAGAGTAAAGTCACTTCTGGAGACAGCTTGGGGGTCACCTATGTTCTTCAGGCACTGGAGGCGAAAAATACCCACAGTTCGGTTGTGCGCTTCTCTGATCAACGTTCTTTGTGGAAGATACCTTGAAACCTAACAAGCTTTTCCGAGCATCGAGTTAGAGATGGTTGTTACAGCAGTCGTATCCGGCACTCGAATGCATGGCATTCTTCTGCAAGCAAACAACGCTTGTTCTTGGACAACGAAGCACAATGGGGAAGCGGAAGACCTGTCAACTTGTCATCTTCTCCTCGCCAACTCGCATTGGGTACTGAGCACGTCCCTGAATGAGGGACAGAGTCCCATGATTCGATGGCCTGGAGGCTGTGGTTGCTGGGAGAGGTTTGACGGTGCGTTGTTTGCATTCTGTACTTGATGCTAAATGGCCTTGTTTGTTACCACTCCGTTGCGCGTACTTCAGAAGGCCGGAAATAAAGATTTGTGACTTTGTGTTTTCGGACTGAAACAAACTTCGAAGAAGCTCGTTTGCACATGCCTCCTGTAAGGACTCACTGCTCTAATTGGGTGTTTGTTAGACACCTACTGTTATTGGGCACCAGATATGCTGGAAGGGTATTCCAGTCGGCAAAGGCTCGGTAAAGTTTAGTACGACTGTTGATCTCTAGCCAAAGCCCTGCGTTAACCTGATCGCGTATAGCTGCCACCAATACATCGACTGACACCGGGAAGCCCGCAGCCTCCGGGGCACTGCAGTGCACGGGGAAAGATGGTGAAAGCTTCCGGCGGCATCTACATCTGTACAAGGCCTGGCGTACGGCTCAGACAGGGGTTCCTGGCATGAAGTGAATGCGCCACTCGACGCAGACGATTTCAGATCTCTATTCCGTCTTAGGCACTTCAGACCGCAAGTAAGCATTCGGCCATGAGCAGACCGAACCAGTCTGAGACATCGATCGTGGCTACGCGACACAATCTACAAGCATCGAACCTCTTACCAGGATGCTGAAGGTCTTACCAATGGTTGACTGAACGCCAAGAATGAGTAGCAAACAACTTGCACACCAGCGAATCATCGCAGTTGCAGATGTGGGCTCTGCTGCAGATGTAACATAGTGCAGCGCTTCTTCTACATCACAAGTTCCACAACGTAAACCGGGGTCGTCGAGCTTGAAGCATGGATAACAATCTCTGCGGAGGTGGGTGACAGGAAGGGGTGTGACGACCCTTGTTTCCACCGCCGTCATGGTGTACGAGACAGTGATATAATTTGAAACGAGATGAGCGGCGTCAATCTTTCCAGTTCCTAAGCGGCGGTGTAACGCGTCTGCTGTAGCTATCCAAGTGGTGCGCATACTTCAGTTATACTTGGCTACCATTCGCGTGCGTTGATGCTTGCTGTGAAGACCATAGAGCCAAAGATGCGCGACATCTTATCAAATCGAAAAAAAATGACAAGGCGGCGCATCGGGAGGCAAGATAAGCGACTGATGTTTGCCTCTTCCTCAAACGAGAATAGGCAAAGGCAAACAATGGAAGCCGAGCTCAAAGGATAGCGGCTTGCAGCTGCTTGCAACGATCGGTGTCGGTCGGCAGTATGATACTACTGGTTCGGCTGACCGAAGCCCAGAGTCGGATCGAGATGCGGGAAGAAGCAGCGGTGCTGGAGGCTGCAGGGATCAGTGCGCACCACCATCAGTCGACGGGTGCTCCTTTCAACGGGCCGCACGACATTGCTGACATTGTGTCCAAGCTCTTTTCTACCATCACCTAGATCGAAGAGCAGGCATGGGTGCACTAGCATCTCTTAATCGCAACGAGAATTCGTCTCAGGCACCTTAACTAAAGGCTGATATTGGCAGTTTTGACGCACTCAGAGATGCACCTGCATTTCCTCGCCATAGGCACGACACTCGTCCAGTCAGTGCGATTGATGGGGTGAAGATGTCGCAGAACGTTGCTCAGAAGTATTGACAGCGACTTGCGAGACGTGAAAGTCGAGAGTCGTGCCACTTCCATGAGGCAGCTACGGCCGTGCACGTGTGCGTCACTGCTGACTAAGCCCATTAGCGCTCTCTGCTCTCGGCCTCGAAGCTCTCGACCTCACTCGTTGCGACAACACATTCGCGCGCAAACCATGTCTGTGCTGCTTGAAACGTCACTTGGTGACATTACCATCGATCTCTTGGTGGATGACGCACCCAAATGCTGTGAGAAGTAAGTCGATCCAATCCTTGCGCGCGCCCCATGTTCTCCATGTCGTTCATGGCATTGTTCCCGCCATGACTGCATCTGCATACCTTATTCCGCTGTCTTTTGACGCACGCTGAGCACACGACAGCCACTGACAGCTTGTCAACTCCAGCTTTCTCAAGCTATGCAAAGTGAAGTACTACAACTTCGCGCCCGTGCATAGCGTCCAGCCAAACTTCTCCTTCCAGACCGGCGACCCCATTGGCCCAGGAGCCAAGGACAGCGATGGAGGCCGCTCGATATGGGGCTTGCTCGATCCCGCAGACACATCAAAGAAGAATTTTGTCCCAGAAATCAGGCACTACCTGAAGCATGCGGAGATGGGCACCGTCAGCATGGCCACAGCGCCAAACCCAGACAACCCAGACGAACGATTCGCAGGTAGCCAGTTCATCATAACACTCGGCCCAAACATCGACTTTCTGGACGGCAAGGCTGCCATCTTCGGCACAGTAGTCGAGGGCTTCGATGCGCTCGAGAAGATCAACACAGCCTACGTCGATGACAAGGGCCAACCGCTCAAGGATATCCGCATATTGCACACCGTAGTGCTCGACGACCCCTACGATGACCCTACCGGCTTCTTGGAGCCGCCAGAGAGCCCTCTTCCCTCGGCAGCGCAGCTTGCAACGGTTCGCGTTGCCTACGATGAGACTCTTGAGGAGGAAAATGATCCTGAAGCGTTGGAGAAGGTGCGACGGGAACGTGAGGCGCGCGCACAGGCTCTGACCCTTGAAATGGTTGGCGATCTGCCATTTGCCGAAGTTGCACCGCCCGAGAACGTATTGTTCGTCTGCAAGCTCAACCCCGTCACGCAGGACGAGGACTTGGAGCTTATCTTCTCACGATTCGGCAAAATAATGAGCTGCGAAGTCATCAGAGACAAGCGCACTGGTGACAGCCTGCAGTACGCCTTCATCGAGTACTCGAATCAGAAGGAGTGCGAGCAGGCCTACTTCAAGATGGACGGTGTTTTGATCGACGACCACCGCATTCACGTCGACTTCTCACAGAGTGTGTCGAAGATTGCAGATGACTGGCGCGACGTTACAAACAAGAAGCGGCGACGAGCAGCAGGTGGCTTTGGTGGTATTGACAACCTGGAGAAGAAGACACAATATCGTGGCAAAGGAGGCCGCGATATCGTCTCGGACTCCGTCGTCAACAACCTCGTAGGCGACCGCGACGTAGCGCCACAGGAGACCAAGCCTCGGGATGACAGAGATAGGAGACGTGATGGTGCGCAACGGCGCGAGCGGAGGGATGAATACCATGACGACCGGCACAGGCGCAACCGCAGCCGCAGCCCACAGCGCGACCGCCGAGATCGCGACGATGGTCGGTATGAGCCCAAGCGCAGAGAGCGAAGTCGCAGTCCGCGCCGCGACAGCAGGCGGGATCGCAGTCGAGACAGGCACAGGAGGGATGATAGGGATAGGAGACATTGAACGTGGACTCCTATTTAGATTATAATCTGGCGTTGCATGTCTTCACTAGCTCTGTACCATAGCCCTCCCTTCTGTACAAGAAATGATACCACAGCCGCCGCCAACGGTGACACAACACACCCTCAATTCCCGCCTTACTACACTCAATCCACACTGCAGATACCACCAGTCCCTGTACAAACCCCATCCTCTCGGATAACACTAGCAATCTAGCGCACCTTTATTCGCACTTCACCACAAAGGGACCCTCCTCCCAGCAGCGCCCCAAGTCGACCCTGCTGGATCTCCATCGACGCAAACACGTAGGACAAACCCACCGCACGGCGCAATCGGACCTTTAGCCCTGCCTCGAGTCGGTCCTTCACCCTGTCACAACCGCGGTACACATGGAAGCGCGCCCGCGGCTTCCGCACGATCTTGAACAAGGACGTGGGCGAGTCGGTCCTTTGGCGCATGCGCAGCGCTGGGTCATGTACATATGCGGGGTGCCTGAGGGGTTTGTATTTCCTGACGATGTTGCCTGAGATTGCGGGAATAGTTGTGTTTGATGTATAATAGCTATCATGAGTATGCGCAAGTGGGACATGGATATTGAATGACATTGTTTGTTTCTTCGCCCATCAGTCAGTATATCTGCTGGAATGACCCAAACGGCACGCCCATCAGCATCTCGAAAAAACCAGTGCGAGGAGTGGCTTCGTCTGGGCGCATGATGAGGCTGAGTGCGCAGCTGGTGGAAAATATTGTCGTTTTGCTTAAGCTTGTCTCTCATCGTGACAGTTGCGAGCTTCGGCGCATGACGATCGACTCAAAGTCCATTCCAGATGCCGTACATTTTCTTGCTTTTCGGAAAGTGGGTATACAATCGAGGATGGTATCTCTTCACAGGGCGTCATGAGACGAAGACAAGGGGTAGGGACTCATTCACCACCAATCGAGGATATAATACGCACACGATTGTTTCAGTCTGTCTTTTGGTATAGGTATACATGTATACAAAAGGACGTCACCAGTCTCTGTCCTAAGATAGCAATGCAGAAACAAAAATCGAGGGAGTCTATATGCTCCCCGGGACTCCAAAACTCCAGGCCATGCAGTTCATCCCATCCATCGCGTGTTGATCTGATGTGTCTTTCGACAGCTTTTGTGGTATTATTTTTCCTATTCCGATTGAACAGTTTCGCCCAGATGTTGCTGTCTTTTCTTTGCACCTACGACTTATCGGAAGACGTGCATTCATTGCCCGTTGCCAAATCGCTCCTACCCGGACGACTTCAATCAATACTACAAAGACGCAAAGAGTTGGAACGACCACAACAACGACCATCTGGGTTCTTCCGGTGCAAGTTGGAAAGGTTTCTCTCGTCAAGTTGGGATGGTATCGTGACTTTCGTATTCGTCAGGCTTCTAGTCGCGAACACTGAGGCCGGAGCGCGTGGTGAACATGCGGGTGGCGATGTTCATGGCGAGAAGTTCCTGGAAGAGAAGTTTGGCGGCATAGGGGATGTGGATTTGCGAGATACGTGTCTTGTTGTGGCAAGGACGACATTCGTATTTGCCTTGCTTGAGTTGACTGTTACATTATTAGCAATTGGCAAGTCAGGGTAAGAGTGCTTCAGGGACTTACGCGATAGGGCTCATCAGGCCACAGATGTCGCAGACGTGGACTGTATAAGCATCCGACACTGTGAAAAGACGTTCCTTCAGGAATGCGGCAGCACCGTGAGCAATCATGCAATCACGTTCCATTTCACCGAAACGCAGTCCACCATCCCTAGCACGACCTTCGACAGGCTGGCGTGTGAGAATTTGTAGGGGACCACGAGCACGCGCGTGGATCTTGTCGTCGACCATATGCCTCAGACGCTGGTAATACGTGGGACCCAAGAAAATCTGTGTGCGCATCTTCTTGCCAGTGTGTCCGTTGTACATAATCTCAAGACCGCGCTTTTGGTATCCGGCCTCTTCAAGCAGCTCAGAAATCTGATCGACGGTGACGTCGGTGAAGGGTGTTGCATCTCCTTCTCGTCCAGTAATGGCACCAACCTTAGAGAGCAGACATTCGACCAAATGGGCAATTGTCATACGGGACGGGATAGCATGGGGGTTGATGACAAGATCCGGGGTAAGACCATCCCTTGTAAAGGGCATATCTTCTTGCCTGTATGTAATACCGATAGTTCCCTTCTGTCCGTGACGAGAAGCGAACTTGTCACCAATCTGGGGCACCTTGGTCGTTCGTGTACGGACCTTGACGAATCGCAGACCCTCGGTATTCGTAGTGAAGAGAACTTGGTCAACGATACCATTTTCTGTGCTGCGAAGAGGAGTCGACACATCACGCTTTGTGTGCAGTGAGGTCTTCTGTCCCATCTCCTGGGCGTCGGCAGCGATGGGTGCTGTCTTTCCGATGATGATGTCGTCACCAGAGACACGCACACCAGGCGCAACAACGCCATCGTCGTCAAGCTTGTCATAAGTACCACCCTTCAGCCTTAGTGTATCGGCACGTGTTGGCTTCTCGAATTGTTCCAAGACATTGACACCAATTCGCTTCTCCTGCTCGGTGTACGCGCGGTAGAACAGAGATCTGAAAAGACCGCGGTCGATACTGCTCTGGTTCATAATGACGGAATCTTCCTGATTGTAACCGGAGTAGCAGGCGATGGCGACAATAGCATTCTGTCCGGCAGGCAATTCACGGAATTTGAGGTACTCCATAGAACGTGTCGTTGCAAGTGGCTTCTGGGGATAGTAAAGGACGTTCATCATGGTTTCCATGCGCAGAGCGTAGTTCGTCAGAGCGACACCCATAGCTTGCTTACCCATGGCAGATTGGTATGTGTTACGGGGCGACTGATTGTGATCCGGGAAAGGGATGATACTGGCACAGATACCGAGAATCATAGCAGGGTGGATCTCGCAATGCGTGTAGGCGTGAATGCGAGGATCCGGCTTAGGCTTGATACGCGCAAGACGATCCTTGCCTTGTGGGTTGCGAGCATCTTGTGGAATGCCCATCTTCATGTCGCGCCACTCGCCGAGATCCTCGGGTGACATAACAATCATGGCAGTCTCCTCCTCTTCTGCGTCGAGATACTCGATAACACCGTCTTGAATAAGGCCTTTCCAGCCATACGTGAGTTCGGTCTTCTCTTCTTCGCCAACACCTGCCGCAGCCTGCGCCTGCTGCTCAGCAACTAGCTTGTTGTAGTGTTCCTGGCTGAAGACGAGGTGGTTGCGATTGGGCTTGCGGACATCGCTCTCAACGACGAACAAGGGCCTCATGACGCGTCCAGCGTCTGTGAAGATTTTGAACTCTCGGTCACGGATGTCTCGAATCAAACTCATCTCGTAAGACAATGTTCCGTTTCGTCGCAGTTCTTGCACAGTCGACACAAGTTGCTGCGCGTTGGAGTGAACACCAACCCATACACCGTTGACGAAGACCTTGGTAGCATCAGGGTTCTGGTTCTGATCGTACTCCTCGAGAAGTTGCATGTTTCTTTGGCTCATGAAGTCGGAGATGGGCCCAGCGTCGCTGCCAACACTAACATAGCACATCAGAGACAGGTTCTTGACCAGCCCACAAGCCTGCCCTTCAGGCGTCTCAGCAGGGCAGACAAGACCCCAATGACTGTTGTGCAATTGACGGGGCTTCGCAAGCTTGCCATCACGGCCGACTGGTGTGTTTGTTCGGCGCAGATGGGACAATGTGGACGCGTACGTGTAACGGTTCAACACTTGCGAGACACCGGCCTTCGCAGAGGCGGCCTTCTTCTGGTCACCCCAGTTTCCCGTAGCCAGAGAGTACTTCAGACCGTTGGTGATGATGCTCGCCTTGACAGCCATCTGGACATTAAAGTCTGTGTTGTTCTCAACGCATCTCTGGAGGTACTTGTAGACGTCCTTGGTCAACTTCAGGAACAGGATGCGGAACAAGTTCGCAATCAGCGGTCCCGCAAGATCGAGTCGCTTCTTACCAAAGTGATCACGATCGTCTTCGTCTCGTCGGCCCAGGACACACTGCAGCATGCGGTGAATCATGTAACCAAAGAAGTAGGCCTTGCGAGTATCCTGTCCCTCTCTTTGCGAGATATGAGGAAGAAACTCGCGCTGCATGATATCCCTGGCAAACTTGAGACGCCTGTCCTTTGTGCCCTGTGTCGCTCCACGCCTGGCAATGAAGTCGAGCGCCGACTCACGGTCTTGCACTATGGAGCCCTCTTCAATACTAGGCTTGAGCAGCTCCAGCATCTGAGTATCTGTGCGATCGTATACGATGTGTCCGAGGATTTCCTCGTCCGAAACGATACCGAGCGCGCGGAAGACGATGGCCATGGGCACATCAGCCTTGATGTATGGGAGTGTAGCGTAGGCGAAAGGTCCAGGCATGCGTTTTCCACTGGCAAGTGAGTTCTCAGCCCACTTGATGTTGAACGAGGATATGAGGCGCGTTCCCTTCTCGACAGCACTTCTAATCTCGGCGATCCAAGGAATGGGACCCTGCTTCTTTCGGAAGACCTGGACGATGTTCGCAGCACTGCGCTCCTGTGCAATCAAGACCTTCTCACTGCCGTTGATAACAAAATAACCGCCCTGATCATAGGGGCACTCGTTGAGACCAAACAATGCCTCGTCGTTTTGCCCACGTAGATGACAGAGTTCTGAACGCAGCATGACAGGCAGCTTTCCAATGAAGACACGTGCGGACTCGTCATTGTCCATGGGCACGTCTTCACGGTCCCACCTGATCTGTGTAACACCTCCTCCTTGCCCCTCCATCTCGTCATCGTCGTCTTCGGCAGGTGCCGTGGTCTCACGGGCGACCATAATACGGTTCTCGATGTCTGCCAGCATGGCACCGGAGTAGGTAAGGTTGCGCAGACGTGCCTCGTGGGGGTATAGCTGCACTGTTGTACCATCGCCTTCTGTGTGTGTTGGGCGCGCCAGATACACGCGTCCAAACTTGATCTCATAGCGGCGCTTGATGATGGGGTCGACGTCCTCTTCTGGGTTGTAGGGCGTATTCTGCTCGAGGATCACACTGCCGTTCTCCTTCACGATGTCTTGTATTGTGTTGCGCGTGAATTCGTCGTATGAATCTAACTGCTGCGAAACCAGACCCTTAGTATCGAAGAAGGAGCTGATGACGGCCCAGCAGTCCTCGGACGTGATGGCTCCATCCTCCTCCTCGTCTTCGTACTCGTCCTCCATCGGGTAGTCGTCCACGTAGTCAGCCATGTTTGCGTCGAGGGATGTTACAACGCAAGATGCGCAGGCCGACAGAGGTATTGAGAGGAGTGTGTTGGTTGAGGCGTGAGGTTGGGGAGTGTCGTGCTCCTTGTCTGGTTCGCGCCGGGCGGCGACTGCTTCAAAGAACCACGGCACTAGCGCGACTTATTTTGTCTTGGCATCTGCAGTCGCCCATCACTCTTACTGCCCTCGATATTTATTTCGATCACCTATGCATTCTACACTGGACTTGACCAGCTGCACACCTGCAGAGCCGCTGTTGAAATTGACTGTCGCGATTTCCGATCCATCGCATAGGTTGCTAATATGGAGGGCGTACCAAAGATGCTGCAAATGAGGGCATAGTTTCGATACTTAATCTGCATCTCGCACGCATTCAAGCAGCTCGACTCGTCGCAAACCCTAGATCTTACTTTGCCCTTCCTGTGGTACCTTGATAACCACCTTGCCCCAGCTGTCTCGACCACCCAAAGCCTTCAGCGCGGCTGGCACGCTCTCGAGTCCAACATACTCTGTATCTGTGTAGCAAGTGCCTCTGTACTTGCCTTCTCGTACAAGCTCGAATATACCGTCCCACACCTTTTCAACCATCTCTGGCTCGTTGACCGCGTACATGCCCCAGTGCAGGCCAACGACACTGACATTCTTGAGCAAGATGCGGTTTGTCGCCATCTTCTCAATATCACCAGCAGCAAAGCCGACAACCAACAGCCTTCCGTTCCAGGCTGTACACTTCATGGATTGTGCGATGAGACCGACAGGGTCATACACGATATCGACACCGCGACCCTTGGGGGTGAGCTTTTTGACCTGCTCGGGCCAGTCTGGCTTTCGGTAATCGATGGCGTAGTCTGCGCCGAACTTGCGTGCGATATCCTGCTTATGTTGCGTGCCAGCAGTCGCGATGACGGTTGCACCGAAGGCTTTCGCAATCTGGACGGCCGCAAGACCGACGCCCCCAGCTGCTGCATGGACGAGTACCCAGTCCCCTGCAAACGCGTCAGCTGTGATTCCCCACCAAGGTGAAGACTACATACCCTTCTTGATGTTGGCTCTGGTGACCAGACCTGCATAACTTGTTGGCGCAGTAACGAACATGCCTGCTGCTTCGGCGAAACTCCAGCCCTCGGGCACGCCCTTCAGTCGCTCCTCTGTGCATGCGACATGTGTCGCGTATCCACCTTGACTCGCACCAAAGACCTTGTCGCCGACCTTGTACAGGGGTGTTCTACCGCCTGGCAGTGACGAGGGAGCTTTCGTGACTACTCCAGAGAACTCAGAGCCGGCGATCCACGGGAAAGCTGGCTGGTGTTGATACTTGCCGCGAATCTGCAGCAGGTCAAAGAAGTTTGTCGCAGACGCGTGTATAGCAATCAGGTATTCATTGTCCTTTGGTACAGGGTCTGGGAACGACTGGACTTTGAGATCTTCCGGTCCCTGCCAACGTTAGATGTTGGCAATAGATCGATCATGGCAGAGATCATACCTTGACATATTCCTTGATCTGAATGCCCTTCATTGTGGGTTTTGTAGTGATTCGAGAGAGATGGTAATAAGAGCAGCAATGGTAGAAGTCAATCTGGTCTCAAGTAGTGTAAAACGGAAGGTAGCTGGAGATGTGCGATCTTCATTGTACCGCAGCTCGGGGGAGACAATGCGTCCTCCGCAAGATGCCTCGGTTGTAGCCCTACCCCGACCTCCACGCCGCGCCTGCCCCACCAACAGCGCTAAGACCAAGTTAGCGGTGGCTCATGGCACCCGGAGCAGGCAGTGACGACTTTGGTCCGTTGCGGTCTTTCTACTTCTGTGGCCTTCCATAGCTACAAACAAGCTCACCACAGCCTACAAACAGCCTCGTCCACCCGTCAACCACCCCAGGACACGTCTATTAATACACAACTCGCAGTAACCCTCTCTGCACCCACATTCGCGCCATCGACTCCCATCACAAGCTCCTCGATCACTGCTTGCAACACCATCGCTCCGCACACAGACATGGCCGACGACGCCACCGCCTCTACTGAAGAGGGACAGGTCACCTTCAACGTGAAGGCTACAAATGACAAGAAGCATGTACTCACACTGCCCACCGCCATGACAGTCGCCGATCTGAAGACTAAACTGTCGTCATCGGAATATGCAAACATTCCCGCCGAGAACCAACGCCTGATCTATTCCGGCCGCGTATTGAAGAACCCAGACACACTTGGTGGTGTGAAGGTTAAGGACGGCCACACAATCCACTTGGTCCAGAGCGCTGCCAGTAATGCACGACAGAACCCAGCAAGCCAAGGCACAGCAAGCGCGTCCAGCGGCACCGGCACACCGACACCGCAAGTACCGACAAACATTGCCGCAGGCACAGGGAATAACCCTCTCGCGGGTTTGACGGGTGCGCGCTATGCTGGCTTTCATGGCCTGCCCTCGATGGACATGTTCGGCGCAGATGGAGGGGTATGTACCCACGATGGTTCGCTAGTGGGGGCTTGCTAACATGCCACAGATGGGCCCACCGCCGAACCCAGACGCCATGCTTGAGATGATGGACAACCCCATGTTCCTGTCGCAGATGAACGAGGCCATGAACAATCCTGCTGTAGTCGACATGATGCTGCAAAGCCCCATGGTACGCATCAAGACGCTCTGCTAAGTACCGATCCTCGCTGACAGGTGACAGATCCGGAATAACCCTATGCTCCAGCAAATGCTCCAGAACCCCGAGATGCGCCGAATGATGTTCAGCCCTGAGATGATGCGCATGCAGCTGCAGATGCAGCGTAACATGGACAGGAACGGCGGCAGTGGCGGGTCCATGGCTGCTCCAGGCACTACGGATAACACACCACAGCCAGGCTCGACAGCAACAGGCGACGGCGTGACACCGAACCCTGCAAACGCTACTGGCGCAGCAAATCCTTTCGCTGCATTTGGTGGTGCTGGCGCTGGTGCCAATGCAAACCCCTTCGCAAGCCTCTTTGCAGGAGGCGCAAACCCATTCGCTCCACAAGCGCAACAGGGCCAGGGCAATACCAACACCTCTGGCACCGACTCCACCCAGAACCCACAGAACGCTTCGGCTCCTCCGAACCCCTTCGGAAACCTATTTGGCGGAGCAGAAGGTGGTCAGCCAAACCCAATCGCAGATGCTGCGCGGAACATCATGCAGAATCCGCAGGCGATGCAACAGATGATGCAGATGATGGGCGGCGGCGCCGGTGGTGCAGATGCCAACCCCTTCGGCGCCTTTGGTCAGAACCCATCACCTACCGGTGCCGGAGCTGGAGATGCTAGTTCGCAACAGGGCAACCCCTTTGCTGCACTCTTCGGTCCTGGCGGTGGTTTCGGAGGTGGGTTCGGAGGACCTCCTGCACCGGCAGACAACCGCCCACCAGAGGAGGTCTACGAGTCACAGCTCAGGCAGCTGAATGAGATGGGCTTCTATGAGTTCGACCGCAATGTTTCTGCACTGCGCAGGAGCGGAGGCAACGTTCAGGGTGCGATTGAGTACTTGCTCAATGGCGGATCGTAGATTGGCCCCGTGCTGGACCGAATGCGCCAGGAGCAACAGCAGCCGCAAGCACCACCAGAGCCAGAACCAGAGTCAGCGATTGAACCACAACCACAACATGTACAAGTTGAAGGAGAGCCTTTTTATAGACAGGTGGAGATCATTGATTTAGCGAGGCGAGTGGTCGTTGAGGAAGAGCAGGCACAGTATCCGTAGGAGGACTATGGGAACGATCTCGACAGCATCGCGAACAATTACGACGACGATGAGAATAGTGACTGGTTCGATGGTTCCACTGTTGGGGATGAGGGATGTTACATCGATGAGGTGTTCTACGTACATCCAAAGGAGTGGTGATGGACTTTTATGCGGTGTAATACATGGTGCAGCTCACCACTGAGCGATTGTGCATAGGTTCTGCGATACCATAGGCTCGGAGTAGATTTGAATTGAGAATTTTACACGCATTTTCCCTCCTGGCCGTGGACGAAACCTGTCATTCACTTTAATATGAATGCGATGCGAGAAATGACGTTGTTCATTCTTCCATCAAAACACTACAATGTCTTGACGCCCATTTAATGCCCGTTAACGCCTTACAATATGCCACTCGATGCAGAAGTCCGGTACATGCGATTCACACGCCGCGCAGCAAACGAAAATCACATGCTGAAGGAACCCACACCACACCCCCTCCAGCACCATCCTCTTTTCATCTCCTCAACTAACCTCCGCAATATTCTGCCTCTCAATGAAGCTCTCCTGACTCGCATCCCGACCAACCCTCCAATACACATCGGTGTAATCGGCACAATTCATCTCGCGAAGGAACTGCTCGTCGTGCGTGATAACCAGGAGCTGAAAGTTCGCCTGCGTCCTGCGCATCTGGATGATCTGGCTCAGGCTCTGAGCGAGGCCCTGGATGTTCTGCTGGTCGAGGTTGGTAGTGGGCTCGTCGAGGGCAATGAGGCCGCAGTTTGTGCCGAAGCACTCGGCGAGCGCGAGGCGGATGACGATGCTGGCGAGGACTTTTTGGCCCGCGCTGCACCGCCCGCGCATGTCCATCTCTGTGCCCTGCTTGACCATGACGACGCGGTAGTTGTAGCTCTTGTTGCCTTTTGCGTCTGTGTCGCCTGCGATGCGGATCGTGTCGACATCGGTGCCTTGGTAGGCGTTGCGCCAGAGGTCGGCAATGATGCGGTTGATTTCCTCCATCTTGAGCGCGTGGTACTGGATGATTGCTTTGTCAAGCGCCCCGGCATAGCGCCCGAGGTCGTCGATGGCGGCTTTGGTCATTTCGACTTTGATGTGGGCTTCGCGGTAGCTTGTGGCGGCGTTTTCGTAGAGCGATTTGTATTCTTCCATCAGCTCTGTCAATTGGTCGTCCTTGTTCTTCATGTCGCGTTCGACAGAGGTCTTGGAGGTGTTAAGTTGATGATATTGACTGTCCCAGTATTGGGCTTCGTGCTCGTAATGGTCTTTGTCGCGCTCGGCGCCGTGTTCCTCAAGCTTTTCAATTTCTATTTGAAGAGTCTCTAGGGCACGCTTGGCTGTGCGGTAGCGCAGGTTATCGCTGATGGAGCGTTTGGTCATTTCCGTATCGCGCATTGTGTCCTCAATCTTTTTGACCTTGCGTGTGACTTCCATCATCTCCGTCTCTATAGCAGCAATCTCGCCTTGCAGGTTCTCGATATCTCGGTGTGTGCGTGCGAGCTGTTGCAGACCGCCGCGGTCGATGTAGGCGTTGATGTCCCTGTCTGCTTGGTTGAGTTGACGGACGCTGTCAGAGAGCTTGGAGGCTTCATCGTGCGCGCGTTGAACTTTCTCATTGCCTCGACGGTTGCAATCGTCATACTTGTATTGAGCCTGCTCGATCTTAGGAACAAGACTCTCTAGGATCTTGTCAATACCGCGCATATCATCGCGCTGCTTGTTGTTCTCAGTCTTCAGCTCCTCGATCCGATCAGCTAAGGCCCGCTTCTCCTTAAGCTTCGACTGCGCGTTATTTAGATCGGCGTTGATATCACGAATTCTGAGCTCCAGAGTCGTGATAAGATTCCTGGACTTGTCTCGCTCCAAAGTGAGCTGATCCAGCGCGTTTCGGGCGTTTCGACTCTCATCGGTGATCTTCCTGAGGTCGGCCTGGACAGCATCAATACCTCTCGACAATCCAGCGGTCTTCAGCGTCTGAGTTAGGTCCTTGACCTGTGCTTCAAGCTTGATGATCTCGTTATAGTTGTGGACAATGGTCTGGACATCTCTTGAAAGAGACTCTACATCCTGCTTCTCGGCCTCAAGATCATAGATGACAGCATCCTGATCCTCAAGTTGCTTGTTGGCAGTGTCACGCTCCGTCGACAGTTTCGCGAGATCGTTCTGAAGCGTGGGAAGATCGGTTCTGCGCAGGCGAGTTGCTTGTTCATAACTTGGCTTAGCATTGCGAGCGACTTCAAGCTCCGCCAGGAGTTCTTCCGCGTTGTCTGCTTGCATGTTGACCTCAGCCTTCTCGATGATTCTGTTTAATTTGTCGATGAACCCGCGGGCGGTGAAGTGCTGTGACCGGTCGTCTTGTAGAGCTCTGGAACACAACCTGCAGGTATTGTCTCGTTCGGCGGTGATTAAACACTGTCGCATGTACTCAATCTGCGCCTCAAATTTAGCCTTGTCCGTCGAGGTCGCGTCGTAGTCGTCTTCGAGCAGTTGCAATGCCTCTTCAAAGTCGGAAATATCGTCCTTTTGAATAGCTTCCTTTACGGTTTTCTCGTATTGCTGCAGCTCTGACCGCATCTTCGCCAGCTGTGACTCGAGGCTCGACATTTGAAAGTTGATATTGTCTAGCTTCGTCTGCATAATGTCGCGTCGTGATGTTGCTTCCTTGACTTTGCTGATCTTCTCCTCAAGCACGCTCTGGAAGGTTATTTCCAGTGTAGATGGATCCCAACGAGAGTCAACTAGCTGAGAAATGCGCTTATTGTGGACCTTCTTCATCTTTTCAAGACTGTGCTGCTGGCCTTGCAGCTCGTTCCGCGTATAGTCGATAGATGCCGATTCGCGAGCCTGCTTCGTGGCGTCACCTAGCTCAGCAGTCAGGCGCTCCTTCTTGTCCTCGAGTGTTCGTACAGTCTCTGACGCTTCCTGGATACGTTCACCAAAATGGCAGGTGGCTGCTTCCGAGTTTGCGTTGCTCAACTGCTGCTCAGTTTCGTGCTTCTTGTCCTGCAAGATGGCTTCGCCGCCTTCATCGGCGTTGATCTGGTTCATCGATCTCTGTAGGTCTGCGACACGTTTGTCATTGCCTGTGATGGTCGTTCGTGCAGACTCCCTGCTCTGGCTCAAGTTGGATTTTCGAGTGTTGAGCTGGTTGAGATCATTCTGCGCTTCACGGAGCTCGCGCTGCGTGTCTTCTCGAACACGATCCAGCGTCTTGTTCTGATCACGAGACATCCTGCTCAAGACCTGCTGAAAGTCGGAAATATGCTTGTCCGTGATCTCGTATTCATAGCCACGGATGCTATGACGCTTAGCCGTTTCTTTGATGAGGTTCTCGCGCTGTTGAACTTGGCGATCGTGCTGTTCTTTCTGTGCCTCGTATTTGCCAATCTCGCCCTGTTTTGCACCCAGAGAATTTCGACTCTGTTGCAGTGCATCTTTGAAGTCAATATACTGCTGTCGAGATTCACCTTGCTGGGTGACATATGTAGCAATGCGTTCTTCGTACTGGTCTAGCATTTCTTGCAGCTCGTCATCTGACTCGGCCATCTGCTTGAGATTGTCTTGCAATGCATCTACATTGTCTTTGTTGGCGTTGAATGTGATGCGCTTGCCGTTTAGCTGTGCCACGATCTGTTCATATCTTGCAGCGTGATTGTAGGCCTCATTAGCTTTCTGTTGTGCCTCCGTACACTCAGCATCCACCTTTTCATATTCGCCACGAAGTTCCTCAATCTCGTCAAAGAGGGCAGCCTGCCGCTTCTCGCTTTTTCCAGCTCGCTCCTTGTCCTCTTTTGCATTTGCTTCAATGATCTTTAATTGGCCAAGCTCGACTTTTCGGCCTTTGCTAATACACTTGATGTTGTCGATGGCTTTTGTGTACTTCAGCGCCTCGAAGATTTCATCAAACTTTTTTTTCAGTGTTGAGGCCTCACTCAGCGGCCATAAGCTCTCTTCCTGGTGACAGAAGATGACGTTGTCCAAGACAGCCTTGGATACGCCGAGGTACTGTGGAATGATCTGATCAAGCTCAGCAACTCGCGTGGAGATTGAGTGCTTCTCGCCATCTTTTAGCATGAGCAAGGACCCTTCAAGGGTCTTCTGGCTGCGTGAGTTCTTAGTGACGGTGACCTGCACATTGCGGGTCGCAACCATGCGCACGCCTGATGTCGAGCGGAAAGACAGCTTGACCTGGGCTAACAGCTCTTTTTCGTTGCGGAGCTTGGGGTCATGAATAAAAGCTCCGCCTTTGCTGTTCGGTGGCAGGTCACCTGTGGTCGCATATCTCAGCGACTCGATGATGGTCTGTGCACTTGTGAGCCAAGGCGTGCAGGATGGGAGGCTCTACACACGGTCTTGCCCGAACCGTTCCAGCCAACAATGAGCGTGAGTGGGGTGGTGAAGACGATGGTTTCTCCTTTCTCGGGCCCAAAGGAGCGGATGCCCTGGATCATCATGCGGTCGATTTTCGACATGACGGCGGCTGTGTGCGATGCACGCTCCTCTGACGGTTGAAGTTCAGTTATCGCCCTCGCGCAGTTGAGGTTGGCAAGATTCGTGGGGAAGGGACGGCGCGTTAGGCAACACTAGCAGACGCGCCGGCCGTCACACGTCGCCACGTGACCCGTCACTTCCCGATTGGGCCTGATCCGCGGCTGGAGAATCACGAGTGCGGCGTGCCGTCATCTGTCTAGTGCAAAACTGCCGGAGATGCGCATAGGACGGCGGCGTTTTGCGCCGCCCCTATGAACAAGCCTCACGAGACGCAACCTTAGGCAAATCATCGCCAGGGGAGCCGGGTTTTCCGAGGCACTCGATAGCGAGCCGTGGCCATGTACCAGAATGGCGGCGCTGAGGTACGCCCAGCGCCCTGACGGGCCCCACACTGACCACGAGGCTGATACGATGGCAGATGAGCGGCTTCCCCCAGCTTGGCCAGCCACAGGCGTTCTCCAACACGGCACCGCCCAGTCTCACCACTGTTGACGGCTTCAGCGGGCTGCAAACGCCCCTGATGGACAGCTTGCCCATGGACATGGAAATGTCGCTGGGCACCGACGATGGGGGCAGCATCAACGGCGGGTACACGCCGTTCATGTCGCAGACCCCCGGCGGCAACAACATGTCCCTGGGGCAGGACAGCAGCATGACAGGCGCCGGCGCAGGGCCGCTGCCCACAGGCTTCGGCGCCCCAAACATGAATCCCTCGGGGAGCACGCTGACCGAGTTCACCAAGCGGCGCAACTGGTCGCAGCGCGTCCTGGAAGAGCTACGCGACCTGCTGCACATCCTCACCCCCAACGGCCGCATCCTCTACGTCTCCCCCTCGTGCAAGATGCTCACCGGGTGGGACCCCAACCAGCTCATGGGCCGCTTCATCAACGAGTTCATCCACCCCGAGGACATCGGCATCTTCGTCAAGGAGTTCAACGAGAGCATCGCGTCCGGCAACCCGCTGCGCTTCTTCTACCGCTTCCGCAAGGCCGACGAGACCTGGGGCATCTTCGAGTCCCACGGCCATCCGCACCTGTCCAGCGACCCCAGCTCCTTTGCGCCGCCGAACGCCCTCAACTGCCGCGGCTTCTTCATCATGGCCCGGCCCTACCCTACCAAGAACGCCGCCCTGCTTGACTCCTTCCTCGAGCACAAGATCGAAAACGAGCGACTGAGTAAGCGCATCGCCGAGCTGAAGCGCGAAGAGCAGGAGGAGCAGGACGACTGGACAAAGAAGACAGAGAGCCAGTCCGGCGCGCCCAGCGAGTCGATTGTCACGCAGGGCGTCAATCCAGGCGACACTGCATCGTATGCCCAGATGCTGCCGCCTGCCAAACCCAGCATATCGAACACCGCCCTCACACGGCAGAATTTGGACGAGGTTCTGGCCGCGAGTAGGACTGAGAACATCAGTGACAAAATGGCACGCTACGAAGGGGCCAACCACCTGGAGACAATCGAAATGCTCACCGGCCTGCGCTATCGCGATGGTGAGCGATCGCAGGGTATCAGCACAGGAGATGCAAGTCCACTGCTCATCAGGGGCGATGCCGGGATACAAATTTCATTGGACCGCGATGGGCGCGGCCCATCAGACAAGAAGAAGAAGTTGAAACTCGCGGATGAATATGTCTGCACCGACTGTGGCACACTGGACTCGCCAGAATGGAGAAAAGGACCCAATGGGCCGAAGACACTGTGCAACGCTTGTGGACGTAAGTGGGCCCTGCCAAACACATGAACCTTTGCTGACAAAGTACAGTGCGATGGGCGAAGAAGGAAAAGAAGAAGGCGAGTTCGAACACTCCTGGCCAGCATTCGACATCTACCCCAGGTCTACCCATGCATCAGAGTACTGGTAGCAGTTAGAAGCAGTTGCAATTTGTTATCTTTTTGGATAAAAATGGCGTTCAAGGAGAAAACGTACCATGACGCGCAGTCAAAAGGCACTGGCGTTCAGGTCACGGCATGTTAGTACAGACTAGTCTGGAGAAGTTGAGATGAGCAGATGATACCATAAATTTATTGACACCTTGTAACGTACTCCACGAGCGAGCCGATCACTCTGCCAAGACCACACCAAACCTCCACCCTATTATGGCTCGCATTGGCCCATGTTAGCCTTATATACAGTAGTACAGCACATAATATCATTCAGTAACACCTTCTGCAGCCTTCTTACACGTGCGCGAGTTATGCCCTACCTTGTGGCACTTTTTACAGCGTCTTTGGGTTGCCTCACCTCCTTCAACACGCACTCGCTTCCTTGCCTTCTTACCATCACCACGCGCCCCAAACTCATTTAGAGTAGTTAATCGAAGGCCTTCCTCAGCTGTTAGGACCCCCTCCTGCTGTAACTGCTTTCTTTTATGCGATTTACGTCGCGTGGCGGCCTCATTTGCTGCTCGAAGCCCAGTAATCTCCTTTTGAGCCAACACCAGCTTGTGCGCTACCATAGCTGCGCCTTTGGCAAGCTTTTCAAGCGCCTCAACCATTGAAGTTGGTGAGCTGCTTGCATGCCTTTGAATCCTCTCTCGAACCAGCGTTGATTGCGACCCTAATTGCAGGGTATTGCTCGGGGTTTGGGACTGCCAGGGAGTATCTTCCACAGTAGGTAGCGGTGGGGTACGTAGGCGGACATCAAGACCCATTATGACCCGTTCTAGGTCAAAGGGGACTAATCCAGCGCCTCGGAAGCCTCCTTGGATATTGCTACAAGTAAATGTCTCCTTGTAGGCGCCTATAAAGCATGGTAGGAACTCAGTTTTAGTAATATGAGTAATGTAGTTGCGCATGAGATTCTCGGCTTGGCGCCCATACGCCTTCTTTAGAGGGGCAAAACAACCCACATCTAGTGGTTGTAAGAGGTGCGATGAGTGTGGAGGCATACACAGTGTAATAATGTTTGCTTCCTTGCAGTATTGTTGGAAGTCAAGGGAGTTGTGGCTCTCGTGGCCGTCAATAAGGAGCAGCCGGTACCCTCCTCGGGTGCGGCTCTTTGTATGGCCATCAAAGTGCTTCAACCAGTCCAGACCAAGCTTGTTGGTGGTCCATCCGTTCTCAGAGACTGCAATAATCCAGTCCTGGGGCAGATCAGGCTCTTTGTACCAGGCAGAGAGATGGTAGCGGCCTTTGAAGATGATGAAGGGTGGAATGGCCCATCCCGTGCCATTGATGCCCTGTATGACCGTGGTCCACTCTCGATTGCCCTGCTGCACTGCCTTGGGCCGTCCTCGACGCTCTGAACCTGTGACAACTGCTCCTGTAGATATCTGGCCCATCATAAAGCCAGTCTCATCAAAGTTGTATGTGTCATCGTCCTGGATGCCATACTTGGCTTTGACATTCGCTACAAGCCCAAACCAGCCTTGTATAATCTCTGGATCCTCACAGAGGGCTCGCTTGTAGTCGTACTTGCGATTGAACATTACTTGAAGGTCAGGGCGGCGCTTGACAAACGTATTGGGCCAGTTTACGCCAACATGGCCCATATTGCGCTCAGCACGCAAAGAATTGGCCATATCAGCTACAGCAGCCAGCCGAGGGGCAAATCCTCGTGCATCTAGCTCAAGAATGTGCTCAGCAATCACATTCTCCTCAGTCTGATCCATAATCGGTTGATTCGGCGTACAATCAGCTCGTGCAGGTCGTCCTGTGTATCGATCGTGTAGTGTGGTGTAAGGCGCGTTATAGATAGCTGCAGCGCGTCGCAATGTAAGTGTCGCGTCTTGTTTAATTGCCTGGAGCGCAAGCTGTATCGCAGCTTCTTTTAAGGGCTTAGATTTGTGTTGTTGTTGAGGCATTGTGTGGTAAGGTAGAGGTTTGGTGTGGTCTTGGCAGAGTGATCGGCTCGCCCGTGTGATCGGCTCGCCCGTGGAGTACGTTAGTACATTACTACAGGATTTGACCTGTGCCTGCCTCACAATTGCCCGTCGCACATGCAGAGCACTATCCTGCGGACCGCGATTTGGTGTGCAGAGCTTCAGAGCACTGAGTGAAGATCTTTTTGACTACGACCGATACGTTCACACCCTGCCAACGATGTGCACCGCAACAAGTATCTTGCAGTATTGGCTCAACTGTACCACGCTGAAGGCTTAGGCTGCTGGAGCTGGTTACGATTATGATCCCCTCCTACAGCCACAGTACTCTTTGACAGTATCTCATCACAACGTGCTATTCGCAAGGAACCGCAGCATCCTGCCAGAGTGTTCACTTTGACATATCAGAATAGGAGACCTGACTCTACGCTTACATCACTATGCGTGTGGTGCTTATCAACACGGTTTTCAAACAGGTAAGCCCTCACATCAGGATCCTTTGCATACAATCGCCGTCCTCGTCTGAGGATCATGGACTCCTTACACCGCGCCAGGGCAAGGTTCACGGCTAGTAGCGCAGCTACAGTAGTGAATGTGTTGTCTGGTGGCATACATGGGAAAGTTTGTCGATCTCATTGATACAAATGTTCCGCGAGCGTAGTTCAACTGGGCGCAGATGGGGATTTGGAGCTGGTCGGTGGAGGACGGGGGAGCGGTCAGGCCTACGAGGTGCCAGCGAATTGATGAGCACCTTGAGGACACTTCTGGGGTTCTCCTGTTGCCGAAGAAGGTAAAGGTTGCAATGCAAGTCGCTGAAGTTGTTGTTGGTTTTCATCAGGATAGCCAGAGGCGCCACGATGTAAGATGCGTACACATTATGCAAGCTGCCATAGATCTTTAGAAACGTATGCTGTCAAAGTCCAGAAGGGCCAGCACACGACTGCTAAACATGATGTCACAGTCTATACCTGAAGCAATATGGAGATGCTGAGTAATGCAGTAGCAAGCTGAGGTCAAACAATGTTTGGTGCAGACTAACCAGGCGAGCACTCTACTAGTCTCGTTGCTATGCCGCTCTCGCCGAGTGGTCACGATCCAAATAAAACATGTCCCGTTGCTAGATATTGCTTGGAAGCGGTGTTCGTAGCGTGCGTCTCCAACAGGGGGTGCAATAATTCGCTTTCCCTCAGTTAGATGAGGTCATCAACTACAAGAGCAACGACAACAGCAACCAAGAATATACTACAGTACTAAGACTTTACAGTGACCGTGCACGCCGTGCACACCTTCGCGCCGTGCACACCTTCGCGCCGTGCACACCTTGGCACCCTCCTGCACACCCGAAAAATGAGGCTGCAGAGCCACATACAATAGATATTATTGCGAGGTTTTTCGTTATAACAGTCTACTAGGTCCTACAGTGCATGCCCTGCTCCCATTTCTTATTTGGCTTTGTTGCGCGGCCGCTGCGCGTGGTAACTGGTGGAGGTGCTGGGGACGGCGACGCTTCAACTACAACGCGAGTTGCACCACGCTTACGCTGTTTTTTTGGCTGCAGGCTCTGTACAAGGCTTACTTAAAGCCTTGAGCTTGCCTCTTGAGGGCAATTGGATAGCTTTGGCAGCGTCGCTCTCTTGTTTCTTTTGTTGTTTCTCAGCCTTCTTAGCAGCCTCCCTGTAGGCTTTCTCTTCCCTCACCCTCTCGTTCTGCCTTCCTCTGCTGCTTGTCCTGCTCATCTTGAAGCTTCTTCTGGGCCTGAAGCTTCTTCTGATGAGCCTTATCTACCTTCTTCTGCAGCTCTTGCTCCTTGTTGGCTTTATAGCGATCCTCGGCTTGGCGGATCTTGTGAGGGCTCCAAAGAACAGCTGCACTACAGAACTCCTTATCATGCTGCAGGTCAAGCCTCCTCCGCTTGTTTTTAGAGGGCTTAAGCTCTCCAATTACGTTGCGCAGGCCTTCATTTTCAAGCTGTACAAGCTGAGTGTGGGCGGAGAGGTGAGAGATAGTACGCCGCAACCGCTGCACCTCCTCTGCGTCCTGATTCTCTACCACCTTGCCCAGAATTTGGATAGCTTGCTTCCAGTTATCTGCTGCAATTGGTGAAGGTGTACGAGGCAGCTGCCTGCGCTTATTCCGAAACCTATCGACGATTACAGCTGCGTTGGGTGGCGATAGGCCTGTGACTTCGAAGGCCTTGAGGATGAGGCTTGGGGTAAAGGTCTCCGTCCAGGACTTATAGAATAGGTGGAAGAAGTCACGCTTCTTCACGCCTACTAGGCCTTGAGTTGTGTAAACGTGTTTAGTGAGCTGGTTTGTATAGCTTGTAGCCAGAGGTGAGAAGAGTGCTACATCAAGCGGCTGCAGCGTGTGGGTACTGTGAGGAGGGAACACTAGTAGCAGTATCCTATTCCTATCGCAGTACTTGATGAAGGACCAGGTTATATGCGAGCCGTGGCCGTCTACTATAAGTAGTCGCCAACTTCTGCGCGCCTTCTCTCGAGTATAGCGATCAAAGATTTGTTCCAGCCACGCAAGGCCGACCTCGTCGTTCGTCCAGCCTGAGGGCGTTGCAGTAACAAATACTGAGTGCTTTTCTGCTTCTATATCCTCTACCCAGGTCGATTGTATCTCGTTAGGAGCGCCTGGATAGATGATGCCTGGAGGCAGTGCCGAACCATCAGCGCAGACGCTTGCGAGTATCGACACCCACTGCCTGT
Source organism: Lizonia empirigonia (assembly GCA_009982855.1). NCBI lineage: Eukaryota > Fungi > Ascomycota > Dothideomycetes > Pseudoperisporiaceae > Lizonia > Lizonia empirigonia. The sequence goes on from JAADKA010000027.1 coordinate 590,669, forward strand.
TGCCGTCTTGCATAGGCTGGCGCCTTGTTTTTGACTCCACAGAAGCCCTACTGAACACTCGTTTGGTGCGCCTATTGAGTACGCCAATTGCGAAGCCCTTCTCATCCATATTGTACGTGTGCCGTGGCTCAATCGAGTATTCGGTGATCTTGGAGTGCACAAGCTTGAAGTATCGTGTGTACTTCTCGCTGCTATCGGCGTGGAGGCGCTGTGCGTCGATAGCGTTGGCCCATTTGTATAGGAGCTGGTCGCGGTGACGGTCTAGGAAGCGAGTAACCCACGAGTTGGAGACCCTATCTGCAGCCAATTCAGAAGCCATGTTTTGTACCATCTGCCTTGTAGGAGGTAGGCCTCGCTCAGTAAGCTCAACTATGAACTCACAAAGCTCTCGCTCTTGTGTAGGGTGGAGTTTAAGCAGTTGTTGATCAGCGTTAGCACGCGACGCGACAACGTGTCGGTGGTGTCGCGACAAAGTTGTGCGGCACACATTGTATTTTTTTGCAACCGCCTGGTATGAAAGTTTGCCTTATGCATCTGCTACATCTGCCTCTTTAAGCGCTTCTTCTAACGACATCGTGGTGTTGAGTTATGGGGTTGAGGAGTATAGTGGATTTTTGGTGAGGGTGTGCACGGCGTGCACGGTCACTGTAGTCTGTTCGCGTTAGGTCCGTGCGCGACTCAACAACGCGATCGCGTCAGGTAGTCAACAACTTCAAACCAACCCTACACAACCCAAATGAGAGCTTTCAGCACAGAAATTTCAGACAATCGCAGGCCAGGTGGTGAGCTGTCAATCCAGCAGCGCGATTATGTGATTGCAGCAATAGAGGCTGGTTGCCAGACGTTGGAAGTCGCACAGGCCCTTGGCTGTTCGCAACGCTGTGTCCAGAAAACCATCGCGAGATGGGACACCCACGACAGCAATGCCACCAGACCTCGCACCGGCAGGCCACCTGTATTGACGCGTCGTCAACGTCGTCTACTCCTTCGTATCGCCAGAAAGTACCCCAAAATTGAGTACCGAACGCTCATGGAGGAAGCTGACCTCTGGCCATCCACAATGGCACACCCTCTTGTCGCGAAGAAGACTGTGTATCGATCTCTTATGACACAAGGATTAAGAAACTTCAGATCAAAGCGCCGTCCGAAGATCAACAGATCTACAGCTTTGCAGCGTCTTAAATACTCTCGAGAGTGGCGTTATTTCAACTACAAAAAGACACCTATGAGGTTCTCTGACGAGTGCAGCGTCGCCAGAGGTTCTGGACGAAATCAGGAGTGGAGTTTCCAATACCCGAGTGAGAAATTTGACCATGATAAAGTTCATGAGAGCAGCTCATCACGCCCCAAACAGCAGATGGTTTGGGCTCAGATTTGGTGTACTGCTGGTGGTCGTGTTGGGAGGAGTGAGCTGGTCATCATAGATCGTGACTACACTGCCAAATGTCACGGGTACACCTCCTGGAGCTATTGTGAAGCTCTTGAAGCTGGACTGTTACCTAAGTACAAGCCTAGAGAGAGGTTTATGCAAGACAACGCACGCGTCCACACGTCAAAGTACACTCAAAAGTGGTTGGAGAGTCACGGGATTTGGACCATTGAAGTACCCCCATACTCACCCGACCTCAACCCTATTGAACACATGTGGTGGGCACTCAAAAGGAAGCTCCATGAGCTCTATCCTGAATTTGACACTCTCGGAGACTCACAAGAGGAGTGGGATCGCTTTTGTGAGGGTCTCAAAGAGGCGTGGTTGGCCATACCAGACTCACTCATCAAGAAGCTCATCCACTCCATGCCAAGGCGACACCAGGCATGCCTTCAGGCCCAGGGCTACCAGACTAAATACTGAGGATACGGGCATCAATTCTATCAAATCAGATCCACTTTTGACCGCGTGATTGTTGAGATATAACGTTGTGAACATTCACTTATAAGTGGTTGTGGTGGCCTGTGCGCGCGGGCCAACATAAGCGAGCGGGCCACCTAGCAGAGTTAGGATAATTGCAATGCATATACCGCGACACTACTATTACTTACTACAATTTGCAGGCAGTGGAAATACTATCTAGACTCGTCGCTTTTAGATAAATCTACAATTTTAACTGCGCAGGTGCGAGCGTTGTGGCTAGTCTCTCCACAACGTCCACAGCGCCGCTGCGTGCGCACCCTCTTTCCAGGCTCTTCACCTCCCTCCTGCTCACCACCCTCCCTTTCAGCTATCAAATCAGCTACCTCACCTACTGTGAGGGTCTCATTTGTCCGAATGTACTTCCTCTTTCAACTTCTAATCTCTGTTGCTACCTCTACTGCCTTTCGAAGCCCTGCCATTTCCTGTCGCATTAACACTGTTTCATGCCCCATCAATGCAACCCCTTTATTAAGCTGCTCAGCTGCCCTAAGAAGTGGAGAAGGTGGAGAATCTCTGTGCAGCCGTACACGCTCGCAAAGCAAGGTTGATTGGGCCTCTACCTCACGAAGGTTGCTTGGTGTTTTGGATTCCCATAGGGTGTCCTCTGGCTTAGGCGTACGAAGGACCACATCAAGCTTTGAAATCACTGCTTCTGGGTTGTGTAGGACCAGTCCAGCACCCCTGAAGCTTGCGCAGATATTCTCCTTTGTAATTGCCTTTTTAAAAGCTACTTTAAAGGCTGGTAGGAAGGCCTCCTTAATCTGCTTGGTGCCGTACCGTGCCAAGCCACTGATCTCATCTCCATATGCCCGCTTCAAGGGTGAAAAACAACCCACATCAAGTGGCTGCAGCAGGTGCGACGAGTGAGCAGGCATACAGAGAACAATAATCTTCTCCTCCTCGCAGTATTTGTGAAATTCATGTGAGTTGTGGCTCTCGTGGCCATGCACAATTAGCAGTCTGTGTGCACCCACACTACGTGCCTTTGTATGGGTATTAAAGTGCTTTAACCAGGTGAGACCAAGCTTATTTAACGTCCAGCCATTGGGACTGACCTCAATAACCCAGTCCCGGGGTAGATTGTGGAACCAGGAGGTAATAAGGACCTTGCCAGGGAAGATTAAGAAGGGTGGTAGAGCCCATCCCTTTGCGTTGACTCCTTGGATATCTGTAACCCACTCACGGTTCCCTGGCTGTATTCCCTTTGGGTTTCCTCGCTTTTCAGACCCTGTAAAGGCCATTTGACCCTTGATTACCCCCATTATAAACCCTGTCTCATCAAAGTTGTATGTGTCTTCATCTGTGATGCCGTACTTGGCCTTAGTGTTGGCAACTAGCTCAAACCAGGGCGTTATAACGCGTGGGTCTTCGTTGAGGGCTCGCTGGCGATCGTATAGACGACTCCTTCGAAGCCTAACCTCAGGCGTACGCTTCTTGAAGTTGTCCACCCAGCACTTGCCAACAGGCTCTCCACCACGCTCTGCAAGCAGATCGTTGGCCATATCTCGCACCATATCCCTTGTAGCGCCTATCCCTCGCTGGTCAAGGTCAAGTATACGTCGGACAAGCGCCTCCTCCTCTAGCTTGCTCAGTTTCTTTGAATTGGGCTCACGATCGCGTCGAGGGAGGGCTCCTTGGCGTCGTCGTTGGAGGGTAGTTCGAGGCACGCTGAAGGCTGCAACAACGCGTCTTTCGCTCTCGTCGCGATCTTCAATTGTAGCTTGGATAGCAAGCTGTAATGTGCCTTCAGTGTAGGACAGTTGCGCGTTGCGTTGTGGTGGCATTGTGGCATAAGCCAAGTTTAGGGTACATTTTGCGAAGTTGGCCCGCTCGCTTATATTGGCCCGCTCGCTTATAAACTACGTTAGTTAACGTATTCTATCAGCGAGTGTCGCAGAATCTCTTGGCAGTACCAACTCATTCTACTACTCTTCAATTTCATCACTATCAACCTAGAGCTCTGTGCATATAGAGCTCAACTCTGATTCAAAATTCTCTTCTGTATCCATTTTGCACGTGCGAGCGTTGTGCCCAGTCCCACCACAGTTTCCACAGCGCCGTAGACCTGGTTGGGCTGTTCCTTGATCACCACGACCACGAGCCTTCTTCGATCGGCTAGCCGTTATAGAAGCCTCTCCAGCTACCTGAGATGCTGCCTGACCATACTCTATAGTACCACCCTGCTGGATATACTTCCGTTTGCGAGTTTTTCTTTTAGTGATTACTGCTAATTGTTCTTCAAGCTCTTTGTTCCGAGCAGCCAGAAGCGCGTTTTGGTGAAGCATCAGCTCAGCACCCTTTACAAGCTGGGAGAAGCCAGCCTGAGCTGTAATAGGTGACTGAGTGAAGTAGTTGCTTACTAGCTTTGACTGGGATCTAAACTCGTGCGTATTGCTTGGTGTCTTTGATTGCCATAGTGTTTCTTGTAGTAGAGGTGGAAGTGGGGTACGCAGCCGCACTTCAAGGCGATCCAACACTATCTGCGCGTTGATAGGGACTAATCCAGATGCCTCAAAAGCCTTTCGACAGTTCTTCTCTGTAAACACGTCGAAAAACGCGTCTTTAAAGGCTGGTAAGAAGCCTTCTTTGTTGATATGGAAGACGCGTCGACATGCCGAGACTCTAACGCGTTCAGAGTATCTCCTCTTTAACGGTGAGAAGCAGACCACATCGAGTGGCTGGAGGATGTGCGATGAGTGAGGTGGCATGCAGAGAGTAAGGATCTTGTGTTCAAGGCAGTAGTCCTTGAAATCCTGGTTGAGATGGCTCTCATGGCCATCTAGAATGAGTAGCCTGTACACCCCACCTTGCGCGTCTTTGTATGCGCGTTAAAATGCTTCAACCACTCTAGACCAAGAGCGTTGTTAGTCCAGCCATTCTCAGAGACTGAGACCTTCCAATTACGCGGGATATCTGCCTCCTCATACCAGGCAGAGATGTGGACACACCCTTTGTAGATAATGAAGGGTGGGATAGCATACCCAGCAGCGCAGATACTCTGGATGACTGTAACCCACTCGCGATCGCCTGGCTGAATAAGATTTGGTCGAGCACGTCTCTCTGCGGCTGTAACCACTTTCATTGAGCCAATAACGCCCATCTGAAAGCCTGTCTCATCGAAGTTGTGCACGTCATCGTCGTGGATGCCGTACTTGGCTTTGGTGTCCTCCACCAGCTTAAACCACGCGCTAATTATCTCTGGGTCCTCCTGGAGTATTCTCTGGTGATCCTTTGCTCGATTGGCCATCTTGAGCTCATCTGATCGCGTTATGAATCTCTCAGCCCAGCATTTGCCAACTGGCTCACCACCACGTACACCCAGTAGTTTATCAGCCATATCTGCTACCTCGCACAGCCGGGGCGCAAATCCTCGTGAGTCAAGGTCGAGGATATATCGGAAAATCGTCTTCTCTTCAGTCGCAGTAAGCTTTTGGTTGTTGGGGGTGCAATCGCGTCGTGCAGAAATTCCTTGTACGCGTCGGTTGAGGGTCCTTGGGCGAACGTTGAAGGCGTCAGCAGCAGCTTTTTGCGTTCGGAATTGGCCAGATTGGAAAGCTGCAAGTGCAAGTTCAACTGCACCTTCATGATAGACTGAGTTCACGTTGTTTGATGAAGACATGTTGTGTTGAAGGTAGATGGTGGTTGCCAAGAGAATTCTGCGACACTCGCTGATGCGCGCCACTCGCTGATGGAATACGTTAATGGTAGTTTTTGTTAGAAAGGTATATGTACCAATCAACGCAGGGGCAAAGTGTGTTCAGTGTTCACATTTTGTCTCAACAGTTTTTACTTTTTCTTTAAAAATTTAAATTAGAATTGCTAACGTAAAGCACCACCGAGCCGGCAACTTTTTCTTGGCATTGCGAACACCACGTACAAACAACAATGGCTCAACAACGCAAAGCTAAGCTACTCCAGCAAGAAGGCAGGATAGACCTCGCACTCCAGGCGTACGAATCAGGTCAATTTAAGAGCGTGCATCTTGCTGCTCTAGCATACAACGTCCCACATCAACGGCTCTCTGATCGGCAGAACAAAATCACCTTCCGGCTGTCTGCTACACCCAACGGCCGAAAGCTCTCTGCGACAGAAGAGCAAACGATCGTACGATACATCCTTGACCTTGATTCGCGTGGATTTGCCCCCCGGCTGTGTGAGGTGGCAGATATTGCAGATAAACTGTTGGCTGTACGTGGTTGGTTGGTTGGTTGGTATTCGATTTTCGTCCATAGGATGGGGATTAAGTCCACCATCACCGCCTCCCGAAGGGCATATAGGACGTGCTAAGCTATGGAATTACAGTGCTGCCACACTACCTTAGAAAGTATTTCTTGCCTGCGCGGGTATTGCTACCATTTCAGAACTACAGCTCCCCTTCCAATTGGGGAGACTGAGCAGTGTGTATACATCAGGGTGGTTCCCTTGTGTGTATTCAGAGGCGGTTTGAGTGCCATGAGAGAGAGTAGGAAAGAGTAGGTGGGTGTGAAGAGCCGGTGCCCTGCCGAATCGAAGCCGTGGCTCTGCGCGAGGAGAGCCTTTGTACTAGGCTTGGCCATGCCTGTGTCTGAGGAGATAGGTGTAGTAGGTAGGCAGAGCCAGGCCTGTCCTTCTTCTTTATCCCCAAGGGTCGTGAAATCTAAGGCCATGCTGGCTGCCTTGTTTGCGTGTTGTGTCAGGTCTGGGACGCTGACAGTCGGTCTTCAGAGAGCTGAAAGCAGCTCTCATCGTTGTGGGTGTGGAGAGCCGGTGCTCTGTCGAATTGCGCCGTAGCTCTTCGCGTGGAGAGCCTTGCGGTAGGCCTGGCGATGCCCTTATACTGCAAGAACAAGGAGTGGCAAAACTGTCTCCTTGTCTTGGTGGTGGTTGTGGCCTTCGACCGAACGTGAAAATCTGAGTGGCGCACGGGCCATTTTGAAGACATTTCAGCTCAGCGAAGAGCTGAAAGACAAAAGAGGGCAGCGCGCCTGCCACAACGCCTGCAGCGGGGAGAGGACGTTGGGAAACAGATTTAAGAAGGCATTTGAGTCGTGTTTGAACGAAAAATCGATGGAAATCGACCTTTCGCTGACCTGGAAAAGTTGATGTTCGGGTGCGGCTGTACGTGGTGGGACACCTATTGGCAAGAACTGGGCTGAGCGATTTGTGTCGCGTACGGAGGGGCTCAAGATGGCTTTCAATCGAGCAAAGGATCGTCAGAGAATACTCCAGGAAGATCCAGAGGTGATTAGCGCTTGGTTCAAGCTCGTACAAGAGACAAAAGACAAGTATGGGGTCCTAGATGATGATACCCACAACCTTGATGAGACAGGCTTCCAGATGGGAATTATTGGCTCAATGAAGGTTATTACAGGCTCAGAGAGGCGTACGAGGTCTAATCTCATCTAGCCAGGCGATCGGGAGTGGGTCACAGTCATCCAGAGCATCTGCGCTGCTGGGTATGCTATCCCACCCTTCATTATCTACAAAGGGCGTGTCCACATCTCTGCCTGGTATGAGGAGACCTAAATTCCGTACGATTGGAAGCTCTCTGTCTCTGAGAACGGATGGACAAACAACGCACTTGGTCTTGAGTGGTTGAAGCACTTTGATGTGCATACAAAGGCGCGTCAGAAGGGGTCGTACAGGCTGCTCATCTTGGACGGCCATGAGAGCCACCTCAACCAGGATTTCAAGGACCACTGTGTGGAGAACAGAATCCTGACCCTCTGTATGCCTCCTCACTCATCACACATACTTTAGCCACTTGATGTGGTGTGTTTCTCACCATTGAAACTGAAGTACTCCCAACGCGTACGAGCCTTGGCATCCCAACGCATCTTCCACATCAACAAAGAAGGCTTCCTTCCAGCCTTTAGAGACGCGTTTTTTGACGTGTTTACGTACGGGAACTGCAGGAAGGCCTTTCAGGCTTCAGGACTAGTCCCTATTGACGCGCAGGTAGTCCTTGATCGGCTTGAAGTGCGATTTCATACCCCTCCACCAGTACCTCTACCAGAAACACCATGGCAATCCAGAACCCCAAGCAATACGTTCGAATTTGGGTCGCAATCAAAGCTCGTAAGTGAGCACTTCGTACGATCACCAACATCTGCTCAGGAAGGGTTCTCAAAGCTGGTAAAAGGAGCTGAGGAGATGCTGCATGAAAATGTAATCATCAAGGCTCGTGTACGAGAGCTTGAGGAGCAATTAGCAGAGGTTACTAAGCGCAAAGGACGTAAAAGAAAGCAGATTCAGCATGGTGGGACAATGGAGTATGGTGCTGCAGCACTTTCTGTAGCTGAGAGCGCAACTGCAGCTCGTACGGTATCAAAGAGAGCGCGTGTAGGTAATGGTCAAGAAAGAGCCCAGCCAGGTCAACGGCACTGTGGCAACTGTGGGAAGACTGGGCACAACGCTCGTACGTGTCAGAAAGATGCAAAAGAAGATTCTGCATCTGATGCAAGTGCGTCGTACGCAGGCTCTGCAGAAGGTGGTGAGTAATTGCTTGTTCTGTACATGGTGTTCGCAATGCCAAGGAAAAGTGTCCGGCTCGGTGGTGCTTTACGTTAGTAATATTCTTGTTGCTACTGCTAACGTAGGAGACGGGCGAGTCGGACACTGTGCCAAGCCCCTACCAAAACCATCTTAATTTTTCAACACTACGGTCCTTGACAGTGCTGTATAGTATAGGATATTATTTAGAAACTATTTCTACATCTAGCTTACACGTGCGCGCGTTGTGCCTAGCCTCGCCGCAGCGTCCACAGCGCCTTAAAGGCTGGCCGCCCTCATCAGCGCGCGCCCTCTTCCTCGTCTTCTTCCCATCACTGCGCGCCCCAAACTCCTTGAACGCTGTTAATTGTATGCCCTCTTCAACTGTTAAGGTTCCCTCCTGCTGTACTCGCTTTCTTTTGTACGATTTACGGCGTGAGGCGGCCTCGTTAGCGGCTTGAAGCTCAGCGTTGCGCTTAGTGATTAACACCAAAGAATGCGCCATTATCTCCGCGCCTTTAGTAAACTTTGCAAGGGCATCAACCATTGAGGTTGGCGAGCTATCTACATGTTGTTGAATCCTCTCTTGAATTAGCTTTGATTGCGACCCGAATTCTAGGGTATTGCTTGGTGTTTGCGACTGCCAGGGACCGTCCTCGACGGTAGGTGGCGTAGGGGTGCGCAGCCGTATGTCAAGCTGCGATATCACCACCTCTGGGTCGATCGGAACCAAGCCAGCGCCTCGAAAGCCTCCTAGGATATTGCTCTTTGTAATCGCAGCGTTGAAAGCAGCAATAAAGCATGGTAGGAACTCAAGTTTAGTGATGTGGTTAATCCGGTTGCAAATCAGGATCTCGGCTTGGCGCCCATACGCCTTCTTTAACGGCGAGAAACAACCCACATCAAGTGGCTGCAGGATATGCGATGAGTGGGGAGGCATGCAGAGAGTGATAATCTTATTCTCCTTGCAGTATTGCTGGAATTCGAGCGAGTCGTGGCTTTCATGGCCATCAACTATAAGCAGTCGGTGTGAGCCAACAGTGCGCCCCTTCGTATGCTTGTCAAAGTGCTTCAACCACTGGAGACCAAGCTCGTTCGTCGTCCAGCCGTTCTAAGAGACCGCGATAACCCAGTCGTGAGGTAGATTCTCCTCCTTGTACCAGGCAGAGAGGTCGTTCTTGCCCTGGAAGATGATAAAGGGTGGAATTGCCCACCCCGTTGCGTTGACGCCCTGGATTACCGTAGTCCACTCCCGGTTGCCCTGCTGAACGCTCCTTGGCTGCCCTCGACGCTCAGAACCTGTAACTACTGCGCCAGTTGATATAACGCCCATCATGAAGCCAGCCTCGTCGAAGTTATAGGTGTCTTCATCCTGGATGCCGTACTTGGCTTTCGTATTCTCTACCAGCCGGAACCAGTCTCTTACAAGCTGAGGACTCTCACATAAGGCTCTCTTATAGTCGTACTTTCGATTGAATTTGACTTTGAGCTCTGGCCGACGCTTAACAAAGGTCTTAGCCCAGTTTTGGCCAACTGGGTCGCGGTGACGCTCAGCAAGTAAGGAATCAGCCATATCTTTAACGGCTACGCGCCTAGGCAGAAATCCTCGCGCATCAAGGTCGAGTATATGCTGGACAATCACATCCTCTTCTGTTTTAAGTAGCTTCATTGAATTGGGCGTGCAATTAGGTCGAAACAGCTTTCCAGCGCGTCGGTCGCTTAGTGTTGTATGTGAGACGTTGTAGATTGATGCAGCTCGTCTCTGAGATAGTGTCGCGTCGCGTTCGATAGCCTGAATTGCGAGCTGTATTCGAGCCTCATTTGAAGCTGGTAAATCGTGGCGTTGTTGAGACATCGCGTGTATAGTAGTAGTTAAGATGGCTTTAGTGGGGGCTTGGCACAGTGTCCGACTCGCCCGTCTCCTACGTTATTTGTTTCTGCGGTTGATGACCTCATCTAACTGAGGGAAAACGAATTATTGCACCCCCTGTTGTCTCGCAATTCGTGATTGCATCACTGTGACTCCACCATCATTGGCTGAGGAAAGCCACGTCCAGTCTCAGCATTGTTAGCTGGCCGCATGGGCATCACCATCTCACATACGTCGTTCGCCTTTACCCTGGGCACTTTCTTCAAGGTCTTCTGGTCAAATCTCGGCACCTTCGGCGCAGCACCTCAAGAAATTCAAGACTACCTCTCTACCTGAAACAAGGTCTGCTCGAGGAGCGGCGGCATCTGCGGAGAGTACGAAAGAGGCTGAGATCCATACACCGCGACAGAAGTCATGGGCCTGGCGCCAGAAGTGGATCGGATGACTCCGACAGCAACTACGGCTACAAGCGAAGCAGAGGGCGGAAGAATGGACAAAAGAAGGGTCCGGGCCAGATGCACTTCGATCGCGATATACAATCCATGCGGTCTGCAGGAGAGAGCGAAGCGGTGCAAGTGATGCGCGTTACGATCCGCGATCTGATCAAGTCCTTCCGCCAGATCGAGTACCCATTCTTGAAAGCGGAATATCAGAACCAGGCCTCTGCACAGTGGTCGAACAACAGCCATCCGTATGGACCTCCGGAGAAGAACCCATACTATTCCGACGATGAGGTATCAGATATGCATGCGACCAACCGGCTGGGGCACGAGTACAGGAATTGCGGTTTCAAGGAGCGTTGGTTATGGGTGAGGAGGAAGGCTTCTGTCGTAAACTTCAGTGAGGTGCTGAATCGAGTTGAGGTTCGGAGGATGGCGCATGAAGTCGGGGAGGTTCTCAGTATGTTCAGCAATATTGGCCGCGATTTAGAAGATATGCAGGAGTCCGTATTCGCGCTGGAAGGGAGACTAAATAGAGTTGTGGGAGTGAGAAGAGTGGAGTGAAAATTACCGACACAATAAGGAGGTGGAACACTGAAAGCTTGCACTTGCTCCTCGACTTCACCATTGGCATTTGTCTGCTGTCATGCAGAATCTTGAGATCGAGCATCTCGACGTTGTTCTGCACGCCCCTACAACGAAAATCAGCGGTTCATGCTTGGAGCAGCTCACAACAGACATGCGTCAAGTAGTGGCAAAAGCCCAGCTGTCCCCATATAGAACAACATGGTGCTCCAAGCGAGCAGATGGGACGTTAGCTCTTGCTCAACTTAAAAGATATTGAGATCATGCTGATGGTTTCCTCGTTCATCCCAGCTCCAAGCCAGGAGTGAGCATCCAAGTCGTTCTTCACTGCCGAGCTCGTAAGTCTAGCAAAAACAATGTGAGTTGAACCAAGATCTCTGCCGATAAGAAGGTCAACAAAACCTCCCACATCAAGTAATTCCACCTGGCGTTGGCACAGTGACGTAGTCAGTCCACCAGCCACCGCTTCGTGCCGTGGTTTCTACTGCAACCTCTGAATCATGCTTACTTATTTGCTCAAGCCTGCCGCTACTCCCAGCCGTCCTGCCGCGTGTTCGTATAAGTTTCTGCTTTCTCACTCCACGACCACGCCTAGTAATGCTCGTATCCGACTGCACACTTGGAATCCTACGCCTCACTAGCTTGGACTTGGACCTGTTACAAATATAGTGCTGATTCATTACATCACGAGCGGTTTGGTGCTGATACGAGGTGGGTCATGGACCCTCATGGCCGCTGGATACGAGTGGCTTGACGTAACATTCCGAACTTCGCGCGAGAAGGATGGGTGTTTGTTGTGATTACCACGTGCGTCGTCAGCATGTGACAAAGCTAGCCGCATGACTCCGCTCGTCGCATCGTATAGTGACTGTTTTGTGGGTCAGAAGCGAGGTCTGAGCAGTCTGACTGCCAACATCGCAGTGGTCCGTTTTTAAGATTATATGTGGGGAGACGATTACACGAGATGCGTCATCAGCAGTTGTCATGAAGAAGTGACGAATTTGAAGCTGAAGCTTTTATTGCTATCTCAATCATACGCGATCCTAACGTTCTCATTCTAGCCCAAGGTTATCTACAAAAGGAAAGTAAAAAGTTGGAAAATTAAATCCATCAATTGCGCCGCGGCTATGCAAAGGCTATCTGAAACACAATGCCAGCCTTTGTATATGGGAGGCAAATTACCATCCACCAAAATCATCCAAAACCGGTGTTTCTAAGAAAGACGTCCGTAGCTCAGAGCCGATCCGCTTAGTAGCCGTAGCCGTAGCCACCGGTCGAGCTGGGTGCAGCCGACGTGGAGGACTCAACGGGGTAGGGCTTGTAAGCAGGAGCGGAGGAAGAAGCCTTCATGGTGGTGGGGTAAGGAGCAGGAGCCGAGCTGGAGTAAACAATGTAGGCGCTGCCAGAAGGCTTGGAGCCAGAGGCAGTGTAGGTAGGTACAACAGGCATAGTGGCAGTGTATGTGTGGGGCTTGCCTTCCTCACTGGCAGTGTATGTCACGACGTTGGTGGACGCGGTAGGGACGGGAGTGTACTCGGGAACATCAACACCGATAGTGACAGTCTTTGTGACGGTTACGGGAGCGGCGCAGCTCTCCTGGCCAGCAACAGGGGTGTACTGAGGAACATCGACACCAACGGTGGTAGTCTTGGGGCTGGTGGGCTGCGAAGGCTTGGAGCCCTCAGAGTAGCTGTCTTTAGAGGCAACGGGGGTGTACTGGGGAACGTCGACACTGGAGGTGGACATGGTGGGCTGGCCACCGTAGATGGTGGAAGTGTAGGTCTTGTAGCTGGCTGTCAGGTAGGTCGAGTAGATCGTAGACGAGCCGTTCTGGCCAACCTCAGTGGAGCAAGGGACCCACTCGTAGGTGGTGACGACGGTGGTGGTGTCCTCAACAGGCATGGTGCTGGTGGGCATGGGGGGAACAGCAGTGGTCCCGTAGGCGTTGCAGCCACCCTTGCAGGAGGTGATGGTAACAGTGCTGGTGGTCAGAGTGGTGACGACTTGGGTGCCATAGGTCTCAGTGACGGGGCAGACAGTGGTGGTGGTGTAAGTAGTCAGCTCCTTAGTGCTGGTACCGTAGGCAGGCACGCTCGAAGAGCTTCCGTAGTACGGGACAGGGCTGGAGTGTGTGTACTCAGGGTAGCCAGGGATGGTGCTGGTGCCAACAACGGGCTTGGAGCCCGAGGGTGTGTACTCGGGTAGCTAGGAACGGAGCTGGTGCTAGGAACGGAGCTGGTGCAAGGAACAGAGCTGGTGCCAACAACGGGCTTGGAGCTGGAGGCTGGGTACTCAGGATAGCCAGGAACGGAGCTGGTGCCAACAACGGGCTTGGAGCTGGAGGCTGGGTACTCAGGATAGCCAGGAACGGAGCTGGTGCCAACAACGGGCTTGGAACTCGAGGCTGGGTACTCAGGGTAGCCAGGAACGGAGCTGGTGCCAACAACGGGCTTGGAGCTTGAGGCTGGGTACTCAGGGTAGCCAGGAACGGAGCTGGTGCCAACAACGGGCTTGGAACTCGAGGCTGGGTACTCAGGGTAGCCAGGAACAGAGCTGGTGCCAACAACGGGCTTGGAACTCGAGGCTGGGTACTCAGGGTAGCCAGGAACGGAGCTGGTGCCAACAACGGGCTTGGAGCTTGAGGCTGGGTACTCAGGGTAGCCAGGAACGGAGCTGGTGCCAACAATGGGCTTGGAGCTCGAGGGTGTGTACTCAGGGTAGCCGGGGACGGAGCTGGTGCCAACAACGGGCTTGGAGCTCGAGGGTGTGTACTCAGGGTAACCGGGGACGCTTGAAGAAGCTGGGTAGACAGGTGTCGAGGCTGGGTACGAAGCAGGTGCGGAGGAGGATGGGACTACGTGCTTGGAAGAGGGGGTCTCCTCAGGGTAGGTTGGGTAGCCAGGAGCAGAGCTCGAGTGAACAACCGGCTTGGAAGAGCTGGGTGTCTCAACGGGGTACACAGGAGCACTGCTGGAAGGAGTGTTCACTGCGTAGCCGTACTCAGCAACGGGGTTGGCAGCCACAGCACCGATAATGGCAGCGGCGAGGAAGGAGTAACGCATCTTGAGTGACTTGATTTACTTCTTCGGTGGGGAGGGATATTAAGTATTAGAAATCTGAAGATAGACACTAGCGAGGGTCTGTCGTGAGACAGCTGATTAAAGCGAGAGTGGCAGTTGAACTGTTTTTATTGTTGTGATGAGAAAATGCTTGGTGAGGGCGAAGGAAAGTTATATACTGGGAGCCTCCTGAGCATCTATGCGCTTCCTTGATGGCTGACGTCGTCATGGCCAACGCTTTGTCACTTACGAAGTCACATCTCGCCATGAGCGCAACACGAGGTCCCATTCTTGGAATACGATGGGCACGGTACGTCGATAGTGTCGATTCCCGAATTGGGTTGCTCTAGCAGCAGCGTCTTTAGGAGCAGTACAGCGAACGACGGCACGATGGTGGTGGCAGATGGCTGGAGCGCTGTGTCTAATTATGGTTGAATCTAACGGGATTGGACATTAGTGTGCACGAATCCACGGGTCGGCGCCCAGCGGCTAAGTCGTCTTACGAAGAAGCTCGTTTCTTTTGGCCGATTAACAGGAACACCCTAACACAGCTTATCCTATTACGCGTACCACTATAACTACAAAACATATTTAATTTGTTAGAAACAAGTATAGGGAGTAAGAAATTACTTTTGCTATAGCTATGTATAAGTACTTTAGAATATTCTGTTGCGTAGATAAGAGTAAGAGCAAGCTGAAGTAGGGTAGGTGTTTTAGTGTTCTTTGAAGTAATCGGCCAAAAAAAACGAGCTTTTTCGTACTTTGCCGACTGCCATAGGTAGCTCACGAAGGCTCTCCACTCCCGAGGGCCCAACAGCACTTCTTCATTTCGGAGCCATCCCCGCAGCCATGACCTTCGCCTGGCTTTGGGCTGGCGGCTGTGGCCCACCACCGAGAAAGAGACGTTCCTGACGACCCGCCGCCGTCAACGCTTTAATTTTGGTCGGTGCAGCCCTTTCTCCGACTCTTCCGCTTGAGGCCTTCTCGCACGTTCTAGTACTATCTACGGTGGATGCCAGCAGTGGAGCTTCGGTGTCCTGTAGGTCGAATGGTCCTTCCTTCTCGTTTTTAGATACCGTGTTCCTCCAGTTCTCCTCCACGTCAACGCCACCTATGTGTGCTGACCTGCACTTTACTCGTAAAGTCAAGAAATCTGAGAGTCTCGTGCAGATTGAACCAATCAGACTTGTTAGGAGAGGGACTTAAGCAGAGGTGGCAAAAACGTGACTCTCATACTACCGGGTGCACCCCGATAGTAGGATAATGTGCACCCCGATAAGCAACTAGAGCTGCATACAGTAAAGCTGTGCGGAGACTTGGCTGGGCATGGTGGAGTCTTGTTTTGTACTGTAATTCTATACAAAACCAGACTGTATTGTGTTTAGCCAAATGTGGTACTCACGCGCACGGGTAGTATGAGAGCCACGTTTTTTGCCACCTCTGCCCAAACCCTCCTTTTAGCAATTTTGATTGGTGGGATTTGCTGTGACTCTTAGATCTCTGGACTCAACGAGTACAAGCGAGTTGATACTGAGCACGTTGAATTTGATGAATTAGTCAACAAGTATTGAAATGCACAGTCAGCTTGAAAACATCGGCGAACACTCCATATCGGCGAAAACCAATACTATTTGACTGTTTTGGTATGGCCTGACGTGCGGCGCGCCCTTGGCTGCATTAGTTGCTTATCGGCGTGCACGTTTGCCCTACCCGGGCGCGTGAGTACGAGATCGCGCTTTTTTACTATTTCAGGAGGCCTACCCGGAAAGCAAGCGATACGCCATTACCGTTATGGCGATGCAACGTGTGGTTGACATGGACGTTACACTACGACGCCACAAGATTCCGATCTGTCAGGCTGTGGACGTCAGCCCTGAGCACAGCAGCCATGTCTTCGCCAATGCAGCCCACAAGGAAACGAGTGCAGGGTGTTGTTGAGCCCCGCAAACGCCGGCAACTGCTGCTCGTACAACAGATGACACCGCACATAGTGGATTCTCCATCGTATTTTGTTGGCCAGTCGTAACTCTCCCTACAGTGCCCCATATAATTTTCACCAGAGGTCGGCCTACTTATGCACAAACCCCGCGCATGGCTGCATGGCTGCATAATGCGATGGGACCTGGTATCGTCAAATGTCGGCCCTCAAAAGCAACACAACGTGGACCCGGTAGAATCTCTGGTTGCAAAGCAACTGAGTCGCTTTGCAGCACACCTGAGGCCTTGACAAAGTATTGGTCCACTTGGAGTGCTAGCGCATCATGAGGAATTGCCGCCCGAAGTCCATGCAGGAGCGAGGCCGGTGTACCGCAATGTTCAAAGCAGCGTTCGTTGAGTGGCTGGGAGAGCAGGGCGAAGTAGGTGCCATACGAGATCCTTAATCTCGGCCGATTCACGATATCACTGGGCTGGGACAGCCGTGCCTGCCTTTACGAGGGTCCTTCTGTCTTCCTACCCAGCTTCTTGGACTGCCCGAGCATGGATTTGAGCCTGGTCAATCTACGGCAGTCCTGAAATATAATTTCTAACTACTAACCGATTTGGGCTTGGCACACTCCGGCATGCTTTGGAGTGGCTCAACATCGGCATTGTTCCCTTGTTGACCATATTCTTTTACTACACTGACACAACGACAATAGTTGCAAAAAATTTGCATGCTCGTATTTGCGACAAAGCTCGGTGGTGGTCTTCCTACAAGCTGGCACTGCATTCAAACAGCAACAAAATGTCTTGGGCTTGGAGTCGCCGACGCAAATTCGATGACGAGTGAGGCATCACGCCAGCCGTATCGCTCTGCTGTTAGTCCAAAAACCTCATGCAACTTGCACAGTAACGTGCTTCACAAGCGAGTCGCGCACCCTACCAACTTTGCACACCTCTCCTATCTTAACGTACAATGGCTCCACGTAACGTTACTAAATTACTATCAAATGAAGCAGATATTCAGCTTGCTATCTTGTCTATCGCATCTAGTCAAATTCAAGAAAATCAACGCGCTGCTACTCTCTACCAAGTTTCTGAATCTACGCTGCGTGACCGACGCGCTGGTAGACCTGCCCGACGCGATTGCCAGCCCAACTCGAAGAAGCTTACCCAGCGAGAGGAGCAGGTAATTGTTACCTGTATACTCGACTTAGACCGACGTGGATTTGCGCCTACGTACGCTGCTGTACGTGATATGGCTGATAAGCTGCTGGCTGCGCGCAGCGCAGGTCAGGTTGGGAAGAACTGGCCAGCCAACTTTGTCAAGCGTACAGACAGTCTCACGACGCGTTTCAATCGAGCGTACGATAGGCAGAGAGCTCTGTGTGAGGATCCAGCCCTAATCAGCGCCTGGTTCAAGCTCGTAGAGGAGACAAAGGCGAGGTACGGCATCTGCGATGACGACGTCTACAACTTTGACGAGGCTGGCTTTATGATGGGCAAGATCACGACTCAGCTCGTCGTGACAGGGTCAGAGAGAAGAGGCAGGCCAAAGGCTATCTAGCCAGGCAATCGCGAGTGGGTGACGTTGATCGCTGCGATCAACGCTGCTGGCTAGTCAATCCCGCCGTTCCTCATCTTCGCTGGCCAGTATCACCTATCTGCCTGGTATGAGGAGGACATCCCACGCGACTGGGCGATTGCAGTGAGTGACAATGGCTGGACAAACAACGAGCTAGGAGTAGAGTGGTTGAAGCACTTTAACGCTCACACGAAGACTCGCGTTGTTGGTGCGCGTCGCCTGCTCGTCCTTGACGGCCATGAGAGCCAACACTCTTGAGTTTCAAGAGCTCTGCAAGGAGAACAATATCTACACGCTCTGCATGCCGCCTCACTCATCCCACCTGCTGCAGCCGTTTGACGTTGGCTGCTTCTCGCCGTTGAAGCGCGCGTACAGCCGTGAGGTTGAGAGCCTAATCCGCCACCACATCAACCATATCACCAAGCTTGAGTTCCTGCCAGCCTTCAAGACAGCGTTTAATCGATCAATCGATCGTTCACCTCAGCCAATATCTGCTCAGCCTTTCAAGGCGCAGGCCTTGTGCCTCTCCAGCCAGATGTTGTTCTGTCAAAGCTTGACGTGCAGCTGCGTACGGCTACTCCAGCTGCTCTCCCAGAGGCTCCCTGGGAGACTCGTACGCCGAGCAACGTACGTGAGCTTGAGGCTCAATCAACGTTGATACGTGAGCGCGTGCGATGGCATAAGAGCTCATCACCAGCTTCAATCATTGAGGCAATTAACCAGCTCAAGAAGGGCGCTGAGGTGATGATGCTCTCAGCTGAGCTGATGCGCGATCGGATTACCAGCCTTGAGAAGGCTAATAAGGCAGCGTCAGCGCGCAAACAGCGTAAAAAAAGCGTATACAGCAGCGTGGGGTCTTAACAAAGGGAGCTGGAGAGGATATACTCCCTCAAAGAGAGGCTGATCAGCAGATTGCTCATAAGCAGCGTCAGGGAGGAGAGCAATCAGGCCTCAGCCGCCAGGCTCTAGCGCGCTGCACAAGGTGTAGAGAGACTGGCCATAACTCACGTACGTGCAAAAAGGATATTTAGATACTGCTTAATCTACCCTGTAAATATCTATATATTATATCATCACGTTGTTGAGATATACAATTGTAGAGGTGCGCGACTCGCTTGTGAAGCACGTTATGATTGTTTGCAAAATACCTGTGGCACGCCGAAGTCGGTTAGTGCGAGGGGTAAGCTGCACCTCAGCAGTCATCAATTCTCATACAAATTTACTATATAGAGCTGTGCAATCGCGATTTTGACGACCTTGTAGCCTGTACGGATTGCGACTCCAAGCTCTAATTGAGCTATCACGATCGCTTTTCTGGTGTTGTTGTTGCAGCCACGCCTCCCATCGCAATGGGGGGTACCGGCCACCGACTCGAGCCCACAGTCACGCAGTATATAACTGATCATATTAATGCCAGAGAATCGAATAAAGCCATCGCCAAAGCGACTACTGTCAATTGCAACTGTATTGCAAAGATGAGGCAGAGCCTGAAGTGGTGGGGGTCGCCATACTCGCCCGGCTCTGTCAAGCTTGGAAGACCCGTCAAATTGCGGCAGTCTCACATTGACGACCTTATCGCATGGCTCGATGGTTACCCACAGGCGCACCTAGAGGAAATAAAGGAATATTTACTCGATAAGCACTGTGTTGTAGTGTCGCTATCCACCATTTGCCGCACTCTCCAACGTGCAAACTGGAGCCGGAAAGTTGCAACAAAGCGAGCCCGAGAGCAGAGCGAGCCACTCCGACGAGTATTCTGCGCGCGAGTTAGCTACTTATACAAGGCTGAGCAGGTAGTCGCGATTGATGAGACTACTTGCAACGAGCGTACTGGCGATCGCAAGTACGGCTGGTCACCTATTGGAGAGCCATGTGAGCTAGTTTACAGCATGAAGCGCAGTGAGCGATGGAGTATCTTACCCGCAATGACTGTCAACGGCTACCTCGACTACCTGATGTTTCAAGGCGCAGTTACTGCTGAGATATTTGAGCACTTCTTGCAGTACAAAGTACTCCCGTACTGCACGCCTGGATGGTCAGTAATTGTTATAGATAACGCCTCTATCCATCGATCACCTCGCGTTGCAGAGATCTGTCGGGAATCGGGTATTGAGCTGGAGTATCTGCCTCTACCGTGTTCGTGCACGTGCCGCCCGTATCGCGTGACGATCGCCCCA
The DNA here is from genome assembly GCA_009982855.1 of Lizonia empirigonia. Classification (NCBI taxonomy): domain Eukaryota; kingdom Fungi; phylum Ascomycota; class Dothideomycetes; family Pseudoperisporiaceae; genus Lizonia; species Lizonia empirigonia. The sequence continues at coordinate 610,688 of JAADKA010000027.1, forward strand.
ACCACCATCTTGCACACCAAAACATGAAGCTTTTGAGCCACATACAATAGCTATTATCGCGAGATTTTCTGATGGATTGATATGTTAACTATGGCGAACAATTTGCATTACTCAGATTATGTGTATCTAGTCGGCAGCTTGACAGCGCGGCCGCTGCGGGCGACCTTGGCTGGAACAGCAGGTGCGACTTCAGCAGGTGCTGCAGCACCACTAGAACGTTTTTGCCGCTTGCCCTTTGGAGCTGATACCTGTGAGGCTTTGCGCTTACCCGTCTGGGAAGTTTGGATAGGTGCAGTGGTGTTTTGGGCTGCCTTTCGAGCAGCTGCCTTAGCGGCTTTTTCGGCCTTCTCCTTCTCGCGCTCCTCTCGCTTTGCTGCAGTCGCCACACGCCTCTCCTCCTTAAGCTTCTTATTGTATAAGGCGTTAGCAGCCTTGAGCTTCGTCATCTCAACTTTCTGGAGTTTCTCCTCTTCAGCGAGGCGCTTGTTCGTCCGATCACGTGCCTCAGCCTCAGCCATCTTTCGGGGGGACCAGAAGACAGCCCACCGTGATACTCCTGCCTCTGCTGCAAATCAAGCACCTTGCCCTTCTTGTTGTGCTTCTTTTTGGTGGTGAGAGCCTCGCGTAGGCCCTCATTCTCATCTGTGAGAAGCTCGTTTTGGTTCGCGAGGTGGTGGAGCAAAGTAGATACTTTTTTGAGTTCGGACGACGATCTGTTAACTGCCGCGTGTAGGAGGCGATCCGCCTCACGCCAGGTGGGCTCGGGCTTGTTGTTCGGCTTGTTTGGCGGCTTCGGTGGGAAGCGTTTCAGCACTCTCTCTCGATCCATAGGCCATATACCAGTAGCAGCAAAAGAGCGTAGGATCGTCCGCTTCGTGAAGCTCTCACGCCAGGAGTCCCAGAACAACAGGAAGAAATCGCCCTTCTTGATTGGGACTAGCCCTTGGCTCCGTTGGGTGAAGTTTGCAAGCTTTTTTGAATACGCGTTAGCTAATGGCTTAAAGCAAACAACATCTAGCGGTTGCAGCGTATGGGTGCTGTGAGGTGGAAATACAGCAACAAAGATCTTGCGCGTAGGGCAGTAGTGTAAAAAGTTGTCTGTAAGGTGGCTGCCGTGGCCGTCGAGGATAAGTAAGCGCCACTCTCTCCCGTGGCGGGCTTTTTTCTTCGTGCAGCGGTCGAAAACCTGCTCTAACCAGGCCAATCCTACGTCATTATTCGTCCATCCAGATGGTGTTGAAGCCACAAAGACGTCGTGTTTGCCGGCTTTGATATCAGCCACCCACTGCGCTTGTATCGTACAGTTTGCAGACTCGTAGATCAGCCCCGGCGGCAGCGCAGTCCCATCCGCACAGATCGTAGCGATAGTTGTTATCCACTCTCGAGAGCCATCCTGGAGGGCAGCGGTGACCTCTTTGCGCTCCCATTGGCTGCGTGTGAAGACTCTTTTCGAGCGCCCGATCACACCTATCATGAAGCCCTTTTCGTCCATATTGTAGCTATTGTAGGGCAGGATCTCATGCTCCTCTATCTTGCCGTGCAGGAACTCAAAGTAGAGCTTGTATTTGAAGTATGAGTCGGCTGAGTGGCGTGTAGCGTCCATGGCGGTGCCCCATTTTGAGATGAGCGCGTCCTCGTGTCGGTGCTTGAAGCGCGTCACCCAGGACTCAGAAACGCGTTCGTGGGCTATCGTAGAGGCAAAATTTCGTATCATGGTGTTAGTGGGCGGTAGGCCTCGCCTTGTTAAGTCCCTAATATAGAGTATAAGCTCCTCCTCTTGTGCTGGCGTAAGTTTCTTTTGGTCGAAGATTTTGGCTTGTCGCGTGCCCTGACGGCCCTGGTGTCTTCGAGCCAGCGTACATCTATCTACACCAAACCAATCAGCATACTCCTGGTATACAAGATCATCTCCTGGCTCGCGCGATTCGATTGCTGCAATCGCTTCGTTAATCCGATCCATATTGATAGAGTTGTCGCGTGTCGAAGTTAGAGTGTTTGTCGCGTAAATTGAAGTTGGCGATCGTCACGCGATACGTGTTCGCGAGGGCGCTAGTGCTTCTCTGCGATCTCTTATTGGCCAGCTCATTCAGTCCGTGCGTCAGGTCGCACAGATATATCCAGGGTCGTCCATAATACTCAATCGACAAGTTTTTACCACCTTCATCAATACGGGCGGCACGTGCACGAACACGGTATACTCACCGGACTACAACCCGATCGAGAAGAGCTTCAAGGTGTTAAAGAGCTGGATTAAACGATACTGGATAATTGCGGAGATGTTTAATGACTTTAGCTACTTCCTACGATTTGCTGTAGAACAGAGCTGCTTTAGTGTAGATGCCCGTGGCTGGTTTGCAATTGCTGGGTATGGGTTGAACTAGGGGTGAGCCTGGACGGCCAATAGGGCTCCTCCATCGTGGAGACTGGTTTCGCAACAACGAATCGCGATTATTTGATTCTAAGACTTGGAGGCAAGAATCTATATAACGTACTCCACGGGTGAGCGGATCATACGAGTGAGCGGATCACTCTGCCAAGACCACACCAAATCTCTACCCTATCATAGCCTGTATTGGCCCACGTTGGCCTTGTATATAGCAGTACAGCACATAATATTATTTAATAACACTTTCTACAGGCTTTTTACACGTGCGCGAGTTATGCCCTACCTCATGGCACCGTGTACAGCGTCTTTGGGTTGCCTCACCCCCTTTAACACCTGCTCGCTTCCTTGCCTTCTTACCATCACCACGCGCCCCAAACTCTGTCAGAGTTGTTAACCGAAGGCCTTCCTCTGCTGTTAGAACTCCCTCCTGCTGTAACCGCTTTCTTTTGTGTGATTTACGTTGTGATGCAGCCTCATTTGCCGCTCGAAGCTCAGCATTCTCCTTCTGGGCCAACACTAGCTTATGCGCTACTACAGCTGCGCCTTTGGCAAGCTTTTCAAAGGCCTCAACCATTGAAGTTGGTGAGCTGCCCATATGCCTTTGAATCCTCTGTCGAACCAGCGTTGATTGCGACCCTATTTGCAGGGTATTGTTTGGGGTTTGGGACTGCCAGGGCTCATCTTCCACAGTAGGTAGCGGTGGAGTACGTAGGCGGACATCAAGGCCCATTATGACCCGTTCTGGGTCAAAGGGAACCAATCCAGCGCCTCGGAACCCTCCTTGGATATTACTAGGAGTAAATGACTCCTTGTAGGCGCCTATAAAGCATGGCAGGAACTCAGTTTTAGTGATATGCGTGATTCTGTTGCGCATGAGATCCTCAGCTTGGCGCCCATACGCCTTCTTCAAAGGGGCAAAACAATCCACATCAAGTGGCTGCAAGAGGTGTGATGAGTGTGGAGGCATACACAGTGTGATAATCTTTGCTTCCTTGCAGTATTGTTGGAAGTTAAGGGAGTTGTGGCTCTCATGGCCGTTAATAAGGAGCAGCCGGTACCCTCCTCCGGTGCGCCTCTTTGTATGGGCATTAAAGTGCTCTAACCACTGGAGTCCAAGCTTGTTGGTAGTCCATCCGTTCTCAGAGACTCCAATAACCCAGTCCTGAGGCAGATTGTCCTCTTTGTACCAGGCTGAGAGGTGGTATTGGCCTTTGAAGATGATGAAGGGCGGAATGGCCCATCCAGTGCCATTAATGCCCTGTATGACTGTTGTACACTCCCGATTGCCCTGCTGGACTGCCTTTGGCCGTCCTCGACGCTCTGAGCCTGTAACAACTGCTCCTGTTGATATCTGGCCCATCATAAAGCCAGTCTCATCAAAGTTGTACGTGTCGTCATCCTGGATGTCATACTTGGCTTTGGTATTCTCTACAAGGCGGAACCAGCCTTGTATGATCTCTGGATTCTCACAGAGGGCTCGCTTGTAGTCGTACTTGCGATTAAACTTAACTTTGAGCTCAGGGCGGCGCTTAACGAACGTACTGGCCCAGTTTACGCCAACATGGCCCATATTGCGCTCTTTGCGCAAAGAATTAGCCATGTCAGCCACAGCAGCCAGCTGAGGGCCGAACCCTCTGGCATCTAGCTCAAGTATGTGCTGAGTGACCACGTCCTCCTCAGTCTGGTCCAGGTTCCTTGATTTTGGCGTACAATCGGCTTGTGCAGTTCGTCCTGTGTATCGAGCATGTAGTGTGCTGTAAGGCGCGTTATATACAGCTGCAGCGCGTCGCATTGTGAGCGTCGCGTCTTTAAAGGGCTTAGATCTGTGTTGTTGTTGAGGCATCGCGTGGTAAGGTGGAGGTTTGGTGTGGTCTTGGCAGAGTGATCCGCTCACTCGTATGATCCGCTCACCCGTGGAGTACGTTACTCCTATGCCGAGCCTATTCTCTCCCTCGCTCTCTATTAACATGTTAACATCCATCCAAGCTTCTTTTACTACCTTCTCTTTAATCTTATCAACTATATTATAACGCCAAACTAGCTTAAAGTGGCGGAGGAAGTTGCGAGTATGGTAGTGTAACTCAAGCCAATGCTCGCACTCGATTGGGTGCCACACTAGCGGCTCCTTTGCAACTATCTCAGGTACTCCAGCTGCAACGGTGACGGCTCGTTGAGACGGTTTAGAATGTGTTGACTCTACCAATCGTGCTATAGTTGGTGACGATTAAGCAAGCGACTGCTGCGAAGAGGCTTGCATCTGTTGGAGCTGCTCCGCCACCAATAGAGGCTTACTAGCCTTCTCTTCTTCACTATCTCGCTCTCTTTTGTATGTCATCAGAGCAAGTCTTACGCGATCGCTCGGCTCATTGACAGTACAGCGGCCTTCTGCAACATCTTCTGCCCAGTTTGACAGCTGCCGGCTCAACACAGGATGGTGGTTATTAAAGCGCGGCGGAGTACTTAGCTGCGGTACCCAACACGTCTTTAACCAGTTCTTACAGTGCCTGTTCTCACAGCGCCATCGATCAATGATAGCGAGTACCATTGGACTGGCGGCTTGCTCTGTCGCCACAACACCAGGCATAGCTCTCTCCTGCAGCATCGTCGCAGTAGCAGCTCGAACGCGCGGCGGCTGTACCTGCTTTACCTGCTCTTTCTGCTCACTCAACACTATGTCAAAGTCGACGTTGAGAGCGTCGCTCGATTCGAAGTCTAACTGCTTGGCAAGCTGCTTGAATGCTCCCCAAGCCAGGTACCCATCACGCTTTATTGTCTTCTGCCGTCGCTCACTTTTTGGCTGTTTATTCGGGTACACCACTACAGTCAGGCTCGTAACGCTGACCTTTCTTGGAGCCAGATCTGTCACCACATCATCCACCCATCCCCACACGTCTAGCAGCACCATTTCGTCTACTTTGATACCCATAAAGCTGTCAGAAGCCACCAGCGGATGCCTGGTAAGATCACCTAGGCAAGCGCGGTACCTCACACTTGCAACAGCTTCAAAATCTTCCCAAGAGACTCCTTCATCGCTGACAGCACCAGCACCAGCAGCGACAGCTTCCTCATCCTCCGGGCACGGATCATCCGTTTCTCCAGGCTCAATATCCTCATCCTCCACGCCTTGGCTGGTGATCGCTTCTTCCCCGTACACTATATCGCCCGCCTGCGCCTCGGCGGCAAACTGACTGGCTTCTGCTGCCTTGGGAGGCTTGCTTTCGGCGCGCGCGCGCTTCTTCGGTCGCTTATTGCGAGCTGTAGACAGTGAAGGATTCTGTCCCTGTTCAACGGTGTAGGACGCTTCCGCTGACGTTTACTAGTAGATTGTGTGGGTAGTGAAGCTGCCGAGTCCTGCGTGGCTGCCGCGTCGGCGGAGGGCTTCTGTGAGCGCGTCAAAGGCATCACAACACCAAGAAAAGTCGCGATATGCCCAAATTGAAGCCTTAATATCAATCAGAACCATTCATAGGGCTCAGAACGAGCTTAATATCTCATTTGTATGAGATTTTGGTGAGCAGAAGATATCGTCGTCATCCCAAGCCTTTCCCCGCGCGCTAACCAGATGCAACAGGTGTTTTGCAAACAACCCATAGTAAACTTCGCAACACAAGCAATATTACTAAGACTAACTTCCGCCTACGGATTGTTTTACCGGCGCGCCGTTGACCAAATCTTCATGGTTGGATTTTTGAATACTTCTCATTCCATTGGACTATGACTGCCGCTGAAAGGGTCGAACTACTGCAGAAAGCGCTTGCAATGTCGATGTGATCGTACGTCCTGCACGCGTCTTCAGGACACAACCGAATCAGGCTGGTCAAGGACCACATTGTGGTCAATCGTAAGGTCAATGAACAAGCAACCCAAGCCCTCGGAAAACCTCCATCAATGAATGCAGCTTTCGCTGAAGGTCAGTGTTGAATGTCGGCACATCCATCCAGGACCGACATCGAACAGCGTCGAAGACTGAAGTGAGGGCCTCCAAAAGCTCGAGTTCAGCTTCGGCAACATGTTCAGGGATGATCGCGCGATTGACCGGGCTCACGAGCTTGAGTTCCGGTTCGTCGTTCCAGATGTCATCGGTGAAGAAATCATCAAAATGCTCCACATTGTGCTTGTCGTGGAAATCGATGGCGCATGGTGAAACAGGTTGCAGCATCCCCTCATCAACTGTGACGTCGATGGGCGCATTTGCTTCCCCGTTGAGCCGGAGTGAACGCGAAGCCGAAATGACTTTGGCATCCATGGCACCTGCTGCAGTAGTAGGATTGGCAAACAAAGGAGTAATCACATAATCGTCCTGGACCTCACCGTCGTCCTCCAAGAAGTTTTCTCGTCGCACTGGCAGCGTCTTCAAGAATCCACGGTGGTCTGCAAAGTCCACTGAAGAGCCTGATGCAGCCGACCACGGCTCATCCTCCTCCAAGATCGTGGGAAGTTTCGTGACAATATTCAGCGGGGTTCGCTTACCTGATTGTGTGGCAGATGTCTCCAACGGCTCGTCCCAGTCGAAACAAAAGTCATCAAGATCGACCAAGACTTCGCTGTCTTCATCACCAACCTCGTCGTCTAGCTCTGCGACTTCATCGTATTCGTCCCCATCATCGTAGTCCACGATGGTCAGTGCTCCGTGCACTCGAGGCAGAGTGTCGGTCTCGTCGTCCATGACCAAGAGCTGATCCATCGATGTATAAACAACAAGCGTTGAAGTATCAGCGCTGAAGAATGACGCGGCATATGAAGCTTGCGAGGGCGATAGGGCATCGGGTGCATCGAACACCACATCTGAGATGTCAGTTGTAGTATCCGAGAAGGTGTCGTCGTTGTCTTCATCGTCTTCACCTTCAAAGAGATTTGGTTGTCGATGATGGTCGCGATGAAGATCCGGCAAGTCATCAAGCGCAACGTAAGGCTGCTCCAACAGCCGCGAATGGTCGTAGCGCTCACCGAGCCGGGGTGTTTTTGGTAGCAAGTTTGGACCCAAGAGATCGTCGAACGATGTATACTCAACTTTCGGCACCACATCCATCTTGGGGGTTGCTTCCAAGAGAGAGGTTTCCGGCTCGTCCTCGCAAGACATCTGAGCAAGCAGGTAGTCATCAACCATGGCGATCATGTCCTCCGCCTCATGAGACGTAGATCGAGCAAGTTCCACTGCCGTCGCAGCGGGGAGGAGAAACTGCTCGCCTGGTAGAAGGAGACCTGGAGCATCATCCAAACAGAAGCACTCACCGTCATAGCGGTCAGCTAGAAAAGCTGCGGTAGCTTCCTGGATGTCTACTATATCTTCTGGCGTGGCGATATAACTACCATCAACGTACTCATCGGCCAAGAATGCCGCTGTAGCCTCCTGCAGTTCCCGTATGTCGTTGTCGAACTGTATTTCGTAGACCGGAAGAGTCGTGACTGTTGTCAGTTGGTCGATGCTAGGAAGGAAAGTGTTCTTGTCAAGGTATATAGGGCTCTTGTAGGTCTCATCCAGCAACACCTGAGCTGCATCATCGTCAATACCTGTGTTGAAGGACAGTCCAGTGTCCTTGAGAGCCTCTTCCGCCCATATAAGGTCAGAGTAAAAGCTCCACTGCTGTCGCAATGGCGCAAGATTTTCGATATTGGTATATCCTGCGAGATTAATTGCGGTCCCATCTTCATGAACGAGCTCTGTCAAGATCCCAGTGGAAACGTTCAGTGTCTCCACGGAGGGTTGATCCCATATCCCAGGCGAGTCGATAAGACCCTTCGGAGGGTAGCTAGGACCCATGTTGCCGGTTGATATATGTAAGCAAGGTATACTCTTTTGGATGATGAATGTGAATGTTTTTAGGGATTGGAGAGATTGGGCTGGTTTAGTACCCGATATATAGTATACACTAACCAGAGTGTATTGGTTCGACACTACCAAAAATCTTGGTTTGAAAGGGAACTTTGGCGTCAAAGTCCAATGTATGCAAAACGCGAGCTCGAACAATGCTCGGTGGTGGTGGACGTTGTTGGGAGCCTTTGGACAAAATTTATGAACAGTGCTCGCATTGGAATGTAGCAGTTGACAGGATCCCGTGCTGAACTACTCAAATCTATTTCACAATGCTGCCGCGTTAAGTGCGGGATCACTCACACGCAAAACCAACCATGCCTTACTGTCTGATCGATAGTTGAGAGTCCGTTGCTCATCCAAGGGAACGCGTTAGCAATGAACATACCGGAAGTCATCATCATTACTTTTGGGCTCATAACGACCATGAATTACGAATTTAACCTAGTCCGGGGTTCTTGGCTGTCGCTGGTGGCAGTCGTAGTGTTGCATTATTCTGGACTACGAGGAAGCATTTGATTTGAGCCTTGCTGGCTTCATCTTTGGATTTCAAACTCTTCCTCGCGCGTGTTAAATTAGTTAAAGCTCTCTTTGTCACCCTGAACAGAAGCCGATTTTCAGTATTCGAACATGCTGTTTGCGTGGCTAAGATTCTACAATAGTGTGAGTACAGACTGACGTTGGCGAATGAAGCTTATATTACACGGTTACGAAGGCGGACACTCCTGGAGGCTTCAATTATACTGGTCTTGCGAGCTTCCCGCGACCTCCGGGTCATCCACTCGTCGAAGTCTGCGTCAAAGGTGTCGTGGGCCTTTTGAAGGCTTAGAGCACTGGCCTTACACGCTGTCGCCGACCACAAGATTGAGGGTCCATCAGCGTCTGATCTATCCTTGTCCCCAAGTTCAGCTCCTGCTGGTAATCGAATGGACTCTATGTGGAGTGGTGGTCAGGCTTGCAAGAGCTTGACGTGCTTGACGTGCTTTGGTGTTACCAACTGGTGTGCTGCTGAATCTGTCGCTGTTGGTGGCTCATGAAACAACAACGGCGACACTCTATTTCGCCATGAGTATACGTTCTCGAAACAATGTCCTGCAGTTGCGCCCTGTGATCTTCAAGACCATTGGCTTCAGATCTATAGAGTTTGAGGAGACAACTGTAACGATGGCCGCAGACGCTTTCCTTGTCGTCATTTCTTGTTCAAGTGTTTCTATTGATGCCGGTAACTTTTGAAAACGCTTGTACTGAACAGAGCTTATCTTTCTTATAGCGCCTGGGGATTGAGAAAACGCCACCTGCCGTGGGAACGATCAGCCGAACAGCCAACGGCTTCCTCGTGACTCGCATTTGTCAGGAGAAGACCCCGCAGAGCCTCAACTGGCGTGCGCTCGATTCTCCACGTCTGCAAACGAGCTGAGCCGGTCCTTCTTCATATCGCGAGATGCTGGTCGTGGATGGAGGAGGCAACAGCACAGCAACGGCTGATTGGGCCCGCCCCTGTCTCTGCTGACCCAGATGATGGCCTTTGAAACGAGATAAGGGGCAGCTGAAAGGCCGACCAGTGGCAGAGATTCTTTTTGTTCTTTCTCGCCTCCGCGTGGTGTTGCGGTGCAAAAGGCGGGTATGACGTTTGATTGGCTGCGCAGAAAACACGCTAAAATCATCGCTCTTTGCTGACGTCCACCCACATCGCTGCATCACTCTTGCCTCGAACACTGTGACCCGGCAGCTGTAATGAGCCATGGCGAGGAACGTGGGCAGGATAGAATTGTGTGGTCTACTAAGACGGGGCCCGTCCGATAGCTCCGGGCCGGCTTGGAATTCTAACAATGTTTCTTTTGCGCTCCCCATCTCTCCTGGCGGACACTTGTGACATCGTGCCTTCCTCGCTCTCTCGCTTTCCTCCGCCGCAGCGCAGCGTGCTTCCCTGAACCGTTCACCTGTCTCAAGCTTCAGTCTTGTTTGTCTTTACGTTCCTTTGACAATCACCGGTTTTCTTCGAGCCTCAAACTTCACTTCTTGTGCTCACGTTTATCTCACTTAATACCTGCCCGGACTCACGAAGCAGCTGTTATCTTAGGCTCTCCACCTTAACTACTGTCAGTCATCAGATCGAAACCTGCAAGCTCCAACACATGGCGCGATGTACGAGTTAGTACCCTTCATCAGCGTCATTGTCGAAGGCCACAGTGAAAGAGGGAGACACCGCTCGTGAAGAGGAATCGTTAAGAAAGAAGAGTCGAGAGTGTGTCTCAATATATGCTCACGACACAAACCAGCGTGGACGGCACCGATTGGCAGACCAGTGGTGGTCCGGCAGACATGGCGGCCAACGTGCTTAACTCGCATTCACCTCAGGGTTCTGATGTGGCTTCACCGCAATATCATGGGCCCGGACCAATTACCCCGATCCACTCTCCCCACCAATCTGTTCACTCAGCGGCCTCTCTACGAACACCCCTCCATAACTTGTCAATCCATGAGTACCGCAAGCAACAGAGCACACCGTTGGCGCGTATCGCGACTCCTTCTGGCAAGACTCTGCGAAGGAAGGCTGCTGCGTCGGCTTTGAACGAGATCGAACGTGTTCCGCCTACTCGCCTTAATCAGCGACGCGACTCAGGTTCACGGCCTTTGCACCTCTCCCAGTCGGCGTACCAATTGGCGCCTCAGAATCAGCCTTTTGGTGAACAGTTCATCCCTGATCAAGTACTTCGGTCTCAGACGGCCGAACCTTGGACACAGGGTGGCAGCATATCGGGTATCCCGACTGCAGAATCCCACGGGAAGGTACGTCAGTTTAGCTCCAGAAAAAGGCTCCCTCGGCCGCCTGCGCCAACAGGCTCTGGTTTGCACCCCCCTTCCCATTTTCCTGTGAGACCGACACGACAAATACGCGCCACTCTTCCTGCACCTCTGAGTTTTCTCACCGACGATTCCAACTCAAGCGAAGTACAAACTACGCCGACTCCCTCGACATTTTCGCTTTCACGTTTCCCGCAACCGCCGCACTTCGAGACACCGCGAGAGACGCTACGTGAGAAAGCAGTCAGTTTTCCGTCTACTGCACCAGCAACCCCGCCTGCTACTCCTGTGACTATTCATTACCGTGGCGCGTCTTTCGATTTGGTGAATCCTCACGCGTCACTACAATATCACGATATCGTCACTCCCTCGAGAGACTTCGATTCGAGCGAACTTTTGCCACTGCGATCAGCACAAGAATCTTCGCTGAGTGTTTCGGAGGTAAGCTGGCTGACACATCTCGACATGTTAAACAACTCTGACCACCTCGTAGATGGCGCTCAAACGACCTCTGTATGGCGATCTTAGTGCCGCACATGCGGGCATTGTGCGGCGCATCGAAGACTCCTGCGGCTCATTCATCCTTGATCTTCCTCTACCACCGACACCAGCAGCAATCAGCCCGGGTTCTTCGACATACACGTCTCCGCCCTACAGTCCTGAGTCTCACTTTGCGCCGTCCCCGCTAGCTGTCAAGAAGGCACCCAACGAGTCCCGCTTCTCCTTCAGGCAGCTCACTCGGACGCTCACAAAGAAGATCAGTAAGGCTCCAGAGAAGGGTGAAGAGGAGGAGTTACAGCAGATTCGAGAGCGCACTGCGGATGGATTCGCAACCGGCTTAGAGGAGGAACCGTTGCGGCCACCGGAGCAGACATACATCCCGGCAGAGAGGAATTCATACTTCCCTGTTAGTCCGGTATCACCAACTTCCCCGACAAGCCCTGCTTCTTTACACGATCTTGGATCGATATCGGACGATGGCAAAAACGAAGTCGAGTATGCTCGGCGGGATTCTAAACAGAAGTACGAGTCGCAAGGCCTGACTTCCATGCTGCCGGACGATCAATCTCTTCATGTCGGCCGTGCGGAGGGACCACGTGCGTCAATTTTCGCCATAGACCAAGGATCGAGACCGTATTATGATGATCTTGCATCTATCTATGCTAGCTCGTCAGTATATACAGGAGACGAGCATAGGAAGTCCAACTATCAGCAGAGCCTCGCAGGCAATCGACAAAGTACTCCATTCCTTCGCTACAGCGGAATGGACGCACTTGGACTCGCGAATGAGTATAGCTATAGTAACTTGGCAAGGAGTAGCCAGTCGGTTTCCAGGCCACTCACCCAGGAATTATATCATCGCTCAGTATCTCAGAGAGATGGTAAGACTGATACGATCAGCAAATTTATCGACCAGTATGATCCTGGCAATACAACAACCGACAGTCTTTCTACGCAAGCTCCAGAAATTGCCAATTCTTCCAGCTTAATTGAGACCTACGCCAGCGGTGACAAATTCAAGTCAGAGAAGGAGTGTCCGCAAGCAGGACCATACGTTCTGGGGCTCAATCAATTTGAGTTCGGCCTAGGCCCAAACGACGAAGTCAAGGATGTCGATCAGATGAACGATTATGCTCTGCCCACCGTCAACAAGGAGCATGTGTTGACTCGCACGCCAGGACTGCCTCCGTCAGCTCCTGCCCCGCTAGCTCCAGCGTTTCGGTATGGTCAGCCAGCTCACGCAATGCCTCGTCCAGAATTCTCCGAAATGTTTTCCAATGGGTCGAACGCCTCTTATGGGGATACTCGGAATCTGTTACAGCTTCCACAATCAGAGAAAGGTGGACACAGCAAGTTCGGTCATGACCTCCAACCGTCATCTTCGTACTCACAACCAGAGACCAAAGCCCTTGAGCCATCGTCATCCTACTCACAGGCCGAAGTTCAAGCCAGCCCCCAAACCCCGCAGGAAGCACTTGATCAGGCTGAACTCATCTTTGGCAACGTAGCTACTGAAGGCGAATCTAGTCACAAAGACATACCAGCGATGTGGGGTCGGCGAAGTTCAGTGAATCTGCTTCGTAGCAAGAGGCTTACTGATGGATCTGTACGAATTGCGGACGAAGAGAAGGCTGAGTGGGAAACCGTTGCGGGTGATAGCCATCAAGGCCGGATGTCTTTGGACAGCATTGCCGACTACACGAGTAGCGAGGGTAGTCGCAACAGTCTTGGAATGACAGGAGACAACTCATTTCAGTCCTGGATCCAACAAAACCATGCACGCAGGACATCGAACTACAGTCACCCCAGCCCACTACGTACACACGATCATCCGTTCAGCTCATCGCCTCCTCATCTGGCGACTCGACCTGGTTCTCATACTGCTCCATACATATCTGCCTCTGATCAGCCATCAAGTCCACCAGCATCATCAACGGTGCCCATTTTCCGTTTCTCGACACAACCTAGGCATGCAGTAGACGAACCATACGCTTTCGCACCTTGGGCAGACCCGTATGCTCTCAGCGATAAAGAGACTCAGGAGTTACTGGCATCTGGTCCTAATGACGACATACTGTTCGATGATTATGTCGGCCAGGACTCAAAACGCATCAGCCGCAGGTTTAGAAGCCAGGTAGGGCTGCCTGAGAGCAGCTCGCCTTACAGTGCTCATGACGATATGGGCTTGGAACGTGAGAACACGTTCGACAAGTTCACAGTAGTTGGTCCGAAAGGCAACCTTACAGGCACACCTCGAGGCACTGGAATGCACGATGCTGGTAGTAGTGTAGCGAACACTAGCAGTCCGGGCGCGAACCTTAGTCGGAGCGTCAGCCATAGTAGCCCTCGCTCTGACTATGATGGATTTTACGCCTCGCCGTTTCCAGCTACCGGTAGTGTGACTCGCATACACCAGTCACAAATAGTTGATGAACCTGAGCACGAGCGCTCGCCTTCCCAGGTCACCCTTTTTCCTAGCGCTTACAGTATGGAACCTGTACAGGGATCGTCCCCGCTCGCCGGTTCGGATCGCCGGAGAAGTCTGAGATGTTCGACTACTTTCAAGCCGGCTCGTAGTGCGAGCCGCGCTGCGGTACCTGGCCAAACAAAGCTGAGGCAGATGGTTCTTGCTCCCGATGTACGAACAACCATCTCGAGTCAGGACACACGTTTCTCTCGGTTCGTGAGTGTAAGCGGAAGTGGGCGTCCTTCGACAAGCGACACAGCCACGCCGTTGCATCCAACGCATCCCAGCCTCGACACATTTCCCACTATTCGTAGCGGAAAGACTGTCCTAGCGCACCAGCATTCACCCCATTTGCTGTGTCCAGAGCGTGAGGTCACTGAGGAAGACGAAGCACGCCGCCGTAAGCTCTCATGGCTCATCTTTGCCTGCTTTTGCATACTGCCGCCTTGTATGTTCCTCTATAGGATGTGGGGAGACTCGATTATCGTGTCAGTTACTAAGGGCGACCTCGGCCACTGCACCGCAAGATCTAAGAGGGCTGCATTCATCGCTGGAATCATCGTCAATATTGGACTGATCACAGCTATCTTAGTCCCAATTCTTGTTGCGCAGGCACTCAAAGCTATCTGATGGTATTGTTCGAGCAAACCACATTCCTGTTCCTTCTTCGAAAGAGACCTATTAGAAATGGGGTTCTCATTTCTTTTGTCGGGCATTTGCATGTTTAGGCGCACGGGTAGGAGGTGACGGTTCCTGGTACATCACGGATGGTCCTATTGCATATTGACAAAGCATTCGAGTCCAACACTTCTGGGGGTCTACAGTATGAGTATCACAATGCACAAACTGTGTGAGGTAGCAAACATATTATCTCGGAGGTGCTCGGCTCACTGACCGAGAGTAATAATAACACAATAACTTACAGACCGTAATCTGCACCTTAACCATGAGCACAGTAGAAGGACGAATCTACCGCAGTAGACTGTTGCGTTTAGATGTCATGAAAGGGTCCCAGAGCTTCCGATAAATCCGCGATAGGAGTCCAAAGATTGAAGCGGGCTTTGTGCGCATCGCAGTTACCTTCCTCGTGGCTGCGGAGCGGCACTTCAATCAAGGGAAGCTACCTCCACGTGCAACGCATCGTAAACAACGCAATTAGTCAAGACACGCTTCACGCACTCGCACCACGACATTATATCCACAACTTCCTCATCGTCTTTTATCCTTTCTGAGCCACCTCTTCTCAAGACCAGCTTCGCCGACCTCTTCGAAGTTGGTCGTTCACTTTACCTCCTATGACTTCACCTCAGTCTCAAACAGCTCGTAGCGCTCCGAGCAGTTTCATACTCGCAAGTTGTGGACGATCATTTCACGTCTCTTCGTTGACTGTGAAGAACACTGCGCTACCACAGCACTCTGTGCGCTCTCACCATGACTGTATCTGAGAGACGCAGCGTTCGAACAGCTCGAGAAACCAAGCTTACGCCCGGAGCAAACTTAAAAAGACTGCCGTGGCTTGATGGCAAGGTGTCACAAGCAGTTTCCGCAACGCCCCCTGAGGACGACCCTTCACCTACTACACGTCAGTCCAGTCGCAAAGCTTCAGTCTTGACCATTCCCAAACGAACTGCCACAATGAACAACACGGCTGGTTCTACTGCTCGGCCGTCTCGATCAGCACCCATTAATCGAAAGAAGCTCGTCTCATCCCCGACCGAGCATCGAATACTTGCGGTCGGGTCCCCGCTCGAGAGTAGCCCATCACCAGTCACTAGACATCGAATGGCACAAAGTCGAAGAGCATCCATGGCATTACAGTCGGCCTTTCATCAGTCACATGAACCAATGAAGAGGCTTTCTCTTGTAGACACGTTCGATCCAAGCGTAGACGAAGAGATCATAGACGAAAGTCGTCTTCGCGCAAACAGCTTAGCACCGGTACCCGACCACCTGGATAGATCCAGCACATCAGAATCAATTGTACTCCCCGTTCAACGCGATGTGATCACAACCACAACAACACCGGTAGTGGTTTCTCGAGTTCAGATGTCACCGTCTCGTCCACGGCCAGGTCGCAATGCCTTCGAGCGTATGGGCGACAGGAGAATAAGCAACGCGATAGAGGGTCTGGAAGACATGGTACAGGAGGCTGTGGAGATTGCCGACGATGCCGCGAACCATAGCCAAGTGGAGGAAATCTACGACATCATCGAAGACGCAAGACAAGCAATTCAAAAAGCATCTGGGGATCCTCCAACACATCTCATGGCGACTAGCTCACCTCTCCCAGCCTCAAATTTGTCAGAGTCAGACTCCGAGTGGGGAGTTTACGGTGGATACCCAAAACACCTGTCGCCTTTGAGACCAGGAAGAACGTCACCTCATCTCATTCAGAGGAATATAATCGATAACTCGGTGGACTTGGTAGCCTCACAAGTGCAAGATGATCTGCAACGAGGATCAGCATCCGTGGATTGGGCTTACCAACCCCAGAGGATACCTATCAGTACTAGTTCATCGTCTTCGGGTTCAGGCAGCGACGGAAGGGGTCACTCAGGGCTCAGTACTCGGAGTGACTTACTGCTTCTGCCAGATCAGACACAACCCGCCACAAGAGAGCATGTAGACTTTGTTCTTCGTCCGACGGCTCGAGACCAATCCCGCGGCCGGCCACACCGTCGCGTTGTAAGGGATGCGGATCGACTGCATCGACGTCATCAGCGGCTTCGAAGCCGTAGAAGTCCTGATCGAGAATTCATCTCCAGGTCTGTATCGCGACGCAGGAAGCGAAGTTCTTCGGAGTTCAGTCTTCCCGATGAATCTTTCGATGAAGAAGATCTTCCACCTCGGCAATATGGGAGAACTCTCCACGTGCGGGAGCAGGCTCTTCAACACACGTTCAGCGTGCGGCAACATCATCGGAGGCAACCGATTGCAAGAAACTGGGGCACTGGCAAGAAACGACTGACGGCAATTATCGCGTGTATCAACACGGCCCTTCTCGGCATCATCATCGGAGTCTACGTAAGCAGTCTGAGGATGAGTGGCTAGATGTTTGATTTCTGACAAACCTAAGGCAGGTGAAGTACCACGCATTCAGTACTACCTCGCAGACGAAAGTCATATTTCCATCCTCGGTAACGTTGTGTAGGTAGCTGTGGTATACGAGTGTCGAGCGTTGCTAACCAGATGTAGACTGTACATTGGCCTCGCCATGTCCACAAGTATAGTGTGGCCGCTACCACTGCTTCATGGTCGGAAACCTTATATACTGGCGGCACTGGCGCTTGCCATGCCGTTGCAGTTCCCTCAGGCGATGGTCGTCAGCGCCAAACGATCACCCAATCGACCGAGCTTTCGAGCAGGCCTCCTGTGTGCTCGCGCAGCAACCGGACTCGTTCTTGGGTTTGCGAACGTGAACTACATCACGGTGCTGCTCGACCTATTCGGGGCATCTTTGCAAAGCAAGAACCCACATCAGGAGTATGTTGTCCCGAATGATGTGAGACGACATGGTGGGGGCATGGGCCTCTGGTTGGGGATCTGGTCCTGGTGCTGGATCGCTTCGCTCGCTGTTGGGTTCATGGTCGGGGCTGTGATTATCGAGAATCTGAGTCCAGAGTGGGGATTCTACATAACCATCATGATACTGGCTGCTGCGCTGGTTTTGAACATCATCGCACCCGAGACGCGACGTGCAGCGTATCGAAAGTCGGTAACAGAGGTCTACGACCGGGACGAGAACTACATCACGCGGCGAGTCGCGCGTGGTGAGTGCAAACTGCACATATCGACAGAGGGTCCCAAGTATTGGTTCGAAGAGGTATGGGCTGGATTGAAACTCATGGCCATGATGATGTGCCAACCGGGGTTCTTCGTGCTGGCTCTGTACCTGGCTTGGATATACGCGCAGGTGGTGCTCGTCATCGTTCTGCTTGGGTCACTGCTCTCGCGGAACTATAAATGGCAGCCGCGCTTCGTAGGCGCTGGGATCATGTCGATTGCGATCGGAGCTTTCCTGGCGCTTCCTTTAACCAAAGCTAGGATCTTTTCTCGCGAACGGAAGAATTCGTTTCGAACAGACAGCATGACATTCGAGAAACAGGTCACGTGGTCGTCGCATCTCGTCCGACGTGCACTCTTCATGATCATCCTCCCGCTGATGGGCCTGGCGTATACCGTATCGTCGGCTGGGCGTCCGAGTCCGTTTATGGTACCCATTGTGTTCTCAGGGGCTCTTGGGTTTTTCAGTATCCTTGCGATCGCCGAGTGTCATGGTCTGATGATGGAGACGTTTGATACGTGCGACTTGCAGCCTGGTGCCAACACCAAGCATCGGCTGGAGTCGATGGCTGTGCAAGACGTTCGGCGTCGAACGAACTACTCGTCGTTTCCGCGGATTACAGCTGGCATCTTTGCTTCTCAGACACTGGCCTTTCTCGGCGGTGCAGTGGCAACGGAAGTAGGCGGCATCATGACACGGCGTCTTGGAGCCCAAACTTCGACTGGGGCAACGGCAGGCATATTACTGTTCTTGACCCTGTTGCTCACGATGGTGCTTGTGCGGTTCAAAGAAGTGCAAGTGATTCCCAACCACACGTTTGGCACTCGACGCGACACGGCAGCATGGGAGGAGTTTGGGCAACTTGAGAAGATGGGGCGAGGCAGCGACTGGAGAGCGGTGGTGATTGGCAATCCAAGCGGCAAGATGCGCAGGATGAGCGTGCTGGAGCTGGGTTCGCTGAGCCGGTGGACAGAGATTCGGAAGCTGAACTTTCTGCTCAAGGGAGCGCGGCTGGGCGAGGCGCGGTCTGGCAGGCGACCCCGGACATGGAGGGACGGGTGGTAGGGGGCCAAGGGTGGTGTTGAGGTGGGTAGTGTTAATCCTAAGTTGTCATGTTGAGATGCACCGTTAGCATGGTGGTGATGCGTGTTGTGATGCAGTGTTGTGATGTTAATGTTGTGATGTAAATGGTGTGATGCAAGTGTTGATGCAAATATTAGAGATGTAAATGTTCAAGTCTTGTTGATGCAAATGAAGAGTATGTAAATGTGACATGCATTGCCGAAGAGATGCTATCACATTGTTGATACAATCATGCATTGAGCAATCATGTCTTGAATCATGTATTGATGCAACGTTCATTCCAGGGTTGTACTGTCTCAAGTGTACGAAGAAGCTCGTTTTTTATGAGGAACTAACTGCGGTGCACGAGCCAACCCATGAATCCTTAGGAGGAGCGCGCACTGCAACTGCGCACGCAATAGCACTTTTTTTAGTATAATTAGTTATAAGATTATAGATAAGCTTATGATATATATCTAGTTATAACGATAAGATGGCAATTTAGCTGCTGGTTTTGGATATTCGTAACGCTGTTTTCTAACGCCGATTTGCCCTAAAACACCCCAAAACCTGCGGCAGGCGGCTGTACTCGGGATACCTGATCTAGCTTAGCTTTAACGCTATGGCCAGCCACATTCCGCTCTTGCCCTGCATCATGATCTTGGCCTCTGCGTATCAACATCAGCCTCTCTCCACTCGCTACCTCTCGACCGCCTCCAGGACAAGGAGAACTGAACAGTAAGCTCGCACGAGCTTTTCCATACCCGTGCACGAGCTTTCAACACCTCGCGATCAATAGCTCTGGACGACGATGCTCCCTACATTGCTTTTCATAGGCTGTCTCTTTTGATGAGCGCTAGACCGGATGACCACCCCTACTGTGCCAGTCGGCCGCATACTTAATGTTGCCCGCCACCCTTCTCAGTCAACAGTACGGCTTATGGCTCTTCCTCTTCTTCTTCTAGGCAACAGTCGGTAGATGTCCATACTTCACAACTTTGTAGCCACATCGCTAGACGCCAACAGGCCCCTCACGCGAGAATCCCATACCCTTAGTAACCGTCATCTTGGCATCCTCTTTGTTCTCCGTAACACCCTACGTCGCTATGCGCCGCAGGACCTCGTCAACGCCTACAGCGTCCGACAATAATCTCGATTATGAGACAGACCTTACAAGCGTAGAGCAGAGCAGTGAAGAACTTATCATATCAGGTGTGCAGGAGTTGGACGAGGAGGATATTCTAAAGGAACGTGTCCATCCGCCGGAATTCTATCGCAGGCATGCAGAGAAGGTCAACGAGGTGGATGTCGTGCCGCCCTATGCGGAGAGCACTACACAGCAGTTGGACAGCATCCAGAAGCAATGGGAAGAGTAAATCCAAGCCCAACCGTTCTCCTACACAAGTTCGTGCATTGGGTGCTAACACTGAGAAGGTATTGCGCCCATATTGGGGAGCCTCCGACAGAGCTCATGCAGTCTCTCACCCTGGGCGATGCAGCTAGTTTCTTTCGCTGGAAGCTAGACCGAACACGCGGCAAAGGCGGACGAAAACTTCGTGGAACTAAGGATGCATCCTCTCTTGGGACGTATTGGAAACAGTTTCTACGCATTTATAGGAGAATAGCGAAAAGAGATATGGACAGCAGGATGATGGGCCAGATACGGACGGTACAGTGGCATTATCCGTTGGTAGAAAGCGTATGCTGACTTGTCCTTCTCAAAGGTGCTAACAGATCTAGCACAAGAGTATGGACTGAGCCATACACCACGAGAGAAACCTCCTATGGATGTGTACGATGTGAGGGAGGTCTTGCAGACAGCCATCACGACGACTGAAAAAATGTTCAAGGTAGGACGATACCGCATTCAGACATGTTTCTTCGTTCAGGGAGGATTCATCACTGCAAACTGGCCAGAAGCCCTTCTTAAGCTACAATATCAGCATGTCAAGGTTACTATCCTCCGAGACCCACGAGGCGGGCCCCACAGAATACTGCTCGAGTTAACATACGAATTCACCAAAACATTTCTTGGACCCAAAGCACCGTACGTATACCCGTAAAAATTATCAACCTCCTGCTAATGTGTTAGAAACACGTTCCCTATCCCTGAAATACTATTTGACCCTTCTCTCGTCCTAAGCCCCCACGTCTTCTTGTTAGGTTTGATGTTCGCTGATGACGTGTTCGTAAGACCTAAAGGTGCCCCCAGGCTTGCCCCTGAGCACCTCAGCCAGTTAGATATCCGACCCGGATGCAACGCACTCGAATTACCGCTCAGACAAGACATGGCGAACACTTACGTCTTTCGACAATGCACGCCAAGCCTAACTGGGTGGACGATTTCGGAGAACCGACTGCCGGACTCTACACTCCGACCCCATCTAAAGGATATAGGGGAGATAACAGGCTTAAAGGAGGTTGCAAGGCCGTACTGCCTGCGGTACGGTTCAGGCAAGGCATTCGATCAGGACGGTATGCATAAGAATTGCGGCCATCCAACGCCTAGAGGCTGACCAGAAGCAGGCAACACTAGCGAAGCGTTGCGAAATCTGATCATGCGGCATGCCGATACCAGAACCTTTCTTAACCACTATCTCTCACGGCGCATAACTGCGGATACCCAAGCCATTGTCCGCGGCACGGCGCCTCAGGATGAGATCATGCAGGCGGCATGCAGAATGAGCCGATGGATCGATCCGGATCGGCCGCGTCACCTGACGCCAGAACAATCCGCGTCTGTGAACGACGATCCTCGAGTTCAAAGACTTCTCCGACAGCAAGAAAAGTGTAGAGGCAAGTCGTCGCAATCAGAAGCGTATAAAAATCTAGGCAAGGAAATTCGCAACGAGAGGCAGCGGCTAAGACACGCACTGCGGATTCGCATTAGAAGAAACTGGGACCGAGAGCAAGCGGAGAGAGACATCCAGCAACAACTATCAGGCATAACGTTCGGCGACGAGGTAAAGACGAAGCTTCAGCGCTGCTCCGAGAGGACTCCAAAACACAATCAGTTGATTGAGTCCGTCCTGTCACTGCCAGGGTCATCGCTCGAGGAAGAATCTCATCGACGCAGCTCCGCCATCAATGCCATTATTGCTTACTGCGACGTCGAGGAAGGCGAAACTCGACGAAAACATTGGACGGCAAGCTCAGTCAAGCGAAAAGTGTCAGCAGATGCTATTGACCCGCTAGATGCGGCCTTGGAGTCAGCCAAAGTATCCGTGTTCAAGGAGAAGAGGCCGACGATATGTTTTATGTGTCTAGGGAATAAGAATGCACTTATCGAAGACCGCATCTATTCTTTCCGCACTTCAGGAGATCTTAGCAAACATTTCAAGTTGAAGCATTTAGCTAAGATTCATGAAGGTCACGTAGTTGAGTGCGGCTTGTGTAACGTGCGGCTGGACAACAAGATGCATCTCCAACGGCACGGGTATGACATACATGGTACTGTCTCATAACGTTGATATAGCGCAAGATTAATTCCTAATTCTATAGTTAAGACATCACTAAGTAACAGCATGCATTTCCAGCGCCATACGCATTACGTACACGGAACCATTCTTATGTGATCAATGTTGGTGAGGGCAAACTGAGGCAGGAGGCACCCAACTGCGTCGCCCAAACAGCCAGGCTTTCTCAGGCTCCAGGCGGGGGTCATGACGCAGCCTGGAAGCGTGTAATCTGTGACAACGGCTGCAGAACCGGCCAACAGCCTGGTGCATGGTGTTATAGGTCGTAGGGATCGTAGGACTGTGGTGGGGTCGCGAGGGAAGAGGTTGAGGGTGCAGCATAACAACGTTCTTGAAGCACTACCTCTCACGACGTATCACGGTTGACACGCAGGCTGTCGTGCGAGGCATCAAGCCCCAGGCAGCCCTCATGCGGGCGGCTTCTACTATGAGCCGTTCGATTGATCGTCGTCGGCCACGACGACTCACACAGGAACAGTCTGCATCCGTAGACGATGATCCTTCCGTTCGTTCCCTGCTTGACCGACGAGAGCAACTTAGACGTACAGTTCCTAATGCAACAAAACATCCTAAGTACACAGCGCTTGCCTCCAAGATAAGCCAGGAGAGGCAGCGTCAACGGCACGCCCTTCTTAAGGACATCAAGGAACGCTGGGAGTTTGAGCAGCCCGTGCGTGATGTTGAGCAGCAGCTTGCTGGCTTAGAAACGAAAGACGATCTGGAGCTGGTTCACGACGTTATGCTCCCGGCTCAAGGGGAGCTGGCCGACTCGGTCCTGTCGAAACCAGGGACCACTATAGAAGAGGAGATGGACAGGCGTAATAGGGCCATTCGTGCGGTTACCCTGTAATGTGGTATCGAAGAGGGGGGGAATGAACCCTATCCGAATAGGAACACAGCCCCACCCGTCAAGCGCCAGCTAGAATATGAGGAAGAAAGATTAGAAAAGGCCAAAGGTGTGTTTCCTTTGCCTAGGCAACACAGGACTGCCGCTGGCAAAACGCATATTTCCCTTTAGTACCCTAGGCAATCTTGTAACGGTGTGAGAGGGGGAGAACTGCCCTGTCATTGTATAGCTATCAAGGAGTGTAGCTATATAATGTCGGTCACTGCGTAGCGAGACACACTGTGTGCCGAGACGCTTTTGCTTTCGGACCTCCGCATGTCTCGCCCCGTGCCTGTATATAGACAAGCTAAATGCGCATCAAATCTGCAACTATTGTTCTCTTAGTGTGCCAACGTCCGACAGAAAAAAGCGCGGCGTTGCTCGTTGCATTGATTGTTGTCTATGCTGTCTGTCGGACCCCAGTCAACTACCCCCTGTTCACCCGCGATATATAGGTTCAATCGCGCATTCGGAGGGCTAGAAGCGAAGCTGAGATGCCAAAGATCAAGATTACAGGCTTCGAAGGTTAGTTTAAGTCCAGAGTGTGCATTCCGGCAGTTTCTCCGGGCTGATAGCACCGAACACCAACTTTGTGATTTTATGGTACCCTTCAAAACACGTCAAATCTTGTTAGAAACCACTTTGAAAGCGCCTACCAAGGCATCCCGTACCTTGCGTTTGACGCAGCCCTCCCTCTGACAGAGAGATGGCGGTCCCAGGTACCCCAGGGCAGAGACTTCGACCTCCAGAAGCTGTGCACACGCGCCCTGAGGACCCAAATACCCCTAGCCTAGCTAATCTACGCACCACAAAAAGACACAGGCAAGCTGAAGCAGCGCCTATCCCTCTAATCCTCGGTGGTGGTGCTAACAAAAGACAACCGGTGACAGGCGCGGTCACTGAGAAGATCACGGCAGCCCAAGAGGCCGCCAAAACCAGACACAGCATCATCACAGCTATCGCAAACGCGATAGATCAATGCCTCGAAAGCTACACTAGCAGAGCTGAGCGGCTAGTTGCACAGGAACTACAGCAGCGCGTAGTACATGCTCTAACAAACTCAGTTCACTACCCAACCACGAACACCCCACAGCCTGCGAGCGGCGCTGGATCTCAACCTACCCGCACATACGCGGACGTCGCAAAACCCCCCAACTGCCACTCTACGCAGGAAAGGGGCGCCGCTATAACTAATACGGCAGCAAACCACCGAAATGGCAGAGCTCCGAATATGCCGCCGAGTAAGCCCGTGCCAGATAACCGCATTCTTCTCCAGCTATCTACAGCACAGAGGGCAAAGCAGCCTTCGCCCTTTGTAGTGCGGAAAGCACTATGCACAAGGATTGATAACCTCACTATGCAAGATATCCCAAGACTCACTACAACAAAAACAGGCTGGGCACTTACACCAGCCAACGACACTATCAAGCGCCGCCTGCTGCAGCCAGATAACGTAGAAACCATGCTAGAAATGCTGGGAGCAGTTGGATATCAGCTCCCAGAGAAATGGATCAGCTACGCAGTGCAGCGCGTAGAAGCGGCTCTTGTAGGACTCCGGATAGGTGGAGACGCAGCAGTACCAATCAGTAAAGAAGACGTTGCAGAGGAGGTTTACTCGCAAACAGGAGTAAAGCCACGAAACTGCAAACAATCTCGCCACGGGCCCGATAGGTTTGGTACGATCACCTGGATAATATCCTTTGCTGAGCGAGTACGGCCATTTTGGATATTTGGAACGAGTGAATGGGCAAAAGAGATCAAGAAAAACCCACCGGTGGCTATCCACAACCCTGGATGCCAGGGCTACTGCAACACATCCAGATGCACGCGCGCAGCTCGATGCGAGAACTGCAGCCAGTTGGTGATGGGACACAACGGGGCAATAGGTACAGGCTGTGATCAGCGAGCTCGCTGTGCCAACTGCCATGGACCACACCCTGCGACCGACAAAAACTGCCCAGCAAAGCCATACTACTACCAAGGGAAGCTCGTCCGGCTAACAAGCAAGCAACTGCAGAGCGTACGTAGAGCCGGAAATCGAGCCTACCAAAGGATCGGACAGACCCAGGACACAGAAGGAGACACAGCCGCCGAACCTATTGTCATTGCAGAAGAACAGCCAAGCCAGGAGAGTCGACCTACGCCCCAGCAGCCTCTACTACAAGCCACCCAGCCAGGAAAGGCAAAACGAACCCAACAAGAAGAAACACCAGCAGGAACAGACAGCGCCACAGCCACAGCCACAGACACGGACACAGCTACGGCCACGATCACGGCACCCCAGAAGCCACAGAGCCGCCGACCACGCCGGGCGGCAGCCCCAAGAGAGAGTCTAAGCCTAGCAGCGCTCTCGACAAGAAGCCTAAGAACAGAGCATACAATGTCCACACAGTCAGAAGCCACGATACAGGCCGACTTATCCTCTACCATAGAAGATACTGAAATGAGCGAGGACGTATTGCAATGGTAGGACGCCAATCAATACAACACAACGGGCAGCACCGCCCAAGCTGTAAGCAGCTACGAATAGCATGGGCGAACGTAGGCAAAGCCTCCGAATGCCACGACACTATACTCTGCCGCGCCTCAGACGAAGATGTCGACGTGGTATGCATCCAGGAACCATGGACACTACCAGGAACTGTAACGAAAAATCACCCAGGATACCACATGCATGCGCCTGTGATGGCATGGGACAGCAGAGAGGAGCGCGAGAACGAAAGGCCACGGGTGCTCACCTACACCCGCAAAGGCGTTAATCTTAGAACTAAAGTGCTGCCTAGAGTCACGCGAGACATACTTTGGACAGAGGTGAACGGATACGCTATACTGAACGTGTACCAGAGCCGAGAGGCACCAGAACCAGCACTCACCTACATCCAAGAACTGACGCCACCAAGCAGATGCGTCATTGGAGGGGATATGAACGCACGGCACGAGAGCTTCGAACCTGGCTCAGTAACCACAGGAGGCGGATCGGAGCTCGCACGCTGGGCCCACACCCACGCCATGGACTTTATCGGGCAGCCGGGAGTGCCAACTCATCAAGCTGGTCATGTGATAGACCTTACTTTCTCTAACGTCCCATTCGCAGACACGACTGTACGGCCAGACATGCACTCTGGCTCAGATCACGCAACACAAGTTACAACACTGCCAGCCCGAGGACTAGCAGCAGAAGGTCTCAATAAGCACAAAGTACTCGAGAGACACCTAGAGAGATTCACAAGACTAGTAGGCCTGAACATAACAGGTATTGGGGACCCAGCGAGAGCCAGGAACCAAAGCCAACTACAGACAACCATCCAAGACCTCACACAGGCGATAGAGGAAGCGATTCAGACAGCAGGGGTTAAACAAGGGGAACAAACCCAGTCAGCACCATGGTGGACGACAGAATGCCAGGCAGCGTACCGTCAGCACCTACAGGACCATGCCGGAATAGGAACTCCTCCAACAGATGCAACCAGAGAGTTCCTAAAGACAGTGCGCCGAGCAAAGAAAGCCTACTGGCGAGACCGGATAGACGGTGTTAAGACCGACGCAGACCTTTACAGCCTGGTTAGATGGCACAAGCTCGCACCAAACCAACAAGACTCCCCGCTAGTAGTAAATGGCGAAACTATCACAGATACAGCAGAGAAGGCGGAGGCCTTACGCAGAGAACTGCTGGACCGATTCAACAGCGCAGACGATCTGCCTGCACCACCAGAGGCAGAGGACTACACGCAAGACCCGCTACCATGGGACACTGAGGTATCGATGGAAGAAGCAGAGCGCTATGCCATAGGCGTAGCTAGCACATCACCGGGTGCTGACGGAATAACAGTACGGCTGCTAAAGGCGTGCTGGGCAGATGTGAAGAACCTCGTTCGCGCAATATATCAGAGGTGCCTCGAGCTAGAATTCTACCCAGACTGCTGGCGCACAGCAGAAGTAACCATGATACCAAAGGCTGGAAAGAAAGACCGCACGTCAGCGCGGTCGATGCGACCGATAGCCTTGCTCTCATGCATTGGCAAGGGGCTAGAACGTCTGGTGGCAAGAAGAATTGCTACAACAGCAATAACGCACGATGTCATCAGCCCCCAACACGTGGGAGCTGTGCCAAAGCGATCAGCCATGGACATCGTAGCGGCATTCACGCACGACGTAGAACAGGCTCTAGCAGTAGGCAAACGCGTGACTATGGTCACAATGGACGTGCAGGGAGCATTCGATGCACTTCTCAAGAATCGGCTGCTACGCCGAATGGCCCAGCAAGGCTGGCCACCAGCCTGCATCCGGTTTATTGACTCTTTTCTGACAGAGCGCCGTGTGCAGGTAAGACTTGGAAACGAGACAACGCCTCGCTACCCAGTAGCCTGCGGCACACCACAAGGATCTCCGTTGTCGCCAATTCTGTACACACTGTACCTAGCTGAGCTTCTCAACCAGGACAGAGCGCTACGCTTCGGCTACGCAGACGACATCAATATCTACAGAGCATCAAAGACTCTAGACGAAAACGTCCAGCTTCTGGCCAACGACATACAGGCCATCAACCAGTGGGGAGCAAAGAACAAGGTTACCTTCGCCCCAGAGAAGCTAGAAGCAATCCACATCACCCGCCAGAAGGACAGCTACTCTCCAAGCATACCTATATCCGACGCAATATCGCTAGAACCAATCGCACCAGCCGCAGATAGATCGCAGACGGCACTACGATGGCTCGGAGTGTGGTTTGACCGCCAGCTTAGCTTCAAACCCCACGTAGCCCACAGAGCAGCAGCTACCAAGAAACTTGTCAACCACTTGAGAAGCCTAGCCAACACGGCTCATGGCCCGCCCCCAGACGCTATGCGAAAAGCAGTAGTTACATGCGTTCTGCCTTCACTGCTATATGGAACCGAGGCTTGGTATGAGGGACGAACAAGGAACCCGAGAAACAGAGGAAAAGCCAACCCTAGCGCCGTCAGCACAAGAGTTGGACAGCACATTGCGGCTATCCAGGCTGTGCTTGTACAGGCTGCAAGGGCAATACTACCAGCATACAGAACAACACCCCTACCAATTCTCTTTAGAGAGGCTGGGATACCGTCAGCAGAAGTTGCACTGGAAGAGGCTAGGTGGCGTCTCGCACTACGACTCCAGACAACAGACCGCCAGCACCCTCTCACCCACCGAGCAGTTATACCACACAATCGATCTGGCACCAGGATAGGAGAGAGGCAGCAACCAAGGACTAAGATCCAGAGGCTAGGTCTGCTACTGCCAGCCATCCCTCGGCCAGCTCTGATAGCGCCACACTTCTCGCAAGGGTGCCGCACAGATCCGACGCTAGGGGTAGAGAAGAAAGCCGCTGCAAAGGAATTCAAAGAATGGTGGGCTTCTTTGGACAGCAGCACGATCACAGTCTTCTCTGATGGGTCAGAACAGCACTCTGAAGGGGAAATGAGAGTCACCTATGGGTATGCCATATACCAGGCCCAAGTGCAGGTAGCGACAGGACGCGGGTCTCTCCACTCGTTATCACACGTTTTTGATGCGGAAGCGATCGGGGCATGCAGAGCACTTCAGCACGCGGCCCAGATAGCAAGACCAGCAGATGCAGTCTATCTGTGCATAGACAGCACCTCGGTAATCTGGTGCCTACGCGGAACAGCCTCAAACTCCTCGCAATGGGCGTTCCTTCAATGCCAGGAGATAATGAATACAAGGCCTAATGTCAAGATTCGATGGGCACCAGGACACACCAACATCGAAGGCAATGAAGCAGCAGACCGCCTCGCGGATGTTGAGGCGAAAGAACCCTCTACCCCTTTCGGGCTAGCAGCACAACCAACCGTATCGGGCATACGCACAATAAGGAAAGCAGCACTAGCCACAGCCAGCACAGCTTGGTGGAGCAACGCAAAGAGCAAGCTCTCCAACTGGTACACCCAATGGAAGCTACCGTACCAACCCACCCGACCGCCACGTGAGCTCAGGTTGACACGCCCTACCCTAGCAAGGCTGCTGGCAATCCGGACCAGCCATGGAGACTTTGCATGGTACCATCGGAAATTCCATCATGACAACGCGACTCTCGGGTGCACCTGCGGACGCCCCAAGACTCCCTTGCACATCGCACTATGTCGGAAAACCAGAACAGCAAGCATCTTCCGGCGCTGGCCAAAGCGGCCACGAGCACCCCCCAGAACACCTAGCGAAGCAGCCAAGTACCTCCAGATGCTCTGGGAAGAGCCAGAGGACTTTGCTGCTTTCCTAGAAATCACCGGCTTCTACAGCGCAATATGTAGGCCTCACTAGACCCTACACTTGCCCTACCTTCTCTCCCCTCCTCTTTCTCTTATTCTGTCTTTCTCTTCTCTGTTCTCTCTTCTCTCTTTCTCTGTCTCATTTCTTTTCTCTATCTCTTTATTTAATACGCTCCTTCGTAAGCACTAGCTATAACAACTAAAGGCGGACAGGTGCCTACTGCACAACTATTGTATTGGCGATCAACAGGCGGAGCAACCACTACGAGACGACAATCATGTACACAAGAATAGGCATCCTAGGCAGAGCACGGCAAGCCATAGGCATAGCCCGTCTACATGCCCCAAGGGAGGCTTTATATATAGACGTTAAATACAACTCGCACTCGCACTCCGCGCGAACTGCAAGATCGTCGAAACGCGTGTAATCGGCCGTGCGTCCCAAGCGACTTGTGGCTGCAGTAGCGTGCTGAGAGCTGCGGCTTCCACATCTGGCCTTAGATAGCCCTTATTGCTGGGGCCGTCCAGGCCGCCAACTCCCAAGTCCGTCGTGCTCGCTCTCGTCACGTAGAGCCAGGCGAGACGCTGCAACGACAACCTTTATAGATCAGCTCTATTTGCTGGCATTTTACCCATATGTGCACCACTTTTCTAACATGACTTCATAAGCCAAACACTGCCTCAGTGCATTTGGTGAGGCGAGGCAGCGCAGGACGCTGGGCGCTTGATGTAGCCAGCAGCACCTTCAGCCTGGTTGCATGCACTGCCGCACCAGGCTGCCTTCTCTGCCTTGTCGCAAACATGTCACTCTACTCTCTACTCTCGCTAATACTCTACTCCCACTACCACAAAAGCCGTTTACGCCTCTACCTCCTCAGACTGAACTCCAAGCCGCAAACGCTATGTGGCTTCTCCATTCTGACGCGCTGGGCAGAGCAATCTTGACAGACTTTCGCGGCAAGCCGATCCCGCCCTACGCTATCCTATCGCATCGATGGGGCGACTCCGAGATCCTTATCGAAGACGTATTGAATAGAAACTACAAAGAGAAAGAAGAAGGCCACCGCAAGCTCAGGACGGGTTGCAGTACTTCTGGATCGATACATGCTGCATCGACCGATGGGACAAAAACGAACGATCGAAGGCGATCAACTCGATGTTCGAGTGGTATCGTAAGGCGGCCCGATGCTACGTCTTTCTATCAGATGTTTCAGTGGCTTCTACGACAGAGGCCACCCAGCGCAGTAGCTGGGAGACGTCTTTTCGGGCGAGCGATTGGTTTAAGCGGGGATGGACGCTCCAGGAGCTCATCGCGCCAGTTTCTGTCGACTTTTTCTCGCGCGAAGGACTGCGAATAGGCGACAAAGCGTCACTTGATCAGCTACTCCATGACATCACCGATGTCCCACTCGCTGTGCTGCACAACTATTCTCTAGAACAATTCAGCACATCTGAGCGGATAAGGTGGGCTGAGAAACGCACAACAAGCGAAGAAGAAGACATCGTGTACTGCCTGCTTGGACTTGTTGGCATCTCTATGCCTATCACGTACGGCGAAGGGCAGGAGAGTGCACGAAGGAGGCTGGAGGCTGAGATGGATGCGAAAGGCAGCGCACCATCGATCATTCCATTCTCACGAAACGAGTCTTTCGTGGGTCGCGAATCGCAGCTCGTCGAGCTAGAAGCGAAGCTCTTCAGCAATGTGCTGACCACCACCACGCTAGCAATTGTTGGCCCTGGCGGAATAGGCAAATCGCAACTCGCGCTCGAGGCTGCCTATAGGACAAAGCAGAACAGCAGAAGCTGCTCAGTTTTCTGGATGGACGCGAGCGACAGAGACAGCCTCTACCGGTCTTATGCAAGCGTTGCGCAGAAGCTCAGTATCCCTGGTTGTGACGATGACCAGGCAGACTTAAAGCAGATTGTAAAATGCTGTGTGGCAGCAATAAGTGAGCGACAGTGTTTGCTAATCTATGACAATGTAGAGGGCACCAGTCTACGGCCCAGCGGCTTGTCTACGACACAAGCTGCAGACTTGGCCGACTTTCTGCCGCACTCCAAGCTGTGTTCTGTCATCCTCACAACAACCGAGAACAATACAGCCGAGGCGCTTGCTCCGCAAAACGTCACGGCGCTGCACGAGCTAACGCCAGACACGGCGCTGAGGATGCTGCAAAACCGCTTAACAACGCCGCCTTCGAATGCTGAGCAGCAGGTCGCCATGCACTTGTTGGAAGAGCTATTGTATCTGCCTCTGGCAATCGTACAAGCAGCAGCGCATATGAATGCTAGTAGTCTGACAGTGCAGCAGTACCAAGCACAGCTAGACCAGCACAAAGAAGCAATTCTTGAGCACAGCGGTGACTTGTCTGAAGGCGAGCAGCGGGAATCTGGTCTGAGAAAGACTGTAGCTGCTACGCTGTCTCTCTCCATGAGCCAGGTCCGTTATAGCAATGCGGTCGCAGCAGATTATCTCCTTGTTGCTGCATGCGTAGATCGAAAGGACATCTCGCTCGATCTTCTAGAGGCAGCATCGCTGCAAGCAAGAGAAGATGCTGTCAGGTTACTTGACAAGTACGCGCTCGTCACCCGGCGACCTGCTGAGTCTGCATTCGACGTTCATCGATTGGTCCATCAAGCTCTACGCCAGCGGCTGCAAGTGCGGGGACGGCTTAGACAGTGGACTCGGCGCGCTATAACACAGCTGCTCCGGGTGTACCCAGACGACGATCACAGTAACAGAAGCAAGTGGAGACGGCTGCTTCCGCATGCTCAGTATGCTCTGTCGCATTGTGCGACAGATGATTGTGATAATAATGATGAGGATGAGGATGGTAGGGATAATGAGAGATTAAGTCTTGCATCGAAGTGTGCTAGGACCCTTTCTAGTGACGGACGGTATAAGGAGGCGGAAGAGCTGTTTATGCAAGTGATGGAGACTCGCAAGACAAAGCTGGGAGCGGACCATCCCGACACGCTGACCAGCATAGCCAACCTGGCGTCGACATACTGGAACCAAGGCC
This sequence comes from Lizonia empirigonia, assembly GCA_009982855.1. Taxonomy (NCBI): domain Eukaryota; kingdom Fungi; phylum Ascomycota; class Dothideomycetes; family Pseudoperisporiaceae; genus Lizonia; species Lizonia empirigonia. The sequence goes on from JAADKA010000027.1 coordinate 643,129, forward strand.
GATGGGACGACGCTAAGAAGCTGGAGGTGCAAGTGATGGAGACTCGCAAGACAAAGCTGGGAGCGGACCATCCTGACACGCTGAGCAGCATGGCCAACCTGGCGTCGACATACAGGAACCAAGGCCGATGGGACAACGCTGAGAAGCTGGAGGTGCAAGTGATGGAGACGAGCAAGACAAAGCTGGGAGCGGACCATCCCGACACGCTGACTAGCATAGCCAACCTGGCGTCGACATACAGGAACCAAGGCCGATGGGACGACGCTGAGAAGCTGTTTGTGCAAGTGATGGAGACTCGCAAGACAAAGCTGGGAGCGGACCATCCCGACACGCTGACCAGCATAGCCAACCTGGCGTCGACATACTGGAACCAAGGCCGATGGGACGACGCTGAGAAGCTGTTTGTGCAAGTGATGGAGACTCGCAAGACAAAGCTGGGAGCGGACCATCCTGACACGCTGAGCAGCATGGCCAACCTGGCGTCGACATACAGGAACCAAGGCCGATGGGACAACGCTGAGAAGCTGTTTGTGCAAGTGATGGAGACGAGCAAGACAAAGCTGGGAGCGGACCATCCTGACATGCTGACCAGCATGAACAATCTAGCCTTTACATGGAAAGCACAAGGTCAGCGTGCAGAGGCTATAGACTTACTGAGGCAATGTGTACAGCTGCGTCGACATGTGCTTAGAGGTAATCATCCTGACCTTCTGTCTTCGTTAGAAGCCCTGAGACAATGGGAAGCTGAGGAATCAGAGGCACTAAATAAAGTAGAGATATTGGAAGAAGCTTTGCACGGGCACGATTATACATAAGAATATTGTAGACTGTAGCTACGAACATAAAGACATATTGTTACCTTCTGTTACGTGTTTACTATCTAAATTCACCACTTCCGCATTTGCAGGTAGCGGTGCCTGTAACCTAGCTTACTAAAGTCTTGGGGGTTTGCTAAGCGCAGCAAATAGAAACCTAGGCTTATAGAGATAGTATACTACGTTAATTACTGATTACAACATTTACCAAAGGTAAGGTTGGTTTTACAAAGGTACTGCAGAAGCAACTGTATTAGAGCGGGGTAGGAGACTGCTAGGCGACAGCAGGCAGCACAGGTAGGACCAGCAAACTTGGGCACGTGGCCGTCGTCGACGCTTCTAGAACCCGTCGTCGTGCGCCACAGCTACGCAGATATCTGAGCACGCTACTGCCGGCTACCGCGTACTAAGAGCAGCTAAACCGCCGCAGCCGGTCAGACGAGTTTTGACGATCTTGCTATCAGCCCGGAGTGCGAGTGCGAGTTGTATTTAACGTCTATATATAAAGCCTCCCTTGGGGCATGTAGACGGGCTATGCCTATGGCTTGCCGTGCTCTGCCTAGGATGCCTATTCTTGTGTACATGATTGTCGTCTCGTAGTGGTTGCTCCGCCTGTTGATCGCCAATACAATAGTTGTGCAGTAGGCACCTGTCCGCCTTTAGTTGTTATAGCTAGTGCTTACGAAGGAGCGTATTAAATAAAGAGATAGAGAAAAGAAATGAGACAGAGAAAGAGAGAAGAGAGAACAGAGAAGAGAAAGACAGAATAAGAGAAAGAGGAGGGGAGAGAAGGTAGGGCAAGTGTAGGGTCTAGTGAGGCCTACATATTGCGCTGTAGAAGCCGGTGATTTCTAGGAAAGCAGCAAAGTCCTCTGGCTCTTCCCAGAGCATCTGGAGGTACTTGGCTGCTTCGCTAGGTGTTCTGGGGGGTGCTCGTGGCCGCTTTGGCCAGCGCCGGAAGATGCTTGCTGTTCTGGTTTTCCGACATAGTGCGATGTGCAAGGGAGTCTTGGGGCGTCCGCAGGTGCACCCGAGAGTCGCGTTGTCATGATGGAATTTCCGATGGTACCATGCAAAGTCTCCATGGCTGGTCCGGATTGCCAGCAGCCTTGCTAGGGTAGGGCGTGTCAACCTGAGCTCACGTGGCGGTCGGGTGGGTTGGTACGGTAGCTTCCATTGGGTGTACCAGTTGGAGAGCTTGCTCTTTGCGTTGCTCCACCAAGCTGTGCTGGCTGTGGCTAGTGCTGCTTTCCTTATTGTGCGTATGCCCGATACGGTTGGTTGTGCTGCTAGCCCGAAAGGGGTAGAGGGTTCTTTCGCCTCAACATCCGCGAGGCGGTCTGCTGCTTCATTGCCTTCGATGTTGGTGTGTCCTGGTGCCCATCGAATCTTGACATTAGGCCTTGTATTCATTATCTCCTGGCATTGAAGGAACGCCCATTGCGAGGAGTTTGAGGCTGTTCCGCGTAGGCACCAGATTACCGAGGTGCTGTCTATGCACAGATAGACTGCATCTGCTGGTCTTGCTATCTGGGCCGCGTGCTGAAGTGCTCTGCATGCCCCGATCGCTTCCGCATCAAAAACGTGTGATAACGAGTGGAGAGACCCGCGTCCTGTCGCTACCTGCACTTGGGCCTGGTATATGGCATACCCATAGGTGACTCTCATTTCCCCTTCAGAGTGCTGTTCTGACCCATCAGAGAAGACTGTGATCGTGCTGCTGTCCAAAGAAGCCCACCATTCTTTGAATTCCTTTGCAGCGGCTTTCTTCTCTACCCCTAGCGTCGGATCTGTGCGGCACCCTTGCGAGAAGTGTGGCGCTATCAGAGCTGGCCGAGGGATGGCTGGCAGTAGCAGACCTAGCCTCTGGATCTTAGTCCTTGGTTGCTGCCTCTCTCCTATCCTGGTGCCAGATCGATTGTGTGGTATAACTGCTCGGTGGGTGAGAGGGTGCTGGCGGTCTGTTGTCTGGAGTCGTAGTGCGAGACGCCACCTAGCCTCTTCCAGTGCAACTTCTGCTGACGGTATCCCAGCCTCTCTAAAGAGAATTGGTAGGGGTGTTGTTCTGTATGCTGGTAGTATTGCCCTTGCAGCCTGTACAAGCACAGCCTGGATAGCCGCAATGTGCTGTCCAACTCTTGTGCTGACGGCGCTAGGGTTGGCTTTTCCTCTGTTTCTCGGGTTCCTTGTTCGTCCCTCATACCAAGCCTCGGTTCCATATAGCAGTGAAGGCAGAACGCATGTAACTACTGCTTTTCGCATAGCGTCTGGGGGCGGGCCATGAGCCGTGTTGGCTAGGCTTCTCAAGTGGTTGACAAGTTTCTTGGTAGCTGCTGCTCTGTGGGCTACGTGGGGTTTGAAGCTAAGCTGGCGGTCAAACCACACTCCGAGCCATCGTAGTGCCGTCTGCGATCTATCTGCGGCTGGTGCGATTGGTTCTAGCGATATTGCGTCGGATATAGGTATGCTTGGAGAGTAGCTGTCCTTCTGGCGGGTGATGTGGATTGCTTCTAGCTTCTCTGGGGCGAAGGTAACCTTGTTCTTTGCTCCCCACTGGTTGATGGCCTGTATGTCGTTGGCCAGAAGCTGGACGTTTTCGTCTAGAGTCTTTGATGCTCTGTAGATATTGATGTCGTCTGCGTAGCCGAAGCGTAGCGCTCTGTCCTGGTTGAGAAGCTCAGCTAGGTACAGTGTGTACAGAATTGGCGACAACGGAGATCCTTGTGGTGTGCCGCAGGCTACTGGGTAGCGAGGCGTTGTCTCGTTTCCAAGTCTTACCTGCACACGGCGCTCTGTCAGAAAAGAGTCAATAAACCGGATGCAGGCTGGTGGCCAGCCTTGCTGGGCCATTCGGCGTAGCAGCCGATTCTTGAGAAGTGCATCGAATGCTCCCTGCACGTCCATTGTGACCATAGTCACGCGTTTGCCTACTGCTAGAGCCTGTTCTACGTCGTGCGTGAATGCCGCTACGATGTCCATGGCTGATCGCTTTGGCACAGCTCCCACGTGTTGGGGGCTGATGACATCGTGCGTTATTGCTGTTGTAGCAATTCTTCTTGCCACCAGACGTTCTAGCCCCTTGCCAATGCATGAGAGCAAGGCTATCGGTCGCATCGACCGCGCTGACGTGCGGTCTTTCTTTCCAGCCTTTGGTATCATGGTTACTTCTGCTGTGCGCCAGCAGTCTGGGTAGAATTCTAGCTCGAGGCACCTCTGATATATTGCGCGAACGAGGTTCTTCACATCTGCCCAGCACGCCTTTAGCAGCCGTACTGTTATTCCGTCAGCACCCGGTGATGTGCTAGCTACGCCTATGGCATAGCGCTCTGCTTCTTCCATCGATACCTCAGTGTCCCATGGTAGCGGGTCTTGCGTGTAGTCCTCTGCCTCTGGTGGTGCAGGCAGATCGTCTGCGCTGTTGAATCGGTCCAGCAGTTCTCTGCGTAAGGCCTCCGCCTTCTCTGCTGTATCTGTGATAGTTTCGCCATTTACTACTAGCGGGGAGTCTTGTTGGTTTGGTGCGAGCTTGTGCCATCTAACCAGGCTGTAAAGGTCTGCGTCGGTCTTAACACCGTCTATCCGGTCTCGCCAGTAGGCTTTCTTTGCTCGGCGCACTGTCTTTAGGAACTCTCTGGTTGCATCTGTTGGAGGAGTTCCTATTCCGGCATGGTCCTGTAGGTGCTGACGGTACGCTGCCTGGCATTCTGTCGTCCACCATGGTGCTGACTGGGTTTGTTCCCCTTGTTTAACCCCTGCTGTCTGAATCGCTTCCTCTATCGCCTGTGTGAGGTCTTGGATGGTTGTCTGTAGTTGGCTTTGGTTCCTGGCTCTCGCTGGGTCCCCAATACCTGTTATGTTCAGGCCTACTAGTCTTGTGAATCTCTCTAGGTGTCTCTCGAGTACTTTGTGCTTATTGAGACCTTCTGCTGCTAGTCCTCGGGCTGGCAGTGTTGTAACTTGTGTTGCGTGATCTGAGCCAGAGTGCATGTCTGGCCGTACAGTCGTGTCTGCGAATGGGACGTTAGAGAAAGTAAGGTCTATCACATGACCAGCTTGATGAGTTGGCACTCCCGGCTGTCCGATAAAGTCCATGGCGTGGGTGTGGGCCCAGCGTGCGAGCTCCGATCCGCCTCCTGTGGTTACTGAGCCAGGTTCGAAGCTCTCGTGCCGTGCGTTCATATCCCCTCCAATGACGCATCTGCTTGGTGGCGTCAGTTCTTGGATGTAGGTGAGTGCTGGTTCTGGTGCCTCTCGGCTCTGGTACACGTTCAGTATAGCGTATCCGTTCACCTCTGTCCAAAGTATGTCTCGCGTGACTCTAGGCAGCACTTTAGTTCTAAGATTAACGCCTTTGCGGGTGTAGGTGAGCACCCGTGGCCTTTCGTTCTCGCGCTCCTCTCTGCTGTCCCATGCCATCACAGGCGCATGCATGTGGTATCCTGGGTGATTTTTCGTTACAGTTCCTGGTAGTGTCCATGGTTCCTGGATGCATACCACGTCGACATCTTCGTCTGAGGCGCGGCAGAGTATAGTGTCGTGGCATTCGGAGGCTTTGCCTACGTTCGCCCATGCTATTCGTAGCTGCTTACAGCTTGGGCGGTGCTGCCCGTTGTGTTGTATTGATTGGCGTCCTACCATTGCAATACGTCCTCGCTCATTTCAGTATCTTCTATGGTAGAGGATAAGTCGGCCTGTATCGTGGCTTCTGACTGTGTGGACATTGTATGCTCTGTTCTTAGGCTTCTTGTCGAGAGCGCTGCTAGGCTTAGACTCTCTCTTGGGGCTGCCGCCCGGCGTGGTCGGCGGCTCTGTGGCTTCTGGGGTGCCGTGATCGTGGCCGTAGCTGTGTCCGTGTCTGTGGCTGTGGCTGTGGCGCTGTCTGTTCCTGCTGGTGTTTCTTCTTGTTGGGTTCGTTTTGCCTTTCCTGGCTGGGTGGCTTGTAGTAGAGGCTGCTGGGGCGTAGGTCGACTCTCCTGGCTTGGCTGTTCTTCTGCAATGACAATAGGTTCGGCGGCTGTGTCTCCTTCTGTGTCCTGGGTCTGTCCGATCCTTTGGTAGGCTCGATTTCCGGCTCTACGTACGCTCTGCAGTTGCTTGCTTGTTAGCCGGACGAGCTTCCCTTGGTAGTAGTATGGCTTTGCTGGGCAGTTTTTGTCGGTCGCAGGGTGTGGTCCATGGCAGTTGGCACAGCGAGCTCGCTGATCACAGCCTGTACCTATTGCCCCGTTGTGTCCCATCACCAACTGGCTGCAGTTCTCGCATCGAGCTGCGCGCGTGCATCTGGATGTGTTGCAGTAGCCCTGGCATCCAGGGTTGTGGATAGCCACCGGTGGGTTTTTCTTGATCTCTTTTGCCCATTCACTCGTTCCAAATATCCGAAATGGCCGTACTCGCTCAGCAAAGGATATTATCCAGGTCATCGTACCAAACCTATCGGGCCCGTGGCGAGATTGTTTGCAGTTTCGTGGCTTTACTCCTGTTTGCGAGTAAACCTCCTCTGCAACGTCTTCTTTACTGATTGGTACTGCTGCGTCTCCACCTATCCGGAGTCCTACAAGAGCCGCTTCTACGCGCTGCACTGCGTAGCTGATCCATTTCTCTGGGAGCTGATATCCAACTGCTCCCAGCATTTCTAGCATGGTTTCTACGTTATCTGGCTGCAGCAGGCGGCGCTTGATAGTGTCGTTGGCTGGTGTAAGTGCCCAGCCTGTTTTTGTTGTAGTGAGTCTTGGGATATCTTGCATAGTGAGGTTATCAATCCTTGTGCATAGTGCTTTCCGCACTACAAAGGGCGAAGGCTGCTTTGCCCTCTGTGCTGTAGATAGCTGGAGAAGAATGCGGTTATCTGGCACGGGCTTACTCGGCGGCATATTCGGAGCTCTGCCATTTCGGTGGTTTGCTGCCGTATTAGTTATAGCGGCGCCCCTTTCCTGCGTAGAGTGGCAGTTGGGGGGTTTTGCGACGTCCGCGTATGTGCGGGTAGGTTGAGATCCAGCGCCGCTCGCAGGCTGTGGGGTGTTCGTGGTTGGGTAGTGAACTGAGTTTGTTAGAGCATGTACTACGCGCTGCTGTAGTTCCTGTGCAACTAGCCGCTCAGCTCTGCTAGTGTAGCTTTCGAGGCATTGATCTATCGCGTTTGCGATAGCTGTGATGATGCTGTGTCTGGTTTTGGCGGCCTCTTGGGCTGCCGTGATCTTCTCAGTGACCGCGCCTGTCACCGGTTGTCTTTTGTTAGCACCACCACCGAGGATTAGAGGGATAGGCGCTGCTTCAGCTTGCCTGTGTCTTTTTGTGGTGCGTAGATTAGCTAGGCTAGGGGTATTTGGGTCCTCAGGGCGCGTGTGCACAGCTTCTGGAGGTCGAAGTCTCTGCCCTGGGGTACCTGGGACCGCCATCTCTCTGTCAGAGGGAGGGCTGCGTCAAACGCAAGGTACGGGATGCCTTGGTAGGCGCTTTCAAAGTGATTTCTAACAAGATTTGACGTGTTTTGAAGGGTACCATAAAATCACAAAGTTGGTGTTCGGTGACGTCGTGACACGTGGTACAGACGGAACGCACACGGGCTGACCCTAGGTCGGGTCGGCATCCACTAAATCTCTGAACAGTCGTCCCGCTACTTGTCTGTACCGGCGATTTGATTATCATATATAACATGGCCATCTTGGATTCTCGATCCAGCCATTTTACCGTCTCGTACACATACTGTTGCGAAGCAAAAGATCAACCTTCTGCTTCTTTGAATAGAAGCTATTTTAACCGTCACACATACACTGCCGCGCTTGATGGCAATACATTTTGATGAAGTGAGAGAGTTTTTCCATAATGATGTGATATATTGGTACGCGAGCGAAAGCCTGTAAGAGGCTCTCGGAGGCTGCTAAGACGCTAAGTACACACGATCATGTGATGGGTATTAGTGGAGCAATTACTCCTCCCAACACATTTTCCTCATTGTAGCACATCGCCGTGTCCGATGAACCGATCGGTTGTTCGTACCTCCACGCCTTTCTCTCGAAAGGCCTCGTAACATCGCAGGAGTTCTTCTAATTATTGGGTTTTAATGTAGGATTATGCCTTGCGGAACTCAGTCATTGGCCGTGTCTAGCACCTTAGCGCGCCATTTAGATGGCGCTGCATAATTAAGCCTGCCTGTACTCTGTCTCCATCATTTCCTATAAACTCTTTGCGACTCCCCTCCCCTTTTTCGTGTTTCTTATCTATTCCTCACGCCAACGTACAAGCTCAACATGGCACAGCAGAAAAGTTAAGCGTGCATAGAAAGCGTCGCAACAGCGAAGACGTAATGTCACTAGTTATTTGTCAACAACACAATGCTAACAAGACGTAGCCACAAGGTCGAGTTGAAAAAGTAGAGGTGTTGATCTGACCACGTTCCCTGATCCTCTATCGCCGTTCGACGAGGATTACACAGATGCGTGTGGTTGCACGCCTTCTAGTTCTACGTGCTTTCCCACAATATACTCCACCCCATTTGTATCTTGTACCATGAACTCGTCTCCGTGCATGCCAATTAGCCTCATGTAGGCGCCCGACTTTAGCTTTACCTGCTTTCCAATTAGGCTGACCAAGAAGATCCGTCGTTGTGTGTTGTCAGCATCGAGGTGACTATGTATTCTTGCAGCCCATTCTGAGATGTTCTGCAACGCAGCCCCCTCTTCAGTAGCTCTGTGGCCATTGTTACCGTTGATACGGTCAGTCAGCCACCCAACAAGATCCCACAATGTCATAGAAGACTCAGGTAGTTGAATCTTGCTCGACAACGGGACCCTGGGATATACCACAACCGCCAATCCACCCCAGTTAAGCTCAGTAGGAAATGAGCGAAGTGTTACTTGGCTTCTTAGTGTTAATTCTCGTGCACATTTCTGAGTTTTCGGAGCGCTTACTCTTGCGTGAAATGCTGGGATGTCGTGGGGCCTGGACGTTGTCCCCGTCGATTTGGGATCTTGTGGTTGTCTCTCTAACTCCCAGTTAGGATTGCTATCAAGACAGGGTCTTGATGGAACTCGTACGCCATTTCTCTTCTTAACTTTGTGTTTACTGAGTGGAGATGTAATCTCCCGGCCAGGCTCGCCACTTCCCATCACTCGATGCCTTGTCGTTCTTGAGTCAGTCGATACTGAGCTGTCCCAGGACTGGCTTTCTAGCATATCATTAAGACATTTATTGGCAGTCCGCTCCTGCTCAGAATTTGCTCTGAGATCTCGAGCCGGTTTCTGGAGCTCTGAAATTTGGAAATAGTCATTTGAGCTCATGGTATAGATATTATTGGGTAACATTGTAAGGAGGGTTGCGAGGGTGGAGTATTGAGACTGTAGGGCCTTAATATCTGATCGATGCATAGACCAAGAGCGGAGTCTATGCCATCTCTATCAAGAAGCCGCTACAGAAATGGGCTATCGAATCGGGGCGTTGCAGGAGGGGACGTCTTACTCAGTATACAAGGAGAGCACAAGGATTAGCAGAACTGCACACAACATGCACGCATGTGGAGATGTTGAGGCGGTCTACATGCCTGCAGCATCGAACAAGCAAGGTATAACCTAACGCCACAAGCAGTAAGCAGGGGTTTCAAGCCGTCATAGTCAATGAATCGCTACTGAGTACTTGTTCGGCGACTGTAGTACAGGCCATTTGGAGCAGGGCGAAGAACTGGGGGTAACCCCGCTGCTCGAAAGTGCCTCATGCTGACGGCATGCGCGATGTTCCCACGGGAGAGGCCTGCATACGCGACTTCTTCGGAGTTGAACGAAGCGATCGAGCCCGTATGCTGAGCCAGCTTAGAGTCGGGTGCTTCAATGCCAAACAATTCCAGACCTCGCATGTTGATTCGTACCGGGGTAGCAAAGCAGGGATCATTTTTTCCAGTGACTAGACGGTTACTGTCTACCAAGATTTGCGTCGAGCTGCATAAAACGGGTGCCTCTTGGCGGATTATACTGTTGTCTCTATGGATGGTCCCGAGCTACTAGATCCCTAATCTCTTCATTGGAGCTGGACAGGACTCACCACTCGAGAAGCAGCACATTGCGAGATTTTTTCTCTTGTAAATAAGTGCTGGCGATATAACGCAGACTAATATATGCATAATAAAAGTGTCGAGCCATAGTTTAAGTAATCATCTCTGGTATTCGAGGGCTCTAATCCTACCCAAAAGCCATTCCCGGATGATGCCCTTCAGCAATTGTCGTAGTTGGTAAACCGTACGCATAGGGAAGAAGTTGAGGATTGACTGAGGTTGTATTGTGGGAGGCTATGAATAGTATATGTAGGTGAGTTGTTTGCTCAAGAACAAAGAAAGACTACAAACTGTAGCAAACAGAGACCGCAAACCGTGACAGCAATCCATCACCCTAGAGTGGGGAGAGGCTGTGTGGAAATTCACAGGGTAAGTAAAGTTGCCTTGGACGGTGCAACTCTTCATAAGAGTCCAAATCGGACAACCAGACGGTAGGAGAATACAACGCGCTGTCAATACGAACTCGCTGATCTTTAGCAGTGTCTGACGCCTGCAGCATCCCGACATACAGCACCATGTTTTTCAACACCATGTCCTTATCTCGGACAATTTCTTCTGAATTGTAAGACAGCTGTCTAAACCCATAATCCTTGTTAAGGGCATCCACTTCTTTGAAAAGCTCTTGAGTGCTAAGATTTCGTGACACGTTCGTCTGTATGTCGATTTCGGCGAGCTGTTCGACCGCCGCCCTCCAGGCGTCATGCACAGAATAGTGTATGACGTAGAGCAGATTGTGTTCTGCCTGTGTCCAGTTGTTCGCAAGCTCACAAAGGGGCTGAGGATTGGGTTCGAGAGGGTTCTGTTGGTCTTCACAGCGAGCAGCAGCCTGGCTGTGATTTAATTAGCACGGCTTATAGCACTGTAGAATTGTAGATACCTGGTTTTAGCTACCCCATCTAGACCATATGTTGAGGCAGTATTGTTCGTTTTTCTGTAAGGAGCGGGTGAAGGTGGTGGAGCAGGAGGCATATTAGTCGACTGAGTTGTGTGGAAGTTAGGATACATTCGCTGATAAGATTCAGGGTGATCGAACATATCTTAAAGAAGTTGTGTTCTTTGTAATGGCTGGCGATTATTGTATCGGGAGCTTGAAGTTGAAGTATTCGGTATAAAGAGGGGTATGAAGGGGCCGTTCCCGAAAGATATCTTGCGGCACAAACACCCGCATTTGTGCGCATTTGAACCTTGCAAAGCTTACTGGTTCCTGTAAATGCATGCCGTAATCACTATTTATGGAGGGATCGATGGAGGTTGTCGGTGTAAAAGTATGGACAGTATCACCGTGCGTATGACTGACATGGATAGAACGCCTGAGATGGGTCGTGTTATAATGGTAGGATATTATTGGTAGCAATAGAAGAAACACCGCTTCGCCTCGCTCGAAAGAAATATCCCTCTTGCTCCAGCAATCGCATCATGTGGGGAAACAGTTGGATTCAGTGGACGTTAAACGTACCTCTAGGCAGCAGATAAATGAATGACTATACTAAATTTACCTACAAATACTGTAATGAGAAGTTCTGTAGAAATTCCTCTAGTGAGGCTAGAGCATTGTTCAGTTTGTGAAATTCTGCCAAGCTGTACGATTGCGACCATTGCTTGGTCATCCCCGGCTCCTTGGATTGGACAAATGCTTCAACATACCCGCCAGCCATGCATCCAAGGATGCTAAGCACTTTCGGTTTCTTCGTAGCATGTAGGCCTGAAGTAGTGGTCGTTGTTGCTTCTTGCATTGGATTTGCGGGGTCGCTTGATCCCCCACCTCGCCTCGTAGCCGCAAAGCCACCTCCTCCTTTGTGGTCCTTCTGGGAATGCCAGTTGATCAGGGCTGGATCAGTTCGAGTCTCTTCACAGCCTTTATGGTAGCAACCATACGTCGGGCGAGGGCCTATATAATGTCAACTCCTTCATACAAGCACTGCAGACAAGTAGAGCTACGCACAAGATACATCGGATGCGCTGCTGCCGACGACAGATGCTTTTGTGCTCCCGACTGTGGACCCAGAGGTTTCAGAATATCCAAAGCTGGATTGGTCCAACAGATTGGGTCTTCTCTCGAGTGTGTCTTGACTGGATTTCTTCCAACCGATGCATTCCCAAAACCATCCAAGGCAACCGTTCTCCTCGTCTCCTGTTACTTGTGTCCATGGTGCATCACGCTGTTTCTATGTGGGTGTTAGATCGATGCGTAAAAGGGGTGGTATCACATACTTTCGCCTTGCAGGTGGGAGGTAGAGCCATTGTAAGGAAAGGGACGTGCAGAAAAGCAACCGGTGAAGGACACAAAAGCGGTGTTACGATGGATGCAGAACATCTCAGCATCGCAGGAAGGGTGCATGATATATCTCAGCCTTCTAATTGACGCCAGGCCATCCTGTTGGCAAAGCTTTAGACACAAAGATACCACTGGTGTCTAGGAGGCGGCTCGAGTCATGGCCCTTGGACAAACGATATGGACGCGAAATTGGGCACGAGGCAACCCTCACGGCACGCCTCCGTTAGTCTGGCTGGGCTTCAAAAGCCATCATTCTAAGCCAGAGCGATCCTATCCGTGCACAAGTGGGTCGCATTATGGAGACGCTTCGTTGACTGACCGCGTCCCGAGATTAGTATGACATACTTAGTAAGAGTGGGCCTCCTGCAGTGGGAGAGCCTAATTTTATTGAACACTACGTCGATCAAAACCATGTAGGGTATGGTAATGAAGCGATCAGCATATGCGGCAAGGTCGTTCAGTGAGGCAATTGATGCAGCAGAAGGGAGGTTACGTGGCCCGAGCCTCCAGAGACGACGTTGTGAACACTCGTGGCGTGGATGGAAGAGATCCTGTTCATTTCATATGAACGAAGTTTAGTGCAAGTAGGAGCAATCTATTGAACACTGCATAGACAGGATGCTACGTGAACTTGTCGCATAAGATAGAAGCGACGGCAACAGCATGTATTATGTCACGGGGTGAGGAGAGGAGGAGGACTGCGTTGCATTGTCTAGCTATGGAGGGGTGCAGCTATATATATGTGTGTGGGATGATAAAGTTTGGTAGCGATAGCATTACCTAACTTGTACCAGAGTAGGTCTTGGCAAGGCCAAACCGTTACATATTATCTTATGCTCTAATAAGGATATCCAGAAGGATACGCTTGTTCCAAAACTCTAATGCAAAACTCCTCTGACATAGGGTTAATCCAGTCTTGTCGCACCTCTGGAAACATGCTATTCCCGCACTGCGCATCCGCCGAAGATTCGACCCCCAGTCGCCGTCTTTTCGGTTGCTCTGTCAAAGGTAATTTGGCAGACTCTATACCTGGAAAGTGGTAGCCACCTTTGATGTCTTCGATTATGAATTGATACTCGCCTCTTACAGAGCCTTGAGTTACAGGAGCTCTAGCTTTGTTCGATTTTTTTTGACTGTTGTTTCTATATATTATGTTAGCTCTACAATAGTCTCGTTGGGTGTACTTACTTGTACCGAAGGCATTGATAAAGGTACCACCACGCAACCCAATTTCCTTCTTTACCGTTAATCAACCACCTGCCCTTCTCGTAGTAAGGTTTCGTCCTCTTAGAGGCGTTATTAGCCATTCCTAAGGTTGCTTCGTCCTTAAGTTCCACTGAAAGATCTTTCCAAGATGGACCGTTTAAGGTTTGACATATAGAGTCTCGCGCTTTGTTGGCTTCTGTCTATAATAGTATTCTACGTCAGCAAAAGACTGCTCAACGGCGATTCAGTCACTTACAAGGAGTAGGATATGTGTTTTGTTGTTCAGCTCGAGGTAAGCTATCATCTCTGCTTTGGATGTGGTTACAGGAAGCGGAAGAAGTCTTCCTCCGTTTCTTATCTCGGTCGTTGGCGCATGAATGATGTCTTTTCGGTCAGGCACAGTGGGTGTCAACGAGAATTTCGGTCGTATAAGGGCGGACCCAGAGCTGGGTTTGTAGGTATGTGCAGTGCGCGCGCGCTTCGGCTCAGAAGCTCCAGCCGCGTAATCATCCTGCTCACTACTATTTCGTCGCCGACGCTGCGTTATCGCCCCGAGGCTCTCTTCTCTCGCTTTTGTTGTAGTTATCAACGTTAATGGCGAACAGATGGCCAATGTAGTGCTGGGTGAACGATTTGAGGTATCCTAGAAGGGCTAGTCAACATATTAAGGTTCTTGGCGCGCATCTTAATGGCACGCACTTGATAACTATCGTGACTACAGTTGGTTGCTAATATAGGCTCGAGCCTGCATCGATCAGTAAGAGTTTTCGAACGTATTCTGCTTTTACATACCTTTCCAAGAGCAATCCCAGGCTATTATCTAGACCTAAAGGGAGGGACTTTGTGCGTTGGCCTAACTGTCTGCACTGGGCCAAGGACGTCACACACACGCCTGCCACAATACGACCGCATTTCTCTACCAGAGATAAGGGAGTAAATGCTGCATAATCAAAGCTGTTTCTTAGGACGGGGCGGAAGTTGATGTGTACACAGGGCTGGCCTTCGGTAGTCCATGCTGCGGTGTTGACTATCGTGTCTCTTTCCACTCCAGATATGGCATATGCATTGATGGCTAAGACCTGCAGTTGCATAAGCAACTCCGAATCGTCGGACGAGAACTGCGTTGGCACAATGATCGTATATTATTGCGGTGGAGAATGTAGCAAATTAAAGTGCAACTGCGCAAAGCAGTAATCAGAGTATGAAGTGTATTGTTGTCCTGTCTTGTTGTTCTGCTTGAGCTGGCCTCTTCAAGGCTAGCAGCAGGGTCTGTTTACATGACGTATCTCTGATGCTTGTAATGGGAGAAAGTGCTCATGAAGGTGAGGGAGGAGCGCCAGGACAACACACGTGACACGCGCAATGCCCTTACCTCCCAAACCGTAACATATATCCTTTGTACTCCGAGTATTCAGTAAACGCTACAGCAGCATCCGCGGCCTGTCTTTGGGGTCAGCGGTGATAACAACAGGGCTTGGTCACATACAGTCGTGTTGGCGGCAGGTGCTGCTGCTTGAGCCATCTGAAAGCGAATGTCGTGCAGGAAGGCAACCGGTGAAGGACGTAGAGGAAGTAAGACAAATGGGAGACGTCTCAGCCTTGTGGAAAGCGAGGTATAACATGAATGTTAGCCGGCCAGCCTGAGCTTAGCACTGAACGTATGAGCCTTTGAAAAGAACAAGCCTGTCAGGATGGCTGGTCTTTCACGAGTGACCTTGACCACGTGCGACTTTGCAAATTTCAACTATGGTAGTAGTCAGGGAGCAGCCTACAATCATCACTTTACAATGTCCTAGCTGATATGGGATAGCTTGCAGATGTCAACAGGAGTGGCTTCAAGCATGCCCTTGCAAGGACGGAAGTCGGAACGCTCGCTGCTGCATTCGGCCGTTCACCATTTTATGCGACTCTACATAACATGATTTGGAAAGATTAAACGAGGATAACGTTAAGCGATCCAGTAGGAAATGCAATGCAGCCGCCTGTGGCGTGCTCCACAAATTCATCTATGTTAGACTTAATTGGTCCGTACCTTGGCAAGAAGGATCAATGCTGAAAGTAGCTTAGAGCACAGCTATACGACCTGGAGCTGGGTTCTAAACTCCTCTGAGACGCCCTCGCAACGGTGCTCCCGAACCTCAATGCCCCCCTCATGCGAAGAGCGAAAATGAGCTTTCCTGGTCAGAACGACTTGGTGAAGGCATTGGATCTGTGCAAACCATCATATGTCACAGAGGACAATGTGAGTAAAGTCGTAGGAGGCCGTGCTGTCTAGTAAACTGATAGTATTAAGGATCTGCTTGCATGTTTCCGTCAATTCATACGAAGAGGAACTCTACTTGAGTGGTGTAAAATTCTTCCAGAGAACATCGGAGCTAACGACGTAATTCAAACCATTCGAGAACTCCGGGGTTCGGCCGAGGCAACACCGCCACACCGGCCACAAAATACTCCCAAGCCGCCACATGAAACGTACTTCCAATGTATCTCGAATAATACAAGGTCACAAAGATTGAAGAGGATCGCTCTACGTACTGTTGGCACTCATTTGGCGCCAAAAAATGAGTTGCTCAGGTCTATCGAAGGCTCTACTTCGACAGGGACGGATCCGATTGCACAAGCACAGGCGATGTACTGGGAGATACATAAGCTCTCAGATCAAGCTGGTATATCGTACCGGTTTCACCTTATTTTCTTCGGCCATTCAATCGATCAGATAGCAGCATCACCGAACCTACCACTTAAGAAAGGACAAAGGGGCCAATCGTATGCTTTCAAAGCGATAGCCGAAGCACAAGAAACAACAAAGGAGGCTGTCGGAAAGATGTACCTCCACTCTTCTGTATATTTGGAGTTTGCGGAACAGGGAGGCCCAGGCTCCTTGCTTTCAATATTTGGGGTGAAGTCAGAGTAAGCATAGAGACACCTGATCTTCATTGCCGTCTAACGTGTCGCAGCATGGAAGGTCTTAACCAGAATGATATTCAGCTGCTGTGCAACTACTTTAGGGAGTGCTTACCAGATCTTGAAAGACGATCTAGGGCCCTTGATTTCGAAGTGGCGAAACGCCTTACCAAATGGCTTCTCGCCCAAGGCATGAAGGGGGAAGACATTCTTCAAAAACGTACCCGTTTAACAAAGCTTGTTTGCCGTTACGTGGATATGGGCTCACTTGTCCAAGATGGCAAGATACTGCCAAACCTCGCCAGCGTGGACAGCAGCGAACATCTCAGGCGCACTCCTTCGCAATCACCAACTATACCTGGGTCTGGAATGGATGTCAGACCACCCTCCCATACTATGTCTCCTGGTCCGCAAGGACCTATACCCATGTATCATGCTCTGCAAAGCCAGCAACCATATCGTGCTGCGGGGACATGCACGAACACTGCCAAACGACGGAGAGTCTCCGGAAATGAAGGCCTACTAACTCTGGCGGTACTCCCAATCCCAATGCCAGAAAGTAATGTGAGTACAACACAAGCAGAGGGCCAGCACTTCTCAACGAACACCTCCATTCTTCCGGAGCAGCAGCACAACTCTGCACCACCTTTCGAAGAGGTAGGGAATATAGAGCACGGGAGAGTTAGCCCAACTTCTCATGTGGCGACCCACGGAGACCTCTTACCAATTTCAAAAGAAATAGAAGTAAGCCAATAGCCCCCAACACAATGACCCACAACATCATCCGCTGATCGAGCTGACTACGACAAGGACACGAGTTTGCCTTCTTATGGGTTGTTGTCAGATCTGTTGGGATATGATCAAACAAGCTATTGTTTCAGTGAAATTTGAATTGAATTCAGCTATAGGTTCAAAAGTCTTCAGGCACCAGCTGTCTTTTACCACGCCCGGTTATGCTACTCCGACTTTGGATGTGAGACGGGGAACGAGGAGAAAAGGAACTAGTTGCGGTACCATCTCCAAACGGACGCTCTGTAGTACCAGGCAAAGCGAGTCTGACTGGAATGGTGCCTCGCCTTTCATCTTGGGAACTGCAAGACTCTGTGTAAAGAGCTTCGTATTCATGTCTGTAATGCTGGCAGTTTTGAACGTAGGATCCATCTCCAGAATGCGACGAATAATTGCTTCGTGTGTTTTCGTGTCTATGGGAAAGCGTTGAAGGAGAAATATTTCATTATCACTTGTGTGCAGTCTGGCTTTGTGAAGGAGTAGCACCGCGGCGCGGGGATATGCGTTTTCATTCGGCTTCGGCTCTCGAACCACTGCGCCTGTTTCCGTTACAGTGTCTTTATAGTCCTAAAACGTTGTCATTGTTTGCAGTAATATAACGTGACTGTCTGCTTACGCTGTTGAGAATATCGGTGCGAAGACACTCAAATTCTGGGATCCACCTATACGCAAAAACCCCATCTTTCAGCTTCGTTATGCCCTGTAGATGTAGTTGAGTTCCCAAAAGTGGTACGAATTCGTGAAGATGTTTTTGTAAAGCTGATGTTGTTGCAAGATTTGCAAGTAATGGCACTCTGACGCCCGCTTGAGTCGATTGTTCGCCGGTTTCATAAGAAGACATTTTTTCAGTACATCAAAGTGTAACTGGCGACGTTTATGTTAAAGTGCAGCCGGCGATGTCTTATACCAAGAAACGTGACTGTATGTTAGGTGCAGTGCTATGTGGGAAATGACCGTGCACGTCGGGAGCCGACCTCGCTCCGGACACTTGGCACCAATGAGACCATATAGTAGCGCAAATATCGTAGCTGGGAACGCTAAAACCGCACATCACATGCATTTTCGATCCGCCACTCTTTCAATTTTTTACTATCACGTGCATAGCCTATATTTGCTCAAGTGACTAAGTAATCTTAAGATCTATTCTTTCTATCACTGTTGCATGACCACCTGATACTGGCCTAGCTAACGAGAGATAGCAGTGTACACATCGATAAAAGCACTGTCCCGAACACGATGACTTGTGGGCTTGTACTATACACCATTTGTTACACGCTTGTCGCTACCTGTCGGGCGCGTCTGAGTACTGTCACCTCGTAATCCTAAATCTGCCGTTGTATAGGAAGGACGAATGCTGGGAGTTCCATTTGCGGGACGGTCGCCGCTACTGGGAGTGGTGAATGACTGTGAGGTGGCGGGCTGTCTTGCTGAAGAATTGGTGTTCTGTCGGCCTGGCTCTTGAGAGTTGGACATAGCGACTTAACAAAGACTGCTGTGGAAGTCAGACTGTGCTCAAAGGAAGTAACCACTGCTCCAACTCTACTGGCTGTGCCTATCAAGGAAAAGCTGAGCCTGATATCGCCCTAGAAGCTATCTCGGCCCTGAAAGAAGTTTCATAGTGTGAGCTGGTCGGGAGGTCGTAGTATGTATGATGTAGATTGTGTTGTGTCTATCTATGTCCCAGATGCGGGGTATATACATGGAGTAGTGGAAGTAGTGGACTGATTAGTCAGTGGATAGACCACATGACATGTGAAGTGTCCTGGGCTTACACACCTCCCTCAGGTTCGAACGCATGTAGAAGCTGATGTGATCATATGCCACCCCCTACCCTGTATAGGGGTAGAGCTGCTTGTTTGAGTGCGGTGGGTAGCCGCTTGATTGGAGCAGTTCCAGGTGGGGATCGTCTGCCGTCGCAGTGTATGTGGACCTCGCTCTTTACTACAGGCGTCCCTGATAGTCAGACGTCTCCTAGAGCTTGTATTGAGGTCCTGATTTGCTTCGCGTTACTGTATGGAGATTGGTGGTATCCCTGAAAGTATTGAGAGTATTGAGCTTGAGAAGGTGTACAGCCTCGTTAAACCTGTAAAAACCATGTAGGAAAACCAGGAAGAGTACTGTACTGTAATGTTATAGCTCGCTATTTTGTAGGAAATGAATTGAAGTGTAGTAGTGATACCCAGTTTTGATGTCTTTGTTTTGGAAGAAGCTTTGTGAGGCCATCAGCTGGCTGTATGTTGGTTGGTATATAAGAGAGATTGATGTTTTGTGCTTGCGCTTCCTGTCGTAGCCAGTGATGATGTACATCGACGTGTCGAAGTGATGTCTTGAGTCGTGGCGTTGCCGTAGTCACTAGACGAATAGTCTGCTGGTTGTCACAGTATAGTATCTGCTCGTTGTCTGGATCGAAGTCGATGTCCTTGAAGAGTCGCCACCACCATAGCAGCTCAGTGCCAGCGGAAGACGCGGCGACTAGCTCAGCTTCAGTAGTCGATTTAGTGACGCATCGTTGAAGTGTCGCTTTCCAGTCAACAGGGCCGCCAAACAGGAAGAAGATGTAGCCTTGCGAGCTCTTCCGAGTGGCTTTGTGATCAGCGTACGAGGCGTCAGTGGCACCAAAGAAGTCTGGTTCTTCGTGGTCGACTATTTGAGCAACGTCGGTGGATACGGATGTATCGTAGTAGAGCGCTCGATCCTTTGTTGAGTATAGATAGCTAAGTGTTTGATATGCAGCATCGATATGGCGTTGTGAAGGCTTGACAAGGAATTCTGCCAGTTTTGAATGAGCTTTGGAAACATCGGGTCGTGTGGCAGTAGCGATATAGCCGATTGATCCAACGAGTTGTGCGTATCTGTATGTGTTCGCATCGTTCTTTGGCTCGTTCGAAGGAAGCAGTTCCTCGAGAGGAAGCGGTGTAGCTGGAGGTTGATTAAATGGCTTTGGCGATGGATATTTCGCGCTAAGCTTGTCAAGGTATGCTGATTGTGATAGCCAAATTGAGCCAGTTGATCTGTCTCGGTGCGTTTGTATGCCGCAGAAGGTTGACAGGTCTCCTAGCGATCGAATCTCGTACCGGCGTAGCAGCTTGCGTTCGAAGTCATCGAGAGCAGCTGTGTGAGCTGGTTTTGCGAGTATGACGATATCATCAACGTAGAAGAATACTAGCAGCTTGTCATTTCTCCAAAGACATGGAGCGTCTTTGACCTCGTGAAGTCCAAGTTCTGTAAGTGTCTTTGTAAGCTCCTTGTACCATAGTAATGGCGAGGTCTTCAGGCCGTATAGCGCTCGGTGTAATTCCCACAGGTGATCAGGATCAGAGAAACCTTCTGGCAAATGACAGTATACAGGCGAAGCGAGTCGAGCATTCGTGAAGGCATTGACTGCATCGTATTGTCGAACTTCCATGTTGAAGTAGGCTGCGATAGCCATCAATGCTCGAAATATTCGGATGGCAAGTGTAGCAGCGTACGTGTCTTCAGCTGTTGTTTGGAGATCGCCGCGTACACAGATTCGAGCCTTGTATTTGATGAGGTATCCTTCATTGTCGAACTTGTACTTGAATACCCAGATCAGTGGCAAGACCTCGTTGTCCTGAGCGTTAAACTCTTTCCAAGTAATCGTCTTGTAGGTGTCCTTGCGCTTGACATCCGACATCTCGCGCTGCATAGCTGCAATGAAGCCTTGCTTGTGTAGAGCTGGTAGCTTCATTACGTCCTGATAGAACTGAGGCTCAGGAGGTAGATCCGATCGATGTATTCGGGTTTTTGGTGCTGTGGTAGACGCAGCTACGAATGTTGACCAGTACTTGTTGACAAAGAAGCTGCTGCTCTTGCGAGAGGGTTTCCGTACTCGCGTCGATCCCTCAGGGAGTATGTGTGTACGGCGTAGGTTGCTGTCGATAAGCTCGCGATTTTGTGCAGCGTTTGAGTCGGCTGCGTCGCGTCGCTTCCGCTTTCGAGATTCTTGAGAAGGTGACACGAAATCTGGTGTAGGGCTGTGACCGAGCGTAGTTGATAAGGCTTGATCGCTTTCTGAGCGAGTATCGGGATCAGGAGAGATTGTGATGGCTGGTGTTGGCAGAAGAGGTGTTCCGCTGTGTGGCTCAGTAGGCTTTGTGTTGCTGTCTTGAAGGTGTATAGCCTGACTAGGCTCTTGTATCGTATCGTACTCGCCCTCTGAAGAGTCTTCTGGATCTTGCAAGGATGGCATATGAAGCGTGTGCGTGATTGCCTCAAGCTCTTCGCCTTGTAGGAGTGGATCGGCTTCGTCTCTGTGCTGGTAGAAGAGATCCTCCTTAAATGTAACATCTCGTATTCGAATAACCTTTCCTTGATGTGCTCTGCTTGTCGCATTTGGTAGCCATACTCGATAGATATTTGAGGAGTCGTAGCCAACAAGGTATCCGATGAGTGCTCGTGGTGATAGCTTGTCGCCTCTTGGAATCTGCTGACGGAGTGCATATGCACGGCAGCCATATACACGTAGGTGAGCAATTGAAGGTTGTTTGGAGTAAGCCATCTCAAATGGAGTCTTCCATCCAAGTGTTCGTGTAGGTGTACGATTGAGTAGGTATGCTGCAGCGACGTATATCTCAGGAGCAAGCGGTAGAGGCAGATTTGATGTAATGCTCATGGATCGGCTTCGTACGATCAAGTTCTTGCCTGAGCGTTCGGCAGAACCGTTCTGCTCCTCAGTGTGTGGTGCTCTGATCTGAAGTCGAATTCCTTCTCTGTGACAGTACGCTCGCGCTGAGTCGTCTGTAAGACCGTAGCCTTTCTCATCGTCAGCGATTATGAAGGTAACAGTAGTATTGAATTCGCGCTTGATCGATCGATCAAGACGGGTAAGGACGTCGAGCAGTGTTGCCTTATCGCGCTTTGCGATCGTATACACGAAATTGAGCTTTGTATATAGATCAAATCCATGGAAGACGTATCGGTGCCCGTTGTATCCAGGAGTGTCGAGCTGTATGAGGTCGATAGCCACGGTTTCGAAAGGACGAGACGCGCCAAGTTCGTGTCCAATGCGTCGAGAGATGATTTTCTGAGCCTTATTCTGCAGGCATTCTTCGCAGTTAATTGTGGCTGGAGCTGAACCAGTGGGTGGCAGTATGCCTCTGACGTGGCTTGATAGCTGGTCGATAGCATCACTGCCTGCGTGTCCTAGCAAGACATGGAGCTGTGGCTTTGTGAGCAATCGAGGCTTGAGTGGTTGAGCTGAGTACTGAGGCCTGCGCTGTTTGGTTGCGAAGGCTGCATGCTGCAGTGCTGACTGTGCTGCAGGTTGAGAGCGATGCACGACTAGCCAATGTCCTCCGGATCGGGTAAGGTTTGCGATGTCTTCCCGTAATGTTTTGGTTGCTCGATAGAGTACGTTCTGACCAGAATCGAAGTGTATGTTCGACGAGGAGAGGCGCGAGAGTGAGACAAGGCTGGTGAAGAAAGATGTTATAAGTGCTACTCGCTTGAGCGTGGTTGTCTTGATACCGTTTGGTGTTGACAGAGGTATCTCGACTTCTCCCCATGCTTCGATCGACATCTCTGATCCTCCTGCTAGTACGATATCGTCGTCGGCCGCTGGAGACTTCCACCGGAACTCTGCGGGGTTGTTGCAGATGTGGATATCAGTTGCGGGGTCGAGAGTCCATGAGTGGAGAAGCGGATAGTGTCGGAGAGATAGCTGATTGTTAAAGGCTGATGAGAAGACAGCATATGCTTCGTGCAAGGATTGATCTGTAGGTGCGTCGCCAGCGTCGATTTCTATCGAATCAGAGTTGGCTTGCTTGTCCAAATCCTTGTTCTTCGTCTTCTTGTAGCGTCGGTTCTTCTCTCGGATCTTGTTCAGTAATGCTGTCGTGTCTGCAGCCTCGAACAAAGAAACTTTCTTGGCTTTTTCAGGGTCTTCGACAAATCCTCTTGTTCTGAGTGAAGTGTCAATGTACGCACACTGTCCCCAGAAGTGGATGTCTCCACAAAGGCATGGCTTCGATGGCTTCGCATTGTCTCTTGATCTCTTCTTGTTGTATGGAGATCCTTGCCCATTTAACGTAGCGCCGAATACGCCTCCGAGGATGTTTGTCTTCCTTGAGTGCGTTGTACGATGATAGCGTAGGAAGTCTGCTAAGACAGTGGACAGTTGAGACTGGTTCGGTATAGGTGTATCGCGATTCGAGTTCCAAGTCTCTTCTGCTTTGAAGATGTCGAGCGAGACACTTGCGGCATAAGCAGCGTCTACTTGCTTGATGGCTCGTACGAGGTCCTTGTGTGCTCGGTAGCCATGTACTTCAGGCAAGTCGAGTTGCTTCGCTCGGTTGTATGCAGTGAGAAACTCGTTGCACCAGTCTTCGATATTCGATCGTCGAGCATGTAGAACTTTTGCTGCTTCGTACGCTTTTTGGACGCGATATTCTTGGTCGGCTGTCGTCGGAGAGTAGAGCTCTTGAAGCGTCTTGATCTGATCGCGTACGGCTGTCTTATCTTTAATATGATAGAGCAGATCCTGCTGAATTGTCTTAGTGATATGTGCTTCAACTTGTCCTAACTTATCTTTCAGGCGTCTGTATTCTTTGATTTCGTTGTAATAGACACTGCAGTCTTGGTTATACTGCACTAGAGCTTGCTGAGTAGGCTGAATTGGTAGTCCCTCGGCATTGACGATAAGCGTTGGCCGAACAGGCTTCTCAGGCTTTTGAGGAAGAGGATGGAGTTGGTTAGGATCAATATACTCCCATACGTCTCCTGCCTCAGCGATGCGCTTAACGACGAAGATCCAGAGTTCCCAGTTGCTCTGGCCTTGAAGGATAATGTCGGTAACGGTGTTTTTCGACATGTTGAAGCGACGTTTCGTTCGTAGGTCAGTTTTTAATGATAGAGAATGCGGATTAGGCCGGGCTCATAACTGTGAGCTGGTCGGGAGGTCGTAGTATGTATGATGTAGATTGTGTTGTGTCTATCTATGTCCCAGATGCGGGGTATATACATGGAGTAGTGGAAGTAGTGGACTGATTAGTCAGTGGATAGACCACATGACATGTGAAGTGTCCTGGGCTTACACATAGCTTACAGTGAAGGCTGCGGAAGTAAGAGGTGGGGAGCGTGTCAACGAGCCCTATGCGGAAGGCAGACAAGAATGAACCGAGGGTTTCGAAGGTGTCGAAGGTGTCAAGGTTGTTGAAGTATGGAAGGATTTGAAGGAGAAGGACTGAGCAAAGGGGATGTGCTAAGCAAGACGAAGGGCGATGGCTTTGGGAAATGGAAGAATTGTAGATTGACTGCGGTTCTTTGTACCAACATCTACGACCCTGTTGACGCTCAATCCACAACCACGCCTCCTCTATGCTGTTACGGATCAGCCTGTCTGCAGAAGCGGCAAGCAAGTGTTATATCCCTGAAACATATCAAGACCCACGTTTCATGCCGTCACACCTCCAGCTGTATTGATACTTGCAGACTGAGTTAGGTCTCGGCGTGCATTGAAGCGGCAGACATGCCAGGGTGTATAGGCTATCTGTGCATTAGTGTTTTCCCCAGGATGCACATTACCGATCGCTTCTGATGAATTTGTTGGACGTATTCTGAGATGAGTATACAGCTTAGAGACATACTGAGATAGGAATGTAGTAATAAAAAATATGTGCAACATTTTGTATTCACGGCCCACAGGCTCATCTGCACCTAAGTAATTTTCGTCTGAAAGATAGGCTCCGATGATTCTATAGCTACAGTGGCATCTACCCGTCACGGCTCTATCTAGGTTTTCCCTACGTATGATATCATGAAGGCCTATAGATTTGAAGGAGCTTGCAGAACGTTACCGTACACAGGATGAATTA
Source organism: Lizonia empirigonia (assembly GCA_009982855.1). Classification (NCBI taxonomy): domain Eukaryota; kingdom Fungi; phylum Ascomycota; class Dothideomycetes; family Pseudoperisporiaceae; genus Lizonia; species Lizonia empirigonia. Next base: position 667,990 of record JAADKA010000027.1, read on the forward strand.
GCAGAACTAGTCAAGGCAAGGCAAGGCAAGTCAAGGCAAGTCAAGTCAAGACAAGTCAAGTCAAGGCAAGTCAAGTCCAGCCACATCCAGTCGAGCTGCGCCGCGCTAAACCAAATCAAGTTCAGTGCCAGAGCGCGCTACGTAATAGGTACTAAGTTAGTCTGTACTCTCGGTTAACGCTAATAAAATGAGGAGCTACACGTTGCCAGCAGCCTAACCAAGCTGATTTATGATGTCCTCACCTGATGCAATAAAGCGCCTGTCTCACTATAAAGTGGAGCTCAATAACTGTAGCCGTGCGAACTCGACTACCAGCTGCGTCTTGGTTATGTTGCTCAGGCATTGTAGTAGATGTCTCTTTTATTAGTTGCTCTGATCTGCGTACAAGTCAAACCAAGCCAAGTCAGCGTTGGTAGGCGGATTACCCACAACTATGTCTGGCTGGCGAAGTAGGCATCATATGAGGATTCACATGATTGGATAGAGCAGCGTGCACGTGACATCTTTTTTTAGCAGGTGGGGTCATCTCAAAGCAAAAGTGATCACAACCCCGCCTCCTCGTCATCCTCCATCAGGCGCCAACGCCTACAACGAAAATGCGCACTTGTTGGCGGACTTCCATACCTCTATTACTTTATAACATTGGAAAGACGATTTCTATTTCTGAATAATTACAACACAACGTAGCAGCATAAGTCTGCATTTCCTGATCCGTTTACGATAACCGACAATACATCATATCTAACCAGCTACCTTACACTTGTGGTGAGCACCGCTGAAATCATACTACCCCTTGCTGATGCCTAACTAATATGTTACCGATATCAGATTCGCTATTCTTCCCTAGATACACGCGAAACGTTAACCGCCTTACGAACAATCGTACCCCAACATACTGAGTCTCAAACGCGTCAACAGCGGCAATCTTCGCCGTGATCCAAGACTTCCTTAGAGTCAGTGTTATACATCGGACATGGTGAGGGGTAAATCGGAAGAAGCAGTGTTACGGAACAAAGCTGAGGAGCTGGTATGAGTCTAATCCTTGTTTATCTGTAGATAAGATATTGACTTGGGGCAAGATTTCCGGGAAAATAGGTATCAAGCTTGAGGACGAGGAGATTACGGGCCAGAATGACTTCACGTACAAAGCTTTCCCAGATGTGTGTGGGGTTGTGGTTGACAAGGCAAGCGAGCGTGGATTCGTTCAAGTATCAGGCGGCAACAAAACCACAGAAAGAGTTGATACTGGGCCGACCCTCACAGGATTCACCTTTGTAGACATATTGGAGGGTCAGACATGCATGCTTTTTGGAAAGCCTACAGTGCTATTTTGTCATCGAACTTGAACTATGCTTGTAGTCCATGCCTCGTTTTTTCCATTACATGTCTGATGAGATCTAGACACATCTCGCTTGATATCTGAATGAAAGGACGCTCATGCGCATCGACCGGAATCAGAATGTGATAGAGTCCATCCGCCCTAGGATGATTTTGAAGGAAATCGAGTAGGTCATCCCTTTTCAACGTTGAGCAATAAGGACGCGAGTCTGTAGAGCTGTTAGTGACACATAGAAACTCTATTGTCCACTCCGATGCGAGCTTATGCTATTATACTAACCTGGTTGAGGGTTCATTGTGTTAGAGGGCAGAATATCCGAGTGACGTTGAATGGCCTCCTCAAGTCCCTTCGGATGGTGCACGCTACTCCACCACTCGTGCAAAACTTGAAGGTAATCGTCTGATTTCAAAGTACCTAGCTTTGTTGGCGTGACAGACAAGGCCACCAGAACAAACAGTTCAGAACTGTGTGTTGAGATATCGACCAAAATCTTGCGTGAGCGCCTCTTCGATACATTCCGTGGCCAATATTTTGGGTCTCCTGTTACGAGATCCGAACATTTCTTGATGGCGTCTATGTGTGTTTTTGGAAACGGAAGATAGACCTCTCTGAAGGATCGCCTTCTCTCATCAGTGAGGCCACATAGTCGTTCGTTCGTCAGATTCTGCTCGGGCGACATTACTTGGGAAAGAATGAAAATGGAGGGTAAACTGTGGTAACAAAGCGAGGCAAAGCAAAGTAAAGTAAGGCAAGGCAAGGCAAGGCAAAGCAAGGCAAGGCAAGGCAAGGCAAAGCAAAGTAAAGTAAGGCAAGGCAAGGCAAGGCAAAGCAAAGGAACTTTAGCACGGTGGCAAGGCGCGTTAGAGCACTGACTAATTAATTGCCTGCATTCCACTGAGCCAATGAAGCTTGCGTGAGGGCAGTAAGCAGAGTCTGCAACAATCAATCGATAGGCAGATTGATTGCCGGATTAGGCATCGAAAGATCACCTTCTGGTTCGTGACAGTCCTAATCTGATAATCAATCTGCCTATCGATTGATTGTTGCAGACTCTGGCAGTAAGCCTCTCAAGATGCTGCAGTCAGGCTGTGCTATCAGTTTACCCCCCTTCTTCGCGCATTACCTGTCGACCAGTCCTTTTAGCCTCGGTTGAAGTTTGCACATGGCACTTTCAAGGGCCCATCGTCGTGGCGGCAGCAATCTACGCCTAATGGATGCGGCACGGGAAATAAGCGAAGCGCAACATCATCGTATCACTATGTGGCGCTTTGAATCAGTCGCAGCACTCGTGCCGAATGTCTGCCGTGTAGGATTGACGCTATTTATTGCATGGGTGCGCTGGTGAAGCAATCGCTATGCGAAGTGTTGGGATGCAATGTGTTGCGATGCGACGTGTTGCGAGTGATGGCTTAGCCTAGTTTCCACCTAAGTTAATCCTCCTAAACTTCCTTATCTTCCCAAGTCTGCAGGATCCGTGCTGCAGTTGACACAAAATCTTGGCGTCGTCAGCATGCGTATTGCAATCAAGCACAGTCCATCACTACAAAAGCGCCAGACAACATGCCGTCGCCGCTTGACGCATTGGGAACTCAATACGGCATGCCACCATTGATGGTCCGTCACCGTAGCAGCATCGCGGGGCGACAACTTACCCAGGCGAAACAAGCAGCTTAACATCACCCTTTAACTGGGTTGTGCTTCTAACCAGTCGCAGCACCCGTGGAAAATATCTGCCGTGTAGGATTGACGCTGTTTATTGCATGGGTGCGCTGGTGAAGGGATCGCCATACGTCCACAGGCCTGGACGGCTCGTAGGTGAACTGGATACTATCTTGTGACGCCTTTGACGTCCCTCGGTGCAAATTCTTGTCAGCAGAAGAAATATAAATATTCCGTGCCTCCTATGTTTTAACTGCGTTGTTCTCGTTGCAAATCTGTTTTTGCAAGATAAGCAAAAAGACGCAATGTCTCTTCTTACTACGCCTACTCTTATACAGTTGTATAACAATATTCTACAACCAAACGCCCACGAACATCACTCCAAGACGTTCTGGACACACCTTTTGCGGACGCAATTTTTTCCGGAAGATGACTTTGTTATTGCAACAGAGAGTCCACCCACTCCACTCTCCCAAGATTCGCTGAGACGAGTCGATTTCCATATCTCCATCTTCAATCGACTTCAAAAGCTACAGATCATTGCCATCTGCGAGATCAAAAAGGCCACAGGCTCCATTGACGAGGTTGAAGCCCAGCTCCAACAAGCTTGTGAGGCGTGCGTCAAATACACCAAAGAAGACGTTTGGGGGATTGCGGTTCGAGGGACGAAGGCCCAAATCCTCTGTTACGAGGTGCAGAACAGATACTATCCGCTCACAAAAGGCTATATCGATTCCAACTCATCGGAAGCTAGTAGCCTATGCAACACACTCTTGTCGATTAAGTCGACAATCAAGAGCCTAACCGCGAGCTCATCAGCCACCCCTGATGGCTGGTATGATGCGAACGATGGAACTGGGAGGAAGAGATACTATCAGAACGGTGCTTGGACGAACACTTATTCATAGTTGTGAGGAAAGGAGGAGGACTGCGTTGCATTGTATAGCTATGAAGGAGGGCAGCTATATATATTGTGGTGTAGCAGATAGTCACGTGCGTTCGGCATTAGGTAATCGGGACTAAGGACAGAGTACTTAGGGGGGGCAGGACAAGAAGGCTTGGAAATCCACTCGTTCACCAGAAAATTCATTTATTGTTCTCTACTCTCTACCGATTGCGGGTCGGCGGACTCTCTTCTAACTATTGAGCCATCCCTCTACCACAATATGTGTGCGGGATGATAAAGTATGGTAGCGATAGCCGCACCCAACTCTTACCAGAGTAGGTCTTGGCAAGGCCCAAACCGTTACAAACTATAACTGAGGACACCTGTGCCATTCGAATTCAAGATTTTACTTAGTGATGGTACCAAAATTCACAGCGTTTTTGTCATCAAACGTAGCACGTGCAACATCTATGATTTGTGTATTGCTTCGCTACGAACAACTCCGCATGCTCTTAATTAGAAGGAAGAACATTGACGAAGGAAATATCCTTGCCATACCACCACACTATGATGCCGTGCATCAACCGCAAATCCGGGTCCCTGGTTTCACTCTGAGGTGATTTCTCATCGAGAATTCGGAGACGGATTCGAGGGTTTGATACATGTCTCTCCTGTATCAGGCCAATACAATTGGGTTCGTAAGCACTGGATATTTTCCTGTCGTATCTGTATTGGCCTACTGTTCTGCTGTGACTGCCATAGTCGAGCAAAATGCCCAGACAGTAACCGTCATCCATGCACACTTGGACCTTAACCAGACCTTCTAGAGGTGCTTCTGAGTAATACATATTGTAAAAATATGTAACAAAGCCAGGGAATGGTGTTCGATAAGTTGGGAAGTTGGGGGGAACCAGAGGGTTCGGGGACGCAGCATGATATTGTGGCTGGGCGCCCACAATAGAACGTGGGAACCGAGGGTCACTGCAGTAAAGTGCATTCACAGACTCATCTGCAATCTGCTCTAACTGTAATTCGGATTGAATTTCGGGTGTAATGTAGTGACCCAGCCAGATAGTCTTCATTTGAGTCTTCACCTGCTTCTTTCATCAACCTGATATTTCACCACAAAAAAAGCGTAACTTACGATTAGTGAACGTACTCCCATATTAATTTCACTGTCCTTATGGCGGGCAATCCAAATTGCTTCAATCTTCTCGTTATTTGACAACGGAAGATACATGCAAAGAGTGTAGATGTCGGCTTCCTCGTAGAAGCAAGTTTTTTTATCTTCGCTTTGATGGGACGTAATAGCAATGAGTCTTCCAGAAGCGAATGCGATTGAAATAGCGGAAGCGTTTTGCACAGTAACGTATCGAAGAAAAAGATCCTCGTATGGTGTTGCAAGAGGAAATTTCTCCTGAGAATCTCGAGGAAGCAGCATTGATGATTTTGCGCAGTCCCAAAAGATCTGGCTTTTGATAAGGAGTGGCGACCAAATCCTTTCGACGAAAACGCCCTACGATATAGTTAGAAGCGTGTACCATCTTATGAAAGGGACAGGTACCTTGGATCTCAGATTCACACGAGCCCCGCTGATAGCCACAGTATATACCCACTCGCGTTTCGATCGTATAGTGAGAGGATGCTTCGCATTCAAAAACCAACAGTTTCGGCATTTGATAGGTCCATGATAGATTGATGGCCAATTGTCGTTGACTTTCATGTGTTTGACTTCGTGCCCAAAAGTGGAGTGCAAGAATTCAGCTTGGGTGACACCAATTTTGTCCATCCATATGGCCAGATAATCGCATGATGTATCTCTTGACTTGATCTTTTCGGAATGAGGGACCTCCTGATCATAGAGCCCAGTAACATATGATTTGCCGCCGTACTTGATTGAAGTTTGGAAGACATCGCCTTGACATGATAGAGTGATATCGCGAGCCCGTCTGTTCGTGAGCTCCGAAAGGAGTTTCGATGTCTCACCAAAGATCGTGAGCAACTTTGAAATGTTGCTTGGCTCGGCCATAAAAATGATCTCGGTAAACACTTCTGTCGGCAACTTGGACAGATGCCTGAACATGCATTCCAAGCATTCACAGTTTGGTTCCATAACGCAATGGTTTTCAACTTTTGATGATAAGATTTTTGGGTAACAAGAATGCTTGAGAATCTGAAGAGCATGTTCCGGTCCAGGGGGATCGTCCATTAGGAGAGCGGGCCTCAGACTTTGGCCGAGCTTAACTAGCGATCGAGGTTCCAGAAAGGGCAAACAAATCTGCACGCATAACTGATGATACTGGAATGATTGGGATCTTTCTACACGAAGCGAGCGGGATTGTGATAGCACACTGTTAGTTGGTTCGTCTTCTAGAGACTTAGCAGGATGAGTGACTAGATGCTAGAAGTTAAAAATGTCAGACTTCACATAATAGCATGCATACCTATTTGGATTTTTTCACCAGCCTGAATAGGAAAATGGCAAAGATTGCAGAATCGTGGGGTGCTGAGAAGAGACATTTTGGAAACGAAAGTGGAGTAGCGGGTTGAGAATTGACCGAGGGGTGCTCGCCCTGTCAACTATTGACTGCGAAAACGTAACACAAGCAAGGGAGCCAATGACGTAATTATGGCTTTTGCGCAAGCGTGCATCAGCGCTTAGTCCCATCCGCTGACTGGCGCAGCGCGTATGACCGCATTTAAGCTGTGCCATACTTCTAATCGTGTCTCTTGTGTCTGCCTCAGATCGCTGTGGCGCTCTTAGTTAAAGTGCGTCTCTTCACCCAGAGACGCACCCTGTTACGAGACAGGTTTACGGGTCGGAGCTCCGGAATGACTCTTTTGCAAGCTTGTCAAGCCGTACTTAACACAGAACGGTTCTCCAGCTGTCGTCTATCAAGTCAACTAGTCTCCAACAAGGATCGCTGTAGTGTTGGCCGTTTAGTTGATCACTAGGTGAACGTCATCAATTAGCTCTCCAACCATAACCCCTGCGCTGTAGCTCAGATCACGGCTCTACCAAGGCTCACCGCCCAACGAGCCACCCACCAAAACAACACTACCACTTCAACAACTCCACCACAATGGTCTCAGAAAGTTGTTGTACACCTCAGTACGATCGCATCAGCGCGTGGGTTGCTTCTGCGTCTAAATCCTGCATCCCTCCCACTCCTCCACCCGACGACGACTCGAAGCCGCGTCCCGCTCCCTTGAAGAGGAAGCGCGCCATGTCCCTCCCCGCCAACACGCCCGCCTCCAACTCATATCGCAGCAATAGCCCGAAGCGGCGAAGAGCTAATGATACCGATAATGTTCAGCCTAACCAAAGCGCGTCGCAGCTCGGAAGCGAAACTCCACTCACTTTAAACGAAAGAAATACATTTAGCCCTCCTGCTAGTCGTGTTTTCTTAAGTCAGAAACTATTGAGAAAGAATGACTCTCTCAGTCATGGCATGTAAGTGTGTAGATTGGAGTCTGCTCTACTCAGGGGCTAAATACAGGATTATCGGTCACGTGGTGCTAGCCTGATTAGGACAGTGCAATTCCACTTTCCAACAGAAACGTTTATTAAGCCCGACACGCGAGACGCTAATTATACTAAGAAGTGCATACCCCCCGGTGTTAGTAGAGAGTCTTAATGGCCTAAAGGAGGCGCCCCCGGAGCACATTGAACGACTTGGTAATCGGCTTGCCGAGAGCATTGACTTTGACTTCATTCCTTAGGGCTTCCTAGTACGTTCATACACTTAACGGAATGTTCCTAGATCCAAAGACGTTACAATAGCACTTCGGTCACGTGATACACCTTAATCAACCGGTCCAATAGAATTGATGATTAGCGTGGGTCGCTTCGCTCACATGGATCAAAAACACTTAGGAGGACCTGGGGTAACACGCGGGTGACATAACGCCGACGCTGGAAGAGCTAGTCATGTAGAGTAGCGCAACTTGACGGTAATCTGCTGTGGACACTCAACAATACGTAATGCCTAAAAGGGCAACGGCGGAAGCAAAGGTGCACGAGTAGTTTGTGCCATCTACCGGTATTATTATGTTTCCATTTGAGTCCTTTTTCAGTCTGAGACTATGTAGGACTTTGGCCTAGGCCGTTCTATCTACTTATAGTACATTTTTATGGGAATTTCTGTGATGATTTCACACTCTGGTGTTTTGGCGTCTAGGCCGGGTTGCTAAGGAGCGAATACGTTGGTAGAAAGAGGTGTAGTATAGCTAGGTAGCTATCGTCCAGCGGGCTCTGTGCCATCTACCGGTAGGCGCGCGGCACAGGACATGAGCGAAGCGCAACATCACCTCATAACTAAGTTTCTCATCCAGGATGCCTCTCGTATGGCATCAAGCACCATACAGCATCAAAAAGCAAGCGTTTGACAAACTGCTCCTATTGCTTCGCATTGAAGACGGAATCCAGCTGCGGCTGAAACGGCTCGAGGGAGAGACCGGAGATAATTACAGTCATTAGCGATTACGGCTTCATCCCTGCAGGCAGCACTCCAAAAGTCCAGTCATCATTAGATTGATAGTTGACCAATCACATCGACTGTTCTGCAGCGGACGTCTAGCGCTAAGCCATGTACGGAAGGTGGGGCTGTTCAAAACCGTTGCGCGGCTGCGCGTAGGGGTGAAGCCTCAATTGCTAATGACTGTAGTGAGCGTTGCAACCGTGCTGTTAACGCACAGACCAGCCAACCTCTTGGGATGCCGACGTTGCGCCGATAGCTGGAGGGTTAGATCCCTTTCGCGCCTTTTTCAATTCTACATATGTAGATGTAGGCATTCCCGAAACCTCCCAGGTGCTGGGACCGGTAGGAAATGAAGGTATTTTGGACATATCCTTTTGAAGCCCTCCTCTAATGTTTACACAGAGACCCAGGATTGTCTAGTCGCCCTCGTATCCGCTCTTCAAACCCTTCCAGCCTCTCGTCACCTGCCCTCGACCCGCGGCGGCAAGAATCTGCTCGAAGATCTGTCAAGGCTTATGACCGCTGTCAATGCCGATGACTTCGATGTCGACCGAATACTTCCTCTCTTACAAGCAACCCTTCGCGAAGAATCTGACGACGTAATTTGGAACGCAGTCTACGACGCCGTCACCGAATCGACGCCTCCACCCCGCCCTACCTCGTCCTTCCAACAAACACCCCTTTCCATCAACACGGGCAGCTTCGCGAACTCGACCGAGCACCGCAAACACGTAGACGATGTGCTGAAGGAGGAGCTAGGACAACTATACAATCGGGTGCCAAAAGTCTGTTCGCGTTGACGCATGGACCACCACAACCACATTTGATTACCAACTTCAAAGCAGTATAACTCTCTACTACATAGACCAAATAAGACAATTAGGGTTGCAAATTAATCGCATTACGCTTAGTATCTAGTCTGGTAGCCCTTTGCACGTCGCACAGCGTCTAGGCGTCGTGGCATAGACCTAATAAGGCGTTTGATCAGTGCGTCAGGTATAGCAGCCCATGCCTCAATCAACCCCAATTCGAACGCCTCCCACTCAGCTAGAGAGTCTCCCATATAGTCAAATTCAGGATGCAGCTCATGGAGCTTCTTTTTAAGTGCCCACCACATGTGTTCAATAGGGTTAAGGTCAGGTGAGTATGGTGGCCATTTGATCGTAGCAACACCATGAACCTCTAGCCACTCCTTCGAGACCTGGGAAGTGTGGATAGGTGCGTAATCCTGCATAAACCACTCGCCTGGCCTGTAGCTGTCCTGGAGACCTTCCTCAAGTGCTCGTATGTAGCTCTGAGCTGTGTATCCATTGCGTTTGGCTGATGTGTCGCGATTCATAATTACTAGACGACTACGCCTTGCTCGGCCACCTGGAGTCATCCATATTGAGCCCCATACCATACGAGCAGGTTGGCGAGCAGTGGTGACCTCCTCAACCATCTCGTGCGACCATTTATCCTCAGGTAGTCGCCATACCCAGGGCGCGTTGTGGCCAGATCCACGAGCAACGCTGCACTCGTCACTGAACCTGATAGTACGCCTCCCAAAATCAAACCCCAGCCATTCATTAGTAAGATTGAGGCGTTCCGCAGCTGTGTTCTTGTTGATTTTTGGCCTACGTCTCGCTCTGAACTTGCGGTATCCCTCGTCAGCCATTGCGCGCTGCACAGTACGCTTAGAAACGCTGGGGTAGGTAGTATTGGCGTCCCACAGTCCAGCCTCCTCCATAAGCTTGTGGTACTCAATACCTGGGTTTTTCCGAGCAATCCGTAGCAGCCGGCGATGGTCTCTACTAGTCAATGTAGGTGGCCGGCCTGTCCGAGGCTGCGTTGTGGTGCTGCAGCTGGTTGTCCATCGGAGTACTGTTTTCTGTACGCACCGCTGCGAGCAGTCCAGCGCGTCAGCAACTTCGCTTGTCGACACACCAGCCTCAACCTGGGCTAAGCAGTATATCCGTTGGGCTTCTGATAATTCACCTCCGCGCACTCGATTTGATGAAATTTTAGTGCTAAAAGCTCTCATATTGATGTAGTCGTGTGTAGTTGAAGAAGATACCCCTCTTTAGAGTTCGCGTTGTTGAAATGGTCTGTGCACACGCGCGAACAGACTAAAGTCCTAGTACAGTAGTTCTGGCACAGAGCGAAGATGCTGGAGTGAGAAATTTGAGCGTCGCAGGCGAACCAGTGCTAGTGGGACTCCCGCTCTGGGTAATACTGTAGATATTGAATCTTCTCTTACGTTGATGCATAGGATTCAATGACGTGGCTATAAGACAAGGGAGCATGGTAGAACCGCGTGCAAGTCACCAATGTACACAGTACAAACAGTATACAACGTTGGCCACGCGCATCCCTCTCAAGTACTTTGTTTCTGGTTTCGCGGGGTTGGAGTTTAAATGTTTGCATGCTTGCAATAAATAACTTGACCCTTTTCGGATCATGAACCAACTGACCTTATATAAGGGTAAAGGGTGTAAGACATGCATTCTTCCCCCGTCGACGTAAGTAAACATTTTTATCGCCAAGGAAAAGGCTCCTCTGCGCAGAGAAACTCTGGGTCCCTGATTCTGAACATCCGAATCATTACACGAAGACACGCAGTGAACGAAGGTACGATCACATTGTGTATAATTTTATATCTTTGGACTTGCGAACAGAGCTGTGGAGGTTGGCGTCCTCGAGGCAGATTTGGCCTTCCTCCCTCAGTAAGGATGTCTTATCGAGCTCTAACAATCTTTTGATTGCGGAAGTCATCTAGGAGCCCAGGAAATGTACTTGGAAACCTATCAAGTCGCCTGAACCGTCAAGGCAATAATATTCGCTTTGTGGTAAGGTATCTAGGAGAACAACACCTGCGCCCACGTGAGGAACAGACCTCCTGATATGAAGCTTGTCGAAATTGCAGTAGCATTTGCACTAGGTACTGCAAAGCTGAGTCGAATACGGCCGACCCTCTGTGAAGCCGTTTAGATGTTTCTCTAACGTTCGTACGCCATAGAATATCGGTCAGACCCGTTGATTGAATATTGTAGTAAGATTAATCCACAGAGTAGCGGATTAACAGAAGAAGTATATATACACAAATGCCTACAAGCTAATAGCTTACACCCCGTTTCGCCCTGAAAAAAGCTGACTGGGACAAGATCAAGGTTGCGGTGGACCACGGGGAGTGGGCCCAGGCCACAGGCAGGTGGGCACTCGAGGGACTGATCAAACAGGTCGGAACTGCCCTGGAGAACCACTGCCCAAGGAAAAGGATTAGTGACAAGGCCAGACCAGACTGGTCCCCAGAAGCCACAGAAATCCTGGGAGAGATCAAAAGGGCAAGAAGGGCCTTCCAACGGGACCACACCGAGGACAGCGAAAGGAACTGGAAGTCACTCCGCAACCAGCTCAAGCGCACCCTGCGGTCGAACGCAAGGACGCGGTGGAGGAAAGTCGTGGCAGACCTGACAAATGACGACAACGAGGCCAACGCCCACAACAAGGGTCTGTGGAACCTGTCGAAATGGAGTAGAAAGGTTGAAGGCGGACAGGGGCAGTCAGTGAACGTACCCCCACTCCGAAGGCACGAACAAGACGAAGCGGAGACCTCAAACGGCGCAAAGGCCCAAATCCTGGGAGAACGGTTCTTCCCGGCGAGCGGGGCGGCGGACCTATCAGACATCGACCCGAACCAGACGCACCCACGCTTCGACTTATCACCAGAGATATCCCCAGACGAGCTCACGGAGGTTATAGCCATGCTTCCCAACAACAAGGCCCCAGGCCCTGACCAGATCCAAAACGAAGTGTGGAAGGTCCTTAAAGAAGACATAGCAGACAGCGCCGCTGCCGCGATTACTCAAATGCTCAGGGACGGAGACGTCCCCATGTGCCTAAAGGAGTCAACCACAGTGGTACTTAGGAAGGAGAAGAAAAAGGACTACTCTCTCCCAGGCAGCTACCGGCCTATCGCCCTCGAAAACACGATGGCAAAAATCGTCGAAAAAATTGTCGCAAACAAGATCACAGCCGCGATGGAAGACAGGGAGCTCACACCCTGGAACCAAATGGGAGCCCGCAAGAACAGGTCCACACTCACGGCGATGGAACTACTCACAGGCACAGTAACCACGGCGTGGGGTGCGGGGCAACCAGTGGTCTCGGTACTGGCGCTAGACCTAGCAGGAGCCTTCGACAACGTAGCCCACGACCGACTCACGTGGGTCCTCCGACGGAAGGGATTCCCAGAGTGGATAGTAGTATATGTGGAGGCGTTCCTCAAGAACAGACGGACGAAGATAAGCTTTAACGACTTCGACAGCCCATGGATAGAGACCAATACTGGCATTCCCCAGGGATCGACTCTCTCACCAATACTCTTCCTCCTCTTCATATCCGACCTCCTCCAGGACCTGGGTACAGTCCAAGACAAATGTCTGGGATTCGGGTTTGTAGACGACACCAACATCATGGCGTGGGGACCGTCTGCCGCGGACAACTGCCGGAGGCTCGCCACTGCCCACACGCGGTGCGAGCAGTGGGCATCGCGCTTCGGAGCTAGGTTTGCGCCGGAGAAATACCAACTAATGCACCTCACGAGGAGACGGAACAGGGGGGGAGACCTCCTCTCCACGGTCACGGTAGGAGACCAGCCAGCGGAGTTGGTCACATCTATGAGAGTGTTAGGAGTGTGGGTGGACCCTAAACTCTCATGGAAGACCCACATTCAGAAGGCAGCGGCGAAGGGGGAGGCAGCATTCCAAGCCATGTCCAGAATCACGGCGTCGTCATGGGGACCGTCAGTACGCAAATCGAGACTGATCTACACAGCGGTCACGAGGCCAATCATGGTGTACGGCTCCCAGATATGGTCCGCTGGCAAGGGAGGTACCGGAATCCGTGAGACAGCGCTTCAAAAACTCCTCATCGTCCAGAACAAATGCCTACGGAAGACACTTGGGGCTTATAAGAGGACGCCAATAGCAGCAATCGAGAAGGAAAGTGGCACACCACCACTGGCCCTGTACATCAGGACAGTGGCACTACAGTGGGCAGTCACAACAGCGAACCACTCAGTCACTAGGCAAATCAAGACAGCACTAGAGGAGGTGTGGCAGTCCGCCAGGACAGGAGGACAAGCAGCGAGAAGGGGCAGACCAGCCAGACACATCGCCCAGCCAGCGACGGACATAGAAGGTGTGCGCCGGGCCGGCGACACGATCGTGGAGGAAAGAGAGACCCAACGCCAGGCCTCGCTGGCCAGCACGGGAAAAGAGGGCAGGACCCGCGGCCGGCAGATCCAATCCAGGAGCAAAGTCAAGGAGATAGCCCGTGACCTCACAGAGAAATGGAAGGAGAGGTGGGAACGCGCGGCAGCGAAGCAACGCAGATCGGCACCTACATGGAAAGAGGGCTGGGAGTTCCAACCCCTCCACCTGTACGACGACGTCCCTAAACACGTGGCTACAGCGATCGTGCTACTCCGCACGGAAGTACTGGGACTTAAGGCATGGTTAGCGGGCATAGGGGTGCCAGGTGCCGACCCAGCCTGCACATGCGGTCACTCGAGGCAGACCCTCACACACATCCTCTCGTTTTGCCCGGACCAGAAGGAGGCGAGGCTCAAACTGATGGAGAGGGCAGGCACGACGGACCTTCCCCGACTACTCCGTGACTGGGAGAAAGTCGCGGCGGCAGGGAGATGGCTATTGGACACGGGGCTACTAGAGCAGTTCAGAGTAGCCCTTGAGGTAGAACAGACTAATACCGGGGGGTGGTCCCCGTTTGCAGCTATAGGCTAAGAACCACACAAGCCCTTCTGCTCCCCTACAACAGGGCAGCACCGACGAGGAAGGAGCGGAACTTGCACGGAGAAACGCAGCGAGGGAAGAGGCAGGGGTGTTTAGCTCGACTAGAGCATGTTGGCCCTGTACACGGAGACGAGAACATAGTGTTTATAGACCCGAAAGGGAACCAGGTAGCACTCTAAATTAAATTATTATTAATAGCTTACACCCAGTTTATTTCTTGCTGTTCTTAGCCTTAATCCACGTAATGAGTTCCTTGAGCGTGAATTCAGTGGGAAGATCGTCGCTCGCTCCTGTCGGAGCCGGAGTAGCAGCGTCACTAGTGGACGGAGCCGTCACGACCTCAGCCCCGCCAGTCGTGGGCGAAGCCACCAAGGCAGAAGACGAAGCAGAAGTGGACGGGACAGCCGGGGTCTGAAGAGCAGAAGGGACATTGGCCGCACTAGATGAAGCGGGAGTGGCGCCCGAGTCTGGGGCCGACGAGTCGCCACCAGCCGTGTTCACACTAGTGGTGAGGTCTCCGCTCTCAACGTACACACCACTGAAGAACCAATCCTCAGCAGCGTTGCTGCCAGGCAGGCGAAGAACACCCAGATGCCAGTCAGCGCCGTTAGACGATGTGTTGGCATCAAAAGGACCAGCAGTCTTGTTCAGGGCATCGCTTCCGGTGGAGTGGTAGAAAGAGACAGAACCGGCATCAAAGTCGATCTCATAGGCAACATTGTGCCACTCATCCGCGACCAGCTCTACATCCCACTTGGAGACGCCGCCAACGTGCCACTGGAGGTTGGTGTTGCTGCCACCGTCAGCACCGTACTTGAGCTCGGTGAAATGGCTCTCGAAGAAGGCGATCTGGTGCTCATTCGTGGCGATCGGCTTGTTGGTGTCTCCTGTCTTGACCGAGAAATGGTAGTAAACTTTGCCCTTATTGATGGCCGCGGTGGTCTGGGGGATGAGCTCAGTCCTCAGCATGGTCTGGCCATTCCATTTGGATGTCTCGTCTATGGTGATCTTGACACCCTGCTTTGAACCTGTGTCTGCGGGATTCTTGAAGGCGGGGTCGAGGTTTACGTAGTCGGTAACCGCACCGGAGCCATGGATGTAGTATTGGTAGGAGCCGACGGGGGTAGCGAATGACCACTTCTCAAGATCCGCAGACGAGGTCATATTGTTGAAGCGTCCATCCCAAAGAATGGTGCCTGGTTATCGTCAGCGCCAGCATTACTCCCTTTGTGTTTCTTTGACCTACCAGCAGACACAGCGCTAATGAGCGCATTGATGAAAGCAACCTTGGAAAGCATGTTGAATTGAATGTGCACAGAGACCAGCTGTACGAAAGTAATGAACGTGATCTATGAGGTGTGAAAGAAGGACTGTGGTGGGTTGAACAACGGGCGAAGCAGCTACTGATGTACATATATGCAACGATAATTTCGAAGGATATTAGCTCGGATTCAGTCCACGACACATACGGAGCTGCCGGATGAAATTCGTACCAAACCCTGGAAACGAAACCTCAAATGTGGGTTATTTTGTGTTAGTCAACCATCGCATGAGTGTTGGAGAACCCGCAGACCCGCGTATGTCCCAATGGGCGAGCGAATTACCGAACAGGCACAGTAGTTTGGTATCAACTTTGGACGTCGTGCGCGATAATGAAACCACATCTCGCCGGTTTGGCTGCAGACACGAGCTGCAATGACAGGAAGTCGGATAGCATGACAGCGGAAACGATCTCATGAAACGTCTCGCTTAAAAACACTATGCCCAACATGGCAAAAACTATACCCAACTGCGCTAAGCGCAAAATCTTTGGTAATGAAAGGATCAATGCTCTCTCCTGTTCATAAAAGCTTGTTTCAGACTGGGAGAAACGGAAATTTGGTGTCGTGGTTTTCGGCCTTGTTACTTGGTACTTCTAGCAATTCGCGCGCAGAAAACGACACATTCGCAAGTGCCATTGGCTCTGGCAAGAACATACGACTGGAGTTCTCTCGGGAGACGAAACCCCTCAATACAGCATCATTGATCAATTGGCATAGCTGCAGCTAAGACCTTACACAGAGATGTTGCGACATTCCTCAGCAGAGTGACATCGAAGAACCCCCTTTTCTGAATAGAGGTTTTCTTGCAGGGGATGGCATGCGTGAAGTAGGGCCCAGCGAAGTGTCATAACGTGATAAAGGCCCGTTACTATGCGATTGACCTTGTCCACCAGAGAAAGTCAGATACTCCATTTGCCTAGGTGGACTACGAGTTAATTTTTCCCTTGTCAACTTGATAGGCTCGAAACCTAGACCTCCATATCAGGCTCCATGAAGTGAGCCATGCGGTCGTCGAACATGATCAGTATGCCAGGTGGGATGAGTGCAGCGTCTTTCCATCCGGCCAAGCTCCAATTTGGCTCCAGCTTGGGAACTTCATGTCGATAATCAAGGTGCTCAGTCTCTCGTAAACCCAAACCAGGCAGGCAGCATGGCATTGAAATGGAAGGCCGCCATGCCGGGCCGAGAGGACAACCATTTTTCCATGAAACCAACCAAGAAACCCTACTAAGAAAAGCATTCGTGGACGCAAAGAGTCTTCCATACTGGTCATGTGACGGCTTGTGTAGATCGTAGGGTATCGCAATAGGAATTCATCGCTCCTCCTGGGTCGCCTGACCAGATTGCAGCTTCATCTTCATGAGGCTGTGATGTAAAGTCAGACAACGGTGACCTGTTGCGGCTCCAAGCAATTGCAGGTATGACCTCTACTTTTCAGAAAGTTTTTCCTAGTCGACGTGCTTTACGAGCCATTGAGTGGGGTCCAGGACCAATGAAATGTCGCCCTCAGTATCAAGATCTCTAGAGATGATGCAGCAGTCAATCGACAAAGCGAACGGGAGGGGTCAACAGAAGCTCTAACGATCGCCGAGCGCGGTTTTGAAATGAGCTGGAAGCCCTGTAAAGTCAAGCCTGATGTTAGGTACATAGCAGCATGTTGCGCACTCTTTCACATTGGCGTGCGGGCTTTCAGACCGGGCCTCAGAATTGGCGTCGGTGTCTCCTTGGCTATGATTGGTGACGTTCTGATGTGATACTTCTGCGCGGGCTTGCTTCGAAGGAGAACTGGTGTCAAATGTGAAGTATGACTTCGATTGTACCGTGCGTGACGGCGTGACCGTCCGGACGGCGTAACCGTCCGCCCGAACACCAAACCCTGACAGCTACATAACTTCAACACGACATAACTCTACCAATATGGGCGCAATCGAGGATGCGATCAGGGCGATTGAATTGCTGGAGCCAGGAGAACAATTCTCATATACGAAAATGGCAGCTACGTATGAATGTAGTCGCTCAGCGCTCAGCCAAAGACACCAAGGTGTCTCAACCTCATGCAGCACTAAGGCTCAAAACCAGCAAGCGCTCCACCCCCAGCAAGAGCAGGAGCTCCTACGCTATATCGAGCGCCTCACAAGGCAAGGCCTCCCTCCCACACGGCCCATGATACGACGCTTCGCCTCAGATATTACGAAAAAAGAGGTTGGAAAAGGCTGGGTTGATCGATATATCCAGCGACACCAGGTTGATCTCATCTCACGCTGGGCCACTGGAATCGATCGCTCACGCCACCAGGCTGACTCCCAGTCAAAGTATAGCTTCTACTTCGAGCTTCTACGCAGTAAGCTCAGCCAATACGATATAGAGCCTGGCAATATGTACAACATGGATGAGAAGGGCTGCATGCTAGGAATACTTACTCGCTCAAAGCGGGTGTTCAGCAGGAGGCTATATGAGGAGAGGAAGATCAAGGCTCACATCCAGGATGGCAATCGGGAGTGGATAACGCTGCTGGCCTGCATATGCGCTGATGGATCAGCCCTCGCGCCTGCGCTGATATATCAATCAGCCTCAGGCTCGATACAGGACACCTGGCTGCAGGCCATGAGGCCTGAGGATCGAGTATATATATCCTCCCCACCTTCTGGCTGGACAAACAACGATATAGGACTATCCTGGCTCAAACAAGTCTTTGGTCGATCTACAAAGGAGAAGGCAGGGCGGAGCTATCGATTACTCATCCTTGATGGCCATGGATCTCACCTCAAGATGGATTTTATTAAGTACTGCAATCAGAATAGAATCCTCCTTGCAGTATACCCCCTCATTCAACTCACACCCTCCAGCCGCTTGACGTCGTCATGTTCAAGCCATTCTCATCAGCCTACTCAAACCAGGTGGCTGTGTTCATGGAGAGGTGCCAAGGGCTTACATCTATGAGCAAAAGAGACTTCTATCCCATGTTTATGGCTGCCTGGGAGGCCTCGTTCAAGAAGGATACCATACTCAAGGCCTCTGAGGCAACTGGCCTCTCACCTTTCGAGCCAGAGGTGATACTCAAACGATTCAATCAGCTAGCTCAATCAGGTGAATCAAGCGATAGCGACTCCTCAGCCTTGAGCGGCTCTGATTGGAGGAAGATCAGGCAGCTGGTTGATCACGCTGTGGCTGATAGAGACCAGAGAAAGATCTCAAAGCTCAACCAAACGATCCACCGACTCTCGATCAGATCAGTCCTAGCTGAGCATGAGAACGTGAGACTCAAGGAGGCTCTCATCAATGAGAGGCAGCTGAGGAGTATCACGGTGGGGCTGTATTCTGGTCCCCAAAGAAGGTGAAGGAGGCACTTGATCGCCAGCACCAACAAGAGCTCGAGGAGGAGCAACTACAACATCAGAAAGTTAAGGCAGCTCGCCTACGTGAGGAGAAGAGGCAGGAGAAGCTCCTAGCGGTTGAGGCAAGGCGTAAAGCAAGGGCAGCAGCTCGATTGATGAGGCAGGAGGAGAATGCTCGTGAGGCTGCTGATCGAGCCTCACGACAGGCAGCTCGTAGGACTCAACAACGACTCTAGCAAGCTCAAAAAACTGCCCAGAGGGGCAAGAGGAGACAACTGAAGGTAGCTACTAAGGCAGATTCGAAAAAAGAGAGTAGCTACGCAACCCCAAGGTGGTGGTGAGGCCTTAGGTGCTGCAGCAGGCCCACCATCATCTCTATCACGACACGGCCGAGCAATTAAGCTCCCAGCAAAATATAGATAGCTATATATATCAATCAAGGCCTATAGAGCTTACCTCTAAAAAATATCGCGACAATAGCTGTCGTACGTGGCTTAGTAGCTTTATATTGGGGTGTTGATTTTGGTGTTCGGGCGGACGGTTACGCCGTCCGGACGGTCACGCCGTCACGCACGGTACAGCTCGAGTCTCTGAAGTGGTTAGAGCTAGAGCATGTCCACGTCGATTTCTGGATTCTGCCGCCTAACACTCGGCTGGAGCGGCTGTCTTTCCGTATGTGCACCGAGGGCGACGGCTTGTACGAGTCGTGCACACCTAATCTGGCGTGTCTAAGGAGTTTCGAGCTGGTCTCGGCTCAAGACGTGTGGGACCTGACCAATTTGAAGCAGATGTTATGGTCGTGCACGATGCTCAGGGAACTCACTCTGCTGGTTGGAGGCAGGACGTCAAAGATTCCGTTGAGTGGCCTGCGTCCCTTGGGATCATCTATCGAGGTGCTCATCGTGGAAGCACGTTTGTTCAGCATTACGCCTGCGCTTAACTATCAGTACACCGTGGATGAGGTGAACGTGCTTCTACGTGACATACCAAGCCTTCGCGTGATCGGAATGTCCGTGGAACCATCAAGATTAGGGTGCAGCCACGTAGGCCTTACCCCCGTCTTTTCGTGCTCTATGCTAATTAATATGAACCAGGCCTTGCTCTCTGCTCACTCGCACCTGCAGATCCTCCATCTGCGCAACTGGCTGACCCCGGGACAAGCAGCACAGATTGCGGAAAGTATATCGGGACATCTATCGGTGGCGCCCGCCGGAGCCCAGGATGGTACGCTAGTGATCTTGGCTGACCGGTGCTATAGAGTCGCAAGCAGCAATTATGGTGCAGGACTAATGATTGACACGAGTTCAGAGAAGCTTCGCCGGCGGTATGCTGTTCCATGGCATACCCCAATATAATTTACTCTGTAATTGGGACTAGGGTACTAATCGCCAAAAGCACAACCGCATTGCTGTCGCCCCACATGTAGTGATCAGCAAAACCTTGCTACCGATGAGTCGAAATTGAACTGGAGCGACAGCCGTGCTGAATGAAAAAGTTGCAGCTCCTCTCACGTTGTTGCTGCCAGACACCGGGCGTAGCCGTGGCATATCTCGTGCGTTTTGATTGTGAAATGCGCGCTGTGCAAAAGAGTTTCTGTCACAGTACAGTGAGCTTAGTACAGTGAGGTTGAGTATAAACGGACCGATACGGTATTCCTTCAAACGATTTCAGTAACACAACAGCTTCACAGTCAGCTCTCCCTGTCCTCGCACTATTTATACACGCAGCTTAGTTCAATTCAACTTCAGTGAACCTCAATTTCCATTGCCCGATACCTATTGTAACGAGACACATGACAGTTTCACTCTTCGAAGATTATACGGATTTACCCAGACTATGAAGTTATCAAAATTGCGCTTTATTGGCATTAGAAAGCGAAGACAGGAAACGTGGCTGCTAAATTGATGTTGGGACCATCGCTCAGATAAGGTGCGTTTCTGAGTAGAGAGACACACCCCATCGCGAGACAGCTTCGCAGTTCGGACCTTCGGCGCCTCTCTCCCACCAGGTTGTGAAGACGTCGTGGGTTTGTCGTGATTCTGCACCTTTTTCTCTTACAGATCATGAGTCTCCGACCACGATTTCTGCAGGGTTGGCCATGCTGTCGATCGCTTCGTCAATGCCGTCAATCGACCCTTCGTCAAGACCCCCCTGTCTACTCGCGACCTAAAGCATCTCTGTGAGAATCGGAGGGTCTGGTAGAAGGCGAAGTTAACAAAGATCGTATGCTCAGGCTCTAGAAGCTCTTTTGGCGAAAGAAGTGTGCAGTCCGGCAGTTTCGCCGGTCAAGAGCGCACCAACTTTGTGATTTTATGGTACCCTTCAAAACACGTCAAATCTTGTTAGAAATCACTTTGAAAGCGCCTACCAAGGCATCCCGTACCTTGCGTTTGACGCAGCCCTCCCTCTGACAGAGAGATGGCGGTCCCAGGTACCCCAGGGCAGAGACTTCGACCTCCAGAAGCTGTGCACACGCGCCCTGAGGACCCAAATACCCCTAGCCTAGCTAATCTACGCACCACAAAAAGACACAGGCAAGCTGAAGCAGCGCCTATCCCTCTAATCCTCGGTGGTGGTGCTAACAAAAGACAACCGGTGACAGGCGCGGTCACTGAGAAGATCACGGCAGCCCAAGAGGCCGCCAAAACCAGACACAGCATCATCACAGCTATCGCAAACGCGATAGATCAATGCCTCGAAAGCTACACTAGCAGAGCTGAGCGGCTAGTTGCACAGGAACTACAGCAGCGCGTAGTACATGCTCTAACAAACTCAGTTCACTACCCAACCACGAACACCCCACAGCCTGCGAGCGGCGCTGGATCTCAACCTACCCGCACATACGCGGACGTCGCAAAACCCCCCAACTGCCACTCTACGCAGGAAAGGGGCGCCGCTATAACTAATACGGCAGCAAACCACCGAAATGGCAGAGCTCCGAATATGCCGCCGAGTAAGCCCGTGCCAGATAACCGCATTCTTCTCCAGCTATCTACAGCACAGAGGGCAAAGCAGCCTTCGCCCTTTGTAGTGCGGAAAGCACTATGCACAAGGATTGATAACCTCACTATGCAAGATATCCCAAGACTCACTACAACAAAAACAGGCTGGGCACTTACACCAGCCAACGACACTATCAAGCGCCGCCTGCTGCAGCCAGATAACGTAGAAACCATGCTAGAAATGCTGGGAGCAGTTGGATATCAGCTCCCAGAGAAATGGATCAGCTACGCAGTGCAGCGCGTAGAAGCGGCTCTTGTAGGACTCCGGATAGGTGGAGACGCAGCAGTACCAATCAGTAAAGAAGACGTTGCAGAGGAGGTTTACTCGCAAACAGGAGTAAAGCCACGAAACTGCAAACAATCTCGCCACGGGCCCGATAGGTTTGGTACGATGACCTGGATAATATCCTTTGCTGAGCGAGTACGGCCATTTCGGATATTTGGAACGAGTGAATGGGCAAAAGAGATCAAGAAAAACCCACCGGTGGCTATCCACAACCCTGGATGCCAGGGCTACTGCAACACATCCAGATGCACGCGCGCAGCTCGATGCGAGAACTGCAGCCAGTTGGTGATGGGACACAACGGGGCAATAGGTACAGGCTGTGATCAGCGAGCTCGCTGTGCCAACTGCCATGGACCACACCCTGCGACCGACAAAAACTGCCCAGCAAAGCCATACTACTACCAAGGGAAGCTCGTCCGGCTAACAAGCAAGCAACTGCAGAGCGTACGTAGAGCCGGAAATCGAGCCTACCAAAGGATCGGACAGACCCAGGACACAGAAGGAGACACAGCCGCCGAACCTATTGTCATTGCAGAAGAACAGCCAAGCCAGGAGAGTCGACCTACGCCCCAGCAGCCTCTACTACAAGCCACCCAGCCAGGAAAGGCAAAACGAACCCAACAAGAAGAAACACCAGCAGGAACAGACAGCGCCACAGCCACAGCCACAGACACGGACACAGCTACGGCCACGATCACGGCACCCCAGAAGCCACAGAGCCGCCGACCACGCCGGGCGGCAGCCCCAAGAGAGAGTCTAAGCCTAGCAGCGCTCTCGACAAGAAGCCTAAGAACAGAGCATACAATGTCCACACAGTCAGAAGCCACGATACAGGCCGACTTATCCTCTACCATAGAAGATACTGAAATGAGCGAGGACGTATTGCAATGGTAGGACGCCAATCAATACAACACAACGGGCAGCACCGCCCAAGCTGTAAGCAGCTACGAATAGCATGGGCGAACGTAGGCAAAGCCTCCGAATGCCACGACACTATACTCTGCCGCGCCTCAGACGAAGATGTCGACGTGGTATGCATCCAGGAACCATGGACACTACCAGGAACTGTAACGAAAAATCACCCAGGATACCACATGCATGCGCCTGTGATGGCATGGGACAGCAGAGAGGAGCGCGAGAACGAAAGGCCACGGGTGCTCACCTACACCCGCAAAGGCGTTAATCTTAGAACTAAAGTGCTGCCTAGAGTCACGCGAGACATACTTTGGACAGAGGTGAACGGATACGCTATACTGAACGTGTACCAGAGCCGAGAGGCACCAGAACCAGCACTCACCTACATCCAAGAACTGACGCCACCAAGCAGATGCGTCATTGGAGGGGATATGAACGCACGGCACGAGAGCTTCGAACCTGGCTCAGTAACCACAGGAGGCGGATCGGAGCTCGCACGCTGGGCCCACACCCACGCCATGGACTTTATCGGACAGCCGGGAGTGCCAACTCATCAAGCTGGTCATGTGATAGACCTTACTTTCTCTAACGTCCCATTCGCAGACACGACTGTACGGCCAGACATGCACTCTGGCTCAGATCACGCAACACAAGTTACAACACTGCCAGCCCGAGGACTAGCAGCAGAAGGTCTCAATAAGCACAAAGTACTCGAGAGACACCTAGAGAGATTCACAAGACTAGTAGGCCTGAACATAACAGGTATTGGGGACCCAGCGAGAGCCAGGAACCAAAGCCAACTACAGACAACCATCCAAGACCTCACACAGGCGATAGAGGAAGCGATTCAGACAGCAGGGGTTAAACAAGGGGAACAAACCCAGTCAGCACCATGGTGGACGACAGAATGCCAGGCAGCGTACCGTCAGCACCTACAGGACCATGCCGGAATAGGAACTCCTCCAACAGATGCAACCAGAGAGTTCCTAAAGACAGTGCGCCGAGCAAAGAAAGCCTACTGGCGAGACCGGATAGACGGTGTTAAGACCGACGCAGACCTTTACAGCCTGGTTAGATGGCACAAGCTCGCACCAAACCAACAAGACTCCCCGCTAGTAGTAAATGGCGAAACTATCACAGATACAGCAGAGAAGGCGGAGGCCTTACGCAGAGAACTGCTGGACCGATTCAACAGCGCAGACGATCTGCCTGCACCACCAGAGGCAGAGGACTACACGCAAGACCCGCTACCATGGGACACTGAGGTATCGATGGAAGAAGCAGAGCGCTATGCCATAGGCGTAGCTAGCACATCACCGGGTGCTGACGGAATAACAGTACGGCTGCTAAAGGCGTGCTGGGCAGATGTGAAGAACCTCGTTCGCGCAATATATCAGAGGTGCCTCGAGCTAGAATTCTACCCAGACTGCTGGCGCACAGCAGAAGTAACCATGATACCAAAGGCTGGAAAGAAAGACCGCACGTCAGCGCGGTCGATGCGACCGATAGCCTTGCTCTCATGCATTGGCAAGGGGCTAGAACGTCTGGTGGCAAGAAGAATTGCTACAACAGCAATAACGCACGATGTCATCAGCCCCCAACACGTGGAGCTGTGCCAAAGCGATCAGCCATGGACATCGTAGCGGCATTCACGCACGACGTAGAACAGGCTCTAGCAGTAGGCAAACGCGTGACTATGGTCACAATGGACGTGCAGGGAGCATTCGATGCACTTCTCAAGAATCGGCTGCTACGCCGAATGGCCCAGCAAGGCTGGCCACCAGCCTGCATCCGGTTTATTGACTCTTTTCTGACAGAGCGCCGTGTGCAGGTAAGACTTGGAAACGAGACAACGCCTCGCTACCCAGTAGCCTGCGGCACACCACAAGGATCTCCGTTGTCGCCAATTCTGTACACACTGTACCTAGCTGAGCTTCTCAACCAGGACAGAGCGCTACGCTTCGGCTACGCAGACGACATCAATATCTACAGAGCATCAAAGACTCTAGACGAAAACGTCCAGCTTCTGGCCAACGACATACAGGCCATCAACCAGTGGGGAGCAAAGAACAAGGTTACCTTCGCCCCAGAGAAGCTAGAAGCAATCCACATCACCCGCCAGAAGGACAGCTACTCTCCAAGCATACCTATATCCGACGCAATATCGCTAGAACCAATCGCACCAGCCGCAGATAGATCGCAGACGGCACTACGATGGCTCGGAGTGTGGTTTGACCGCCAGCTTAGCTTCAAACCCCACGTAGCCCACAGAGCAGCAGCTACCAAGAAACTTGTCAACCACTTGAGAAGCCTAGCCAACACGGCTCATGGCCCGCCCCCAGACGCTATGCGAAAAGCAGTAGTTACATGCGTTCTGCCTTCACTGCTATATGGAACCGAGGCTTGGTATGAGGGACGAACAAGGAACCCGAGAAACAGAGGAAAAGCCAACCCTAGCGCCGTCAGCACAAGAGTTGGACAGCACATTGCGGCTATCCAGGCTGTGCTTGTACAGGCTGCAAGGGCAATACTACCAGCATACAGAACAACACCCCTACCAATTCTCTTTAGAGAGGCTGGGATACCGTCAGCAGAAGTTGCACTGGAAGAGGCTAGGTGGCGTCTCGCACTACGACTCCAGACAACAGACCGCCAGCACCCTCTCACCCACCGAGCAGTTATACCACACAATCGATCTGGCACCAGGATAGGAGAGAGGCAGCAACCAAGGACTAAGATCCAGAGGCTAGGTCTGCTACTGCCAGCCATCCCTCGGCCAGCTCTGATAGCGCCACACTTCTCGCAAGGGTGCCGCACAGATCCGACGCTAGGGGTAGAGAAGAAAGCCGCTGCAAAGGAATTCAAAGAATGGTGGGCTTCTTTGGACAGCAGCACGATCACAGTCTTCTCTGATGGGTCAGAACAGCACTCTGAAGGGGAAATGAGAGTCACCTATGGGTATGCCATATACCAGGCCCAAGTGCAGGTAGCGACAGGACGCGGGTCTCTCCACTCGTTATCACACGTTTTTGATGCGGAAGCGATCGGGGCATGCAGAGCACTTCAGCACGCGGCCCAGATAGCAAGACCAGCAGATGCAGTCTATCTGTGCATAGACAGCACCTCGGTAATCTGGTGCCTACGCGGAACAGCCTCAAACTCCTCGCAATGGGCGTTCCTTCAATGCCAGGAGATAATGAATACAAGGCCTAATGTCAAGATTCGATGGGCACCAGGACACACCAACATCGAAGGCAATGAAGCAGCAGACCGCCTCGCGGATGTTGAGGCGAAAGAACCCTCTACCCCTTTCGGGCTAGCAGCACAACCAACCGTATCGGGCATACGCACAATAAGGAAAGCAGCACTAGCCACAGCCAGCACAGCTTGGTGGAGCAACGCAAAGAGCAAGCTCTCCAACTGGTACACCCAATGGAAGCTACCGTACCAACTCACCCGACCGCCACGTGAGCTCAGGTTGACACGCCCTACCCTAGCAAGGCTGCTGGCAATCCGGACCAGCCATGGAGACTTTGCATGGTACCATCGGAAATTCCATCATGACAACGCGACTCTCGGGTGCACCTGCGGACGCCCCAAGACTCCCTTGCACATCGCACTATGTCGGAAAACCAGAACAGCAAGCATCTTCCGGCGCTGGCCAAAGCGGCCACGAGCACCCCCCAGAACACCTAGCGAAGCAGCCAAGTACCTCCAGATGCTCTGGGAAGAGCCAGAGGACTTTGCTGCTTTCCTAGAAATCACCGGCTTCTACAGCGCAATATGTAGGCCTCACTAGACCCTACACTTGCCCTACCTTCTCTCCCCTCCTCTTTCTCTTATTCTGTCTTTCTCTTCTCTGTTCTCTCTTCTCTCTTTCTCTGTCTCATTTCTTTTCTCTATCTCTTTATTTAATACGCTCCTTCGTAAGCACTAGCTATAACAACTAAAGGCGGACAGGTGCCTACTGCACAACTATTGTATTGGCGATCAACAGGCGGAGCAACCACTACGAGACGACAATCATGTACACAAGAATAGGCATCCTAGGCAGAGCACGGCAAGCCATAGGCCTAGCCCGTCTACATGCCCCAAGGGAGGCTTTATATATAGACGTTAAATACAACTCGCACTCGCACTCGCACTCGCCGGTCAAGAGCGAAGATTGCAAGAAGCGACCCAGCAGGTCGGGATGCGCTAGCGTCACTTCGCTCGCGGCAGCATGCAGTAGCGTGCTGAGGTCTGCTCGCAAGATGCGACGAATCCTGATTCCGGCGCTATACTATGGTATCATGCGTAAGTTTTGTGAGTGGAGATGCACGGTGGGGGTGCTTGGCGGATGATGCGGAACCTCTCTATCATCCAAATTACATCAAATCCTACCTAATTCTGTATACAATACAATGTTAACCTGTTTCGAGAAGCATCTCTGTGTGCCCCCCAGAATGTCTACTACTCGTCCATTTCATCCATCTCATCTATCCTATCCATCTCATGTATCCCATCGATCAACCGTCCTAAAATGGCTACTCCTTGTCCATCAACACCACCCCATAGTCAGCATTTATCACGGGACCAGCGCCTGCAGGTACAGACTCTACGGCTAGCTGGTCATACGTACAGATATATCGCCAACCTCCTCCACGTCACCGAGCGACAAGTTGAGTGGGCAGCTACTAGTGTTTCTGTCACTCCAAAACGACGTAGTGGTCGCCCACGTATCCTTACAGATGCCCAAGTAGACGAGCTTGAGGCGTACGTCCGATCATCACGACGTACACGTCAGATGAGCTGGCATCAACTTGCGTACGGTCCCTTTGACGCATGGGGGTGTCAGAGTACGTGATACGCCGTGCCTTGACTACTAGAGGATACACACGCCGCATTGCCCGAGCCAAGCCACCTCTCACCCAACTCCATAAGGACTTGCGCCTTGCCTGGGCTCGTGAGCATGTCAACTGGAGCCTTGGCAGTGGTGGAGGATCCTCTGGAGTGACGAGACGTGGGTAACTGGAGGGCGGCACCGTCGAGTATGGGTAACAAGGAAGACTGGAGAGGAGTTAGATCCTACCTGTACTGTTGACAAGGTACCAAGAAAGCGTAGCTGGATGTTCTGGGCCTGCTTTTCTGGTACTACAAAAGGTCCCTCCCTTTTTGGGAGAAAGAGTGGAAGACTATCAACAAAGAGAGGTACTGTGAAAGGATTGTACCACTTATTCATGGGTGGCTACGCCTTAATCCAGACCTTGAGTTTATGCAGGATTCAGCCCAGGTCATTCTGCAAGGCTGACCCTTTCTGAGCTACAAGAAAGAGGGATAACGCCTATATACTGGCCTCCATTTTCACCAGACGTCAGTCCAATTGAGCCAGTCTGGGATGAGATGAAAGACTATATTGAGAATCACTATCCTGACCTGCCTAGAGGGAGGCAGTACACGTACGATCAACTCAGGGGGTTATACAAGAGGCATGGGACTCAATTACCCCTGAGTTTCTTCAGGGCCTCATTGAGACTATGCCAGCTCGTTGCCAGGCAGTCATTGACGCTCAAGGTGGTCACACAAAGTACTAAGATTGTGTGTAAAGTATGACAAAGCCAAGATTTGGCCACCCCGAATAATACAGCCGAACATCTCCACCGTGCCGCCCCACTCACAAAACTTACGCGTGATACCATAGTACACAAAGTCCATCCCTGCGGCCAAGCTCCACGTGTGACCTGCCCGCCTCCGAAGCGAGCGGCTGCCAACGCTGTCTAGCGCAAGACAGCCTTACACGCGCGCTCTTTTGAAATGACACCACGTGCTGCTGTGGCTGTGCGTAGTCTTGCGCACCGATGCCGGCGTAACGTGAGAAGCGTTCATCCAGCATCTGGCTTGCGACTTGACCACAGTACTAAGAACATCGTCAAGATGCTGTGCAGGGAGCGCGTCTATGCTTTAATGGCCATTAGTAGCTGTTTGCTGCAATTAGTATACATAATCTTCAAGCACTCTCCATCATAACGCCTGTGCACGGCACCCTGGCTAACTACAATGCTCCGCGCACACGGTCGCAGCCTCAGCAGAGCTACGCGTCCTGATGGACATCCAAGACAGACTACGTCTTTGCACACTGCTGCGTTGTCTGCCCGATACTCGAACGGCAGCCACAGTAAGCGGTGCGTTTTGCACAGCACCCACTGTTCCTCTACTGAGAGCTGCGAAGGATGTTCTTCCTGCCTGAGAGATGACATCGGGGAGAGACCTGGAGGCAGCGGGATGTCTCCTTTATTAGTACGCAGAACACGGCCATCTGGCGAGAACGTGAGATGGTTAATGAACGAGGATTGGCCTTCCAGAACGGTGCGACACGTGCCCGTCGCCGTCTCCCACACTCGCACTGTCGTGTCCCAAGATGCTGAGGCGACCAGCTGTCCGTCTGGCGAGAACACCACCGCCGTGACATCGCTTCTGTGGCCCTCCAGCACGCTGCGACACGTGCCCGTCGCCGTCTCCCACACTCGCACTGTATTGTCCAAAGATGCTGAGGCGACCAGCTGTCCGTCTGGCGAGAACACCACCGCCGTGACACCGCTTCTGTGGCCCTCCAGCACGCTGCGACACGCGTCCCAGTCTGTATCTCTGTCTGACACCATCTGCACTTCCTGAGCGACTTGATCAACGAACGCCCTTCGAACAACGCTCCTCTCCGGTGCAAACACAAGCGCTGACGAGTACACCTGCAGAGGCGCCTCTGCTAGAACGGAACAGAAGCGCAGCACAAATCGTTCGCATCGCGGAGAAAGCCTGCACACCCGCTTGTAGGTGACTGTGTTGCAAGTCAGTGTCTGTCTTGTCGTGTTTGCCACGTACCGACTCTTACCGCTATCAAGGCCTGCAGCCTTGCAGCAGGCCACGCACTGCCCTGTCTCCCCCATTAGGCTCATCGCTTCGAGCCAGTGCAGAAGGTGCATCTGCAGGAAGATGTGCACTACGTCTCCATCTGTAATGCTCGGATGGCTGCGCTCGACATGCTCGACCCAGTAGCGGCACGCATACTGCAGCTCCGGCGGCAGGCCGCTAGCCACTGCCTCCTCTCTTATCTCGCCTCTCAGCGTCCCGGGCTTCGAGAGACTGCACATGTCCTGCCGAAGGCCGCCAGTCGCCGACATGAGCTCAAGGCAGCAGGACGCCAGCTTCTTGTGTGCGCTTATCTCGTCCACCCAGAAGTTGACATCACTGCACGATTCTTATTGAGGAGGAAGTCGCGAAACGAGGGATGGTGCAGGCGTAGTGGTTCAGCTGAGCTTTCCGGCACATCTAGAATAGCATGTAGGCCTTGTAGAACGTCTTCGACATCCTCCCCGGAAACAAGGTCTCCGAGAGGAAGCAGTCGACCCAAGGACAGCGCAGAAAGAGGAGAGCGTAAAACCACTATGCTTCCTAGAATAAATCTTGCTTGAAGGCAGTGATTTTCCTTTTCTTTTCCGTGAGTGTAGTTGGCACCGAAGACGTGAGAACAGTGGTGTAGATCCTGTTAAGATGCGCTTCTGGTTCAGATATTGGCCCACTACTCTGTAGAATAGTTTGCAGTCGATCGCGCATCACCTTCCTTGTTACCCTTTCTCAATGAACCGACAGGCAGTTGCTGCCCATATGAACAGACGGCTTGCACTCTGGACTAGCTGTGCGATGACTGTTGCGCCAGGCCAGTCTGTACGAAGACGACGGTTTTCTTTAATCAATCGAAACTCATGCTCCAGAAAGAGGCGGATGTCGTCGTTAATGATCAATGGCGATACTCGATGAAGCGCGAAGTCCTGGTGCTCCCCTGGTATCTGGCTGAACCCGTGCCAGATCGGCACTTCTGGCCTGCTCGTCAGCAACACCCGCAGCCGGACGCCTGTTATCGACGACGGCACCTTGGCCAGCAGCTGCACGATGATGCGGATGTTGCTGTCGCTGTCGCACTCGTCGAGCGCATCGACGACTACGACGTATGTTTCTGGCCCTTGTTCTGACTCGCGCAGCAGCTCCGACAGCGGACTGCAGACGAGGTGCTGCCACTGGTCGCCCAACGCCTGGCTCACAATGTCGCTGCGCTTTGCTACAGCGTCGCTGATAAGCTGCCGCACTGCTGGCACGCTGTGCGCGAGCTGCACCGCGATGCTCGTCACAAACTTGCCCGCGTGCCCAACATCGCCGCCGCCGCGCGAGAAGAAGAAGCTCGCTGCGAGCCGCTGCCTGTCGTAGTACCTGCGGGCCACCGTCCGGGCGATGGTCGACTTGCCCGTGCCCGCCAGCCCGCTCAGCCAGAAGATGCACCGCTCATCAGTGCCGTCCACCCAGCTGTATATCTCGTGAAGGAGGTCGACGCGCGTGCCGGGGAGGCAGGCGGGCTCGTCCTGCTTCACGTACGAGTTGAAGGGCGCGTCGGCAGCTTGCGGTAGACGACCGAGGGTGCTCTCGTAGCCTAGCGTTGACGTGTCAGCGATCCGTTCTTACTGAGAGCTTGCGGGCCTGGTGGGGCGGCCTTGCAACGTACCGGACGGAACATGGAACTCACAGAGCCGTTGATGGTGTGAGCTTGGATGCTACGGTTGGCGTTGCCGAATGTTGCTGTCGATGTCGCAGAGGCCATGGCATCGCTAATGCACGTGTAGCAGCAGCGATGGAGTGTCTGTGGTGATGGTCTGCGGCGCAGCGCCTCCTCGGGCTCAGCCTGGCGGCCATGCAGCCTGCAGCCTGACAACCCCAAGCAGTCACTCGCGAGGCCCACGGCTGGAGCCAAGTCATTATGCATCCTCGTCCCAATCACGCCGCCAGCCTGACAACCCCAAGCAGTCACTCGCGAGCCCACGGCTGGAGCCAAGTCATTATGCATCCTCGTCCCACACGCCGCCAGCCTGACAACCCCAAGCAGTCACTCGCGAGGCCCACGGCTGGAGCCAAGTCATTATGCATCCTCGTCCAATCATTATGCATCCTCGTCCCAATCACGCCGCCAGCTCTGCGCGCGGCTTTGATCTAACACGTTGTTGCACTGCATTAAAGCATCCCATCTCAAAGTGTTCTAAGAGCATGTCAAGCATTAATATCTATTGTTAGTTTGCTAGTGGCTAGTGGCTAGTGGCTAGTGGCTAGTGGCTACAATCCCAACATTCAATGTCGTCCAAACTGGATGTTGCCGTTGATAATTCCGGCCTGGATGCTGTCTCTGCTGTTGCCGAAGGTATTGTTCTGCGTGCTTGCAGTTTGCTGAGGTGGAGGCTGTTCTGTAGACCGCGCACTATTACTAGTGTCTACCGCGGGATCCTAGACAACAGCCCTTTAGCGTACGCTGCTGCAGTAGCTGCCGCGTAGTTCTGCCAGCCCTTGTTCTTGTGCGAGTCTGCATAGTCGCAGATGCCGCGAACGACGACAACGAGTACTCGTTCATCACGCCTGCTGCTTCCATCTCGAAGCAGATGGCGTCGTGCTCCCGCCGCACTCTGTTGCGCTCGACAGCAGATATCTGCAGCTGATTGCTCGAAGCAATGTTGCCGAAATGAACGGACGGGTTGTCAACCGATCGCTTAGCTCCCTCTCCTCGAGCTGAACGTGAAATAATGTACCTCGCATCGCAGCATGCACTGCAGTCGTCAAGCTCCGTGCCTTGGTGCTCGTAAGTGTCCTGGAAGAGCCGGTCAGCGTCGACGCCTGG